>CM076590.1:21184285-21807500 GCA_038430175.1 Ficus hirta
TAGCTTGATGATGACTATGTTTTGATGATTTGAAGGATTGTTGATTGAATTTCATCTTGAATCATTTGTGTTTCTCTATGCTTTTTCCTTATTTGATTTTTCATTAAATTAGAGTTATTAGATGTGTGTATTTGGGCTGGGGAGAGTTAATTTCATATATTGAGACTTGGGAAATACAACCCAAAGTAGTATTAAGTATTGGAGACTAATATCACTTGGGTAACCATTAGATTAGGTTTTGGTTAATGACTGCTTAATTGATTGAGTTAATAGTGATATTCATTAGTTAATTTTACACATTATTTTACTCGGTACTCGGAAGAGGGAGTGGAATTAAAATTGAAACCTAATATTAATGATTTGGGTGAACTTGATTGACAAGCCTTTGAATTGGAATAACATATTCTAGTCAAGGGAAATCAAAACCCCTTAGCCACACATTAGATTGAGTTCCCTTCAATTCATATCTCTAATTGCATTTATTTCACTTGTTTTTAGTTTAATTTAGTTGCTTAAGTTAGTTTATTTTCCATTTTATGTTTACCTAGATAAAGTTGGGTTATGATAATCGTGGTACTTAATATCAATCTAAGAAATAATCCATGTGAATACGACACTCACTCACCCTATATTATCAAAACTTGGCAACCTCGTATACTTGCTAGTTATCACACAACAACCAGAAATTCTTTTTACATCGGCTTTCTCCCATTGTAGCCAATTACTAATGAGAAGCATTGTAAAGTTTTAAGAGGAGCTTATATGCGGAATTTCTATTAAGGTGTTAAAATATTTAACGTCGAATAGCAGAAGGGACAATAAATAAATTTAAATATCTACTTGTAAACCTCTCATGTGAGATTTACATGTGTTATTGTAATTTGCAACAAGTGATTGGTTTGATGGAGAAAATTCATAAAAACAGAAAGAAAAGGAAAGCACCTCTCATTGAATAGCAAAACAAAAATGTCTTGTCCTTGCAAAGGATTGCTGAAGCTGTAAGAGCCCAAGAGGGCTAATAAAAGTGTACTACATTTCCAAGATTTTAGATGGTTGAAAAGGAGCGAAAGAAAGTTCAAATATTGAAGGACTCCAAAATAAGGGGTAAAACTGCAATAGAATCCCTTTTATATACTTTATCGGTAGAGCCATTTTTTAAACCGTTAAAATGTAATTAAACGGCTGACATGTTGCTTAGGGATGATAGTTATAATAGACCTTACCTCGTACTAGTATAAACTAAAAAATTTAAAAATAATATATAAAAAAATAAATTAAAAAGAAAACACTACCCATTCCTTCCCCTGCCACCGACGACGCTCCCCGACAGACGACCCCACCCCTGCCAATGAGCCAGTCCCCCCCGATGCCGACAAGCCCCCCTCCCTCACTGCGGCGAGCCCAGTCCCCCATCACCCCCCCTCTCCCGATGCCGACCTGCCCCCTCCACCCCCCTCCCAATGCCGACAAGCCCAATACCCCCCGAAACCAGATCTGGTCGGTATTTGGGAGGGCATAAGCATCAGGGGAGGGGGGGCCTCCTCAGCGTCGTTGCCGGCATCGGGGGGGACCACCGATGAACGGTTGTAAGATCATTTTTTTAATTTTTAGTATATAATATTATGTGTCAATGTATATTATAATTATCATACACAAGCAATATCTTAACCGTTCGATTATATCATGACGATTTAAAAATGAGCTCTACCGATATAGTATATACATGAGACTTTACCACAGATTTTCTCCAGAATAAAACATAAAAATAAAATAAATCTTTATATACATATATATATATATAAGGACTCTTTTTTTCTTTTGATATATGACACTCCTCATTTTTTTTCTTTTTCTTTTCAAATTCTCTTTTATTCTTGATTTCTTTCCCCTTTTCCTTTTCTTTCTTTCTTTTTTTTTTTAATTGCTAAAAATTTTTCTCCTTTACTTCATTCAAAAAAATATCTCAGTATACTTATTATTTTTTCTTTCACGGCCATCTCAAATTCCTAACCACTGTTTTTTTAGTAATATTTGAAATATATATGTACTATTCATTTTAGTCTTTAAAATTACGATAAATTATTAGATTGGTCACTGAACTTTTAATTTTGTATAATTTTGGCTTATGAACTTTTTTTCGTTATTGGAATGCCCCCTTAAAATGTTACTACAAAGTCCTTTACATATATTTTTGGATAGAATCTGTTAATTAACATTATTTTTTGACCAAATTACTAACAGATTATGTTTAAAAATTAACAAAAATGACTATTGTAGTAACATTTTAATAGTTTAGGGGCATTCCCTTTTGTAGTTGGAATGATCATAAACTATTAAAAATGTTACTACAATAATATTTTTCATTAATTTTTTGAAGGAATCCAAAGTTAGTGCCATTTTTTCACTAAATTACTAACATATTTCGTTCAAAAATTAACAGAAATGACTGTTGTAATAACATTTTAAAAGTTTAAGAGTATTCTAGCTACAAAAAAAAAAAAAAAAAAGTTCATGGACCAAAGTTGCACAATGTTAAGTGTTTAGGGACTAAATGTGTAATTTACTTTTAAAATTATTCTTCATATTTGTCTACATGCTAATATCTTATTTGTATACTTTCTTTCACCGTTTTAAATTTTTATTTTTCACTCTTTTTTGCCCATACTTAAATAAATTTTTTAAATCTATCCTTACATTTTTTAAATGTGCATTATTAAGAATTCAGGGATCAAAATTACACAATGTTAAGAGTTTAGGGACTAATTGTGTAATTTACCTTTAAAATTATTCTTCACATTTGTCCACGTGCTAATATCTTATTTGTATGTTTTTTTTCATTGTTTTAATTTTTTTTTTCCACTCTTTTTTGTCCATACTTAAATAAAATTTTTAAATGTATCCTTACATTTTTTAAATAATTTTAAAAAATTTTCAAATATATTATTATGACCATCTCAACTATTATTTTCTCATAATACTAACAAATTTATTTTTGATGTGATTCATTAACTTCTCTCTAATTTCTTAAGCTTCTTTCTAGTTTCTTACTACTTAAAATATTTTCTTCTCAATATTCTCTAAACAAACTATTAATTAAAAAAAAAAAAAAAAAGGTAAACAATATTTGAAGGACACGTGGGTAAAAAACAGATCTACAGCGCCGTCTGTGGGAATCGAACCCACGACCACATGGTTAAAAGCCATGCGCTCTACCGGCTGAGCTAAGACGGCTTTGTCCAATTTTATCGTATGTTAGGAAATACAATTAGTGTAATATCTTATTTTCTTAATTCTCCCTAACGATATTCATAATCGAAAAAATAATCATCAAGCGACAACAAAACTACGGCGAGACAGTGGAAATGAAAACAACCTTTGACGACAAGAAGAACCAGGCAAATGACGTAGAACTGTAACACGGCAGGGACAAGAAAACGACAAATAATTTAAAACGACACTGAAACACTAGACGAAGAAAGGTAAAAATGTCAAATTTACATTAAAAAGACAAGAACCTTGAGAATGACATAGACCAAATAAATTATATAGAATTTCATTGGAGCACAACTTAATTTTTTTTTAAACGACAACGTTCAAATCCCACAAAACATAATAGCTGTAAAACAAAAAAAAAAAAAAAACAAAAGACATAAAGCTTTAAAATAAAGGCAAGTATAGGAACGACGATATGTATGCATTATAAAAATAAAATGACAATAGAAAGCAACAACCGATAAAAGTGAACTTGGTCATGAAAAAACGACAGTCAAGAAAAACGACAAAGTGAAAAATCTACAAACAGAGCCAGTGAAAAGAAAACAGTATTGAGGACAACGGAAACAAATAAACGACAACAAAAGATGAGCGACAAAAATATAGTCCAACGACAAAAATTCTATTTACTACAATTTCCGCCATTTTTATTGTTTGATCAAATAGGAGAAACTTCATTCACAGGTGGGGCAATCTAACGGACACAAGAAAACCAGATTCTAAGACGACAATGTGCATCATCAACCAAACACTCAATAGGCGAAAACACATAATTAAAACAGAAAATCAAACTTATAATCATAGGAAACACTAGAGAGCAATGTTGTGAACCATTAAATTCAAACTTAATTCGAACAATCGAATAATAATCCTAGCAAGGAATAAGAGAAAGAGAGATTTGGCAACAATTTTGGCCAAAAATTTGTTATCGGCACCTTTTGTTGTTGTATTGTAAGGTAATAATTCTAGTAAGCTTGTATGATGCAAGACAGTGTGCATCATCAACCAGTACAAGTGATCATTAGCGGAAAACATCTTTGATAATAAAGGAAGAAAACCAAATACACAATCAAGAGAACGCCGAAGAGCAATGCTGTGAATCAAAAATTCAGACTTATTTCTACCAATCCAATATTTATCCCAGCAATAGAGAGAGCAGCAGCAGCATCATTTTCGTCTCCAATATTAATGTCATAAGTTAAATCTAGTGAGCTTGTATGATAACGCTCGATATGCTTGTAAAAGAGCAGCATCAATGTCGCCTCCGACATAAATGTCGTGTACCAAATTTAAGTCCTCAATCTGAACCTCCTTCAAGTAATGTTCATGTTGGCAGCACCTCCTCCCAGTTCTTTCCCATTTACATGCGTCCTCGTCCTACACGGAAATGAAACAAGATGTCACAGAAAAACCATCGGTACTATGACGAATTGTTTCGGTCTAGTAAACATTGACAAGAATTAAATTTAAACAAAGAATTTGTAGCTAGTACCTTAATTAAATTGGTGTCGTGAGATGATTATGATTATGATTATGATGATGATGATGCTATATAAATAGCAGGACAAGAGGGCCTTGTCCGGCCATTAAATAAACATTCTACCGCATCTTCGGAGCTCGACGATAACTTCGTAATAATAAACTCCAAGTCCTGACTTGGATACTCAAGGTTGTCTGTTATATTGCACGACATTAAATAGCTGAAATCCTCATGGAAGATCAAGATATTCTGCAATAAAACCCAGAAAGGCAGAATTATGTTAGTATATAAGAGAAGTCATATATAGTGATGTTAAGATCAGAAATCAATACAATAAAAACATCAAATAACAATTATAATATATGACAAAATATATACCTGCAGTGTTTTTCTGCAGATAATAGTCATGCTCGTATCTTTAGTATGATTGGTTTCGGCAAATAACTCCGTGAATGAGTTCAGCCAAATTAAGAGCATTAACAGGTTGTTTTGCACGGCAAGAAGAGAAACACACTTGCGATAGAGTTTTCGAATAGGGCAGAGAATAGAAAGGATACCTATTATTCATGAACATCACCGAACGCAAGTTTGGAGCATCAATCACGCTGTCGTGGTTGAAGCCTACACAATTTTTGATGACTAATTAATTTCCTCAGACTTGGGTTAGAAATCCTTATAGCTTCCTTATTAGCATCGTGAAGGCTGCAAAGATCCAAAATCTCAAGGGAAACAAACCTAGGAGCTATAGTTTGAAGCCAGTTCTTATCGTTGTTTGGAAATCTGATGCTAGCCAGTTTTACTTCTTTCGAACTCTCCTCACAAGCTGCTATATGGTCTTCTCAATATTGCAAGGTAGGAAGAAAACGAGACGTCTCGGAGATTTGGGGCTTGTATGTCAACCCTATTGAGAGAGCGACAATTATGGACCGAAATGCTTGTGACGTCCTAGCCCATCACATGCATCGAGAATCAAGCTCTTGAGGAAAGGAGAGCCACAGAGGAATGTTTTGTGGATATTATCCGTGAAGTTAATGATGTTCCTATCAAGCTGAGATTTTGGAGGCTCGGAAACTTGATCTTTTTGTAAAGGAGAGCCACAGAGGAATGTTTTGAGGTTGTTGTTACCGGCGGCAAGTGCAAAGTCTATCCACCGATTCATCGAAGCCAATACTCGACGGTCGTGGTCCGACATGACCGTATTCCCGGAAATAGTGAGCAGTTATACTCCAAGACCATGTTGAATGTACCTTTCCAAGGCTTTCTTCGTGAATTCCAGCAACTTGTCTGTATCACCCTTGAATTTCTTTAAATCTACATCCACCGTGGGGCGCGAAACCCATGCACTTTTATGCCTTTGAAATGAAGCTTGTTCGAGCTGCATCCTTCTCCTGAAGCAAATTTAGTATGCGATAAACATGGGGTTGTCGCAATTGTGAGAACAAATCCATGGCGATTTCTATCACAATACCCGATTTATATAATATATATATATATATATATATGTATATGTATAAGACTCCAGGACCAATTTAATGGCAGAGGGATGGGTTCTGCAGAGAGAGGATAATTCAAGGACGGCTAATGAGAATATCAGAGGTAGAAAACTTGTATCTTTAATTATGTGTATCAAATTCGAATTTGAATATAGATACTCTCACGTTATCATCCAACTTTTGATTGAAAAAGAAAATATATATTTTTATTATATATATAAGGATAATTGCCGAACATTATCGGCAAGCTATATGATAAAAACAAATTTTGATATTTGAGATTGATTTTTCAACAAAAAAAAGTCACAGTTTTCTGTTTTGAAGCTTAGACTAATTTTTCCCGATATATATATATATATATATATTTTTTTTTTGTTTACAAAAATGATGCTGGGCAAACTGGTATATATGTATAGTTCTAAAACTAACTAAAATCACATGTAAATTTACAAGAAAACGTGTTTTTTTTTTCCCCCCTGAAGCATCAAATGAGTAATAGTGTCAAATAATTGTTTGTTTGTTTCAAATTTGACAAGGGATATGATATGTGCTTCAAACTTTGTAAAACTACAGGGCATCACAAAGCTCTAGAACTTGGTCTTAAAAAAAGTTTAAAAATTAAAACCTTGTGTTACGAGTTAACTTCAAAATTAAGTGTTGTAAATATCAGTTATTGGAGCCATATATACATATATATATATATATATATATATGTATATAAGTAAATGATATGCATGATACACTTTCAATTTAAGGCTAACGGGGAAGTAAAGGATATACATAATACACTTTCAATTTATTTTTTTTCAAAATTAAATAAAATATAAAGTCAGTAAAATATATATATATATATATATTTGAAAATATAAAAGAGTTGTTAATCATGATAATCTGAAGAACACCATGAGAGACCCGAAAGGAAACTTGGATTTAAAATTCAAACTAACCACGGCATTCACAAAATCGTACTCAAAATTTGATTCAATGATTGATTGAAAAATATGTTTAATTTTGTTTCCAACCTACAAATCTTGAGAGACAAGCAACTTATGATTTTTTGAAAAAAATATGGGGGAAAATTGTGTGTAGAGGGGAAAAGATATGTGGCTGGCTAGCTATAGGGTAGGTCTATCATTTTGGAAGGGAAAAAAAAAAAGAAAAAAAAGGATTAAATGGTAGTGAGAATTAGAATTTAGGGAAATTTTTTTTTCAAATTTTAGATATTGAATTATGGTTATTTCTTTTTTGGGTAATGTTAGAGATACCAGTTCTAATCCTAATTTTTTGAATACATGTTTATATGTCATAATTTTTTATTGATAAATATAATTAATTAATGTGATAATATTTTAAATACTTATCAATAGAAAAAAAATTAATATATACGTCACATAAAGCTTGTTTGGCTGAGCTTACTAGAAGCCACGTAGGAAGCAAAAAGCAGCTTACAGAAGTGTTTGGATGATCCGTTAAAAGAGTTTCCAGTCTCTAGAAATATTTCTTGTCAAAGTTGAAAAATATGATTTCTAATAAAAAGTTATTCTGAATAGACTTTAAAACTTGTTCTAAAGTTTAAATTAGACATTATTAACTTCATTTTATTATTTTTATTACTTATTAGAAAACTTTAAAGATAATTATAACTTTATTAGCTAGTTGGTTCCAGTTAGGAATGTAGTTAATAGTTAGTTATTTAGTTTCAGTGTAACAGATTTGTACACGTGTCTAGCTTCTATTGGCTTGAGTGTGAGTTAGTTACAAGTTGTAATATTTATAAACAGTTTTGTATAGCCTCAATTCAATAATGAAAATCAAGAGAATCTTTTTCTCTCTAAGAATATCTTTTCCTCTCTCTCTCTAGAATCTCTCTCTTCTTCTTTTTTTCTTACGTGGTATCAGAGCTTGAAGCTTCATCAATGGACAAATCTGCTCCTCAGACTCTTGAGTCAACTTCTTCTTCTTCTAGTTGTTTTGTTCCGATCTCCTTCAATCAAGTTTCTTCTGTTAAACTTGATAATCATAATTTTTTGATTTGGAGAAAACAGATCTACTTTGCGATTCGAGGCTACAATCTCCAACATTTTGTTACTGGAGCTCAAGATCCACCATTGAAGTCCCTGTCTGCAGAAGATCGAGCTCGCGTAATCATCAATCAATATTTTCTTGATTGGGAACAGCAAGATTAGTTACTGATGTTGTGGCTTCTGTCTTCTATGTCCATTGGTGTTCTCTCTCGATGCGTGAGTTGTGACTCTTCTTTTCAGATCTGGCGCACATTAGTGGTATATTTTGCCTCACAAACTCGAGCTAAGGTTTCTCAACTAAAGACTCAACTTCAAAATACTAAGAAAAATTCTCTGAGCATGAACGACTATCTTCTTAAGATTAGGTAACTTGTTGATTTGCTAACTTTGGTTGGTGTTAATTTCACTACAAAAGATCTTATAGATGCCATTACTGAGGGTCTGCCTAGCGAATATGATACATTTTTCCTCACTATTAATGTCATTTCTGAAGATCATATTGTAGAAGAAACTGAGTCTCTGTTAATTGCTCAAAAAGCTCGGATTAAAAAACATAATAGGAATTTGGACTCTACTGTTAATCCCTCAGCAAATGTAGCTCATCTTCCTGATGGATCTGGTAGAGGGAATTTTCTCAAGGTCGAGGTTTTAGTGGTTCTGGTCCTAATAATCCTGGCTTTGGTAACCCTGGGTCTAATTTTGGGCATGAAGGCTTTCCCAACTTTAGAGGCCGAGGTATTACTGGTGGTCTGTTCTTTAATGGGAATGGTATAGGTTTTAATCCCTGGAATTCTTGGTTTTCCAATAATAATGAAGAAAAGCCTCTGTGTCAAGTGTGCAACAAGTTTGGTCATAAAGCTGATTGGTGCTATTACAGATGTGATCCAAGTTAACAAGTGTCTTGGACTCACAACTATGGTCAGAATTCTGGTTTTTCTGGTTTCTGAAATCAGTCTCAGAACCCAGCTCAGTTTCAGAATCAGGGTCCAAAACCACAGCCACAAGCTTTACTCGCCACAATTGAGAATATCTGTGATACCAAATTGGTACCCAGATTCAGGAGCTTCTAACCATGTTACCGCTAATGCTGAAACTTTGATGCTGCAGACAAACTACAATGGACGTAATCAAGTTCATGTTGGTAATGGTATGGGTCTCTCTATTAAGCATGTTGGTTTCTCACAATTTCCATCTCCTTTTACTTCTGAATCCTTGTCTCTTAATCCTTTGCTTCATGTTCCTGAAATTACAAAGAATCTTCTTAGTGTCTCAAAATTTGCTAAAGATAATCATGTATTTTTGAGTTCCATCCTCACGTTTGTTTTGTTAAAGACCAGGTTACCAAAACTGTGGTTCTGGAGGGGAAACTTAAATGAGGATTGTATGTCTTTGATTCTTGTCAAATTCAGCTCTAGTGTCAACCAAATTCTACCACTTCCTCAAATGTCTCAACTAGCTCCTCTGATGTTTTTCATTCTGCCAATATTAATGAATTCATGTCTAATAGTCGTTTTTTCTCTGTCAATAGTCCTGTTTCTATACATGTTTCTGACTCTAGGCCCTACTCTATAGATTCTTTGTTTCAAGTTTGGCATGACCACCTTGGTCATCCTGCTTTCAAAATTGTACAATCTGTGATGAGTCGATGTAATATTTCTTCATCAAATAAAACTTCTACAGTTTGTAAGGCATGTTGTTTTGGCAAGATACCTAAATTTCCTTTTCCTACGTCTCAAACTGAATATACTAAACCTTCGCAACTCATAACTCTGATGTGTGGGGACCATCCCCAATTTAATCATCTCATGGTTACAAGTATAATATTAGTTTTGTAGATGCCTTCTCTAGGTACACTTGGATTTATTCATGAGAAACCAATCTGATTCCTTTCAAACCTTTTTGAATTTCAAGGCATAGACTGAATTACAACTTGGATACAAAACCATAAGCATTCAGTTTGATTGGGGGGTGAGTACCGTGCTTTTACTAATTTTCTTCTTGCTAATGGTATTGTTCATAGGTCCTCTTGTCCTCAGAGTCATCAGCAAAATAGGGTTGCTGAGAGAAAACACAGACATATAGTTGAAAATGGTCTCACTTTACTTGCTAGGTCCTCTTTACCATTCAAGTTTTGGAATAAAGCTTTTAGGACTACTGTGTTTCTTTACAACATGTTACCTTCTTCTATTACTAATGGACAAACACCTCTATAAATTCTTTTTCATTGAACACCTGATTATAAAGCTCTTCGTGTTTTTGGTTGTGCTTGTTATCACAGTCTTCATCCTTACAACAAACACAAACTTGTTTTTTGATCAAATCAGTGTACCTTCCTAGGATATAGTTTAAATCACAAAGGATATAAGTGTTTAAATCCTTCTGGTAGAATGTTTATATCTAGAGATGTGATCTTTGATGAGTCACTTTTTCCATTCTCTAAAGATCAATCTGTTTCTTCCATGTCTCCTTCTTCACAGTCCAGTTTTTCTATTTCTCCTCCTCTGCTTCCCACTGTTATTGAAAATTGTGATTCATCTCATGCTAATGCATTGGATCCTACTATTGTTTCTGGTCTAGGCTCATCTTCTGCAGGTCCTACTTCCTTTCCTGCTGTTGTTATGCCTACTGCATATATGCCTATGCTCCCACCACTGCTGCAAATGCTAATATTCATCCATGACAACTAGATCCAAGACAAGCCAAAAGTGTTTCTGGCTAATAAAGTACCTCAAACAATGGATGAAGCTTTGCAGAATGAAAATTGGAAATCAGCCATGATGCATGAATTTTCTGATCTCATGGGGAGTCAACTTGGTCTCTTGTTCCTCTTCCTCCTGAAAGGAAAGCTATATGGTGCAAATGAGTGTTTAAAGTTAAAGAAAACCCAGATGGTTCTATCAACAAGTACAAGGCTCGGTTAGTAGGATTTGACTACACAGAAACTTTCAGTCATGTGGTAAAACCGACTACCATCACAGTTGTTCTCACTATAGCTCTGGCAAAAGGCTGGAATGTTCAACAGTTAGACATTAATAATGTCATTTTAAATGGTGATCTACAAGAGGAGGTATACATGACTCAACCTAAAGGTTTCAGTGAGAAAAATAGCTCTCATCTGGTTTGCAGACTAAACAAATCTTTGTATGGGCTTAAACAAGCACATCATGCTTGGTTTGAAAAACTTTATTCTGCACTACTTGACTTGGGTTTCACTTTTGCTAAGTCTGATCAGTCTCTATTTAGTAGATTCACTTCTCAGCACATCACCTTTGTCCTTGTTTATGTTGATGACATTTTGGTGATTGGTAGTGACTCACAAGTGATTCGAGCTCTTATTTCTCAACTTAATTAGCAATTTGCTCTCAAAGATCTAGGGGAATTAGATTACTTCCTGGGCATTCAAGTCAAGCACACTTTTGAAGGACTACACTTGTCTTAATCTAAGTAAGTTCATGATCTTCTCAGTAAGGCTGGAAAATGCCAATGGATATAACACTCCTATGACTAGTGGTCAACAGTTGTCTGCTTTTGGTAGTAGTACCGTAAAGGATGTTCAGTTGTGTAGGAGTGTAGTTAGGGCTCTACAGTATGTCATTATTACTAGACTAGAAATCTCTTATAATGTTAATAGAGTTTGTCAATATATGCAGGATCCTGAAGAAGCTCATTGGCAGGCAGTAAAAAGGATTCTTCGATACCTTAAAGGCACTTTACACTTTGGGCTCTATCTCACTAGATCTTCCTCTTTGGACTTGACTGGTTTTTGTGATGCAAATTAGGCATCAAGCCCTGATTATAGAAGGTCTACCTTGGGTTATTGTGTCTATTTTGGCAACAATTTAGTATCCTGGTTTTCCAAAAAGCAGCATACTGTTTCTAGGTCCTCTACTGAAGCTGAGTATCTGTTGAGTGAGTTGAAGGTTTCCCTGTCCAAGACACCTGTTATATGGTGTGATAACCTCAGTACGGTGTTACTGACTGCCAATCCCGTGTTACTCGCTCGGACAAAGCACATTGAACTTGATCTCTATTTTGTCAGGGAAAAAGTATTGCAGAAGGAAGTAGATGTCCGATATGTTCCTGTAACAGATCAAATTGCAGATATTTTTACGAAAGTCATTCCTATTACAAGGTTTCCTTTTATTAGAGACCAACTCGAAGTACTAGGATTAGATATCTGAGTTTGAGGGGGATGTCAGGAATGTAGTTAATAGTTAGTTAGTTAGTTTCATTGTAACAGAGTGTCTAGCTTCTATTGGCTTGAATGAGAGTTTGTTACAAGTTGTAATAGTATTTATAAACAGTTTTGTATAGCCTCAATTCAGTAACGAAAATTAGGAGAGAATCAATATGTTTTCCTCTTTCTCTCTCTCTGGATTCTTTCTCTTCTTCTTCTTTCTTTCTTACACTTATAAACACTTACTGAAAAGACACAGTTACTTCTCTTATTCTACTAATTAGAAGCAAAACTAAAAACTCTGTTAAACGGAATCATAATTTAGTACTTAAAAATTGTGATTAGAATTAGTGTCCCTAATATTTTTTCAATTAAAATTAAAAGAAAAAATTAAGCTGTGTGATCTTTTTTAATAACTTAATCTAATAGATAATCCAAAATTTTTTTTATTTGAAAAAATAGTCATTTGTTATTTTTCAGATTTAATCAATCAGTGATTAACTATCAAACTTGATAATTTATGTGATAATTAATCAATGATTAATTATAAATTAATTACTAATTAATTATTATTTGATTAATAATTGATTAATCATATTAAAAAATATATTTTAATTAATTTTTAAAAACTTCTGATGATTTATTAAAAAACTTGTTAAAAAAAAAACTATTAGGCTATAAATCCCTAAAAGAATTCTTAAAAAAAAAAATAAAAAAATAAAAAATAAAAAAAAAAAACCTTATACTAAAAGAAGAACGACATTAAGCCCAAAACTAAACATCACAGAAACGACGACAAACTTCTCGGTAAACTAGAGAAAGACAGAAGAAAAACGACAAAAGAACAACCCAAAACTAAAGTAGTCGTCTTCTTCCTGTTCCTTCAAAAATTCCCAGGAGCAGTGTGTACAGACATGTCGGTTCAGCCACTGCGGACCAAACTTCCCTACCAGCTGAACCAATCTCGGAGCTTCGTGGACGCCAAGGTCAAGTGGGTCCGAGACCCATACCTCGACTTCGTCGTCGAAAGAGAGAAGGACCTCGCCCAAGCCCTCTCCTTCAAGAACCACATTCTCTCCGACCCCTCCAAATCCCTCCCTCTCTCTCTCGTCTCTCTCCTCAAAACCAAACTCCACCTCCCAATCCCTTCCTCCAGATTCTTCCACAACCACCCCTCCTTCTTCTCCGTCCTCCACCCCTCCCCATCCCTCCCCCCGCGCGTCAGGCTCACGCGCCGCGCACTCTCCCTCCACCACCAAGAGTCTGCTGCCTTCGCTTCCCTCCGCGACGATGCCGTCCGCCGCCTCTCGCGGCTCCTCATGCTCGCCGGCGGCGGTCGGCTTCCCCTCCGCCTGATCCAGCGGCTGAGATGGGATCTCGGCCTCCCTCACGACTTCGCCGGGCCTCTCCTCTCCGATTTCCCCGATTACTTCAATGTCTGCGAGGTGAGAAACCCTAGCGATGGAAAATCAGAGCTCGCGATGGAGATTGTTTCATGGAGGAAGGATCTCGCCGTGTCGGAACTGGAGAGGAGGATGAGATCGTCGCCGTCCGATTCGAAGTGGATCGCGTTTCCGATGAGACTTCCGAGAGGGTTCGATCTCGGGAAGAAGGTGAAGGACTGGGTCGAAAGATGGCAGCTTTTGCCGTACATTTCGCCATACGAGAACGGATTCCACCTCTCGCCGGGGAGCGACCAGGCGGAGAAGTGGACGGTGGCGGTGCTTCATGAGCTGCTGTGGCTGACGGTGTCGAAGAAGACGGAGAGAGAGAATCTGCTCCTTTTGGGAGAGTGGTTAGGATTCGGGTCGAGGATGTTCAAGAAGGCTCTGGTTCATCATCCGGGCATTTTCTACGTCTCGAACAAGATCAGAACACAGACTGTGGTGCTCAGAGAGGCTTACAGGAAGGATTTCTTGCTGGAGAAGCATCCTCTAATGGCGATGAGATATCGCTACATTCATCTCCTGAATCAGATGCCCAGATTGAATAATAAACCAAATATTGCTATTTGATTTTCGAGAATTTTTTAAGGAACTAATGGCAAGTAAATTTGATCACAATATTGGCCAAGCTTGATCAGGTATGTTTGAGTATTCTCTTTTAACTAACATACAGTTAGTTTTATTAGTTATTTTGTGCAGCTTCTTTAATTGGATTTGGATTATGGATATAGGGGAATGTGATAATTCTACATTTTAATCGAACTACTGACAAGAAAATTGGGTAGTCTTTTTTAGCGATTAGCGATTTCTTATTTATACAATAAGCTGATTGATGCATGTGAAAAACTAGCTATGAGACTACAAATCGGACTATAAACGAGTGCAACCTCCTCATTAGTAAAATCCTTTGTTTTTCATAGTTATCATGAGTAACTACAAAAAATAATCCTATGTTTTGCTCATCATCAATCCGAGTGCTGAAGTTATGTTCACCACATTCCATGAGGAGCTGGTGGCAAAGCTGAGGAGCAGGATCGCTACTCTCAACCAGGAGAAGGCGGTTGTCAAGCAGGTAAATGATGATGCTATGGATGAGCTCAACAAAAGTGTTGGAGCGGAAGAAGGTGCTAGAAGCCGAATCTCATGAGCACAAGATGCAATCAATGAATGCCAGAATCGATGCGGTCCTTTAGGAGTGTGACATTGTGGTTGCGGTAGACAAGTTGAGGACTGTGGGAAGAGAGCATATCAACACATTGATGAAAACTTGAACTCCCATTCAGTGGTGTCAAGTTTCTAAATTGGCAAGCAAGTGTTGATTCGCGAGTGCCAAGTGCAATATTGGTTGAACACTCTTGGTTATGTTTGTTACCTTTGGCCAGTCTATGCCAATCACTGGCTAGTTAAGCCAAGTAGTGGGTAGTGGCAATTAGCACCAAGTGTTGGCGAGTGAAGAGGACTTGTAGCATTAATGTAGACCAAGATATTAGCTGGTCATGCCAGCTATCGGCTAGTCGGTAATGATGACTAACGAATGGAGCAAGTCTGTTTTTGCCATGTTTCAGATTATTTGTTACTCACAATGACTATGAGAAAGCAAAGGATTTTGTAAATGACGTGACTACAATCGTTTATAGTCTGACTTCTAGCTTGTAGCTAGTTTTTCATGTGCATAAATTGGCTTATTGTCTAATTTTATTACCTGATCTATACTACTTGTGCGGAGAACAATTTTAAAAGGATAAAAGAACATGATGACTTGTGTTTATGGTATCATCTTGGCTTTTCACTTCCTGGTCTATGGTATGTGTTTTCTTGGGGTTGAACATTGTTAATTTTTTCTTTTTTCGAAGGCAATCCCAATACGTTTTCAGATGATCAGCTGGGGCACAGACGAGAAGGTGATGTTGAAACTCAGCTCTAGTGCGATGCAATAACGTTTACGTACATACCCTTGATCAGGTGACTTAGCTTCTGGTTTTTACTTTTAATGAAAAATTGTTGGTGGTGTATTTTAGATTATTGCAATACTTATGCCAAATGCTATACTTACCTACTCTATATTGCCTCTGTTTCCTTCAGGTAAGGTTGAAACTGCGAAATATTTGTTGGGGTTTCGCTGAGAAAAAAAAGAAAAAGAAAAAACGTGGAGTCAACGAATCTAATAAAATGTTCTCGAGTTTGCTACATCATACTTGAGAAGTATAACTGTCTAACAGGGCCATATTGTGTCTTGTTCATTTGGCATGGATAATATGAATTATTGACAATACGTAACTGCCGAACAGGTAAAGAGAAAGATTCAGAAGTAAGGATCACATGAATGAGCTCTATATAAATACAAATGACAATTCGTTGTATCATATAACAATTGAATCGGTGAATTTTGATTTGTGTTTTGCCTGAGAGGAGCTACCTTATACTTGTGATACCATGATTTTTTTTTCTTCCTATTTTTTCGGCTGAAGTTATCGTCACATTAATTCTTAATTGAGTAGAAACAATTACAGTCTTTATCTATACAAAGAAGAGTAGCTGGACTCCATTAATGTGGCAACGAAATTAATGCAAGACAACTTCTCTTTAGACAAGAACGTCATTTAACATGTCCCGTCTTTTACTTTTACTTTTTCTTTTTCTTGGGTAAATAAGTGGTGGTAAAGTTTTGTTTATATATTTCATCGATAAAATTTATTTTTAAATCGTCCCGATATAATTGAATGGTTGAGATGTTACTTGTGTATAATAATTATAATGTATGTTAACCTATAATATTATATATTAAAAATAAAAAAATAGAAATTCAAAAAAACAAAATGGTCTTGCGACCGTCTACCGGCAGTCCCCTTGACAACACCGAGGAGGGCCCCCCTCCCCCGATGCCGACGCCCCCGCCCCCCCAAACATCGACCAAATTTGGCTTCGAGAAGGGATTGGGCTTGTCGGCATTTGGGGGGGAGGAGGGTGATGGGGTTATCGACCGAGGAGCGTCGTCGGTGGGCGGGGAGGGAATGAGTGTTTTTATTTTAATTTATTTTTATAGATTATTTTTAAATTTTTTAGTTTATATTAATACGAGATAAGATGCATTACAATTATCATACATTAGTAATATGTCAGCCATTTGATTATATATTAACAGTTTAAAAATGAATTTTATCGATAGGATAAATAAAATGAGTTCTATCACCGTCTTTCTTTTTTTTTTTACACGTTTTTCTTTTTGTTTTTGTTTTTTTTTTTCCGTTGTATTTGTATTTCACATGGAAGATGGTAACTAAGCTCTCTTATCATAGAGGCTCGTGCATATCCTATCACGTATTTCTCATATTTTTTTATTTTTTATTTTTGCCTATAATACTCATAAATAATCCTCTTGTTTCTCCTACTACACACACGATGATGAAACGAGTAGACCCTACTGCAAAAGAAACCGACATATTCAGCCCAAATAAAAAAAAATAAATAAAAAAATAAAAAAAAACCCCCACCGACATTGGCGTTACCTTTGCAACCATATAAAAATAAATTAAAATTAAAATTAAAAAAAACCACCGACATTGGCGTTACCTTTGCAACTATATATATATATATATATATATATATATATATATATTAGTTTCTAAAGTTATTCAGCTTATGATTTTGTCGAAAAACCATTCTTGATCGGAGAAAAAAACGTTGAGGACAAGAAAAAGATGGTTCTTTCTTTTATCAAATACTAGTTAATAAACACATGCAGCATGTGTGTGTTATGTATGCTTTTTTTTTTTTTTTTTTTTTTGATATTGTAAAAAGGATCTTTAAGTAAGAATGTATTTGAGGAAAAAAAATCATTTTGATAGAAATAAATTATAAATAAAAACTCCTTCATTAAGATATAATTTTAAAAAATTAAAAGAAAATAAAGAAATTATAATGAGAAAATTAGAAGGAAAAAGTAAGGATATACTAAAAATTACAATTATTTAAAGAGGGGTAAACAGAAAGGAGAAAGTGTGAGGTTTTAAGAAAAAGAACAAAAATTTGAAAAAAAAAAATTTAAAAATGATCAAAACAATTGAATAAAATGTTTGAATAACAAGAAAACGAAACAGTTATATAAAATATATGAGAAAGAAAATAGTGTCTAAATTCATTTCAAAAAATAATAATGTTTAAATAAAGACACAATTGTCAAGTGAAATTTAATAGGACATTTAGGTCCCGTTTGGGATACTTTTAAAAACGTAGTTTTCAGAAGATTTTTTTTATCATTTTCTTTCAATTTTACTATTTATTTTTTCAAATATTTAAAAAAAAAAACTCAAACTTTAAAGATATAACTTTATCATTTTAAGTCGAAATGAACGAAACAAGATCTGTCTTATAATTTTTTCTAAATACAGTTTAAGTTTTTACACTTTTTCATTCCAAACAGTTTATTTTCACTAAAAGTATATTTTTAAAACTCAAACCATCTTCAACCTCTAAACAGCGTCTCCAAATGTGTCCTCAAACGAAACCTTAGAAAATTTTTGACCGAGAACACTATTTGAAGAAAATTCTTTTATAATAAAGATATTTTGTTATACAAATTTAAAATTAAAAGTATATAAGGTAAAATCTTTTTTGCTGGAGAGGCTGTGGTAGAGCCTCTCCTAAAGTAACTATCGGTAATGTTCTTTTTTTAACCGTTACATTTAATCGAATGGTTGACAAATCGGGAGTATACCATACTTATCATACACTTTATCTCATATAAACTTTCCCATCCCAAGTCTTCTCCGTCATCTATGACTGCCCCGATGCCGGTGACCCACCCTCGGCCCCCCCACCCCAGGCCCCAGCCCCGGCCGCCCTCTACCCTGTTCGATTAAATAACAACAACAAAATAGAATATTTAAAAAAGATAAGGATAAAAATATATAGGGATTTAGACTGTAATGAGAGGAGAAAGAAAAAAAATAAATAATTTATTTATAAGAGTTTTTTTGAAAAAATTAAGAAGTGAAACAAGTAATTATTTAATTTAAAATTAATATAGTAAATGATTTTAAAAAATAAATGAGAAAGATAAAATGGAAGGTGTTAAGACCCACCCTAATAATTATTATTATTATTGGTGTCTCCCATCCCCTGTCCCCTTAATTATATTCTTTCATTAATGGTGTTTGGTTCAAAAATAGTGAATCGGGTCCGATCCAAGGTGTCTCCATGACGTGTTGACTGAGTTGGTAAATTGAGAAGGGTTGGTTTTGTGATAGGTGAGAGAAAATATCATAAATGTAGTTTTGAAACTCTAGGTATTGATCAAATTTATGTTTTTAATATTAAATAGTCGGCTTTATTACTTCCAAAAAGCTTCTAGATTTCCACAGTTTAGTTTTTGTTCTTTTTTTTTTTTTTGTTTTTCTTTAGACTAGTGACATGTTTTTTTTTTTGTTTTTTTGTTTTTTTGTTTTTAGACTTTGTTGTAGAATCCTCCATTCCTTTTATATTCTAGTAGTACTAAACACTTGTCTATACAATATATTAGGGGGAAAAAAAGTCTACTGTTTTCGTCCAAAACGTGCCTTTTGCATGGAGGCAAAGAGAGAGGGGGGAGAGAGAAAGAGAGAGAGAGTTTTTTTTTTTTTATTATTTTATTTTATTTTTATGTGATGCTGACACACGGAGGTAGAGGGAGAGGGGGGAGAGAGAATGAAAGGGAGAAGCGTGAATATCAAAATAAAGAATAAATCTAACCATCTGTAAGAAGTGTCAATACTTCTTACTATTTGAAACGAGCCCTTTTTTTTTCCCCCCCCTCCTTTTCTCTTGATTTTACGGGTTTTGCCTTTTATTTGTTTATTTTTTAATCTTTTTCTTTTAAAAAAAAAAAACTTTTTTAGCCTGTGATAGAGTTTCTTTCAGAGTAATTACCGGTAGAGTTTTTTTCTTAACCGTTAGATTTAATCGAACGGTTGACATATCGGGAGTGTACCATATTTGTGGAATGCTCAGTTTCATCAATATATTATTCTTAAGTTTTTATTGTCTCAAGAAGAAGTATACCAAAGAATAAGTTTATATTCTTTCTTATCAAAAAAATAAATAAATAAGTTAATAGATTTTATCTCAACATATAAACCGATGAATAATTTTTATTGGACATCTAAATAGAAAAAAGAAAACGCGTGAGAAAAAAATTTAAAAATAAAAATAAAACAAAACATGTTTAAAAAAAAACTATGAAGTGTTTTAGATTTAGTATATGGAGAAAGAAGAAGGAAATAAGAAAGATAAATGTTTTAGTTATAAAAGCTTTTTGAAAAAACTAAGAAGTAAGTAATTTTTTAATTCTAAAATTAATTTGTTGATGATTTTAGAAAATAAATGGGAAAAACAAAATAGAGGTGTTAATAGACCCATTATTATTATTATTATTATTATTATTATTATTATTATGGGGGGTGGTGGTGCCATCATTGTTTTCATTTTTATTGGCAACATCTTGTTTTATATACTCAACAAACAAATACAATGGGCCCGTTTAGGAGCTTCTTTTGAATGATTTTATTTGGATATAAAATAAAAATAAGAACATTTGATAATGATTTTTAGATAAGTTTTTTGAATTTGTATTTGATTGTATTTTTAGATAAATTAATTTGAGTATAAGAAAAATAAAATTGTGTTTGGGTATATTTTTAAAAATCTTTATTAGGTGTATAAATTTTAAAAAATGAAAACAGAAATGAAAAACAACTTTATTTTACTTTCTCATTTTTTAACCAAAAAAAAAAAAGTTTTGAAAACGTTTTTTTTTTAATTTTGTTTATCATTTTTGTTTTTTTAACACTATTTCAGAACCATTTTGATAACACTTTTAGAAAAAACTGTGAGATACCTTTTTAAAATGTTTCCAAAATAATACCAAAAGAAGGAGAGAATCTTTTTTTTTTTTTTTTTCCTTTTTTCTAAATGAAACATAATCTTTGCTCTTAGTAAAACCAGAAGTGATCCTTATAGAAGTATAACTTGCAATATCACCACTTGGCTAAGCCAAATAAACTACAAGTAATCATAATTCAAAGCTTTAATCTAATGTAAAAAGAAGTAGGTTAATATCTTTGTTAAAGCTACGTACGGAAATGTAATAAATAAGCCGAAGACAACATTAAAAAAAAAAAAAAAAGGATAGGGGGAAAAGGGGCCACTATAGTTAGTAATGATAAAAGATACGTTCCATGCTTGACAACATTCTACTGGTCTTTTTGTTGACTTTCATGATCCTTGACAGCCTGGCCTTTCCAAAACAATATTTTTTCCTATTATTTTATTTTTATTTTTATATTTTCACGAAGTGCATGCTATACACGTTTTGTGTGAATATAATCAAACTCAATCATTAAAACTTATAGGGTGTTTGGTGAATGAGTTGAATTTAAATTGAGTTAAAATTTTTAAGTTTGAGTTAAATTAATTTTTTAAAAAGTAATTATAAATTTTGTTAACTTTTCAAAAAAAGATTAAAATTAATTACAAATCATAAACTCGACTTTCTGCTTCTTTTTTTTTTTTTTTTTATAAATAGATCATTAATGTAATGTTTATGAGATGATAAGTCATTTTCACAAGGAATCTTTCACATTTTCAGCACAAGAAGGGTAATAGGTTGGCAATCATATCTTAGAATGATAATCTCTACGACAAAAGATCATGCAATGAAGAACCAGTACTTAAAATTTAAAAAAAAAAAAAAAAAATCACTATCTTAGTCGAGCATGAATAATTGATAGGAAAGAGTAAGATTCATTAAGAAAAAGGGAAAAAAATAAATAAAAAATAAAAAATAAAAAGAAGAAGCAAAGAGTATTTTCATCTTTAATTGATTTTAGAAATGCGTTGTGGATTCTCATTAAGGAACCAAAGATATATATATATATATATATATATATATATAAAGTATGAAAGAAATACTCTATTGGTTAAGCAAAGTAAACACGGTTTTGATTTGTCAAAGTACATTAGCTAGAACAATTTAAGATTTAGAAAAAATTTGATAACATTGTCGAATTTGATAAATATTTGATGGTTTACAATTGTATGTCTGGGTTATTTTACTTTATTTTTTCCAAGCATTTCGTGTGCGCATGCATTTATTTTATTTTAGGTATTGAAGATCAACTGCTTTGGTTTGAAAAATAGAACTAAAGCAAATCGGAAATAACCCACTTGCTTTCTTTTATTTATTTATTTATTTATTTATTTATTGAACATGTAATAATAAAAATTATTATCATGTTAATGGCTTGAGAGAGGCTTGTATTTGGGTAAACTATTGCAATAAAGTGGAGCAACAACTTCCACGCTGTAGTACTAGTGGCTGGCTAGTGTTAAGAAAGTCATAACAATGCTTAATTAATAATAATAATAATAATAATAATAATAATAATAATAATAATAATAATAATAATAATAGAAATAGCAATAATAAGGCCAATAGTAAGATGCCAACCAACACGTTATGAGGTACTTCAAATAATTAGAAAAATCAAGGTAACCCCACAAAGGTGTTTTGTTATATCAATATTACTCATTTCGTGTTTGTTTGTATGTTTGTTTTCCCCTTTTCTTTTGGGCATTATTAAAATTTAAAAATGGCCTAGGGGAATTTAAAAAATAAAATCGGGATTTGAAAAAATAAAATTGTAAACACATTCTAATTAAATAGTCTAATTAAGTTGAAAAACTATATATGCATATATATATATATATATTTCATCAATTAATCAAGTCGTAATTGTGTCTTGTCCTCAATAACCCCCATTACATCAATTAACAGTGTTCGAACAACTATACACATATAATATATTTATACACATATATACATACATACATGTATATATATATATATATGTACAAGCACATGTATAAGTGACAGCATGTATCTTTCGTTGGACCAATGGATCGATATATCATTAAAAACCAAATAATGCGTCAGTGCAAAGCTGTCTCGTTGTAGGATTATCTTTATGTTTCAATCCCTCTTGTGCAAAAAAATATGTTTGCATATACATACGTATATATATATAGAAATATTGCCAGGTCAATAAATTGGCATTGTCAAAAGTGGAACACGAATTATATATAGAGAGTGGACAACAAATATATATATATATATATAGGGTTTTACTTTGCTATATAATTAATTAGCTGTGAACTCTTTGACGAAACTAATGATTTGTTTAGTTCTCATGTGTAAACTTAAAGTTTTCAAATCAATTTTTATTTTTTTCTGAAAAGTGAATAAAAATAATAATTAGTTTTTTAAAAGTCAACTAACTCCAACTTAAAAATTACCTTTCAAATCCGTGTTCCAAACACATGCTAATGCTTTATGTTTGTTTATTTGTGTTTTTTTTTTCCCCCACTTTTTTTTCCCCCCTCTAGATCGCCTGAGAATATGCCAGAATGTTATTAACTTTAATTATTTCTGCAGATTATTCCATATGAACTTCAATCTTAAAGGAGTTCAATAGTTTATTCATTATATTCCTTTTAAGTATGAGAGAATGGCACACTGTCGTATATCCGTCCTTTATACACACGTATCAACCTTACTATAATAACTTTAAAATGTATAACGTTGATAATAAGTAAATTCTTTGTTGTTATAAGTTTATAAAACTACTATCATTCACACAAAATAAATGAAATGTTACATACTCATTTTCTACATATATTTCATGTAGTTGAGATGTATTTACGCGTTTGCCTACATGTGTATATATAAATGTATTTTCATATTATGTATACTCGTGAATATATATATATACATATATATATATATATATATATAGAGAAAGAGAGAGAGAGAGAGAGAGAGAGGAAATAATAATGCGGTAAGGTAAGATATTCGATACGTAAGGTAAGATATTCGATATCTTATCAATAGAGACATTGCCGGGTATAAGACATGAAATATCTCAACTCTCACCTTCAGAAGCAAAAGGACAAAGAATCCTTCCTATGGTATGAAACTAAGGGAAATACTAGGAAATTATGAATTTTTAATTTTTATGCATGTACTTCTTTGTCAATGGATATATATAACTGTTCCACAACATTATTTAATTTTGATCGTTACTTGATCATTATTATTGATCGTTACTTGATCAACAGTTTAGATTAAATATGAAATTATTTAATACTAGACCGTGAGATTAAAACGGATCAAACTTAATAGTCCTTATTAAATTTAAAAGAATATAATCAAATAAAAAAGAGAGCTGCTTAACTTCTTAATTTCTTACGATGATGCATACTAATACTTTAAAAGTACCCTAAACGCCCAATTACCTACGTCACACAAGCGTGCGAGGTGCGTGAGAGCGATGTAATATCACTAAAGTGATACTTCATATCCTATATTTCTATTCAGACACATTCAACTTACTTGTATTTTCACATATAAGAGGTTTTTTTTTTTTTTTTTTTCCAACCTCCGTGAGATATTAATCTCTCACATGTACGACAGCCCTACAACCACAACCAAAGGAAAATTATTTTCGCGCATGTGCTTATAATTTAAGTCTAAGTTGAGATGATCCACAAAAGGCCAAGGAGGGCTGGTGTGGATAAGATTGCCACATATTTTTGGAAAACTACTAAACAAATTTGTCAATAAATTTGAAATGAAAAGAAAAGGAAGAAAATCCCAGTAGCAAGAAGAAAGAAGATTTCGTTTTATCCTAATTTATAACATTAATTAGCCCTCTCCCATACCCCACTCATTAAACAGCACTAGGTCCACTTTGCTGTTTTCACACCCACTCCAACTTTTTTTTTTTTTTTTTGGGTTTTTAATTTTCCAGGTAGACAATAATTGCATGGAAAAACTGTTAAACACTGTACTTAGGTACTACTATTTTTTTTTTCTTTTTTTTTTTTTTTAAGAGGACTCGGGTACTATTGGGTTCTATATAAATCTGCATCTAAGTGTCATGGTGAGCCACATTCTATCATTTAGGAGGTTAGGAGAGAGAGAAGAGAGAGAGACTCAGAAAATAAAGAAAGTAGAGAGAGAGAGAGAGAGAGAGATTAATGGGGAGCTTCGAAGAGATTAGTTATAATGAAATAGAGAGTTGGAGTGGTGGTAGTAGTAGTGATAATGATCTGTACTCTTCAAAGTTGCCTTTGTTGTCACTGAATCATGTCTCTTTTGTTTGCAAATCTGTGAGCAATTCCGTCAGGTTCTATGAGGATGTCTTGGGTTTTGTTCTCATCAAACGCCCTTCTTCCTTCAACTTTGAAGGAGCTTGGTATGCCTCTCCTCTCTCTCTCTCTCTCTCTTTTATGTTGACACTATTCTAACTCGATGTAGATTAACCCTATAACTGTCTATTTTTTGTTAATTAATGCTCACACAAAATTATTGAAAGTTCTGTTATGTATTAGATGCGAAACATCATATAAATCACATCTAAATCAGATCAGAGGTAGACTTGTCGGGATATTTTACATTCTAAAACTGCCCGATATTAGTAGAAAGACTTTTTTTTTTTTTTAAATTATTTTTAATTATTTTTTTTATTGTGCTTTTCTTTAGATTGAGAAGCACTTGAAGTTGCTCATGATAAAGGGTAAGCTTGGTTAGGTAGCTGCATTTGATACGCTGTGAATGCCTGTGTGTAAAACTCCACGAATATTCTTGCCTTTCTGTGGATTAACAGACTAATAAATAGATAATTAATTAAGTAAACTAGCTTAATTAATTGTAATAACATTTGATTCTGTTTTAATTAGCTTTTAAAGCAAAAAGAATAATATAATCCTACAATTAAGATGTCTTGGAAATAGGGAGACAAAGGTAAATAATATATATATATATATTTATATTTCTATTTCAGACGATGTGTTAAAATATACCGCGCGTCGTCTCAGAGTTAGCTCCACACTATCTTATAAGGGGGATCTGCCAATCTTATGTAAGATCGGATGGGACCATAGAGATAGCAAAGCTAGGCTCCATCCATGATACCGAAGAGCTCGTCTGATCGTTACAAGACGGAAATGATTTAGGGGATAAAGGGGCATTTGCACTCCTTCCTAGTCTGTATTAATTTTAGTTAGGGACTAAATTGAGAAATATTACAATCTGATAGCAAGGCCGTATAGACAGACAGCAACTTCAGTGGTGGTTTCTGTGTCCAGTAGTACAAACACATGGTCCTCATTTTGGCGTTGGTATAAAAACTATCTTGTTATTGCCATATGTTACCATCCTTGAAACTTCCAGCTTTGTTGGCACTTCTGAACAAAGCCAAAATGTAAACACCAATGACCGCATTCATTCGGAAAATTTATTTTAAAAAAAAAAAAAAATCACTTATTCCCACCAAAAACAAGAGAAGGATTAGTTTTTATTTTATAAAATTCTTGTTAGATATAACACAAGCACTTCTAGACAGTTCGATTCACAGAACCAAGGCAAGTGAAAGAGGTGGGACCCACATTTGTCGAGTCGTGGTGTATAGGATTTTTGTTACAAAATTAAAAGTTTAGAAGGAAAAATCCAATCGCATAACAGTGGTTATTAGCTCTTCAACTAGTGGAGAGGTCAGAGTGTGTGAGCAATGAGAACCACTTGAAAAGCTAGATCATGTGCCTGTGCTTGATAAGCAGTGAAATGCTACTCATGTGGGGTCTAATGTTTGCCCTTAGTCCAGTTGTCAACTTGAAAGGGTGTCTTTTCTTTTTCTACTTTTCTCTCTCCTTGGTTGTTTTATGGGACCAGCTTTTGGCCACGACAAAAAACAATTAACAAATTGAGAATCCAATGACAGAATAATCTCTCTCGCCATCACTTGGTACTTATTTATGCGATCGTTATGCATCGCTATATGAATGATGGTATGTAGAATAGAGCTACCTCGTGACAAAGAGAAATTATTTAGTCTCACGCTACCTATATGTGATAATTGCATTATTGATGAGAGCGTTTTTCTTGGTTTAATCATTTTTTTTTTTTTTTTTTTGGTAATAATTTCTCGAAAGAAACCAACGTGATGTGACATGTGCGTCAGGTTGTTTAACTATGGGATCGGTATCCACTTACTAGAGTCGACCGCAGTCCCACCACACAAGGGCAAGAAAATCAACCCAAAGGACAACCACATCTCTTTCCAATGCACAGATATGAATCTCGTCATGCGGAAACTAGAGGAGATGAACATAGAGTATGTGTCTGCAGTGGTTGAGGAAGGTGGGATTACAGTTGATCAGCTCTTCTTTCATGACCCCGATGGTTATATGATAGAGATTTGCAACTGTCAAAATCTCCCGGTTCTTCCCCTTTCATCCTGCCCTCTCAAGCTGCCTAGAAGTAGTTCTAATGCTAATGCCAAATGCAAATCATCATCATCCTTCTATGGTAAATTTCCTTTCTGTGTCCCGTTATGTGCACTTGCTTGGAAATTGGAATTTCATATTGAAAGTTTGTCGATAATGATGAGAAAAATGCGGTGCAGGCAAGCGGAGATCGGAGATGCAATGCTCTGGAGAAGCCGCGACACTGCTCATGATGGAGAACTTGTTGGTGGAAATGATGAACATCTCTATTTAAGACACTAGTTAGTTACATTTTTATTTTTATTTATTTATTTATTTTTGTTAAAAGAGATTGATGAAATTTTGTGGTAGTCTGTTTTGTGGTTTTGTTTGTGTATATTTGTGTAAAAATTAGGGTGAGGGCAATTGTGATGAGAGAGAGAGAGAGAGAGAAAATCAAGACACTGAAAGGTCTCCTCTTGCTTTCGGCTGTGATCAAGTTTCATGTTCCATTGTGATTATTTTGCCCACTGTTGCCATATACTGTTTAATTTAATGAAATGAATCAGTACTATCCCATTAAAAAAAAAAAAAAAGAGTGAGATTTATTGTTGATGTTTGAAATTCGGTTTGCATTTTGTTTGGCATTAAAAGGGTATTTCTCATCAAAAATGGCTTTTCTTTATAAAGGAAAAAATAAAAAAGAGTAAATTACAATACGAATTTACTTTTGATAAATGGTCCAAAATGTACAACATGTTAGCCCCTTCTAGCAGGTTAAGAATGCTAATCCAGTAGCTAATTACGTCTAAACAATATTTATAAAGTTACAATGCCCTCTTCCGACAAACTGTATTTGGAGATCACAATCACGTGTTTGTCATAGAAAATTTTTCAGGTTGAATTATACCTAATCACCTTCCTCCATATCCACTGCTGCAAAACAAAACTCACTTCTACCAAAATCTACAAACGTTATTCTCGTACATGGATCTGTATTCGTGACATTGTTGATCAAACTGGAGGATCTGCACAGAAATGCAATTGGGAGGGGAAAGAATGGTCAGGTCGGTCTACAACAGAGGTTGGCAGTGGCTGTTGAGCATGATACAGAGGATTTAGAACCTGGAATGTCAGATATCCTTGTCATTCATCCGAGGCTATGATGACAAAGACATCGTCGTGAGACCATTTTCTTGCCCCCGACTTATCAGAAGGATTAATGATAGCACGTTCTGTGTTCGCAAGCCGATAACCAATCACTATCTCCCGCCTTTGGCGGGCTCTAATCATTATGTCATAGAAACTTAATTCTTCCTGGTCGAATAAGTAGAATTCTGCTGGTTTGATACACATCTCATTCCCCTGCATAAAAGGAACGATAGTCAATCGAATTTCGATACAGATAAAATTTGCACGTGGAGTGCAGAAGAAAACAATATGGTCTTGTAATGGATGAGAGAAGATTACCTCCTCTGCAAATAGTTCCTCGAGGACCCGATTGATTTGCTTGTCTTCAGCAACCATCGCTAGTGCCATACTGACGAGCTCATTTGATAACACATAGTCACTGATTCTGGACACCGATACAAGATTTCTTGTCCTAGAATCGAGGATTTCACTGATGATTATTGATTTGTGGGAAGCTTGCTGCATTTCTCGGATCCAAGAGCTGTGTGAGAACCCAGACAACCGCCAAGAAGTTGACTTGGTATCTTTGTCAGGGAGACGTTTTGACTGCAAAACACAACAGAAGGGGCAGCTTTACCGAAAATCTTACTCGGAGTACACATTGCAAACTAGAAGGTGCTTATGATATGCAACCATCACGGTTGCACAAGAGCTTTGGGTCGGTAAAATCTAGGGAAGCCTCCACCATTATCAGTTACCTAAACCTATATGCATGTTTGTTTTATTTGCGGGAAATAAATTGGAGGCAGCAAAGCAGGTACCTGTATATCTCGAATAAGGAGAAGAGTGGCAAGAGATCTTGAGTCAGAGTGCACAACAGAGTCCTCTAACGACTCATCTGCAAGAATTAATATCTGTCCACCTAGAGTTAGAACTCAATTTAAGAATCTCTTCAACACAAGACTATTTCAAAGAGAATTAAGTATGTGTCCACACAAATAGATTCCCATTAAAATCTGTTATGTTAACCGACAAGTTGTAATCTTACAGCTCCAACAACATGTATGTGTGTGTGTGTGTGTGTGTGTGTGTGTGGACAATACATAGAGATGTGTAAAGCTATAACATAAACAAAAAATGGAGAAAAGGACATAAAATCACACCGAATCAAAAGTTTCCAAAGGAAGATTCTCCAAATGCCGTTTAATCACAGCATTTCCCTCACGATGTACAAGCTTTATGTTCACTAGTCCAGAAATGTCAAGTCCACCATCTGTAAGTTTCTTCTCTCTATCTTTTTCGGGAACCTCATTAAACATCCAAAGTTCTGAATTTGACGGCAAGAATGCCTCTAGAACCTGTTAGAAGGAAATGCATATGATGATCAGGGGAAATCCATCTAGAATTGTATGGGGATTCTTAATTTGAGATCATCGTATTCATTTTTGCCCTTTATATTCAGTGGCCAATTTGCTATACCCTGAGTTTCAGTGATGTAATCCTACTATTATTTAGGGATTACCATAATCATGTCATCAATATCACGACGCCAACCACAAAACAGTATCTTCTCGGGATATTTCGGAGGGTCAACAATTTTTGGACAAGAACCCCTGCGTACCTGTGAATAAGACACAACATAAACTCTTAGGGGGGAAAAAGAAAACAACGAAAAAGTTTTCCATTCCAAACTTTTTTTTAATTAACACTAAAGAGACTAAAAGGAGAACATTACTAGAAAATATACTAGATAGATTATTATTTCTGCTGAGTGGCCAAGAAAAGGAGTAATACCTCAGGAAGGGGACCTGGAGCATATGTGTCATCATCTTCAGCTATGACTAGGACTTCATCCCCCTTTCTGAGGACATAATTGTCGTCTGGATTTAATATTATCTTTCCAGCCTCTGCAGCAACCTTAATTCCACATGGGACTGCATCGGGAAATGAAATTAGGACGTCTTCAAATCGTACACCATCCAGTTGAGGCCACCTTTTGATGTAAAACTCGGCGTTCTCAAACCCCAATATGTCCTCCCATATCTAACCAAAATAAGAAAAATTAAATTAAAGAGTGGCATAAACAATAGTTCTATTGATAAAACTAGTCTACAAGGAGATATATAATGTAATCAGAGATGAGATGGATGTAATTGAAACTCATCACACCTGTGCAAGGCCAGGTTGCAGAGCACATTGTATCATCAAGCGCCCGATCACATCATGTGCAACGACTGTTTCAATGAGCTCACCTCCAACAAGCTTCACCAAAGGCTCATTGTCAAGGTCACTCAATTCTACAACAACATGGCCCCTTAAACCCTCTTTGACTCCTGTAAGGCTAAGCACAACCCTTAAAGCACGAGCATCACTCTGAAACAACATATAAAATATCAATACCTTGCATGCAAATAACAAGTCAATGAGAAGAACAAGGGCATCAGAAATTAGCCATGAACCTGATCAGCATTTTCATTGGTTGCCAAAACAATGATAGCACGTGCCTTAGAAACTGAAACCTGCCAAAGAAAATAACAACATCGGTCTAAAAACCAAAACCATAACAATTCACATCCAAAACACGAACTTTTGCTACATTTATGCGCACCTTTTTCAAATCAGCCAGTATAAGAGGACTGCCACTTCTGCAGATAACAGATGTTCCCATGAAATCAAATTCAAGTTTTGCTATATCCATCTCCATTTCTTCCTTATCTCTTTCAGCAAGTACAACCACGACACCGCCACCAACACTCTTGTTTGCAATTGCCAGCTGCTTCAAAAGTGAACCCTACAGTAAACTTGTAACTGTTAATTGCTGGTTTATGTTTGCATTCAACATTCTGACCATGAGGATCGTTCGAGGTGATTAGAAAAGATGTTGGCTTCCAGAATAGTAAAAAGAAGTATACCAATGGCATGCTTGAACATTCACTCTGAAAATGCAAGATAAGCAACCACGTGCGGACTCTTCAAATGGAAAAGGTGACTTTCGAGAATGTATAACAATACACTATCATTTCTAAGGCGACATCCTACAGATTTCTTCGTACCAAATAGACATAAACCAGAAACTTTCGAATCTTATCGATACTTTAAAAGGGGAAGTGAAAAGACCAGACAAGTCATATAAGAGTTGCATCAATTATAAAGGTAATCAGAGTAGGTACCAGTTTGTCACTCCATCCAAGAATGAGTATGTGATTCTTTTCAATAACTTCACTCTTCCCTTTCCGCAGTGAATCGACCTTCTCAGATATAGCATCCGAAACAAGCCCAAGCATCATTGCAAATATTAACATACCACCTGAACTTATAGACACAGAGACAATTCTTGGTCCAATGCCCTCTGTTTCAGCATGATTTCCAGAGTCGGCCACAAAAGTCCAAGAAAGCCAAAGAGCTTCAGCAAAACTATTTGTGTTGACTGCATACAATGCCAATCCTCCAAAAGCAATAAGGAAAATGGTTGCAAAAAGAAGTGCGAGCAGCTTTGCATAAGGATACACAGAGAAACAAACGTCCACAGTATAGGCAATTCTCTTTTTCAAAGGAACCTCCTTCTTTTTCTTAGTCCTTTTCGAGAAACTTATTATTTGGGGAAGATAATCAAGATATTTGTACAACACAAATGGCATTATCAGGGTGACAATAACAGTATATAAGGCAACACTTCTACTGTCATCATTTCCAAAAGTCGAACTCGATTTCATATTCTCTTCAGCTTTCACATCGTTGATGTTGCTATTACTAATATTACCCTTATCACTACACGTTCTATGAAGAAAAACATTCTCCTCCTGAAAACCAATATCCAAAATGCATGAGCTGAATTCATTTATCTAGTTACATGCACAAAGTTGAAGGAGGAAACTACTGCCTTGTTTGGTAGGATAGGAGGGAAAGAAAATAGGAAGGAGCGAGAGGTAATAACATAGGTGAGGGAAATGGAGAGGAAGCGACAGAACCCTTCTTTTATGGTGTTTGGTATGAGAGAAAGGGAAGAAAACAAAAATCACTTCCCTAGTTTGGTAAATACAGATGAAGGGGGAGGGAAAGAAGAGATTTATTTGTACAAAGTACAATTTTATCCTTAATTGGTTAGTTTCTTTCAACAATGAGACCGTAATAAAGTAATTTGACACTATAATCCAATAAAAACGATAAATTTCATTCTATAATCCCTCCAAATTAAGAGGGACCAAAAATGGAATTCTTTGGACAATTTATATAAATCCCTTCCCTAAGTCATTCCTTCATCTAACCCTTCCTACCAAACAAAGCTCTAAACGTGTGTGTGTGTGTGTGTGTGTGTGTGTGTGTGTGCTAACGAAGCTGTAAAAGCAAAAATTACCTCAAGTTCTGCAATTCTTCGATGCAAATATACTGCATATGATACAAACACTATACAAATGAATGCCAGCTGCAATAGACAGTATTCAGTATAAGATTATCTGTTTTCTGCTGAATTGATCATCACAAAAACATAGCAATTAACATGAAAGAAAGAGTACTAGTGGGTGACTGACCAGGAACCTAGGCTTCCAAATCATGGTAGCCTTAAACCGAATCGAATCCCTGGCGGAAGAGATCGAACTGGCACGACTCGTCGCCACTTTCACGTTCTTCTTCCCAACCTCGGGCTTCGCCTCCGGCGAGGCGATCCGGCGCGGCTTTTTGTCCTCACGCGAATCGGAGGAGGCGAGCATGGTGGTGGTGCCACCGCGCTTAGGGGCGAGCGGGACCATGAAGGAAGGGTAGAACCAGTCGCGATTATTCAGGTTGGAACCAGCACCACCAGCTGAAGCGTCATCGCCGTTGTTGTAGCTGTGGTTGTTGCCGGTGAAGACGCGGAGATCCGTCGGTGGCTGCTGATGCTGATGGTGCGGCGGCAGCGGCAAGGTGGCGTTGCGGCGCATGACGGGGAAGAGTGGGCCCGGGAAGTGAGGGTGGGCGTCGCCGGCGCCGGTGCCGCCGGCGATGGTCTTGGACCGCTTCGGAAGCGGCGGACTCTCCGATTTCTTGGGCTTGGAGACTTCATCGCCGTTCTGAGCCATTCTTGTCACTCTCAGAGAGGAGATTCAGAATCTGGGGAACAGAGAGAGAGAGAGGGTTTGGTTTTTTATTTTTACTTTTTATTTATTGAATTATTGAATAGTTTGATTGGAGGTGGCGATGGAGTGATGCAGAGGTGAGAGTGAGGGCGATCTGGGCCGTGTTTTGTTTTGTGGAGGCATTGTAATGATTGACTAATAAAGAGGAAGGCCCAGAAACAATGGTGGCCGCCCGATTGTTTCGAGATTCGGTTTTTTTTCTGTTGTCAGTTATCTGTTTCTTCAGCTGCTTGCAGCTCTGCGAGAATTGTTGCAGTTAAAAATATGCCATTTATTTTCTTATAAAAATCATTTTATTTAGGAGTAAAACTTATTTCGGTGAAAATTGAATAATAGTGTCTTTTTTATGGTAGAAAAAATTTAATACAGATCATAGAGTACAAAGTCTTCCTCATCATTAAATGCCTTAGTATGGTGAAAGTGTGATTTTTTATTTAATTTTTTTAACTTCACAAATTGAAAAATTGTTTTCTTTTTTAAAATTTAATAGTAAAGAAATTAAACTATGGTAATAAAATCAAATATAAAATTATTATTAATTATATTTGCAATCTTTTTTTTTTAATTCACTTAAATTGCTCTCATTTGATTTAGCTTAAATTTCACTATTCTCTCTCTCTCCCTCCCTCTCCTCCTTTTTGAGGATCAGCATCAATGGATGGAACCTTTTTTTTTTTTTTTTTGGTTTGTTTGGATCAGAAAAAGGCAATTAAAATCTTAAAATCTTAAAATCTAATCCTGTCACTGAAAAGTCTATTAATCGTACAAAAATTGGTGGGATCCTACGCTAGATTCACTTTCCCACGTGGCACTCAAATTTACCTCCACTCCTAAGCCTTTTTTTTTTTTTTTTTTTTGCCCTTTTCTTTTCTTAAAAGACACTCTCTTTTCCCCCTTTTCTTCGGTTGCATAATGCAAAGTGATATAATTTTTCATATTAATTCTGATTATATCCTGTTTAAAAGAGCTTTTTTTTATTATTATTTTTTTTTAACTTTTTCTTGAATAGATCACCACCTTCCATTTATGCTGCAATATTCTTGCAATCTTAAGATAATGTTTTCAATTTGATTTAAACATATTAACACACCGTGTCTCTGTATCAAAATATAAAAAATGTATTATGATTATAGGCATAATTTAGCATTAATTCTACGCCCCATTCGAGAATTAAAAAAATATGTACACAGAGAGAAAATATCAGCATGAGAAATCATCCAAACATGTCCATTTCCTTGTTCTTGAACTGTAAGAGTTGGAATCTACTATATCTCTTGTGTTACGGTACTTAATTGAATTAGTTACAATTAGTACTATTGCTAGAAAAATGTATAAATCTGAGTTTAGCCCCTTCCTAATAACAGCCTTTTTTAGCTGAAACGGGAAAGAAGTAACCTAAACGTGAAGGAAAAGGCGAAAGAGAAGGTCGGCCATTTTCCGTTAATTCAGTGTCTGATTCGGCCTCCTTGTCTACACCATTACTTGGACTGGAAGCTACTACTGCATAAGGAGATTTGCTTGTGATCCTGCCAAACCACAAGCCCTGTTAGTAAAATATATTAATTACAATATTAGAGATTTCCTTATGGAAAGATCATTTTAATTAGCTAAGATCAGTAGAACTAGAATAGAAAACATTTTTGTCGGTTTCATTCAGATTCTTACCTGTCGCGACGCTTTTCAATGAAGCATTGGAGCGAATTTTTCCTTGCCAACGGAACATCTGAACAAGCAAAGACTAATGATATATTGTTTATAGTTTTTTAAGTTCGAGCAAGTAAATAACGGGGTAAGTATGACACTACAATAATGAGAATTCTTGCGATGAATGAACCCGATGAAAGTAACGACACAACGACAACACCCCTAGCACAAGTTGTTTATTGACGCTTTTAGCGACGACAGGTGGTCGTTATATATGACAGCCTAGAACATTTGTTCATTTACAAGAACTCGTGCATAGAAATGAAAAAGATACCTGGCTTTGACTTGGAAAGAACAGACTGTAAATCAGATTTGTGAGGTGATCTGACATCAATTTCTGGAGCTTGCTTAGATACAGGCTTTGACAAAGAGCTTTCACCAGCAAGAATAAGCATCGCCTCCTGTGCCTGCAATAAAATGCTGAGATTAATAAAGGCTTAACTATCTTCTCAGGATTAGTAAAAGTATATATTCTTTAGTTTTAATTTTCACCTTCTCAGCAGAAACGTTGTCATAGACATTGACTGCTCCGGCGTAAAACACTGTGAGTTGTGTTGTTGAAGCCTTGTCGACACAAGACTGAGTCGATTGCACCGAGTCACACCTACAAACAAGAAGGGGGAAAATAAAAATGATTGTAGCAATCTCAGCATGGTAAAAACAATTTACGCAAGGAAAAAAGTACCAAACATGTTTTAAACCCGAATTAGACCATAGAGAATGATGCTGTGTACCCCAACTCCGGGAACATCGTCCGCTCTAGAAGAGACGGCGGACGGGACACACTGTCTCGACTGAATGTAGGCAGTAGTAAGTGACGATATGGAGACTTGTTGATGACTTCAGATTCTTCCATGTTAGTCTTGCCTATGTTGTGTTGAGCTCTTGCTAGAAGGTATTTTCTGAATAAACAAACAGTTTGAGACATGTCGTTCGCTGATCTCAATCGATTTTTTCCATAAATATTGTCATTTTTGGTTTCTTTGTCACGACTGGTTAAAAGTTCCAAATTGGAGTTTGAGTTTTCCATCTTCTCGATGATCAGCTTCTTTAAACAGCAGGTCTACCTGCAAACAAATTCCATAGTCCAAATAAATAAAATTAGGAGAAAAACAAGGATATAAAAACAAATAAATATGATGTTAATATTTTGGAAGTAGAGAGGAGGAAGATTTGTACCTGAAAAAGCTGTTGTAGTGTTGTTTAGCTCAATTTTCCGCTGAAAAATCAGACTCAGGAAGGTTTTCTGAATCTAAACAACATGTTTATATATGGAGAGAAAAAGAGAGAAGCAGGCTTATTTATTTAATTGATAGTAACGCCTGCAGGTGAAAATCAAGTAGGATTTCGATGAATTCGAAACCAAAATTAACTCATATGCTTGTACTCTTATGGCAAGTCTTTTTGTTGTCACAAGTTAGTGTACATGGCTTTTCACACAACTAACAGAGAAAAAGTTTGACAAATTATTACTTTTTAAATATTGTCACGCCTTTTTGAGCCTTGTTTGTTTGGTAGGAGTGAGAGAGAATAGGACGGGGAGAGAGATAATGTAGGTGAGAAATTGGAACATGAGGAGATGTTCATTTTCTGTTTGTGTATGTTATTGACAAAAGGGTGTCGGATAACAAATAATTTGACCCCCATAGTTTAATTAAGCGGACGGGTTCCGTCCAAGATATCCCTCGAAATTATGACGAGACGATTTTGAATCGATCACCCAATTCACTCTTTAGAAATCCTTTCACCGATCTCCCGCCCATATCCCTTCCTTCCATCTTTCTCTCATACCAAACAAAACCTAATGCATATTTCAATAATAATAATTTATAAAAATTAAAAAAAAAAAAAAACAAAGCACATATAAGATCTTGGTTATAATATTCCTCTGCATAACAATTTCTGGAGAAAGCAACCTTCATATTACTAAATATGGTTCGTACGGCGAGTGCTATAAGAAACCAAAACGAAAAGGCCAAAGAGAATGACTCACCCTCTAACTCTATACTAAAATTTCATAAACTATGAATATATAATAATTTGAGTATCAATCACTGCCTTTGTTAAATCGAAAAAAAAATAAATAAATAAATACAGGGAGGATGACTAAGGCACTAAATGAAATTCTCTCAATCTTTTTTTTTTTTTTTTAATTTTTTTTAGCCATAAGAAATGCAAAAAGAATGAATGTCCATGATAATAACTATAACGTTATTTCCTTTTTTTTTTTTTTTTGGTAGTAAAATAGAGGGCTCTTCTATCACTTGTCGACTTCAGGACTACTACTGGAATCAGAAGGATCTACATATCTCCAAAAGAAACCCAAACTACTGCCCATGATATTCATAATGACAGCAGACATTGCTGCGGGTAATGCGACCATTGGCGATGTGTAATGGGACGTTGCCAGAACCACGCCTAGAGAAGAATTCTGCATACCGACCTGCAACGAGATGCGAAACAAGAAAAATTTACTCGCCAATTAGACCAGGGTCTATTACTCTATCTCAGGTATGGATAAACCAAAAGCATTAGCAAACCCAGTTTTGACACTGCAATGCAGTACCTCGATTGATATTGCCCGTCGTTGTCGTTCCTTAAAGCCACAAGTAGCTGCTGATATGTACCTGCATATGAAGAATGTTTTTTCCAAGATCAACACTCAGCCTGAATCCAAAAGGTTAGAACAAGCACAAAATATATACCGTCACGAGAAAACTAAATCTAGAAATTGACTACAAAACAAGGTCATATCATCTTCGTTTATAAAACATAGATTAGTTTGGATCATTCAGACTACAGTATCTTGGGTTGCACATCATTTATGAACTTAAAGAATAGATAGAGCATCGAAGTCATCAACGGCAAATTAGTTTAACATCGACACTTACCCCACAAAGAAACCCAAAAAATGTACTAACAGCACAGAAAGTAATACAACCCCTAGTTCGCTGGTTAAGAGTGCTTGAACAAGTTGCGTTAGAGACATATCCGAAGTCAATGATGCATTGACCACCATCGATTTGAGGCGAACAACATTCTCTGAGAAAACACTGGGTCCAAACAAAATAAAACAAGAGTAAGAGCATCATACAGTAATTAAATTCAACAGACATGTACAAAAGTAGATAAAACCTGCAAGCAAGCAGCGATGAAGCTAAAACAGCAAAAAGTGGTGCAAAGGGCGTCACAAGTTTTACTGCCCCGGGAAATGCACTCTGGAGATAAGAACCTAACAGAATTGGAGCCACAACAACCTAGAAAGGAAAGAAACAACACAAGTTTTGTCAAATGGACAATTTCGTATCCTTGGAGATTTTACTTGGTTCAAAATTTTACCTGCAAGGTGCTAAGGGAAAGTTTGACGGCGTCGACAGGAATGTAAGTTCCCGCAAGTATCTTTGTAAGTAAAGGTGTCAAAAGTACTGCCCCAAGAGTGGTGCATACTGTCATTACAATAGACAAAGGAACATCCCCTTGAGCAATTAAGGTCACCTGAAACACCATTTCACGAAAATAAAAATGATCGGAAGTCTCATAATTCAAGGACATGGAGCCCTAAATTATTCGATGTTATAATGCAATAGCCACGATATAAGTTTCTACATCAAATACATAGTTCTTTATGTTGGAAAAGAAACATTGTTGGAAAAAAGTCGTACCACATTGGAGGCGGTACCTCCGGGACAGCAACCGAGCAGTATCAAACCAACCGAAAGAGACGGCGAGAGACCCAGGATTCTGCTAATGATTGCTGCAGAAGCTGGCATGATTGAGTATTGAGCTAGACATCCAAATAGTATCTGATGACAAGCGAGAAGTTCTTTTCAGAAGTTTCTAACATAGAGTTCCATCTTTTGCAGCTAAATTTGGAGCCAAAATGAGCTCCTTGAAAGAATAACTAATCAAATTATTACAGAACTTCATTGCTTTCTAGTTAACTAATTCCACAATAAGTCTATTTTGGATTACTATAAATGTCTTTTCTTTTTTCTTTTTTGAACTTTGAGGTGGGGATTTGAACTACACATCGTAGTACTAAACTATGTCTGCAACCACGTTGCTATAAACCAACAAAACAATCATTACCATCTCCCAAAAATCCAGCATTACCCATTAACCAAATTTTACAAAAATCAAGGTCTAAAATTCGAATACCCAACCGGGTCATTTCCAAATTGAAAGAAAATAAATAAATAAATAAACAATTTAATAACAAAAAGGGACATACAGAAAGAGGCCGTTGCCAGAAGAGGGAGTGGAAGTCCTTGAGCTCCAAAGTAAGCCCCATGGCCAACATGATTAAACCAAGTGAAGCACTGTAAGAAGCAGGGGCAGCCTTGACAACCCATGAAAAAGCAGAGGGCTTGAGGCAAGCAACCACGCCTCCCACGCTCACATACACAGGATACAAGCTCGCTGCCGTGGAGAGAAAATTTTCCCATCCGGGTTTCTTCTCCGGAGCCGAATTGGGCAAGCAACTGCCTTCAGAAACTCCGCCATTGACGGCTCTGATTGGATTTGAGAGGTTTTTGAGAGGTGAAAAACTGGGTCTGCGAAGAGTCTGTGGCCGTGAAATGAAGAAGCTTTGTGGTGGTGGTAAAGTGAAGGGACTGAGCCGGAAGGAGAGTGACATTGTTGTTGATCGGTGCTCAGCTGAAAACCGATGTTTTAAGAATTTTTTTTGTTTTTTTTTTGTTTTTCGGGGTGTTTGGTGAATGAGTTTGAGTTACGATTTTGAATTTGAGTTTAAGTTAAGTTGAGTTAAGTTTAAAAGTTAGGGTGTTTGGTAAATGAGTTTGAGTTAAGATTTTTAAGTTTAAATAGTAATTTGTGTTGACTTTTTAGAAAAGACAAAAAACTTTTTCAGAAAAGATAAAATATTTTTTCAGAAAAAGATAAAAAAAAGTACAGTTTAACTTGAGTTAAACTTGAAAGCCAAACAGAGCTGTTTGGTAAAAAATTTGAGTTGAAAAGTTTAATTTAAATTGAGTGTTTGGTAAAAAAGTTTGAGTTGAAAAGTTTAAAAAGTGTTAGGGGCCTGTTTGGATGTTAAAAATTTGAGTTAAAATTTTTAATTCAAATTTAACATTTCATTGTAGGTTTCAGATCATAAAAATAGAAAAATTAAAATAAACTAAATTAAAACAACATATATCAAAACCTTTTATAATATTTCTTACATAGGCATAAAATATAATAATAATAATGAGCTAGTGGGTCACTAAAAGTTAATTAAAAAACATAATAATTACAATCCTAATCTGGTTTAACTAGAGAATTATAATTTATTAGAATTGTATTATGTATTAGAAATTAATAATTTTTTTATGTCTTGATTTGGTTCCTATGTGTAGAATAATTATGACTATAATCCACAAAAAAATTTTTGAGATTTGTTAGTTGTTTTACTTTGAGATTTAAATAATTTTTCCTTTAAATTATTCCTCTCCTTTTTTTTCATTTTACCTTTTTTGCTTTCTCCTTAAGTTTTATTTGTTGTTTTTTAATATTTTAATACTAACAATAATAAATAAAGAAAGAAAATACCCCTCCCTCCCTCTCCACCATCTCCGCCAACGCTGTCGCGCCCCCCACCCCATACCCAGACGTCCTCCCCCCCCCCCCCCCCTCTCCCCCTTTTTCTCCCTTCTTCTCGCAAGCCGCCAATACAAACTCGATCTGGGTTACACTGCCATCGCCCCCACCATCTCCGCCAACACCATCACGGCCCCCACCCCTTACCCCAACGCCCTCCCCCCCCCCCCCCCCCTCCCCTTCCCTCCCTCCCTCTTGCAACCCCCCGACATGAACGCATATTTGGGTTGTGTCGCCACCGCTCCCTCCCCCCCCCCCCCCCCCCCAACATGACGACACAATCATGCCCCCCACCCTTGTGCCCTCTCTCCCATCTCTCTCTCTCTTCTCTTTCTCCCTCTATCCCCTCCATCTCTCTCGGTAGGGAGACTTGGTGAATAGTAAACCAACCTTAGTTTACTGTTTAACGGTTCAAAGAAGGGTTAGGGCTGAACTTAGACACCAAACTCCTTCAGTTGGGACTGAGTTAGGAAAAACCAGTTTGAACTGGTTTGCCAAACAGGCTCTTAGTTAGGCAATGGTGATTTTTGATTTCACGGGTGGGTTCACTGAGTTGCTGTTGAGTTGTGAGCTGGGTTTCACCTCTACGTGGCTTGATTGCGATAGCACGGTTGATATGGGTCCCACATCACGTGCCACGTGGTTGATGTGATTTTAACCGTTTGTCTAACTTGGGTCGAAAGAAGTATCTAATCTCCGAGCTGGATCTCTCATTTTTTTTTCAATATCAGATTTTTTTTTTTTTTTTTTTGCTAGTTAGATATCAGATTAGATTGACTAGTTCTTGACATTGTATTGTTTTTTTTCTGTGTTTTTTTTTTAATTTCAGGAAAAATTCGAACTTTATATTTTTAGATAAAGTAAAGTATGTTGTTATTATTAGGTTATGTCTACAACCATAAGTTCTTGACATTATTAGTCATATCATTGTGAAGTTTCAGTTTATATTCCGTTTGTTGTTAAAATCTCTGAAAATTATAACCTTATTTCTATCAAACTTTCAGTTGTCATGCGATAAAAATATGATTATTTTAGGGGGAGTTTGGTAAATGAGTTTGAGTTGAAATTTTTAAGTTTTAATAGTAAATTTTTTTGAATTTTCAGAAAAGATAAAAAAAATTTTGAGAAAAAAACAAAAAAAAAGTTTGAAAATCTTAGTTTGAGTTATTACACCAAACTCCTCATTAGAGATCCTTTAATTTTGAGTATCATGGAATAAATAGCAAAGAAAAAATAATAAAGTCAAAAAATATATATCAAAATTATATATTTAGGAACAAAATATCATAACTCTAATACTCGTAGTTTAAGGACTAAGCATGTGTTTGGAATACAGGTTTGAGATTAAATTTTTAGGCTGAACTTGATTGACTTTTCAGAAACTGATTATAATTATTATTGGCTTTTTAGAAAAAAAGATAAAAGTAAACCTAAAAACTTAGGTTCTGGACCTGTTAACCAAATAAGCCATAAGAATGCTAAAGGATTTAGAAATAAATAAACTTTTTTTAAGAAGTTATTTAACAAATTATCGAATTTTTTAAAATTAGTTAAAAGATTCTTTTTATTTAAATGATCAATCAATTTTATTAAATAGTCAATCACTGATTCACTACATAATTGTTAATTTGATAAATCAGTTATTGACCGTAGTCAATCATTGAACGATCATAATGTAAATCACTGGTTTTTAAGTCAATTACTGATTGATCATAATTGATCATGATTGGGAAAAAAAAAAAAAAAGGCAAACATTTATTTTGTTAAAGCAAAAAATTCGGTCATCTATTAAATTAGGTAATCAAAATAGATCACACAACGTAATTTTCTGAATGCTAATAAGAATATATTACTTCTTTGAGTACCTCACCACACTTAACATTTTTTTTATTTGACTAAGGCTCCGTTTGGATCACATATGTATTTATTTTCGAAAAGGAAAATTTTCTTATTTTAAATGAGAAAGTCTTTTCATTTTGAGAATAAGATGGTGTTTGAATGTGTAAAAAATTTTCTTTTGAAAAATAAAAAATTATTTGAAATGAGAAAAATGATGTTGGATATTGTGCATTATACGAAGATTTCAAAATAAAATTCATTTTCTTTTTTCAAAATGATATTATATAAAGTAGTTTGAAAATAAAATATTTTTTATTTTTCAAAATAAGAGAATAATGGAAAAAATTATTACAAACACTTTTTACAAAAATTTTCAATTTGGGATATGTCATCCAAGGATAAGTGATCTAATATATATATATATATATATATATATCTTTAGTTTTTTCTTTCTTTTTCTTTTTTCTTTACTGATTGTTTTTTTTTTTTTTGATAAATAGAATCTATTTAGGGTAAAAAAATGTGATATATCATTATTGCATATGTGATAGTCCAAAATTAGTGTGGAATAACAATTAGAAAAAGGATCTCCATTAGATATTTAATATTTTTTCTTGTTAAGATTTGTTATTTTGAAACTAAGCATGTGTTTGGACATTCAATCTAAATTTTATTTTTACAATTTAATTTTTAGCTTTTTCATTCAGATTTATTATATATATATATATATTTAAAATTTAAATTTTAAAAGTCCATAACTTTGCATAAACAAGTCCAAATGAGATAATTTTTTTTAAATTACATAGAATTTCGAGACGAACAAAGTAAGTTCCATTATGATTTTTTTTCCGAACACATATCGAGTTTTTATACTTTTTAACTCAAACAATTCAAGTATCTCGATAAACGTACAATCAATCTGAATTTAAATTTTACAATCAAAACATTAACACCAATCATATACTAAGAGTGACTAAACATCAATACTTAACCCAAACCAGTCAGAGGGGGGGGGGGCGGGGGCGGGGGCGGGGCGGGAATTAAAAAATATATATAAATTTACTTTTACAACGGAAATTCTTCAAGTACAAGAAGACAAACATGAATAGTCATGTCTACCAAATTTACAAACCAACCCCAAAACTAAAGAAACTAGCTACATTAATGTAAAAATGACACCTGGCCACCTTTCAAAATAAAATAAAACTATTTGATTTAAATTATCAAAATAAAACTAGTTAGTAGTTACATTACCTTATTTGATTTAATCTAATTTTAATATGATTTACGGTCAACATTCAACAACTCCTGCAAAGAGAGTTTTTTATTTTTCCATACATAGCTAGCCAGTTATTAGGATGCCAATTCTGAAAAAACTGTAAAGTCGCAACACAAAATTTTTTCAAAAATAAATATCTCTGTCTGCTTATAATTCGATGAGTCAGCAAATTACAAAGATTTACGAGTATAAAACTCACGATTATACATCCATAATGCACAGGCTAGTATTAGTCTGATTATATTGCATTAAAGTGATGTCTCAACAATATTAATTTTTCCATAGAACAGTTCTACCGTGTCTTTATTAATTAGTTTATATGTATTTTAACCTATTATATAGATGCATACGTAAGAAAACAAACTCTGGAAAAAACAGCAAACACTAATTTCTGGTAATTGATTTCTTCAAGTAATGAAAATGTATCAATTATAATCAATTATTATATTTTTCTTGTTCAAACATATACCGCTGTATTTATGTATCTCGCATTTCCTTCCACAAAACACTAGACACATTAACAAAACTTTAGAAAAAAAAAAAATCATAATCCCCAACTAATCTACTTTTTCACAGTAGTTGACCACATTCATGTTATCAAACAACTTTTGGTTTGGTTTCTTCAACAAAAAAAAGCTCATAGACAGAATTGAACGGAAAGAACAATTTAAACCGCTTTATATATAGTAAAGACATTTCGATCGGTTTTAAAACATTGAGATGCAAAGTTAATGAAAAAAAAAAAAGAAAAAAAAAAGTGTATAATTCATGAGAGATATCCTTCATTTTTATATAATTCATCATGTCAAAATATACAGGCTTATATATCTTACACTTCCTTCCACAATAAACTAAATTTATTAACAAAACTAAAAATGCTAATTAAAAGAAAAACAATCTGAAAAAAATAAATAGAAAAAGAATTCAAGTTCACATTCAGTTTCAGAACAAACTATTTGCCAGGTGTGACAGGGTAGCCAAAACCGTGCCTTCTGGTGGGGAAAACCAAAAACAACAAGCTGCAAAGAAGCCCAATCCCAACCGGAACAATGTCCAAAACCTCCTGAACCGTGCGCCCTGGCTGCGGATAAAAGCAGACCACCACATTCCTGTCCCTCAAAGCCACCACCCCAAACACAAACACCGATAAAACCGCGTGGACCCAGTCGATGAACCCGATCCTATACTTGCTCAAATCGGGCAGACCCGACCCGGTGGGGTCGGGGTAGTCAAACAGAAACATCCCTCTGAAGGTGGCCAGGCCGTAGTAGACCTGGCCGTCAGAGGCCTTCACGCTATCCGTGAAGGAAGCGAGGAAACAGGAGAGAGAGAGCAGGACGAGGAGGAGAAAAGTCAACGTACGTGTGACCGGGTCACACGCACCGTTGTTGGTAAAGATGGGTGTCAGGAGCTGGAAGGCGAGGAGGGATCCTGTCGGGAGGAGATTCGCCAAGTTGGCGGTGCTCGTTAGAGTCTGAGAGATGGCTCGCTGTGAGAATGTGGGCGGCGGACGTTGTGGCGTGGTTTTTGGTGTCTCGGCCGGTTCAACACCAGTGGCAGAACTGGATATGGATGGCTGCTGGGTAGATCTTGATCTGAGAGACATTTTTTTTTTTTTTTGCTGCGTGCATATATAGCGTGTTATGGGAATAAGGTATAAAGAAGTGATATGATATGATATAGGCCGTGATATATATTTATATGTAATGTAAAATATATACAGTAGGACACACGTTATGAGGAGTCGGTTTCCGAGGGTTGAAGAGAAAGTTTGAGGAAGTGGGTGTTTTGCTTGTCGTGGAAGGTAGCTGTTTCCAAGGAGTTGCCTGCTTGTTTGGGAACGTCAAGTCTTTTGACATGTTCAATGGTCGTATATAAATATATATACACCAATATTATATGCATGTTTGTGTGTTTTTTATATACAAATACGTGTAAGTAATGAAACATATATAGTTAATAGTGTGAAGAAGGGATAGGATCAAATGGGTAGTTAAGAGGATGTCAACGGAAGCAAACTCACTTCAACTTGAAATTTATGGCCTCTTAGGAATTAAATTTTTTCAATTTATTTTTGATTTTTTTAAAAAAATAATAATAAAAAGAATTAACTAATTTTTGAAAAATCTAAACATTCGAACCCAAAAAATTTAATTCCAACCAGTAAATCTTAAGCAAATTTAGTATTAAAAACGAGAAATATTCCTTGGGTTTAATCTGCGAAGCTAGAGGAGTTGATATATTATAGTTTTGCTATGATCCTCCGATCCCATCGTAATACATATTAGTTAATAAATGTAACACAAATTTTAAAAAGGGGTTTAAAAAACAATTTTATTATCACATACTATAGTTAAATATTTTTAACACACGGATTATATTATGACAAGATCGTATGGTCTTTTGGGAAGAACATAACAATGCCCTAGAAAAGTATATTGTCTTATCGTATGTCTTTCTATGACAATATTGTATATGAATATGATATACACGTATGTGGAATATAAGCTTTTTCTTTAAATTATATTTAAGACAATTGTTTTTCAAGGTTTCTAGGTTACTTTTGCCTTAGGTTCTATATTAATTTGGACTATCGGTGTCGGTTAGATCGTGGCGATTGCATGCGCACGTAAAGAGTAGTAAAAGATTGTGTGGTTAATATAAGAGTAATTGACCTAAATAGTCTCTGAACTATTTAGAAGATGACGGTTTATTCTATGTTTTTTTTATCAAGATAACCCTAAACTCCTATTTTTTTGTCAATTCAGTCATTTTCACCAAACTTTTTTTAATTTTTAATGAAATATTACGCAAATGATTATTTTATAGTAAAAAGACTAAAATACCCTTCAATATCTCAAAAATCTCTCTCTCCCCTCACTTTTCCCCGCTTTCCTCCCCCCTCGCTCACTCTCCCCCCCCCCCCCCAACCTTCGCAGACAGGTTGGTGATCCCCAACCCATCTCCGATCGTCGTCCCCACCGCTCCCAAGTGTAGATCTAGGTCCCCCTGAGTTCCAAACTGGGTCACCTCGAGTTCTGTGTAGTTGGGCCCCCCACCCCTGCGGCCCCCTCCCCCCCCACCCCCCGAACTCAGATCTGGGTTTTGCAGCCACCGCCCCACTCCTGCGCCCCCACCCCCTCCCCCCCCCCCCCCCCCCCCCCCGAACCAGATCGGATTCCACCCCGTCAAGTTTCTGGGTTTTCGCCTTAGCTCCGATCTGGTTCAGCACCCCCCTCTCCCTGAGTTTCTGGGCTTTCGGCGTCCCCTGCCGCAACCCGAGTTCCGATTTGGTTCCCCCACCCCAAAGAAGAAAATTACCTTTTTGACATTCAAAAGGCATGAAATATGCTTCTCACGTGATCAATCTATTAGTTTTTTTGATGGAAAATATTGAATTGACCAAAAAATAGGTGTTTAGAGTTATCTCAGTATAAAAAAAAAAAAAAAAAAAAAAAGAGATCAAAAATACTCATTCGAAATAGTTCGTGAACTATTTAGGTCAATTACTCATAATATAAAACAAGTACATGCGTGGTAAAGTTTTATTACAAATGACCTTTTGCTTTCATATATACCTAACGATCATGATGTAGACTTTGATTATAAACTACGAGTTTAAATATTTTAAGCAAAGTTATACAATTAACTTAATAAAAAAAATACTGGCTTTGTACCCCAAAAGAAAGGAAAGAGAAAAAGAAGAAGGGCCCCAAAAAAAAATTTTAAAATAAAGAGAAGATTCTGGCTTTTGTGTGTTTGCCACCAGAGTGGGACAGGGCCAATGAAGGCCCGGGAGGCTTAAGCCCCCCTCAACTTTCTCTTTTTTATTTTTTATTTTTAGCCTATATATTGTTTTATAATTTTACATATAGCCCCTTCAAGCCCCCCTCAAACTTTTTTTTTTTCTTTTTATTCTAAAGGTTCGTTTGGTGAATGAGTTGATATGAAATTTTTAAATTTGAATTGAGTTGGCTTTTTAAAAAGTAGTTATAAATTTTGTTGATTTTTCAGAAAAAGACAAAAATTGAGATGAAAAGTACAGTTTAGTTGCAGTTAAACTCAGATGACAAACGAAGCCTAAATATTTTTATACAGATTTATATATAACCCTCCTCATACTAATTGTCACGACACCACCTAATATTATTCTTCATATGTACATGTATATATAACTATAGTATAATCACCGTATATGTGAAAATATGTTCATTCCAATGACTCTTTTTTGCCTAATCAGACATGTGATAATAAATAGAAATTTTCAGTTTTCAAGTGTTAAATTGAACATTTCTTCGAACAACACGACTCAAAAATTCGTACCCAAAAAAATTGTGACAGAACCTTTCTAAAGAGTGCACGATTAGATTTACTAAAGAAGTGCACATTTTTATTTTTATATCTCCTTTTCTCTTTAAAACTAAATGAGAAATTAGACAAGAGTGGAATTGAAATATGACCTTTTTGTAATATATAATATTTTAAATATTTTATTTTACCTAACTTTATTAGTAAGATTATGTATATGTCTAACTCACCCTAATTAAAAAAATTAGAGAAAATTACCTAAATGACTACTTTTTTCATCTATTAATTAACATTATATAAATTTTAGTTAATTTTAATTTAATTTTGTATCACGTTTGTCTATTGTTAACTTTTTGTATTATGTTAGTGCAATGGTCTTTAAATTGGTATCATTCAAGTGCTTTTCTCATAAAATTAAGAGGTACACAACTTAAAGAGAGAGGTAAAAAATTAAACAAGAAAGGCAAAATAATGTTTATTGAAGGGTAATTAGAGAGAAAGAGGTAATAACATGTGATAGTCACCAGTCTGTATAAAGAAATGGTAAATTATATGTTGGGGTTAGACTTCGTCTTCCCTTTACGACGTTAGCTTCCAACAGTTTGTCTAACGAACGATGAACTTCTTACTTTTGGGCCAGACCCAACTTATAACATTGCTTTATCATGGGCAACAATCGATCACATAATTGGGCCAAACCCGATCCATTCCGTTCAAACTCGAACGATGATCGCTAGTTTAACATGGGCCGGACCCAGTTAACGATTATAATTCATTACAATATAACGCCCGTTCACACTCGAACGTCGAACCTACAGATCAAACGTGGTCTTTATGTAATTTACGAACGATGGATCACAATGTCAGGCTTGTGTCCGAATTAACGTTCGTCGTTCGTGTTCGACAGATTAAGATGTATCTCCCATAATCGTCGGACCCAATGTCAACAATGACATTACATCAGTAACCGCCAAGCCCATTGTCCGAGATTAAGGTTTACCCTGGTAATCGTCTGTTCAAAATCTCCAATGGCATACTTACACGTGTCCCTGATGACAATATCTGAACTGCCATGAGCAGTTACGGGCTCAGGCCCATCTTCCTCTATAAATAGGGGAAGACCCCCCCACGGGAAGGGGATCTTCGTATTTCTTCTGACATTTTTCACAGAACATACTTTCACTCTGCCAAGATTTCTCCAAAAATCATTTCGAGAATTCTCAAGTCTTCATTGTACTCATAAACATTCATATATAGTGAAATTACTCACCGACAGAGGACGTAGCACTTAGTTGGGCGAACCTCTCTACTTCTTGGTGTCAATTTATTTTCTGCTTTTCTTTATTTTCATTTTCTGACATGAAAATCTGTTCTTATATTGCTTTGCTAAATTTCATTACGATGTCCAAGGGCCCAGTTAATTAATTACCATATTCTCTGCATTTAACTTTTCTGTTAAATTTTGACTGTAGAAAACCAGCATCTACATTATACAGCCCTATATCATTTAAGAATGGATATATAATAGTTCATAAGTAAAAAGACCACCTTCTAATAGTATGAGGCATTTTGGGGTTGAGCTCAAAAGCTCAATATCAAATCAAAGGGAGGCATGAATCGTTTCAAATGCTATCATAGCCTATACCCAATCGGAAGTGTGGCCAACGAAGACATTGACCCCAAAAGAAGGGACGATTATGATAGTCATCAGTCTATATGAGAAAAATAGTAAGTTATACAGTCTCGCATCGCTTAGGAATGAACATATATGATGGTTCATAAATAAAGAAACTTCTTCTTAATGATATGAGGCCTTTTGATCTAAGAACAAAACCGTACGAATACGAGGTCTAAAATGAACAATATCATACCAAATGAAAGCATGTTACATAACATATTTATGAAAGATAAGTTAAGTACATTATTTGTTATTAAAAAAAGTAAAAATGTAATATATGAAATTCGATTCATGTTCCTTAATTCTTATCATTTTTATGTCTCTTTAATGATATCATGATGCACTAAATTTATTTATTTTTAAATAATAATATATCAAATAAAAAATATTTTTTAACCACATTAAATATGTGAATTAAGTACGTGTTATGATACAAGTAAAGGTAGATGGATACGGAAGAGGATACGAACAAAAGACGTGCAAGTAAAATCCGATCATCGAGGGCTTAACTTCGTGGGCCTCCTTCGAACAAGTAGTGGGCCAACCTCACACGGCCCACGGGAAGGCCTCGCAAGGAACCGCATTAATGTCCATTCTCCGCCGTTCACAGACAGGTCTGGTTTTTGTAGTGCGAGTGAAGTTCGAAACGAAACGTCATCTTCGAAACTCTTTCAGTTACAGTTACAGTACGTTAGTTCCTACTCCTCTTTAGATTAAAAATTTATACCCGACTGTTATTCTCGTTTTCTACACCCAATTTTGAAGTTCTGGACTTTTAGGGTTATTTCTAGGGTTTTATTTTGGGTTTTACAATTCTATATGTTCGGATTTTGACGGGAATTTTTAGAATTACTGAAATACACATATATATATATATATATGTATGTATGTATATTTTCGCACTTGCTTTAGAGCTAGATTTTTTATTTTCTTCTTTTTTTTATTTATTATTTATTTTTTTTTCACACTTGCTTTAGAGCTAGGTTTGATTCTCTTGAAATATTTTCCCGGGAAAGGGATTTTCGTTTTACGGGTTTAGTTTTGTTCAATTACTTGGATTCTTAGTTGGATTTAGCCAGAAAGTTAACTCTTTTGATTCTTAGTTGGATTTAGCCAGAAAGTTAACTCTTTTGACGTTTGTGTGTGTGTGGTTTCGTATGTATGTACTTCAGACCTGAAATAATCTGTTTGTTAGTTTTTGTGTTGATTTCTTTTACACTTGGAGTAAGTTCTTTATGTTTATTTATTTATTTTTTCTCTGTAGTAATGCCTACTTTCCCGAAGAATGTATTTGGCTGTGATGCAAATAGTTACTTTTGGAACCTAATTTGTGTTTTTGCATTGGTCTGTAATAATGCATGATAAAATGCCAAAGATTAAGTTTTGATGGAAAACAGTTAGTTTTTGGAACTTAGTTTTGGAGCTAAGATACTGGAATGGGGTTTGTTTTCTATTAAACCAACTTCTTGTCTTCTTCACTTTCGTTTCTGGTTGCTTGCGTAGAAGACAATCAATAGTTTAGCGTTGGAAATAGGAGAAGCAGATGAAGCGCAAGCGTGGGCACAAGAAAGGGAAGCCAAAAGGGGTGCCCGCTAAGAGTGCCAAAGTGGAAATTCCAAGTGAAGCTGGTGTAAATGTGGAGAATGATTCCGGTGAAGATGAGTTCGATAAAGATAACAAGTATGACTCAGGAATGGAGGTTGATACACCTTCTTCGACCGGGACTGATCAGCCTCATAATGTTGCTAATATCAATCCTGATGGCTCTATTGGTAAAGGGATCGGGAAACCACTTGGGCGTGTTAAGGTGAAGCTTAAAACTCCGAAAATGATGGAGTCCCAAGTCACTTCTTCTGATGCTCCAACACTGAGTGACACTGATAAGAGTAGCCAGCAAATGGATTTGGACAAACAAGCCGTGGTTGCTGAAAAAATGGAAGATAGTGCCAATTCATTGCCTGAAGCTAAAATGGAAGCACCTGAGAGTTCGTCTAAGAAAGCTGGAAGCATAAAGATTAAGTCATCAAAGGCACCTGGATCAAGTAGTAACCAGAATATTGAAGCTGTGCCAACAAGAGATGGGAGTCCACTCCAAAAGGAAGAGATTACGCCTCGGCAGGATTTTCGATATGACAAGCACGAATTAGAAACTGCTCTGATGGTTTGTCGAAATTTCAAACTGAATCTTTCTTGAGTTTGTTGGATTAAGTAGTTTTTTTTTTTTTTTTTTTTTTTTGGCATGAGTTTCTGTTGTACATGTGCCTAATGCATATGTCCTTGTGTTTGCCCGCATATTTTGCTTGTGCAGGTGATAAAGAAGGTGATGAAAATGGATGCAGCTGAACCATTCAATGTCCCTGTGAATCCTGTTGCTCTTGGAATTCCTGTAAGTATAAGTTATTTATGCGACATACTTGTGCATCTGTATTTTCTAATTGTAGGTGAAGAAATTTAATTCGCCAAAAGTTTATTTAGTTTATTTCACAGTTGTTTGGAAGCAAACTCACGTTTGTTCTCATTGATTTTGGTTTCTGTATGAAACAGGATTATTTTGATGTGATAGATACGCCAATGGATTTTGGGACAATATGTAGCAATCTCGAAAGTAGTGTAAAATATGAGAATTCCGAGGATGTATTTAAAGATGTGCAGTACATTTGGGACAACTGTTTCAAGTATAATAATAAGGGTGACTATATTCTGGACCTTATGAGACGGGTGAAGAAGAATTTTACAAAGTATTGGACAGCAGCTGGGTTGTATAACGGACAACCAAGGGGAACTAATGGTGAGGAGTGAATGGTTATAGCTTTCTCCCCCATTGATATGCTTTGCATTTCTTAACTGAGCTACTCGCAAGTAGATCTGTTTTTGCAAATAGCAGAGCACCTCCTTATGATTAATCTTTTGTTGTTAATATGAAGATTCTAGTCTGTGTGCTTTAACAAGAGTCTTCGACAATTATTTTCTTCATTTTAGGTGTTGAGGGCAGTCAAGAGAAGGCAGGTCAGATAAAAGTATATGTGAAAGGTCAATCAAAAAAGAGTGGTAGAAAATTTGGGTACGTTTCTTCATCTTACTGTTTGTGAACTTGTTAATCTTACAATGTGTCCAACTGTTTAATTTTCTGTAACTTTCATTTACCTAAGAGTTAAAGTTTGGCCATATCTTTGCTTTTTACCTTGTGATGTGTTCATTCCTTTTGCTTTATCATTTTGTTGTCCCTGTTGTAAACTCATATATAAGACACTAGGAGCACAACAATCAGGTTCATCTTGTAATGGCTCTTGTTCAAGTATGATGTTTAAAATTTTGAACTGTCAATGTCATGGACTTTAACCATGTAATGTTATAACTTGGGAAGATATGAAGACACAGGAACCAAAAAAATCCTCTTGCCCAAATTTATAGCTTGAGAAATACTGTGCACGCGCGTGCGTTTGTGTGGGTGTGTGTTAAATTCAATTTCTGGAATCTTTAGTTTTCTCCTTAAGCGATTTTGTTCTGGCATTTTTTTCTTCTGTACTATGTCTTTATGAGGAATGGTTCTTTGTGTTTTTGTCTTCTGCAGAAGGCGCCATAAATCAGATTGCCTATGTGCTATATGTGTTCTAAAGCGTCGTAGAAGGGAGCGTGAGGAGAATGCTCGGATTGCTAAAAGCCAGACTGAAGGTGGTGATAACAATCTTTCTCCAGAGTTTAAGCAAGAGGTATCACTGAAATTTTTGGCAGAGAGCTACCCCAATTTTTTATTTTGAATTTTCGTTATGAATTCTTGCTATTAGTTATATGAAAACTTGAAGATATTTGAGGAACTAGCAGAATGCTTTTTAGAAAAAAAGTCTCATCCAATTTTTAAGTCATTCCGAGTGTTTGTTTGTTTTTTTGTTTTTTTTGGTTCCATTTGCAATCTAGAAAAGACTAAAGGTACAATCTTAAAATTCGTACATAAAAACGGCAATACAAGACCTTTTTTTAGTATTGTATTTTTTACGTGAGAGCATTAGCAAAGCCCATTTAAGTTGCTATTGTTGCATTTTAGAGTACTGAAACTTTGAGATGTTTAATTGTTTAACACGAAAAAGAGGGAATTCTTTCCTATCCAGTTCATTAGATTGGTTTTGCTATTCTTATCATTGTCTTGTTGTTGCTTTTCCCGCGTTTGAAATTGTAGCTTTATTAACTTTTTGTCTCTCTCTTTCTCTCTCTCAAAGGAATCCTCACCTGCAGAGAGTCCTTCGGGTGGTAATTCATCATCAAATATGGATGAATCTTTGGTTGACCCGAATGTAGATGCTGAAGTGGAACAGAGCAAAGAAGTGAAAATGGAGGAATCCAAGCAGCACGGTCGCTCTTCAGCAGATAAGGAAGAAGAGGAGGATGGGGATGACGAGGATGAAGGAAATGAAGTTGAGATGAAAGATAAAGGCAATGAGGAAACAACAGAGCAGTTTGACAAGTCAACGGAGGACACAAACAAACAATCCCTTCAACCACTGTTGGAGAAATCAGGAAATGGAATCCAATCTGATTATCGTAAAGAAGATACAGTAACGCAACACGAGGAAGAACCAGTTCAACAGCAGAAGCAAAAGGTATTTCATACATTTTTTTTGGCGCATCAAGCATTATAGACACATGCCATAGACAAGAGTTAGAAGTCGCGAAACTGTCAATAAATTTGAGGTCTAGATCTTCTCTGTTGAACATCATACAACTGACCAAAAACTTAGGAAAGTTAATGTTACTTACCGGATCAAGCTCAAGAAGGATGTTTTTTTTTTTTTTTTTTTTCCTTTTGTTCTCTTGTTTTCCTTCTTTAAAGGAGAGAGGAGAACCCCAAAAAAAAAAAAAAGGCGTCTACCTTTTGGTTTAGGAAGTGTTTGAGGCTTGATTGTATAATTTGTTACAGGAGTCGCAAGAAACGTCTAGAAAGGTTAAAGCACCTCAGATTAAGCTTGTTGAAAATCCCATGTTTCTGGCGTTGTGTGGAACCCTATTCCCTGACAGTAAGTGCAAGTCCATCTGGAGTGGGCCGCATTCTTTAGTTCGCCGTAAGAGTACTTCTCGTACTAGTTCCCTTCAAGCTGCCATTGATATGCTCATGAAGTAGTCGGATTGAAGATGCTTAGAGTTTCACCATCGAGTACTTTCGTCATCGACATGTGAGGTAAGCCAACATATCCTTGCGAGTTTTTTTCTCTTTACCATCTTGAGTGCTTGCCTTCCTTCAAGCTCGTGTTTGAAGTTTCTTTCGCAAAACGAACATCTAGCGAGAACTAACCTTCAGATATTGAACTGCTCGTGGTGCATTCTTGATTTGGTCTGGTTACTTGCAGTTAGGAGATACCATTGGACTGATTCTGACTTCTTAACGTAAGAAAAGAAGGGCGTCTTTCAACGTTCTGAGCTCTCCAAGCTTCGTCCTGGTTGGTTTTTGGGGTTGAGAATTAGGATTTAACATACTAGCGACAGTCAAAATGTTGTAACATCTGTAATTGACGTACAAGTATTTTTAGTTGTGTACAAATATCTGATCAAATCTGCAGTTGCAATAGTGACCACCTTTTTTCTTTTTCTTTTTTTTTTTTCCGTTTCCTTTTCTTGCTTATGGGAATGTTATGATCCTGGCTTTAAACATTGCAATTTGGACCCACCAAGTTAAATCAGCTTAAGAGAAACTGGCTAAACAGATTTTTTTTTTTTTTTTTTTTGGCGACTTTTTGACGCATCCTATTTTTACGCTCATATTATTATACAATCAGAGTACGTGAGAAAAAACTTAAATAAAAAATGGAATTGAGACAATACAATCTACATTACAATAGTAATTGTAAAACGTCCATCTTCCGAATCAGTTCGCACAAAGCATTGATAACTCTTCACAACTTCGGTTGGACCATTACACCATCTTGCAATCCTGAGAAATCTCTTCAACCCCACTCCAGGTTAAGGACTTAGCAACCAAAATAACACGTAATTTCCAAAGCCACCGATGAAATAAATATTGCTTATATGCTCCGATCTTTAACAAGAATCTAGAGTCTCTGAGAAGTAACCAAGAAGCTCCAGTTTCTGTGAGGCAATCTCATGGCAGATCATATTTCACTTGTCCAAGGTATAGCCCACATGCAGGTGCCATCGGACTAGCAGCAGTTACGGTCTTTGCACTCAGAATCCTTTCAACTAAATATTACATTAAAAATTAGTACATTACAATAAGAAAGATAAACTAATAATAATCGCAAAATAAACGGTGCCGTAGAGATGAAACACACCATCGGATATTGTTAAATTTCCAATGCCAACCGATTTCAGTACACCAACAAGAAGTCTTACCTGAGTAAAGCAATGTATTTGCAATAAGTTCGTATCTTGACAAAGATATTTCACAAGAAATAGTAGAGAAGTTGAACAAGCAAGAATACCAACTTGATGATAAAGAAAAGAGCGTGCACGCGCTGTTATGACAAGGCAACGGTGTTTCCTCTGCATGCCGAAGCCTAAATTAGTCCTGCCATTGAAGCATTCTACCTTATCGTCGGTGGACAACCCAGCTTGAAGACCCTCCCCAGTTAAATTATTTTGTTTTCTCTCTGTTATTGAAGGAAAATAAGGAGTAGGAAGAACTTCCGTAACATTAAGTTCATCCAAAGTTTTCACTGGTGATTTTGCCTGTAAGCCAAAAATCACTCTAAAATCAATTACATAAACTGAAGCAAATCTTAAGATAACAAATAAAAGAAAATGAAAGCGCCAAGAACAAACCTGACAACCGGCTGCCCGGAAGGAACTAAAATCATGATGGCCAACAAGAACTTTACAAGCTGCCTGGACAGAGGTAAACAAGTCATATTTAAATGAACGGAAATAGCATTTCTAGAACTAATTGTTGAGGATACTATGTCAACCTGCATAGCAAGAAGATCTAGTTCTTCAGGTACATGCCATGCACGATCTTTCTCAAAAGTTGACAAAGGCTCCGGCCCAGACAACAAGCGGTAAAAGTACCTGAAAGAAAACATTTTATAAGAAAAAAACAAACATTTTGGAAAAATGAATGTGTCCCTTGATGCAGAGCTATGTTTGAATGAAGTTTTAGATCGAGTACCTACGTTCTCTCTTGAGCTTTAAATCTAGCATGAAAATCACGCGGAACACGACGAACATCAACCACCATTACATCACTTTCATTCTTCTGAAGAAAATCAAAGGAAAAACAAGACCATATTCCATTGTTCTGAGAAAGAAATATATACAAATATATATATATATATATATATATATGCATTAGCCATCCAACTTGGATCTGGATTAAAGTACATTCAACTTATGTTTTGAGAAAAGTACTAATCCCTGTCTGATATTATGGAAGTAAAGCTTCTAACCAGCCATAATCTTTATCTAAGTTTTAGGTGCTTCGGCAAACACGACATCATGAGAAGATTTAGACAAAAATTGATGAAACTGAAACTCTCACTGCATCCATCAGGAAAAAAAAAAAAAAAAAAAACCATATTAGACTTTCTGAGCTTTTTGTCAAGTGGCCCAGATATATTTTTTAGACAAATAAGTAGCCATATTTAGACATATCACGTAATGAGCTAAAGCTGGGTACGGCTTTAGGGTAGTTCAGTTGTTGTGATTAATCTAAATCATCGGAGTCGTTCAGACTCGGTCGAAGCAAAATCAGTAAAACATAATGATCAATCACAAATTCACTCATATATGTTGTGAGAGACCGCACCTGTAAGAAATGGTTCACAGCTCTTTTGACCACAGCAGGCTCATGAGGTGGTAACTGCATTTCAACAAAATGACACAACCACGAAAAGTGAAGTTTGACATTGCAATAGCTTTATAAACTCAACACATATGCAAGACCAGGTTCATTACAAAGATCTTCATAATGGTAAACTAGAAAATTAGCACACAAGTAGAGAGAGGCCTCATTCCCAAATTTCGGTAATGCGAACAAATTCGGAAATAATACATTGGTAATCCAATGTAGAAATGACCATAATTGCATACCACTTCACCAGGCTTCCTTTTGCTTATGCGCTCAACATCAACATGACATACATTCGATAGGGCATGCACTCCTGCATCCTGCAACAGTATATCGTAATACTACATTATACATATATATATATACACCTATATAATATATATATATATATATGTATATGAAAAATCTTATCAGGAACAAGATGAAAGTAACAAAACTAACAATAATGTTTTTGCGTCTCCAAAAACAATGAGAGGGAAACTTACAGTTCGACTCGAGCAGAAAATTGAAACAGGCTGACCAATAAACTTGTGAAAAGCCTCCTACAACAACAATGAAATCCAAATTAACCCAGATATCTGATACCAAGGAAAATATGGATATATATATATATATATATATATATATATATTTATTTATAAACTTAGACTCATGTTTGAGACCCTTTAATTCAAACCTGATCCTTTAATTTAAAGCTCCAATTTTTCTTCAAACTATAAATAGTTCAGCGATTGCAGAAGTAAAAAAATAAAAATAAAAATAAAAAAGCATAAAATTGAAATTAAAAAAAACCTCAAGAACGCCAACAACAGTGCGGCAATTGAGCTGCTGCTGAGAGCCAGAGAAGCGGGTCCCAATGTACTCGATGGCGACCAGATAGCGCTGAATTCTAGGGTTTTGGCTCATTGATTTACACTCTTTCTCTTGTTGTTGTTGTTCTTCTTCTTCTACGACACCTTCGTCGTCGCTGGGATTAATTTCGGTGGTTTTCGCCACCTTTGGAGGCCTGTGGGAAAATGATGGTTCGTTCGTGTCTTCTCGTGCGTGTTTGGAATCTTCTGTCATTGCCTTTTCCTCCAGTTTCTCGGGAACCAAACACACTCCCTAGGTTTTTTAAGGTTTCCGGAACTGGGTTCAAGGGGGTTTTAGGTTAGCGAATTCGGGAACTGGATTTACCTGTCGTTTCTTCTGAAGATGTCGTTCAGAAGAAAACGACATGTTTGTCTCCTTATGGCGGATGAATAGCTTGTCGTTTTTCTTAAAGTATGGTTATTATTCAAGGCGACAATTCTCAGTCTGCCGTTTGGTGTAGATAACGTACATTTGTCGACTGTGCTTAAAAATTTATGCCGTCGTTTTTGCTCGATAACGGACATCTTTTGTTCTCCAAATACGACCTTAACCTTTGTCGTCTTAATGAAGAAACAACCTTTTACTTGCTCTTTTATTATTATTATTTTTTTTCATCGAATGCTTAGCTACAAATTAATTTTTTTTTGTAATCGTTTAGATAGTTAAAAATTGAACACTATGTCAATTTTAGTCCCAAAAAAAAAAAAACTTGGATGTCGTTTGAGTGTAAAAAGTTGTCGTCGCTTTCAAAGCTGCTATCCTCCTGCCAGAACGTCATGTCGTACAACTACAATTCGGGTTCATAAGTGATCATATCTTTCTGCTGTCGTTCATTAGTTTAACATGACTGTCGTTTATGCAAAACACTACGAAAAAATGTTTAAAATTGACGTCGTTTTTGAAAGTTCATTCAAGAACGACATGTCGCAATGCCATACTACTTCCTATACATACGTCATTACATTGTATAGGAACTCACAGTGTTAAAACCTTTTATCCGACTATCAATTATCCTAACAATAATAAAAGAGCAAGTATACCTGTACCTTGTGTTGGTCGTCCAAGAAGGTTTTTTAATGTTATCGTTTTACTAAACTTGGTTGCTGTTTATTTAGAAACAATAATCTCCTTTTTCAGACTTGCTACTACCAAAAAACAAAAGGCCCATTCTTGAGCTTTTGAAACGGTGGGTGAATCCATCGTGAGCTTTTTTTATTTTTTTATTTTTATTTTTTATGTCCCCCAAGCCCATTCTTGAGACTTTTAAAAGGTGACTGAATCGCATCGTGGGCCATCCCCTCCTCGCCCTTTTTCTTTTTCCTCCCAAATTTATTTCTTTTAATTTTCTACCCTATCCGCATATTATTATTTATTTCTAAAGGGGCTTATATAAGTCTCTTGTAAACACCTCTTCGGCTTTTTTTTTCTTATTTTTTATTTTTATATTTTTTTACTCTCCCCCCCCTCGCCTCTTTTTTTTTTCTTTTTTTTTTTTTTAAATTTCCTATCCCGGTTATTGCTCTATTACCTACTTTCAAACATTGTATTGAATCAAGTTATTCGTTCTTTGTTTTTTTTTTTTTGAAAAACTGAGACTTCCTAATCACACTAAAAAAGCGAGTCGTGAGATGTCCTACTCAATTTAGATTGACTAATAATACACATAAATTTAATTAAACGTTTTATTTTATATAATATATCATATTTTATTATTGTAACTTCTCATTAAATGAAGTCTATTTTATGAAAATTTTTAATTATTTATAATTTATTCATTTTTTGATTGTAACTGTTCAAGATAATACTATTTTATGAAAGGTTTTAATCACTTATCATCTATTCATCTATCGATTGTAATTGTTCAACATAAAATAAATGCTCTGATATATGTATTGTATCATGTTTTATTATTGCAATTTCTCACTAAAAGATGTCTATTTTATAAAAGGTTTTAATCATTTATAATCTATTCATATTTCAGATGCAACTATTCAAGACAACTCTTTACTATTTATATTAAGCAACACTTATAATATGCTTGTTTGTTATTCAATTTTCAATCATTCAAAACAACTATAGGAGAATTATATTTTTTACTTGTAAAATTCATATGTTTATAAATAATTAAACTTCTCCACACAATCCCTCACTCAAATAATCAATACTCATTATCTCTCTCTCTCTCTCTATGTACATAATTATTTGCTTCTCTCTCCAAGATGAAAATATACCGACACAAACATCTTTGACACAAACATCTTTGAGTATATAGTTCTCTCATGCACACGAGTTCGAAGAAGACCTTAAAACATGTGTGAAGAATTAGAAAAAATTGATATTTCCTTACTAAAAATGGTATAACTGTTGTTTCGCTCCTTTACGTCTACATTATGAGATATTTAAAACTGCTAATTTTCAGAAAACTTACTACAAAAAATATTAATTATTAATTTTCTTAATTTTAATTCCGTACACGTATACTAGACTAAACTAAAGATATTTGATAATTTTTATCAATCTATATTAATTATAAACATTAAAATATTAATTACTACAATATCTATATAACACGATCGCACGCATACAAACTAATCTTACTAACAATATGAACTTTCTTACCCAAAAAGAAAAGAAAAAAAAAAAAGATTTATGTTAACTTCTTGACTTCACTCATTGACTTGTATCAAAGTTCAAACGCAAACGAAAAACCTGAATTAAAAAAGCAAACTCCAATCTCTAAACCAGATGCTCGATTCGATTCGATTCGATCTAATGCTCACTAACTAAAACGCCTAATATGAAAAGGGGGGAAAAAAATCAACACTGCAAATGAACTGTTTGAAAAACTGACAAATTGGTGATTTTAAAAAGCGAACTGAAAAAAGAAAAAAAAAATTTGAAAGCACAAATCAAAAAAAGAGAAACAGCAGACCTATCAAAGCTGTCACTAAACTATAAAACTGTCCGGACACAACTGCTCTTGAGAGTTCAGGCGTTGGCGCTGAGGGAGAGATTTTGGGTGAGATTGATCAGATTTGCACGGTCAGCACCGGATTCAACTTCATTTCCACGCTTCTGCCCAGGACATAATACAAATAATTAGGCAACATGATAGATTTAAGACGGGTGTCGAGCATTTAGTTGGGATGTGCTAAGCTTCTCTAATATCAGTTTTCTCTCACAATTCACTTACAAGAGGACACAACAGACTTGATAGCAAAGTGGTACGAACTTATTAGAGTGTGCTATTTTAACATTACTCTACATGAATAATATCGTATTATGAGAATAGAAGGGGACTCACGGTGAAGTCACTGTCATTGTAAATTCCTTCCATCTTCAAAGTAGCGGGCTTGCTGCTCCTTTTGGCCTGAAGAGACTTTTCGCGATTTTCGTAGAAGTTAAAATCATCCAACAGTGTAGTTTTTGCTGTGTAACTCTTGAAGATGTTCAACATTTCCAAACCTTGCTTTAGTCCAATCTGCAAATTAGAACAAACATCACAGACTCTCAGATACTGTCATATTTTCTAAAAGAACAATGATTATAATGAAGAGATGGAGATAAGCAATATTACCTCTTGGGTATCGCGGGTAAAAGTTACAGGCTTGTTGTCATTGTTTTCCAGGATAATGTGCCGCAATTGGGTGTTTGGTATGTCTTTTACTATATGCCATCTAACGGGGAAGAACCCACTCCACTTGTCGACTTGCCAGAAGTCCATGTCCTTGTTAAAATCTACCTGCCCAACCATTGTGGCTACACCGACAAACTGTCCACTCCCATTTACCTATTCAGAGATTATAAGATATGGTCCCATTACAGAAAACATTTAAACAACGACCAACAATTAAAAACTGCTTTCATCGAAAAGTCAATATCCAAACTCACAGAGAAGAAGAGAAAGATTGGACAGTTTTTGCCTGTTTCACTGGATTTAGCTTCTGCATCATGGAATGCTGCGTCCAGTTTCTTATTGCCATTTGGGGTACTAGCCCAAACATCATACTTAATAGACTTGTGAACGTCATCTTCGCTGTAGGACTTGATGACATAGAACTTGGCATTCTCGTAATTAGTTTGGAAATCAGGCAGATTATATTGATCCCTACAGACCGCAAATCCCAATTCTTCCTTCTCAATGGATGGATCAGTAAGACCCTTGTTGCGGGACCTTGGACCACGAGTTAGTTCGGCTGAGGCTTCAAAATCTCCACTCCTGCTATTTTTGTCCTTCGACTTAAACCTATCATTTCCACTCCATACTCTCCCATACTGCTTGTAATTTGAGAAACCGTTATACGGGAACAAACCTTGTTTCTGAGTACTAAATGATGAAAACCTTCCGACTTGGGGTTGAGGGTATCCCTTCAAAAGGCCAGCAGCTGAGAAATCAGAACCTAAATGAGACACCTGTAATGTTAAATGTCATATAATTTAGTCACAAATCTCAACATGATAAATGAGTCCAAGATACAACCATGCTTAATAAGTAGCTCTGCCAAGAAAAATACCAATGGCAAAAACTTGAAACTCACTTTGATACCATCAAACATGGAAAGCAAAGGTATTTTATCGTCAAAAGTTATGTGGAAAGCACCTTGTTCAATGATTTGATAGGTTGAGTCTGAAGAAGAGGTTTGGAAAATTTGCCATTAATACTGCCATTAGTTTTTGTAGAATTGAAGGGATTCGACCTAGCTAAACCAGAAGAACGCTGGCCAGATTTCACATTTGGAAAACCACCACTTGCTCCATTAGGAGCATCCCTAACAAATGTCGGGTCCCAGGAATAGCAAGACATAGCTTCTGAACCATAAGAAACAGGAGGCTGATGATATCCTGATGAAGAAAAATATTGTTGCTGACCGATACCTTGTCCATCAACTCCCATAATAGGCCCCGATGCATATGGGTAGTAATAGACCAAACCATTATCTGATTGCACACCCTGTAAAGTAAAGAGGGTAAATGGCGTCCTTTACGCAGTTAAAAAAATTTCAGTAGGGTGTAGATTGATGTTTCTATATTTGCAACAAAATAATAATAATAATAATGAAGTCAAAATTACCGTATTAGAACCATTAGCATGAAAATATCCATGATCATCCAACTGAGTAAAAGATCCATTGTATCCTATAAAATAAACAAACAACTCTTATACAAATAACCTCAGGACATAATTTGACAAGCACGCGTTAAAAACTAAAATCGGAAGATAATAATAATCAAAAAGACGCAGTTTGCACATATACTTGTGCTCTTGTAGCACCCTGTGCTCACACTTTATAGATGATAAATTTAAGGAAAACGAAATAGTGAGCCAAAATGCACAGACAAAACACAAAAAAGCAATGGCAAAGGCTGGTAAAGACAAAAAAGTGGAAGTATCCATTTTTTGCTTATGTTACTTTACTACAGTTTTATTTCTGCAACTTTAAGGAGCTCTTAACATACTTGTGGCTTAGTTTACCATCGACGTTCACAAAATCCTACTGAAACAACTTAGACACCGTTACATAGATTATGTTTGACATCTAACCTGGATAATAATAATTGTAACAGCTAGAAGGTGGACAGTAAACACCATGCTCTCCAACTGACCCTTGATCAGTCGTACCTTTGATGCTAGAGGTGACATCCTTTGATGTAGATATGAAGGAGGTCACATCAGATGGTACTCCATCTTTCCCTTTAGCCTGTAACAAAAATAGAAAGGAGAATAATTAAGTACCACATCACTTTTAAACTGAAAACCAATTACCATTTTGCCCTCCAACCCTCGTCTCTCCTTCTCATAAGAGAAAAAGTGCAAGTTAAAAAATTCGAACATTGACATACCTTCTCTTGCTCAGCCAGAGCAGTAACTGGATCCGAGTTCAACACAGTAGCCACAGGCTCAGCTGGATTATAATAGTTAAGAAGAGCATGACATGACTGCATACCAGAAAAGTAATAGAAATCTCTCGAGCATCCAGCCCATAAACACAATCGAGACCAATCGTCAAGTACAATAGTTTAAAACAGTTCAAATAATCAGATTCATGAAACCAATAGAAAATAACACAGTTCATTTGTCATCCACTACCACTGAAAAACAATTTGGATTGTCAATCTAACTTCATTAAAATACCATTTGGGGACTAAGACCCAGCAAGAACACCACAGATATGTTAGCAACAAACCTTAAAAAGGATACAGTTTTCAATATTCTTCTCGCCAGCCATTACCAGCACGCGAAGCTCAAGTCAACCCCTACAATGAAACAACACAGAAGTGATGAATAAATAAGAAACCGATGCTTCAGAAGAACGAGCAAGTCTATCTGGTCTTTTTAAAGACTCCAGCTTTCTTAGCGAAACAAAGAATATATATAAATTCTAAATTTAAGTAAACAAATTTTAAATTTAAGGTTTTTTTTTTTTTTTCACGAATCTTAGCCCTTAAGGGTTTACGCAAGAATAAATATTCAACACGGACATTATTTAATACTAAATAAAATCTTTTAAAAAAGGAGGAGAAGAAGAAAAGCTGGCGCACATTAGCATAGGCAAGAAATTGGGAATTCCAGAAGAACATTCCCTTTCTTTTTCGGATAACGACTCAAGGCCGTGGATTCTTCTCTCTTTTTTTTCAAAATTTTCTCACCAGAAAAAAAATATATAAAATCATTTAAATTTCAAACAGATTTTTATTTTCAAAAAACAAATATTCGAAAAAAAAAAAGATATTTTGACCAAGATTCGAAAAATTAATTATTGCACGGTCAAAAATCGTTATCATGACGACTTGAAACCAAATAAAATCCAATTACGACGACTCCAACGCCAAAACCAAAATCAAATTCCCTCGTTTCTTCCTTCCTAAAATCGGAACTGAAAATCCTAAAGTTTATAACAAATTTTCAATAAAATAAAATAAAATAAAGAACGGAAAAAAAAAATCCACAAATTTCTCAACTTCCTATTTTTCCAATGTTAATCAATCTCACAAAAATGAAAACAAAAGTCCTAAAGTTTTCAGAAAAGTACTTTCGCAATAAAATTAGGACCATCTTTTAAGTATCACCAACATCACAGCTTCAATATTCCACAGAGAATATAATATACACACACACACACACATATATAGTGTCTCTGTGTGTGTCTACATACACACATATGTTTAGACAGAGAAAGAGATGTTACTACAAATTAGAAAGAAAAAAAATCATCACATTTCTCAGCTTTGAATTTTCCAATTTTAATTTTTTTTGCGAAAATGAAAAACCTAAAGTTGTGAGTGAAGTACTTTTACAACAACATTTAAAAGAGAAATATACACACACACATATATATAGAGAGAGAGATTACTACAAATTACACAGCCATTAACACCATTTCTAACGAAAAAATCGGAGCTCGAGTTTCGATCTGTGAAGCGAACTCACTGGTTTCGACGAATTCGAAAAAAAGAAAAAAAAAAGTACAGACGAACCTGGAAGGAAGACGGTGGATCGGAAAGAGGAGGCGATCTAGGGTAAAACGGAAAACCGCCTTTGGAGAGCAAAAAGCGGTTTTCCAGATAGCGAGAGACGGCGACGGTGGTGGCTGTGACTGTCTGTGAGCCTTCGTGACTAGTCGAGAGAAAAAGAGAGAGAGAGAGAGCGCAATGTGTTTGTGTAGCCCTTAAAATGCAGAATCCGACGGATCAGATTGCTTCCTTCTTTCCTCAATAACGAATTTAGGCCGTCCGATGATGGGCTCAAACGGACACTTTTTGTTCGATTTGAAACAATGATGGGCCTTTTCTTGGGCTTTTCCCACCCATGTAAGAAGGACATACAACGGTGGGCCTTTTTATTTTGAAATTTGGGCTTTTCCCAGCTTGATGGATTTTACGGGAAAAGTATTAGAGACACTTTTTTCTGTCTTCCCCTCAACAATTACCTAAATAATCCATTTTTTTTTATTTTTTATCTATTGACTAAAATAATACAAATTCTTAATTCTTAACCAACATAATATAAAATTAAATTAAAATTAACTAAAATTTGGATTAATTTTTTTTTATTGTGTAAGTATAATGATATTTAAATTTATATCATTAAGGTGTTTTTCTCTCCTTTATTTAGTCTCTCCTTTTGTTTTCATTACTTTTTCCTTTTTTTTTTTCCGCATGAAAAATTCAAAATGAGTGTTTTTTTTAAGGAATATATGGTAAATAATATATTTTTGGAAGCAAAAATAAGTAAATAGTATATGATTAAATGATTAAAATTTGTAATTTATCTTAATAGTGTCGGAAATATACTTTTTTACTTTTTATTTATTAGAAATAAAAAAAATACTTATTTGTAAATATGTTATCTACTTTAACAGTTTTGTATTATTTACTTTTTTTAGATTATGTAAATATGCTATTTGTTTTTCCTCTTTTTTTTTTTTTTTTTTTCAAAAAATACAAACGCACTTCAAGTTAAAGGTGCCAATTTAGGTCACTACACGAAGTTAAAGTGCTTGGATTATTGGTTTGGATCATAACAGGTCTTTATCTGAAAATCATGTTAAAAAATTCAGTAAGCGTAGCATTTTTCATTTCTCTTTCCGGAATTCATTCTCTCTCTCTCTCTCTCTCTCTTTCCTTTCTATAAAAGTGTAAAAAAACTAAAATGCAACTCGTATTGATTGCCATCCGTACTAATTCCTTGTCAGCTGAGACCACCACAAACACTTTCTTATATCCAGCTTTATGCTTTGTCGAAAGCAACCATTATGACACCAAGAAACGTAAGAATTGGAAGGAAAAATAATGCTACAATGGAAAAGCAAAAGGAGTCATTAAAAAAAAAAAAAGGACAAGGCAATTAAAAATTAAGCTTTATATATATATATATATATATACTTTAACCATATATTATACAAAAGAGGTGCATGCCCTCATTAAGATTTTCCATGCTCCTGTGTGACTAAAGTAATGCACCTTCTTGAAAAGAAGTGCATCCATTAATTATTAATCCTAGTTCTATCCTTCGACCACCAAATCCCCTCTACCTAAAGCTGAACCAAAAATTAGAAATTAAAAAAAAAAAAAAAAATCTCCCAAGAAAAATTACATGTAACTTTTGCACATGATAGCAAGAGCTTACAATGAAAAAAAGAAAATAAAACAAGCCACTCTAGACGACACCAAATCTCAATGAACTCTAGAACCAAAAAGAGAAGGGGAAAAAAAAAATTTGAAACCATGTTTTGTCTTGTTTTTTCTTTAAACCAAGAGATGTTGTGTAGTGAAGTTGGTACAAGCTTTTTTTGTAGTGTCCTTTTGGGGATTTTTGGAAGAAGAAGAGGATTGTGAGTCGGGGGACAACGAGTGGCGAGTTAACTCGGAGAGCATTTGAACAACTTCTCGCATTGTGGGCCTCTCGACGCTGTTCTCTTGGACACAAAGCGTGGCTATGAAGAACAAGTGCATGGCTTCTTCTTTAGGCACATTGTGATTAGGGGTGGAGGACATGAGCCTCCTATCCACAATTTGTATAACGTCTTCTTTGCGGCAGTTGGTTACTTTCTTGCACCATTGCACTATGTCCACACCCTCGCCAAAGTCTCCGACCGGCCGTCGGCCTGTCAGGAGCTCCAGCACCACCACGCCAAAGCTGTACACGTCACTCTTCTCGTCCACCTTCAGTGTGTATGCATACTCTGCATTAGAGAAATAATACAACGTCAATTTGCAATACAAGTTGGAAAAAAGAAAGAATGAGAAGTTTTGGGTTGGATGCATAATGTCCATTGTGGGCCTTCGTTGCTAGGCTATAATGACCTCAGCGGCCCAACTTAATCTTTTAGGCCTGTTAAGAGAAGCCCACAAAGGGCCCAATCTCAAATAAAATATTCACTGTTAAAGTACTAACTCAGGTTTAACTAACAGTATTCAACTAAAAAACAGCTTAGATAGAGAAGGAACTAACCAAATTCATTAAAGATGAAACTTATGGCCAAAAAAAAAAAAACACACAGAAATTTGGTCTACCATTTCTTTATATGCCTTTTTTTTAAATAAAGGACACTATGTACATTGTTAGTTTTTATTGAAGATAGATCAACTTTCCAAATAATTAACTGATATTTATATATATTTTATGACTTTAGGGCGGAGATTCAAAATGTAAACTTTATGGTGGAGTTAGATGTAAAATTATCATCAGGTTATATCTGTAATTATCTAACCGAGTATTTTTTTTTAGATATTTATGAGTAAATGAATGATAATCCACATATTACTAACAAAAGAAATAAAGCATTTAAGTTGAGAGAATGAGATGGAATGAAAAATTGTGAAATTTCTTTCTTTTTTTTTTTTTTAAAGGAGAGGAAAAGAAAATAGAGAAAGGGAAGTGGAGAACAAAGCAAAGCCAGTCTAACGACAAAAAGAGGCGTCAACTTGCGAGGAAAGCAAAAAAGAAGAGAGCAGAGTTTTTTTTTTTTTTTTTTGTCCTCCTTTTCTTTCTTTTATAATAAAAAAAGGACATGGGAATGCAAACGTTAATGGGGCAACTCGGAAATGGGAATCTAATCTTAGAGGAATTTTGCTTCTTTACACGTAAGAAACAATAACAGCAAACCCAGAAGTACTTTTATAGCATCCGGCTCTGCTCATTCATTAATCTAAACACATTCATTTAGGGAGTTTTTTACATTCCAAATCGTCTTTTCTCACTATAAGTAGAAACTACATTTTAATCATTGGATTAATTTTTTAAAATATTTGATATGTACCTATTAACCTTGAATAGTTACACGACATAAAATTGTTCTAGTCTTAATTACAGTTATAATGAATTTAAAAAAAAAAAAATCCTTTATTTTTGAGCCAAAAAGCAAAAGGAGCCAAACATGACTTTCTTTAAGTGGGGGAGGGGCTTAAAGAAACGTGCATGAAGGATCGCTTTCAGAAAAGCTCAAACACACACTGTGTATTTTGTGTAACGTAAGGCATCACTGTCAGACAGACTGATGAGTTTTGCAGTGCAAGTGTATATGTGTCAGATATTCACTTCCCTGATTCTTTCGGAATCCACATCTACTACCAGTACTACTCTTTATTACCCTGCTAATTTCAGTTTCTATTGCATTATATGCCCCCTAATGTTTGTGTGGACCCCTCTTATTTCTCAAACTCAATTTAGAGCCCATTTAATGTCCAAATTTTGATTTAGGGGGCCCGTTTAGGAGGACATCTAGATATTGTATTTTGAATGTTAAGTTGAAAATAAGTGTTTAAGAGAAAAACTTTTGAAAAAATTATGTAATATAGAAAATAGTACAAAATTTTGAAATGTATTTGTAAAAATATACAAAATCGATCTTGTCTTGTTTGTCTCGTCGATACAAGTATTTTGACATAAAAATAATCTCATTTCAATTTGAAATAAGAAAGTTATAGATTTTTAAAATTTGAGTTTTTTGAAAATAAAAAAGAGGAAAAGTTTGATTTAGAGTTTAGATTTTGAAATCCAAATAGTAAAATACCATCTAGAGATAATATCCCAATGTCTAAATTTTGTAACTACTAGCAAAATTGAACATATTTGACTCAAAATACACAAGATTATTAGAAGTATAGAATTTTATTACGAGTTTGTTTCAATTATTCTCCTTTTTTTATTTTTTTTCTCTCTTATAAATGTGTAAAAAGCATTATTAGGCCTCTATGGGTTCGCCAAATTATAGTATAATGCAAGCCAAAATTGGGTGATTCTAGTTTCAACCACAGTGGGGCCATCTCCTCTTGAGATTAAACCTTAAAAGGACAAAATCAATGATAATAATCCCACAGCAAGAGATGGTAGAGCCTACAATTTTTGTTGACAGTTGCTCAATATTCCCAGATAATTAACTAACTTAACTAACAAAGTAACTACCATTCATATCGGTCATAGTCAAAGATGAGAAAATTTTTGGACGTGTAAAACGTACCAGGAGCAATGTAGCCATAAGAGCCGGCGATCGCCGACATGCACTCCGACGCGCCGCCGTCCATTAAGAACTTGGCGAGGCCGAAATCCGCCACGTGTGCCTCGAAATTCGAGTTGAGCAGAATGTTGTTGGACTTGACGTCTCTGTGAACAATCAACGGCGAGCAGTCATGGTGAAGATAGCAGAGTCCTTTGGCTGCTTCAATGGCGATCTTGTACCTCAAATTCCACCCCAAGAACGCCCCTTTCTTGCCGTGCAAGGCTTCTCCCAAGCTTCCGTTTCTCATGTACTCGTACACCAGAAGATTGGTTTCTTTGTTCGAGCAAAACGCCAGCAATCTGACGATGTTTCTATGTCGGATGTTGCCTAGTGTTTGAATTTCGGCTCGGAAGCCATGGTCGTGGCTGTTCGGCCCGAATCCGAGGAGCTTTTTCACGGCGACTTCGACTCCGTTCGGCATTTTTCCATGGTAGACTATCCCTGCTCCTCCTCTGCCTATCACGTTGCCGTCTTTCACGCATTCGAGAACATCAGCGACAGAGAATTCGACCTTCTGAAAGGCGGTCATCTTCCAGGAACCAGCGGCGCCGCTTCTCTTAAGCGATTTGGCCTTGATCACCGCGGCGGCGGCGAAGACTAGAGAGCATATCAGCAGGCCTAATGCGAAAACCAGCTTGAAATCCGCCGGACCGGTTTTCCTCGGCGCGGCGGTGATTGCGGTGAGGTTGCAAGGGTTGTTTATCATCATAGAGCTGCCGCCGCAGAGTTGGGGATTCCCGGCGAAGGACGAGGCGTTGAAGAAGGCGAATTGGCCGGTCTCCGGTATCTTACCAGAGAATTCGTTGAAGGAGAAGTCCGCCATGGTGAGGCTCTTCATCGTGCCGATTGATTTCGGTATGGATTGGTTCAGGTGGTTTCTTGATAAGTTTAGGTAATTCAGAATCCGGATGTTGGAAATCTCAGGCGGAATTGCGCCGGAGAGGTTGTTCTGGCTCATGTCGAGGTAAGTCAGGTGGGAGCAGTTTCCGATTTCGGGCGGGATTTCGCCGGAAAGAGAGTTTCTGCTGAGGTCAAGCGTCAGCACTTGGCGGAGCTCACCGATAGAAGGCGGGACGGGGCCCGAAAACTGGTTCCCGCCGAGGAGAAGGATTTGAACAGAAGACAATTTGGAAATGGAAGATGGTAAAGGACCAGAAAGGAGATTGTTTGAGAGATTAAGCTCTCCTAATTTCACTGGCTCTGATGATGAATTATTAGCATTCTCAGACAAAGACCCAGATAGGTAATTGTCTTGCAATTCAGCTAATTTCAACAAAGGCAAGTAAATGAAGCCACTTGGTATGCTACCATTAAGGTAATTCTCCCCCAATCTCACTCTAGTCAGACTAGAGCATACTCCGAGACCTTCCGGGATTGGACCGAAGAGGAAGTTTCGCAGCAGAATTAGTTCCCTTAGCCGATTCAACGAGCACAAGTTGGGAGGAATCATACCGGTGAGCTTGTTGGTCGACAAGTCGAGCAGTTGGAGCTTCCCGTTTTCGCCTAGTTTTTGCGGAATTACTCCTGTGAAGTTGTTCTTCCACAGCCCAAGAGTCTCCAAATTAGGCAATTCCGCAATATAGTCCGGGATGGAGCCGTGCAGCCTGTTCATGAAGAGGTTGAAGAGCTCGAGCCGCTGGAGGTTAGCAAACTCCGCGGGGATTTCACCGGTGAGCGCGTTGTTGGAGAGATCAAGATTGACCAAGTTTGTTAGATTTCCCAACTGCCTTGGGATTGAGCCGGAGAGCAAATTGGCGTACAAATAAAGAGTGTCTAAAGCCTTCAAGTTCCCAAGCTCATGTGGGATTTGGCCATCCAATTCACAGTTTGACAAATCCATGTGAACTAGATTAACCAATTTCCCAAACTCCGCTGGAATCCCACCTTCAAAAATATTGTAATAACCCAAGTAAAGCCTTCTCAAGTTAGTGAGATTGCCCAACTCACCTGGGATTTTCCCATGAAGATCATTCCCAGTCAGAGACAAGTACTCCATCCCGACTAATTCCCCGTAGCTTGGCGGGATTTTTCCGAAGAAGAAGTTGCCGCCGAGATCTAAGTACTTCAACTTCTTCAAACTGAGCATCCCAAGTGGAAGTGAGGCATTGAAGTTGTTGTCGTATGCATCAAACACTTCCAAGTTGGGAATACTAGAGTAGCTCCAATCCAGGCTTCCATTGAACTGGTTGATTGAGATGTTGAGAAAGCGAAGAGTCGGCAAGTTCACAATGTCAATGCTGCCGGAGAAGTTGTTTCCGGCGAGAGAGAGGTGTGTGAGCTGGTCTAGTCTTGAAAACAAAGCTGGCGAAACAGAACCACCAAGGCTCAAATCCGTCAAGTCAAGTGACACGACTCTTAGTCCTGATCTAGAGCAGCGAATTCCGGTCCAGGAACAAACCGAGCTCGGCGTCGAAGGATTCCACGAGCTTAGAGCCGGTTCGGAGGATTCGAATCCTTGTTTGAGCTTTAGCAAGACATGAAAATCACTAAGCAGAGAAGAGGCAGAGCAGGTGGTGCTTAGAAGAAGAGAGAAAAGTGTATAGACAATGAAAAGGACCATGTTTTTTTTGTTTTTTTGTTTTTTCTTTGTATGTGTCAAGAAAATTGAGTTTGGAAGCACTCTAAGGAAAGAGGAAGAGATTTAAGCATCTGGGCAAGAATGGATTTTTCGGGAAAGGGAGGGAAAGTGAGAGGAATCTGAAGGACGTTAAGTGTGTCTGGGCTTGAGGAATCAAACATCTTCACACACAGAAACAGTCTTCAAATACAAGGGAAGAAGCTAAGCCTCCCCTTTTCTTTTTCTCTTTTTCTCTCTCTCTCTCTCTTTCTCTTTCTCTTTACTTTTCTTTTGTTTCAGAGAAGAGGAGATTGAAATTCTGCTGAAAATTGAACGAGGGTTATCTGTAGTTTCTCTATGTGAGCCTTCCTTTAGGCAAAGCAGGAAGAAAAAAGCAGCAGAGGGAAAAAGAGAGAGGGAGAGAAGAAGATTTTAGTGAAAAAAATAAACAAATAAAAATAAATTTTTTTCTTCTTTAAAAAAAAAAAAAAGGAAATAAAAAAGGCCGTTGGATAACAGAAATTTAAAGTTATAGATTAGAGGAGGGAGAAGGAGAGGGGGAAAAAGGTAAAGTTGATGATGCTTTCTTTGCTTTGCTTTGCTTTCTTTATTTCTTTATTCGTTTGACAAAAATGCCCTTTAGCTTTAATCAAAGAGAAGCCCTTTATTGCTTTGAATGAGAGAGGTGAAGGAGTTTGCACTTTCATTTCAATCATTGGAAATATGGCTTCCCTGTCCTGAAGCTTTTTTGCTAAATGACTACTTACTTGGTTAGCCTTGGTGTTTGATATTCAAAATATTGGAGAAGACATTCAAGAAGAAAGTAACCAATTATTCTTTGTTCACTCCTAGAATGTTCTAGCTTATCTAATGTCTCAAACTCAAAACACGAGACAAAAACTAACACTACTGGTAAGTTAGAGATTTAGAGTTTAAATTCTCTCACCTAAATTCAAAAGACGAAAAATATGTGTAACCCCAATCAAATGTTATTAGTTTCAATCAACCAAACCCAACCTTGATGTGAATGTGTCTAATTTGGTCATTATAAACCCTTCCCTCCATATTGGAATAAGATTTTGATCATCATTTTTACCACCTAATTTAGGGGTATTGAGAAAGAAGAAAGGTATATGCAAAAGTATTCAAGAATTTGTTTGTGTGTTAATTGTAGGGATAACTTGGGTATAATTACTTCACATCATAGTGAGTAGGAATGAATTTCCACAGGCAATAATAGTAGTACACCTTGCATATTTTATTCATTGCCATGATAAGAAAAACAAGGAAAAGAATAATAAACATATTTGATTTGTATAAATACGTGGAGGACCCATAAAAAAGGCATTAGAGCATATCTGATATATAGCTTATCCCACACCATCGTCATCATGCAGTGCAAGCACTCTCACGTGTACTTCATCGATTGGTCTGTTGGGACCATAATTAATGCGTTTGAGATCCATATTTACAACACCATTTTGTATTTTTTCGGTGTAGATATTTTATTGTTATTTGATTGCAAACATTCACATAGGAAGGCACTTATATATGATAATTTGATTCTAGTTTATTGCATGGACCATTTTTGTGGGGTGTGAAAATTTTATTTTATTTTTATTTTAACCGTGAGTTGGAAACATGTGCTCTGCAAGATTGCAGTGAGTGTGTAAGAGGGTAAAAAAAGATGACGATTATTAATATATCATTACAATGTTGTTGAATAATGATCAATATATAATTATGTTGTATGAATAGGTTGCATGGAAGAAGGAACCAGTCGAAGCTTTTCTTTATTTTTAATTTTTTTTTTCCCTACATCAACTTTATTCCTTCCCCTTCCTTGCCCTACAGAACTGGGACCAACCCTCTATGTAATGTGGTGTTTTTGAGAGCTTTATTAGAAGATGGAATAGTCTTAAAGAGAGGGCTGAAAAGTAAAAGCAGAGATACATATACCTATAATCTGCTTTTGATCTTCTTCCACTTCAAAAAGAAGAAAAAAAAAATATATATATATATATATATATATCCATGACCCTTCTCTTCCACATGGAAAAGAGTGCTCTTGTATTTGTATAAACTTGAAACAAGCAAGTATATATATATATATATATATGTATGTATGTATGTATATTACCTCTCTCTATCTCTCTATCTCTCCAAAAAGAAAAATCCATGGCCCCCATACATGGGAAAGAGTGCTCTTGTATTGTATCAACATGATCAAGTCTCTCTCTCATGTTGCTCTTTCTTTTTTTTTTTTTTTTTGTTTTGGGTAATTATAAAGTGGTGGTTGGCTTTTATTTTGATACTCTGTTCTCTAATGGTGAGGAGGGTGTGTGTGTGTATTTGTGGGCCCTTTTTGAGGAGTCTCTATCTGTCTTGTTGATGGGAAGGGACTGCCCTTTGGAAGGGTCATTGTCGTATGGCCTGGCCTTTTTTCCGTTGCGCCTAATTATTATGTGATCACTCAAATGTTTAGTGTAGTAGCCATGGCAAGCATACTTGGTGGAGTCTTATGTTTGTAGGTAAAAGTCCAAGAGGGAACATTTCTAACTTCGCTTTTGTCCAAATCCTTGCATGCCTACTCCTACTAAGACAAATGCCATTTCTCATTTCTAATTTCGTTCGTCTTAAAATCGCATACCGTCAACTGTCAAATCCCATCAAAACTCGATAAACATCTAATGACACACGATCCAATTTGAAGATCTACATTGTTGTGTGGTAAACAGTGACACTGATGTTCCAAAACCGAGTTTAAGTCAAAAGGTTAGTTTATGTCAGTGTAAGAACGACATCAAGAAGAGGAAAATGGTGATGAGTATAAAGTGGTACAATATATTTATATATATAGGAATAAATGTTGATATATAACCAATATATATATAGTTGACTTTCTATATATATATATATATATATATTGAATAAGATTGAAGTGCAAAAGAAGAGAACCAGGTTCTGATCTTTCCGTGCAAAGAGCAGCAACAAGAGTGGATTAAAGCTGTTTTTTTCCAAGTCACAGGTGGGGCAATTCCTTTCTTTCTTTAATGGTGTTGAATTATTGATACACAGCCGAAAGAATGACACGAATTTATTCTTCTTAACCGTTGTTGTGTACTACTTTTACAGAATTAATGATCAATCAGATCAAAAAGCAAAATCATTCCATCGTCCACACGCAAACCATAGAAACAAACAAAGATGAATTTTTTTGCCCCTCTTAATAAAATAAGTTCTTCAAGGTAATACAGAATAAATTCCCTCTAAAGCTTTGCACTTCCCTTTTTCCCCCTCGGATTTTTAGCACTTATGCTCTTGAAATTTTTTTTTTTTTAAAATTATTTGACACTTTCCATCATTTTTTCTTTGTATGCTAATAAAGATTGAACTCCGATAAGGTTCTAAGACATTAATTCATATCCTCTTCGGAGGCTAAAATTGCACAATTTTTACTATAATTATTACACAATGGGTAAGAGGACAACACAATATAAAAAGGTATAAGCCAAGTGCATTATGAATTTTTTGAATTTTGAAGTATTTTTCTTCTTCCTTTTTTTCCCCTATTTCCTTCAAATTTTATTCAAGTATCTGGAGATCTGTTGATATTTTCATGGATATATCCATTATATATAGATTAATATCCGTGAATACAATATTTCTTTATAATTTTATTCGAATATCTGAAGTATGTCGACATTTTCATAGATATATCCACTAAATATAGACTAATATCCACAAATACAAGAAAAAACTCCCAAAAATGGATAATAATACTTTATAAATATTGTCTAGAAAGTATCGTTATTTTATGAAAGTAAAGCAATTTACACAAATTGTAACGGAAATTGAGTGTAAGGGAATTCTCTGACTGATTCAGAAACTAAAATTCAAAGAAAAAAAAAGTAGGGAGTCAAATGCCAAACTGTGAATAGTTCAAGGGAAATAAAGACGATAAAGTGGATAACTATTCTGTCCAAAATTTAACCCCAGATTAGAGTTAATTGTCCTTATTTGATGAACTCAAAAACTAATAAATTGTCAAGAAATAAAAATTAAAAAAAAAGACCAATCAAGAGAAGTTCAAAGGACACAAGTGTCAAAAAACTCTTTTTTTTTTTTTTTTTTGAAGATGGCTCTCCCTTTCAAGTTTCAAATCAACTGTGAATGTTTTTTTTCTAAGGAAAAAAAAAAAAAAAGTCGTTCTCTGCGCTGGCTGAGCATATAAAACTGTTACTTATTTTAAGCTTGAGGCAGGGCTTAAGCCAATGCCATGCCACAGCAGAGGACATTAGAAAACCCACCTACTAACAAAGTACTAGAGGATAGAAGTGGGCAGTGTCACATCCCAAAATTATGGTCACTCTACTGAAAGGTCCCTCAGACCAAACAAAACTGCCCTGTCATCTGATGCATGGCCTTCTCGTACATTGGTCTCTTTGGGGTTTTTCCTTTCCCTTGTACCCCATATTATTATAATTTTTTCTTACAAATACAAGTACATAATGTCACCTTCGAAGAACCACCGATTGGTTGGTGTTGTTAAAACTCATCTCCAAAATCTCTCATCTAGCTCAATAAGAGAGAGAGAGTATTTAGGGAGAACGAGTTCATTCCACATATAAACATCCATTCTCACACCTAGTATGAGCCACGGTCTAAATCCATTATTGCATGTAAAATCTGACTCTCATACCATGTAAAATAGACTTAGATAAAACTCATATTCAAAAGCTAACTCAAGAGAAAAGAGAATCAATTCCATATATAAACATCACAATAATCCGGTAACTTTACGATGTGAGATAAATACACAATCTAATAAGTGTAACAGTAAGAATGTCTTTCTTTTTTTTCTCATTTCAGGATGCAACCAGAGTTCGAACTACGTAGCACCATTTTCAGACCTCATGCTTGTCAATGTGTTGCGTGGTGTTAAGGTATGTCATGTGATGACTGACATGAGTGAAAATTAGGTTCTAAGTAGAATACGTCTAGGTTCTTTAGGCTCCATTGGCGGGCCCAAGATTTTCAATGTGAATATGGGGATGGGATGAAAATATCAAATTCGGAGGGAAAAAAAGCACATATTAATGAGACATGCAATGTGCCAGCAACAGTATAATTATCCAAACAAAGGAGAGTAAAGTGCACAAATCCAAGTAAGCTGGCTTTGGCTTTGGCCCCATTTCAGTTATTCGCGGGAAGCACTTGTGTTCATTGTTTTCGCAACAGTGAACAGTTATATATATATATATATATATATACACTTTTGTATTTGTGGAGGTACGGTTCATTGCTGCTAAAATAGGGATCACTGTTTGGCTTATTGTATGTCCATGTTTCAATTTCAAGTACAATTTTAGCCTATAATATAATCTTCTCATATCCTAACAATACTCAATGGACAGGTTTTCTCCTTTACACTAGTTCATAGAAGTCGTCCAAAACGACGATCCAAGGAAGTCGTTTATTGTCTTTGTTGCATCCTGTAATTGTAAACACCGCTTTGGTATTTTTCTTTTGTTTTTTTCTTTTCACCTGTTTATTTTTAATTTATTATTTTACTCCTCTTTTCCTTTTTTTTTTTTCCTTTACCGGCTATTTTTTTGTCCCTCCTTTCAAGCATCTTATTGAATCAAGTTCTCTCATCTCCTTTTTTTTTTCCCCTAGATTGCAATCCTTTAAACGACATATCAACTAAAGAAATCAAAATTAATTTAAAAAAAAAAACACCAAACAACATGATCTAAGGAAAAAAAAAACATATTTCAAATAGTTTCAAAATTAATAAAAGACAATAACTTAAGAAAACAAGGGGAAAAAAAACTTTAAAAGGGTAAAAAATAATTCAAAACGTACTCTACTTTCTTTTCTTTTCTTTTTTTTTTTTAAGGAAAAATAGTTTAAATGATAGTAATTATTCAACTAAAAACTTCATTGTACTGTATCATGTATCATTATTATAACTTCTCATTAAAAATGATGTCTATTTTATGAAAAGTTTTAATAATTTATAATCTATTCATTTTTCATTTGAAACTGTTTAAGCCAATTCTTAAATATTTAAACAATATTTATAAATGTGTTCGTATGATGTTCAATTTTTAATTCAAAACAACTATGGGGAAAATCTTACTTTTGCTCGTGAAATTCTTATGTTTGTAATCAATTAGACTTCTTCGTGTAATTCATCCCTCAAGTAATCGGTACGTATTAATTTCTCACTCTCACTTTCAATTGTAACTGTTTAAGGCAACTCTTGAATATTTAAACAACACTTATAAATGTGTTCATGTGTTGTTCAGTTTTTAATTCAAAACAATTGTGGGAAAATCAAATTTTTGCACGTGAAATTCTTATAAATTAGGTTTCTCCATACAATCCCTCTTTCAAGTAATCGGTACGCATTAATTTCTCACTATATATATATATGTATATAAATATTGAATTCTCTCTCTAAGGTAACAATACAGTGGCACAAACTTTTTTGTTTGGTATAATTCTTACCAAAAATGTGGTAGTTGTTGTTTCGCTCTTCCGCGGCGAGATTAAGAGAAGCTTAAAATTGTTAATTTTCGGAACATTCACTATAAAAACTATCAAAAAATATTTAATAAAACTACTCTTACATTTAGATCCATATACATATATACTCAACTAAAAACATTTGAGTTTCTAGCGAAAATAAAGACATTTGAGTGTCTTTATCAACTTATATTAATTATAAAATATACACTATAATTACTATAATATATATAAAGCACGTCATGTATGCAAACTAGTATGATAAGAAGACTAGGAAACATTATTGAAGTTTTACTTAAATTTTGTACCAACTTAATTTTTGAAATCTTAACAATGCACGTGTCTTTACTGAGTTATGTACTAATATCGAGTTTGATACGTGTCTGTTGATCATGAATCATTAGCCACTAATATTGTTTTATAAGGTGATTGATTAGTGTGGATTTTCAATTTTTATTTTTGGTAAGAAAGTTGAAAACAACATTACCACTAGCTACTCAATGAGTGAATTTAAGAGCATTTTCTCAAGGAATGTAACCTTTACATAATTACCAAGGATAACAAAAAATCTCATGAGTAGCATATACGAAATCCACAAAGGAATGGAGACCCCAAAAAAAAAAAAAAAGATAAAAAAGTATAATAAAAGAAAAGGAGTGAATGTTTGATGTGAATCTTAGACCGCCTATAAAAGCAAATGGCCTAAAATTCCCATTCAATTATGAGTCAAATAATTCATGCTTATTATTATTCAAATGCAAGTAACCGGCGGGGCTTGGCTTTGCTTTGCCTGCCTTTGTACTTTGTGGATAATTATAAGCTGCCTTGGAATGGAAAAAGAAAAGGACTACTAGAAATGGGTCCCATCTGAGAGAATAAATGAATTGAAAGAACAAAAAGAGGAAGAGCAACTAATTAAGGGGTATACTAGACAGAATAATTACAACAACATAGGGAATTCATAATGAGATTGGAAAGAGAATTATTGTCCTTTTGACCCATGTTTTATTTTTATTTTTTAAAAATATATAATAATAATAATTATTATTATATATATATATATATTTTTTTTTTTTTATGAAAGCCAGGCATGAAAGAGAGCCTAGAAAGACATGCTCTTAGAGACTGGAGAGTGAGGCCCTTTGAACACCTTTGGCAAGCCCCCAGAGACCTTTCCTTTCCTCTAAAGATGGTAGGCAGCTGGCTTCTGATTTCATCTTTAGAAGCTGCAGACAATGGTCCTCATTCTCATGCATTAGAGAGAGAGAGAGAGAGGGGTGGGCGGAAAGAAGATAAAGCAAGAAGAGAAACAAAAAGGAAAAGAAAAAAAAATTAAAAATGAAAAGAAAGGAGATCAAAACTCTTTAACTTTTTGCTAAGTATAATATATCTAGACCAATGATAATGTCATTCTTATTCTGAGTCGGAAAATATATTTGATAGTAAGAAGCCATTTTACCTGTAATCTCAATAGATTTCTTTAACGGGGTATAAAAACAAAATAGTTAGTACAGCATCAGCATGTTTTTTTTTTTTTTTTTGGTTGAGTACAAGTGTTGGATTTAGACTACTTTCACTGTCTACAATGTGGTAAGAACAATCTTAACTACTTTCACTGTCTACAATGTAGTAAGAACAATCTTAATTAAAGTGAGTGGATGAGCTCAATTCAAGGGAAGGACAATATATATTTAGACAGAACTTGGTTACAGTAAAAAGAGAAGCACGCCTCTAGTCATGACTGGTCTGGTGGTGCCATGCCACAGGAATATATTGTACAATACGTATACATATGTGTGTGTGTATACATATATATATATATATATATTTATATGTTTATGCATCCAAATGCAAACCAAACTAAAAAAAAGCTCTCAAGAGTGAAGACAGACACTCTCACTGGCATTGCTCTTTAATCTTCTCAATTCCTTGCTGTCTACTTCAAATAATTTCATGACTGCCACACACCTGTATACATATAACTTAAAATTTGGGATTCAAATAATTTTCATTCATAATTTCTATTGAATTTGTACAAGATTATCTAGAGAAAATTACAATCATGAAATCTAAAATCAAATCTTAGAATCAAGTTAATTGATATGTATAATTTTACAAGATCTCTAAATATAGAAAGAATCACAAAATGATAACTACAAGATTTAATCAATCAAACAATTTCACAAAATCTCAGTATTCCCCCTTAACTTAGCCAAAAAACTTTGAGATTTTCTAATATAATATCGTCTTGGAGAGAATGTCGACCAATTTCAGATTGAACAATAAGATGAACATATTTTGTCTCGAATAATTTAATATTTTTTTTCACTCATTTTTGTTTGTTTTTTCTTTCAATCAAACAATCAATCTTTTTTTTTTTTGAACGACATAGATTTTTTTTCTGCTTTTTTCCCATTAAATTTTTCTCTTTTTTTTTTGTTTTTTTTTTCTCTTAGATTTTTTTTAAAATTTTTTTCCTTAAATTTTTTAATTTTTTAATTTTGCCGTTTTATTTTATTTTAAATTTGTTGTTTTTTTAATAATACGTGAACAACAGGAGAGAAACAAAGGAACTAATAAACCAAAAATAAAGGAGGCTTCGAATGTGGAGAAGCGATGCTCGCAGGGGCGGGGCAAAGACTTGACGGAGGAGATTCGCAATGGTTCAACGTAGTATTTCGTTTTTTGTGCTCTTCGATATGATTAAGGATTCAAGACTGATTAGGTGTGGCAGCATTGATTTCTGGAACGCTCTTCAATATCACTTTTATTTATTTACTTATTTGTTCTGATTTGGATGTTTTAGAAGGGTTTGATGTCGTGATTTGCTGTTTGATATGATGATTTACGATTCGCGATGTGCAATTTGCAAATTGCAATTTGTGGGTTTCGATTTGTGATTTGCATTTTGCGGGCTTGCTTGGTGAGGGTTTGGTGATTTGATGATGGAATTGAAGAATGGGTAGTGATTTGATGAGTTTTTTGCTATTTGCTGTTTGGAGTTTTGCTATTTGATGTTTGGATTTTGCTCTTTTGTTGTTTTGCTATTTGTGGTGAATGAAAAATAATTGAATCTTTAATATTGGATTTGATATTGGCTCTGATACCAACTTGAAAATTTTTAAATAATTTTCATTCACAATTTCTATTGAATTTGTACAAGATTTCATAGAGAAAATTACAATAAAAAAACCTAAAATCAAATCCTAGAATAAAGCTAATTGAATGTATAATTTTGCAAGATCTCTAAACATAAAAAGAATCAGAAAATGGTAATTACATGATTCAATCAATTTCACAAGATCTCAACGATATATGTATTTCTTGTCTCTCATCATGTATGGACCAATCATACCTTTTTATTTCATGCTTGCTTTGAGCATGCAGAGGAAAAAAAGAAGCCCTAGCTTTACCATTTTTCTTTTCTTTTTTTAAAAAGTAATCGAAAATTTCAATTTTTTTTTTTTTTTGAATTTGGAGTGGAGAGATTCAAATTATTTACCTTATGATGGAGTCATTTTGAAATTACGGTTAACTTATACTTGTTATCACAAAAAAAAAAAAAAAAAGATTAATTTTATGAATACCCCTAAGACTATGTATCCTATTTTATTTTACTCCCTAAATTATCTAAACCATTCATTATGCCCTTGATCTATACAAAACATATCAAAATCCCCCTTCTCTTAACTTCCGTCTATAACTCCAACTGTTTTGCTGATGTGGCAGAGTTAATGAAATGTATTCTAAAATCAAACCTTAATTAACTATAAATTAGGGGTAATTTGATTAAATAATATCAAAACATTTCTTCCTTTAACACAGTCGACTGCAACTCCAACCACCTTTGGATCTGAGAAAAGTTCTTCTTTCCATCTCACCATTGCCGCCACCCTCCAACTTCTTAATTTCAACCTATAAAAAGAGAGGAAAAAAAGGAACTCCCAATTGAAACAAACAATAAAGGTAGATGAGATTAAATCAAACCTACAACAACAAGACAACGACAAAGCCCAAGGCTGTAGGCATCCACCTCTCCACCATTTTCCAGACTCAAATCCTTCTTAGCCGCCACCAAGCCCAAGGTCAGACCACCCCCCCGCGCCACTCCAACCCCGCCCACCCCAACCCAGCATCCCCTAAGATGGTCCTTGGCACCGCCCATACCGCCCATCCCCAAGCCCAACTCACCCCCAACTCCAGAACTGCAAGTCCATCGAAAGTCAGAAGACGGCTGTGCGAGTGGAAAAGGAGCGAGGCACGGGGAGAAGTCGATCTGGGTTTTTTTATTAATTTTTTTATGAACTAAGATTTATGTTTTAAAATTTCTTTAATTAATCTTTAATAAATGTCACGCTAGTAATTTCGTTACATTGATAAATAGAGGTGGATGGAAAGGATAATTTAAATGATTTTATATATCTTAATTAATATAATGAACGGTTTTTATAATTTATGAGGTAAAATAAAATAGGGTTCATAATTCAGGAAATATAATTTTGAAATTAATTTTAAAAAAATCATTCTAACGAAGGGAAAACTTGAAGGAAAGTGGTGGTCTGATTGTAAGGCTAAACGAAATTTTAATGATTGTTTTTTTATATTATTTTTTTTAATTAGTATGTGTACGTGTTAAAATGCTTTAATCAAACACAATCTTCTCTTAAAAGCAGTGCCAAAAAAATTGAAGTATGATGAAACGCAAGATATCTTTCATGTCTACCAATACGTATACGGCATGCCAATACATTAAGGTCGCGTTTTTCTATAACTTGTTGTCATAATAATTTGATAAAGACAAAAAACAAAACAAAAAAAAAAAAAAACCAACAAGAATTAGTATTACCCAAAACAAAACAAAACAAAACAAAAAAATCAACAAGAATTAACCCATAACAAAAAAAAAAAAAAAATCAACATGAATTAATATCACCCAAAAAAAATCAACAAGAATTATTGTCACCCAAAAAACAAAAAAAATGGTCTAACAAATGACAAGTGGATGTAGTATTTACAGTTTTTGCTAATCACAAAAGGATATACGTATGTTTTTTTTTTTTTTTTTTTTTTTTTTTTTGGAGAAAATGATATATCTAGTGTTGAAACCTCAAAAGGAGCACTCCACCAGCGATAAGACAAGACGTTTTACGTATTTGGACACACACACACACACACACGTAAATCTCTTTATTAAGAATTTGGCCCCTTAATTAGCTTCTTAAGCACATGCAAAGCAACAACACTAAAAATATATGTATGCATATAATATCCTCATGTTCCGTGAAAGACTTGTCTTTTATTTGATTTGCAATTAATATTTTAAAATCCCACCTCCGGTTCATTTGTTGGACGTTGGGCTATATCAAAATCTGCAGTATCAGCTACTACAGGAATTAGATTATGATCTTTGACTGAGCAATTTCCAGCTTTTTCCCAAAAATATATATTAAAAACTTCATAAGTGATCTGCATGATATGATATTTTATTGTTAAAAGATTTAGAAAAGATTACAATATGAATACTAATGGGGTCGTGTTGATCATAACACACATATTGATTGACTATATATATATATATATATATAATTAAAGACATTTCTCATGTCAATAACATTGAATATATTCGTTACCATTAAAAGTTTCAATTTAACCGAAATTAACCCTCTCATTATGAAAATTTAGACATGATTTCCCTTTAATTTTATGTCTCCTTCAACTGCTATTATACAAAATAAATAAATAAATAAATATAGAGGGCTATTATACGATAGCTTTCTCATACATCACTTTAAACATGATTTGTATTATATTTATATCAAGGTGATTTAAAAGTAACATTTCTCAGTGATACTTGTCATTCATGTCAATATTGAAATAGTATTATGTGACAAGATTTTAAATAAAAAATTACATATAAATCAACTAATTATTATAAATTTTTAAATACAAAATTATAAATATGACATTCATGCTATATGCGTATGAGACATTATATATATATATTAGGTAAAACACTGTCGGGTACATATTCAAATATAATTGTGTGTATAGCCATTAGCGTTAAATGGCAATGCAGTTGTAATTTTTATAGCTGTATGCATATTTGAGAATTAAACTCGGGTAATGTATGTCATCATGATTAAAAAGGATACACAAAAAGAGAATATGGAATAATGCAATAAAATTTGGAAATAAAATTTACTAAAAAAGACAGAACATGAAAATGGGAGGACATCTGAGAAAGAAGCCTAATACCTCTCTCTCTCTCTCTCTCTATATATATATATATATATATATATCTAAGGGTCTAGCTAGACCTAGATATATAGATTGTTAATTATTTTTTTACGTATATGTGTGTGTGTATTGTAAGATCCCCATTGGCATTACGGGATTGACCTTATATATGTGGGGTTGAAGCACCCTGGCAGTTGGTGGAAATCCAAGTCACATTCAAATGGGTTTGTCCATACTCTGTCTCCCTTTGATTTCATTGTCACTCATGGCTTCTCTCTCTCTCTCTCTCTCTCTCTCTCCCCTATCAGATATAGCGTACAATATCTCCATACAAGTATTTTCCTCCATTATTATAATAATTCTTCCTCGTTGTAAGGCATTATTAATGTCGCTATATATATATATATATATATATATATATAGATTGGATTGGAAGTCTAGCTCTAGGGGGTACTCAGAAATTTTGAGTAGTAATGTCCTCTTTGAAAGTTTTGCAAGCGTGGGGGCACCCTCCATGGTTCCACTTACTCTTTTGTATTTTGCATCTTTTTAAAATTTTTATAGAATCCTTTCTTCATGAATCATGAATTGATACGGTCAGTGGTTTTTTTTTTTTTTTTTTAAATGCAATATGCATGCCTGTCACACACCTTAAATGAGAGTAATCAATAATACCACTCACAAAAAAAACTCCGAAAAAAAAAGAACAATTATATATAATTTTTTTAATAAAAAAAAATTAAGATTCTAGGAGTTGAATTATTGAGGAGGAACCACTAGTTCTTCACTCAAAATAAAATAAAAACTCGCTAACTTTTTCAAAATGGACTGAATAATGAGATAAATATTTAACCATCTGACATAGGTGTCAAAAGGTACTTAATGAAAGAGAATTTGAATAGTCAACATCATTCTTAGAAACGACAAGAGTACTCCCAAAACAAAAGAGAAATGACATCGGGTCATAAATACAACCACAAAATAATTATGAAACAAAATTGCTTTAAAGAATTAACATCCTCTTGACAATAACCTTAAACAGCACGGTATGACTTTTAATAACAACATCCAAGACAACATTATAAAAAAGCCATCTTTAGACTACGACAACGTTTTCAGTAGTAAACGTCATTAGATTTATACACTACCTATAAAAATGATCAATATCAACGAAAACAACTTAAAAACGACATCATTTTTATATCTGAAACCACAGTATAGCTCCAAAAACGACAACTATAACAAACGACAACAGGATCACACCTTGGAAAATTGGACATGACATTTTTGGACTAGCGAAAATGGATTTAGAAACCAGTTCGATCGACTCGTGTTCCTTCGTCTAAGTTCCTTTTAACATGTTCTTTTAATAATATTATAACATATCCATTAAAAATGTGATCAGTTAAAATATCATGTTAAATATTAATTAAAAAACTATGTCAATTGATTGATATGATAAGATAAATATGAAAAGGGATACCCGAACCGAAGCCTTTACAAAATGACAAGTTAAGCACAAGTTGAAGACAACGGGCACGAACATTTAATTGGAAAATAAAGCATTTTATAGGTGACTTTAAAAAAAAAAAAAAAAAAAAAGGAAAATCACATATCACAAACGACAACGAGTAAAGACAACATTGTTTTAGAAACAGCAAATAAATATGGAAAAGGGCGAATGAAATTAATCACATGAATTCAACACTAAACACAAAGGACAATGTCTAATCACCATGCATAATGGAGATAGTACTGTTCCAAAAAGAAAAACCATATAAAACATAACACCCCTCATATATATATATAACATAATGGTTAGATTTGCTAACCATTAACTTCACTGAGATGCCTTTCTCTAGATCAGCAGTTTTCACCTCCTCTTCCTTTATCCAAGTACTAATTCGACTAGAGCTCGGTGAGCTCATTGATTCAGGTTCTGCCAATTCTTGCCTGAGAAGAGTTTTGGTGTCAGAGGCACCTTTGATACCAATGAGCAAATGAGCAAATCCAATACCTTAGTAAAAATGTTAAAATTCAAGAACTTAAAAGAACACGAAGTGATTGTGCCTACGTTTACGGAGGGAAAAAGAGAGAAGAGAAAATTCACTAATGAGGAGCGGATGTAAATTAGCTCTATATATTACAGATTACGAATGAGAACATATCGGATTCATTCAAGTATCCTACAAAATCAGCGGCAAATCTCTGGACAGAAAATATATCAGACATGATACGAAAATTTTCAGCTGTAGCAGGTCGCTCAATCATAATTTTAATAACCATATTGCATAAAAACAAATATAAATGGTGAAAAAAGCACAACTTTTCTCAAGTACCTCATCTGCTCCAATGTCGAAAATCGTCTCTCGGACCATGCTCCTGTCGTCGATTCCACACTCGGAAAGCAAAGAAAATTAGATCGCAGAGGATGATGCAACATTCACCTGTAAGTCATCAAGCATCATAAATGAGCCTTTTCCTTTCATAAAACAGCTGCCACCGTGCTCCACAGACGCTCGCAGATTCATTTCACGATTCATCGGTCTCCCACAGTGGCAGAGAGCTTCATTATAGTAACTCAACTATTTGTTAGGACAGTTCCTTAAGGCGCAACAATAGAACTTGGTCGGCACACAATTGTAAATTTTTAGCTTCAGGCGCCTGCAATGTTCTTCAGCCGCGCGCATTGCGGGGACTTAGCAGCATGGCTTTGCACGCGTCGTTATGGATATGCTCGGCGTCGAGATTCTCAACGCTGTCGTACAAATTGAACATGCAGCCAATTCCAGTACTAGACATCGACACCGAACGACTACCACGGGCAAGAAGGACAAGATATCCCAAAGGAATTGTCAAAAAACTGAAGAGGAAATCCACAAAATGTTCGTGACATTCGGCGTACATAACTGTCTTCTTCTTCTCATCAACGTAGACCTTCAAACTGATCATGTGATTCACCTCATGATCCTCTGCCATGGCTTTTGTTCTGCTGTTTGATGGTGATCTTACGGTTGAGGAAGAGGAGGAGATTACTGATGCCCTTTACAATGCTACAAATCTAGTTGTTTTCTCTCTCTAAAAGGGTTCCTATATTTCAATTAATACATTACTCTTTCTTTTGCATCCCATATATCTATAACATATATATATATATATATATATATATAAAGGATGGATGCAACTAACCTATGTACTTGCTAGCTTTTTTCCTTCTCATCCAATCTCTAATTGGCATGTGTCCAATTTTTTATTTTTGGTAATTGAGTCTAAGAATTGATTGTTTAGTTTGGCTTGGGCAACCATAAAATTCATAACTGTATTCTATAATACAGTCGAACTTTAGGAATTCCCAAAACGTCTTCTTGAAAAGTTACTTACTTGGACCCCTAGAACTTAAATTCCTCCAAACAGAAGTTTGAAAGACTTTTAGACTTCTCTGATTATTGGAACTCACAACAGTCTTACAACTATAACTTCTGAACTACATTTTCATATTTCATTTAATGAAAACATATATAACTAGTAGCCTGATCTTTTGACTGCCAATCAACACCTCTTGAAGTTTTTCATTTCTTAAACGTCGTCTGGCAAACGAAATTCTCTCTAAGCAAGATCTCACATACGAACTTCGGAGAGTGGGCTCCTTTTGGGAGAAACATTAATTGGATGTGAATATTTAGGATGTAAACATTTGTATGAAAACATTCAACACTGTACAAAAACATTTAAATGGCCAAAATTTTGCCCCCCTAACAATTAGAATTTTGCCTAAATGTTACAAATGAAAATATTTTGTAACATTTCATACCATATCAAATGTTGCTTCCTAAACACCCATTTGAAATACTGGGAAATGATTGAAATAAGCGAAGGATAAGTTCACATGCTATTAAGGCACTGGTAAAACTATATAATGTTATACTCAGTACGGCTAGTTAGGATAACGCTTTTCTTATCGAGAGATAGGGCCAGCCGTTAGGGATTTCAGTAAACATTCCTATCAATGTTTAGGACAACCCTTTGATAATGTCTGAAGGGTATGCTAATGCCGGTCCCCCTTCCCAGACTTTTTTCTTTAAATAAATTAAACAAAAAAACTACATCTTGTTATTAGCATTTGAACAGTAATACAGAACTCATGATCATGATCATGGCCAACTTTTATTCATTAATTATTTATGTTGCATTCCAAACACACAAACTCCAGGGAGGGGGGGGAATAAAAACAGAGAAGACAAACCCACTACTTCTGGACTTTATTCTTGCAAGTGCCTTTGAAATGGAGTCAATATTCCATGAACACAATTTCTGATTCCTGCAATGGAATATGGATGCTCAAATATGTCAGAATTAATTTTGTATAACAAAAGTAAATATAGTTTTCTTTTGGGCTCATAAAGTTAAAGTAAACACAGTAAAGAAGAATAGAGTGCATTAAAAAAAAAAAAAAAAAACTTAAAATTAAAAATATAAAAATAGGTTCACATACCTGATCAGAAATCAAGCATATCTGAAATCTCTACAGAAGCATGCTGGAGTTTATGGAAATCCTCACCTTCTGTCAGAACCCTGTCTATGAACTTCTTAGGCGTCCATTGGATAACACATTTCCTCAAAGTCGTCACATTTCTCAATCCGTCCGGGATATCCGTCAACTTAAAGACATAAATCAGCTTCAACTCCGAAAGACAAGGCAAGGCTCCTTCCTCCAACCTCCATTCCTTCCAATTATGTAGTCCGCTTATGCAAAGCGATCTAAGCTGAGGAAAACCGCCTCTAGAACAGGACATTTGGTCCCCCATGTAGGCGTTCTCGTAGAGTCGGAGGCTTCTCAAATTCGGCAGCCTTCTTTCTAGCATCGCCATGGGATCCGCCCTTAAAAAAGTTTGAGCAAAGGTTAGCTTGCGGAGGGAAGTCGGAAAGAATTGCCTGTTCTCTGGAAACTTCACGAGCGGAGGAGCCACATCTCGAGTTTGATCCCTGTGATCACCATGTACATAGATTGAAGATGACTAAATCTGATGCTCGTCGAAGTAAATACTTCCTCTACATTTCTATCAAGGTTGATATTCAATTTGCTTAGATTTGTCAGCTCTGCCAGAGCATGCACGTCAAAATCCTTTGTCGAAACGTTCACCAAACTTTGCAATTTGCTAAGGTCGTTCAGCCTCAGTTTTCCAGTCCCGCGTACTTTATAGGCGACCGGTAGATACAGATGCCTCAGTTCACTCAGCTTCCACAAAACATTTGGAAATTCTAGTACCCAAGTTGTCCTTAAATCCAAGGTCTGAAGACACACCAAATTGCAAATGGATGAAGGCAACTCTTGCACTTGGCTATCCTTTAGGCTTAAGAACCTTAAGTGGACGAGCTGTCCAATCTCTTTCGGTAGCTTGACTTTCCCTTCGGAAACTGAAATCCTTCCTTGACTTTCAAACTTCAAAACTCTAAGCAAACGAAAGCAGTTGAACAAGGGTTTCAGAAATTGGCTACTGTCGGACCCCCTTTGCGAGTCAAATAATATAAGAGACCTTAGGGGGTAATACCAAGTAATTAATTGGGGCAATTGCATTGTGCTTGTGGATAGTCTTCGAACTTTACGAATGTTGGACGAATACGCTTGAGCTAAGCCGGGGATGCCGGAAGAAGAAGAATCTGATCCGCCATGTTTGTTATGAAAATCAATATTCGAGTAAAGGAAGTTTTCTTCTTCCGCCTTTTGCAAGCACCAGTCGCGCACACAAACAGGAACGCGACATGTTTTGATCCTTCCGGTTGTGCCCAAAGTTTCTACTTGAACCATACACCTTTGCACCAACTCGTTCAGGTATTCGCGCGCAACATCCTCTATATATATCATCGTTTGAACTCCGTCTCCCTTGGTTTACCAAACCCTCTGCTATCCATATGCGGCACAATTCTTTGACCCTTATCTCGAAATCTTCGGGGAAGTGAGCTAAGTGCAGAAAACAAGGCCTCATGTAATGCGGCAAATCACCGTAACTTAACCCGACCATTTGCTGGACTCCTTGCTCGTTACTTATGAATTCCCTTGTGTTTTTATGCAACTCCTCCCACTCTTCAACTGTTTGCTTTCTAGATAGAAGCCCTCCAAGGACAGTGATAGCTAATGGCAAACCAGCACAACGGTCCAGCATTTCTCGTGCTAACTCGGTTTTTCTTTGAACTTCCACATCTGCGAAGTCAACAGGGAAAAAAAAAAAAAAAAGTTATTTTATTATGCATTCACCATTTTTGCAATACTCATCACGCTACAATATAAATTTTATTTCCCAACCAAAAAAAAAAAAAAAGTTTTTCACTTATAGTTTTCCTTTTTCTTTTGTAAATAGAAAATGTAAGAATTCTATAGAAGATACAACTAATCGTGATGTAAAATAAAAGAATTCAAAACAATGAAAATATATATTCATTAAAATTTATGAGACACATGAAATTATATTTATTTGTCCCTGGTTACTTCGACCCAGTGACGAATCCATAACTTTTTCTTAGGGGTGCTAATAACTATATCGTAGATAGTAAAAGGGTTATTATAAGCAAATTTTTGTTTTTTTAAGGAGGCTACTATGAAAGTTTAATTAAAATCTCTGCTTCGACCTCCTTTGTGAGGAGACACCCCTTCTCCCAAGTTGAATTTCACATCATGTATAGCTTTTTCATATAATTTTTTCTTTTCTTTTAACTAAAAAATTCATTTTCCCTAACTCATGAAAGCCACGAATTTGATGATATCACATATACTAGCGATAAGAGCAATTATCTAAACGAGTTTAGTTGAAGAAAAAAAAAATTTAATATGGTTAACTAATTGTTCAAAAAATATATATATATATATATAAGATTCAAAGTTAGAAAAAGCAGAACATATAACTAAAATATTACCTGTCAAATCGTCTCCAAAATTTGCTTTCTTCTTGAGCAACTCCCAGCTTTTTCCCTGGTTTAGAGTGGGAGGCTGATGGAGATATCGTTTCCCATTCGCCTCGTAAGCTACGTCTTTGCTGCGTTTGGTGATTAAAATCTTGCTCTTCACATCATCTTCATTAGGAATTGCAGCCTTTAGAGAATTCCAAGCCTCAATTGTCCAAACATCATCCAAAATCACCAAGCATTTTTCCTTCTTTACAACATATATCATAGATCTTCTTGGTCAGCTCCATCTCCGTCATTTCCGCGATCTTCTTTCTTTCATCAGATTGTATGGGCGAAGCAAGCGCTATTAAAATTCCTTCCCAAACATCTCTCGTTTGGTACTTTTGAGATACGTACACCCAAGCAAAACTCTTAAAATGCCTCCTCATTCTTTTGTGATGGTAAATCAGTTTTGCAAGAGTTGTTTTGCCGGAACCAACCATCCCACAAATGGGAACCACCCGGTGAATATCAACCACTTTGTTATTGTTGTTGCTTGTGGATTCTTCCAACAATACAGCCACGAGTTCTTCAACGCTGTCCTTAAATCCAACAATTTCACGCTCCATCACATGTGAATACGTCCGCCTCATCATCATCCTTTGCCTTTCGTTGAAAGAACTCGAACCCCAACCTGAACCACACCATCATCACTATCTACCCTTAGTTGATCCGTGTTCAAGCCATATGTTTGTAAACTCGACTTCACGTTAGACATCCTTGTCATGATTTCCTCTATCTGCGATCCGACCTTGTGGAGCTCGACTCCTTTGCACAAGATCGAGCGGAGCAATCTCAACCCGGCCGTTCTTGAGCCCTAGTCGTCGCCTTGATCTCAAGGCGACTTTCAAGACAAAAGTTTCGATGACATCTGCCAAATCGTAAGCAGCTTCTTTTATCTCCTCAATCCAATTGCGGAATCTCTCATCGACTTGATGGCTTTCAGCAGCGGCGTCTGCATCTTTTAAGAAGCTGCGCATACGATCGAGCTCCAATCGTGCGTTACCAACTTGGTGCCTGACTCCATACAAGAATTTTACTTCGTCCCGGATGAAGTCTCCCAGGTTCGTTATCACAAACGAGACAACAGCTTCAGCCATTTCTTTTTGTTTTTTGTTTTTTTTTTGTTTGTTTTTGCTTTGAGACAAGAGGATTATAATAATGCTAATAGTAATAAGTGGATAATTGGGCTCTCTAGCTAGTGTTTTTTCTTTACAACTGTTTAAGGCTCTCTAGTTAGTTGCTTAATTTCTATCTTCCTCTCTTCCAAATATACAGGAGCTCGTACGGAAGGTTTCATGCTCTCATTTTTGTTGTTGAAATTGATTTTACAAGATAGTTACTGAGGAATGATATTCTAGTATTGCCACTAGATTGCCAACTGCCATATTCTATAAAAATATATGCTACAGGAACTTTGTAGAACATAAAGGACGATTCCAAGATTTAAAGGGGAAAAAAAATCCCTTGTATCAGGCAGTCTCAAATTATTAAATTACATTAGATTCTTATTATCACAACAAAGAATTGAATTTCATATTTTGATAAAGGTTTTAACGGTCTGAAGGTTTTTTTTTCCTTTTTTTTTTCTTTACTTGGAGGTAGAGGATTGAATTCATGATATCAATGCTACAAAATGTGCGAAATTACTATTAGTTAGGTCAAGACTCAAGCTTGCAATCTTTATTTAATGGTATATAGTTACACAATATCTACCCAACCAAATAATTCTTCTTACAAAAAAGTAATTTTAGATGATGATAAAATCGAATGATGGCGTGTGTCTCGGCCTTTATTATTAGCAAGGACGTGTGTTTTCCAGTATCTAGCCTTTTCTATTGTTTTCTTTCCCCGATATTGGTGGACCTTGCTTTCATTCATGTTTTAATATTCTATCTTTGTAGATTTTATTATTTTTCATGACTTTTACCCCAATTAGTTTGAGTATTTGTCCTGTTTGTTAGTGTTTGGTTTTATTTTTGGTCCATAAGACTTGTGTTTTGTTTTTTTTGTGTGGCACTGATGTCACGGTCGTACGTTTTCATCAACTGTAGAACATTTGTTAGAGAGCCTCTTGTTATGGTGTACTTTTTTTAGTATCTTTAGTTTGTGCAGCCTGATACATGATACTTTCCCTTAGACGTTCTGTTTGAGTTTTATTGGAAATGATTGTCTATGGGGATCGTATTTTCTATAATAGAGGACTGTGTAAGTGAACTGATTAGTGTGTTGTCCTATTTTCATAATTTGTAATACATTTTTATCCTTTAAAAAGTAAATAAAAAGGAGGTATCACCTCTTAATAGCTTAAATTTTTAAGAGAATTGATAAATTAAATGGTATCAGAATAGAAGGTCCATCAGAACAGGACCTTCTGAGTTCGAGATCTAGGGTGGAAGTCTACCCGAACCCACCGACAAGGAGGCCATAGCCGATGATTTCTCCAGATGTAGCTAAATCGACGGAGGTATGCCAGTGTACCATCGACGACAATGGTGGAGGACTGCCGGTGTTCCATTGACAACAATGGTGGAGGACGAAGTTGGAGGCAGGTCCTACGGCGATGACGGCAACGAGGATGGAGAGCCTTGGTTGGTTCGCGATTTTCTCCGTCGCAATTTTGTCGTGTCGGAGTTTGCGATCTACTCGCCTGCGACGACGCTGGAGTTGCTATTGGCGATGGACTGTTACTACTACAAGTGGAGATCTGGGTGAAGACTTAGTTGAGAGCCAGAGAATGGGAGGCAGAGAGAGGAGAGAAGGAAGAGATAGAAGATTAAGAGGGATTTGGGGGCATTTTGGGAATATTTGAAATCTGAATTCACAATATGTAATTTTTTTCTAATCTCAAAAAATTATGCTATAATTTTCCATTACCATCTCAAATTATGCTATTTCCCTCTTTCTCCCAATCTTTTATTTATTTATTTTTTTTTTTGAATTTAAAAGTGGAGAAATTTGAGTTTTGTATTTTATGATAGAATTCTAAATAAAATTAGTGCTAAACCATACTTGCAAAACATGAATCTATTACTTAGGTATATATATATATATTTAAAAACGGTTTCGTCTCTTTTTTTGGTTTTTTTTTTATGTAAAAGAAGTAAATAGCAATTTTACATACATAATTGAAATAAATAGCATGTTGTAAAAATATTTGGAGTAAAATTATAGTAAATAACAAATTTGTTAGATAAATGATTTAGTTAATTTTTGTAAATATGTCTTCTATTTCCTTAAAACATTTTAAATATTTGCTAATTACTTCAATTGTTTTCATTAAAATATTATTTACAATAATTTTCTATAATGTAATGTGAGAAAAAAACCCCCACTAAGTTGAATATTGTACTGAAGCACATTTTTTCATCTATATTTTAACAATCAAATAGATAGAAGGATTTTTCTTTAAAAGAAAAAAGGATAGACAGGAGAATTAATTAAGAATAACTTGATCAATTTGGGAATCGTTTTAAGACATTTTAAAAAATAATGACCAAAATGTCATACGACAAAAGTTAAAAAAAAAAAAAAAAAAACCTATACACGACAAAGCACATGTTTCACTTAAACGACGTCGTTTTGTCAAACTGGACAAGAGAAAAAATTGCGATTCTACATAAAAGGAAATACAAGTGGCACAGATCCAACGGGCAAATTATCTCCTACTAAATGGAGAAGTTTAATCGTAGCCGTAGAACACACTTCACCTGCGCTATAAAAATTCCAAGCCCTAATTGGCTAGGGTTAGCGTATCTTCATTTTTGCTTTCCCGCCGCAGTGTGGTCTGACCTCCACTCTCTCTTTCTCTCTCTTCTCTCATCTCTCTTCCTTCGTCGATTCCGAGGTAGCATCTTTCAAATTTTCTCTTCAATTTCCTTTAGAATTTGTGTATCGTATGAACATTCAATTCAATTTCTATTGTTTGAAAATCGGAATTCCAGGTCTAATTTTATAGGATCTTTCTTCTTTGCCTCGATTCATGCTAATATTTTATTTCGATGGACTTTTGGTTTTAAAATCCTGCCTCTTTTCTGCTTATGTTTTAATCTGTCGTGTTAGATCTGTTGATTTTGGCTTATAGATGTTTTGTTAATCCATGCTATTTTGATAGATTAATGAAGTTATTATTGTTTTAATGTGTTTTCTTATATCTGTTGCTTTTTGCTTATAAATATTCTGATATGGACGCTACTTTCCGAAATTAATAAGCTTTTGTGGTTATTGTTGAATATAATTATTTGATTTTTTTGCCTATCAGAAAAAAAGGAAGCATTTAGGGTAGTTTATTATTTTTATTGCCTGTCTTTTACAAATATTCTGTTAATCGATGTTATTATGACATACTAATGAAGTTTTTGTTGTTATTGGTCGATGTAATTATTTGCCTAGTGGAAAAATGGAGTTTTTTTTTAATTGCATTTCTTTAAGGAGTACGCTGTTACAGTAAAGTTACTTTGATAAATTAATCAGTTTTTTTTTTTTTTGGTTATTGGACACCCACTTTTTGTATGTGTATGAATAAACGTATTGATTTGTATTCATTTTCAAGGTTTTCTACTATTTTGACTAAATTTATGTATATTTTTTTCATGATGATTTTTCTGGAGATTTAATTGATTTGTATTCGTTTGCAAGGATTTCTAATGTTTCGAACTAAATTTATTTATATTTTTTTCATGATTATTATTCTGGGGATTTTTTTAATTACACCTCGACCCGGTTGAACATGTTGGTAATACCCATTTGTCCTTGTGCTGTTCGACATGTTTCCCCCAAAGAACAATTGTGAGTAATCAAGGCTGGAGTCTCAAAGGGGCTCTTTTTGCCACACACTCTCTTATGGGTGTTTGGAAAGAAATACCAATGAGCTTGAGAATTGGCATAAGGTATTGCCATAGGCCTTTGGTTGTGGGGATCGTTTCGTACTAGTTGCTGGGTCAATGGTATTACCTAAATGTTTGTGGGTTATGGTCAGATTTTTTCATAAAAACACTTTTTTTTTTCCTTTGTGCATTTTCTTTTTCCATACTTCTTTAGGTTCAATTGCTTTTGAGATTTTTTATTTTTTTTAGAACTTTAGTTTTTACCTACTTTTCTAGAACGAAAATTTAGTAAATTTCATTATTACTGTACCCTTTCAACGTTTTATCATTACTATTGTTGGTACTAACAGGATTTGGCTTTATTTTGTTGTGATTGGAAGCTTTGAATTTTAACACGGAACATAGTGCTAAGGTTTTTCAGTCTTGCAGAGTGTGTCATCCGGAATCATGTCTCATCGCAAGTTTGAGCACCCCAGACACGGTTCTCTGGGTTTCCTTCCGAGAAAAAGAGCCGCTCGCCACAGAGGAAAAGGTTTTCATTGAATTCTGTTTTGGATATGCTTATTTCTGGACCATCTCTAATTTGTTTGCTTACTTTTCTGTCACTGTTTGTTTAAGTGTTCATAGTTATTATTTAGCTCTCTTCTGATGCAAAAATTTTTCTCTATGCGTGCTTTCTTTCTCTAGTGATGAAATATCCTACCATTGTAGAATTTTTGTGCCTTAGTATTCTGGCTTATAACCTCATTAAAGTTTGATGGCTATCTGGCTACATTGGCATTTTTATTTTCATTATTCATTTAATGGCGCCATGTATTGTAAACTGCGTCTACTTTTTGTTTTCTCCATTGAGGAGTCTCCAGTTCTCTTTTGTGTTCTTTTAGTTATCCATTGTTGATAAGTTATATTATAGGGTTGCTTCATTTAGTTGCTTCTGAGGTCTATCAGTATTTTTTTTACTTATGCGTGCTTAGTGAGATAGCCACGTGTCAAGTTCTATCATGTCAGTTTCATTCTTTGACTGCTGTTAATGTTAATGAGCCCGATGTTACGTTTCATTTCATTAAAGTCTGTTAGTATATAAGATTTAACTTTTCTTCTTGTTTCTGTATATTAACTAAATATTGTCATGTTTGCAGTGAAGGCCTTTCCTAAAGACGATCCGGCGAAACCATGCAGATTAACTGCTTTCCTGGGATATAAGGCTGGGATGACTCACATTGTTAGAGAAGTTGAGAAACCGGGATCAAGTGAGTATTCAATTTTGTTTATACTTTCTTTGAAATAAGTGCAAGAGAGTCTTATTGTTATTCATTAAGGAAAACACCTGTGAGCATGTCTAGCGTTCAAATATTTGGGAAAACAAAATCTTGTTAGATTCGTAAACATGAAAATTGCAGACAAAATTATGTATTTTCACCTGAACAAAATGAAAGGGTCCACCCGATAATCTAATGTTTTACTTTTCACCAGGTATCTTAGTTGAGTATTGTGGAAATGGTTCCTGATTTGTTGTGAAACATTATAATCTTTGAAATGTATAATTATATGCTTCTATGTTATTTACTCTTATTTATTGAACCAGAACTTCACAAGAAGGAAACATGTGAGGCGGTGACTGTTATTGAAACACCACCCATGGTAGTTGTTGGGGTCGTTGGTTACATTAAGACACCCCGTGGTCTTCGCTGTCTGAACACTGTTTGGGCCCAACATCTTAGCGAGGAGGTTAAGAGGAGATTCTACAAGAACTGGTGCAAGTCGAAGAAGAAAGCTTTTGCCAAATATTCAAAGAAGTATGAAACTGATGATGGTAAAAAGGACATTCAGGCTCAGTTGGAGAAATTGAAGAAGTACTGTTCTGTGATCCGGGTTTTGGCACACACCCAGGTATTTGATCTCTGAACATTTTTTATTTGCTTTTTGTCGACGGTCTGAAAAAAAATCGTACACTATTGTTTAAAGTGACTTTGTCTTGTGCATCTGAAGTGGTATGAATTCTTCATAGGGAAGTACTAGTAAATTTGGTTCCGTCCTTTAATGCACTTATGGAATGATAATTCATGGCTTTGTTAATCAACCGAATTTTATGGATCATGGTTTATTCCAAAAATTTGAGCTTGTTGAAAATCAGATGGATGTTTCCTGGTTAGAGTAACTAATAGTGTTCGTTTGTTTGTCTATGTAGATCAGAAAAATGAAGGGCTTGAAGCAGAAGAAAGCTCACCTGATGGAAATTCAGGTGAACGGTGGAGACATTGCTAAGAAAGTCGACTTTGCTTACGGTTTCTTTGAGAAGCAAATCCCGATTGATGCCGTTTTCCAGAAAGATGAGATGATTGACATTATTGGTGTGACCAAGGGTAAGGGTTATGAAGGTGTGGTCACTCGTTGGGGTGTCACCCGTCTTCCCCGCAAGACTCACCGTGGACTCCGCAAGGTAGCATGTATTGGTGCCTGGCATCCAGCTAGAGTTTCATTCACTGTTGCCAGGGCTGGACAAAACGGTTACCATCATCGCACAGAGATGAACAAAAAGATATACAAGCTTGGAAAGGTTGGGCAGGAGTCTCACTCTGCCATGACCGAGTTTGACAGGTTGGTATCTTAGACCGAATACAGTAACTCATTGTTCTATGTTGATTGAGTTGATAGTAAATTGCTTTTGACTTGTTCGATTTGCGTTGGATATAAATTATTGTGTTATCTTTTTCAGGACTGAGAAGGACATTACACCAATAGGAGGATTTCCCCATTATGGTGTGGTGAAGGAGGATTACCTGATGATCAAGGGTTGCTGTGTGGGACCGAAGAAGCGAGTTGTTACCTTGAGGCAATCACTGCTGAAGCAGACCTCGAGGGTTGCCCTGGAGGAGATCAGACTCAAGTTCATAGACTCGTCGTCCAAGTTTGGCCATGGTAGTTTCCAAACTACTCAGGAGAAACAAAGGTTCTATGGACGCCTCAAGGCCTAATTTTGCTGGGAGAAAGTTGGACTATTTTATTTTAGCCTTCTGTTTGTGTTTTTTGAGTTACTGAGTACTATTTTTCCTTCGAATTTTCCAACTTCATTTCACCAGATCTTTTTAATTTGAGTTTCGTCTTTAGGTTTTTGCTTAAAAAAATTGCAATTTTTGTCAGATTTTGGAATATTTTCAGTGTTTTTTTGTTTTGTTTTTGGTTGGTCTTTGCATTGATTACTCTCAGCTGGTGTTATTTGAACGTCTTTGAACTATTTTTGATGCTTGAAAAAAAAAATAAACAGAGTGCTTGAACCCCGAACTTGGCCCTAGTTTTTGCCTGCATAAAATTTTGTACTGTTCTCTTTTGCTCTGAAGCTGTCAATGATAAGAACTCGAATGGTTCGCCTTTAAATAGTAAACCTTAAACTCACTCAAAAAAAAAAAAAAAAAAAAAAAAGCAGCCTAGGAGTGCCCTCTGAATTGAGATATACAAAAAACAAAAAGACAAAAGAAAGCTTCGTAGCAAACTCTTGCTCTTTACATCATCCTCATTAGGAAATGCAGCCTACAGAGAATTCCAAGCCTCAAATTGTCCAAACATCATCCAAAAATCACCAAGCTTTTTTTCTCCTTTAACAACATTATATGGATCTTCTTGGTTAGATCCTCCACCCTTATTTTGGCGATCTTCATTCTTTTAAATTCTATGGGCGAAGCAAGCGCTATTAAAATTCTTTCCCAAACATCTCTCTGTTGGAACTTTTGAGATACGTAAACCCAAGCAAAACTATTAAAAATGTCTCCTCGCTCTTTTGTGATGGTAAACCATTTTTGCTACAGAGTAGTTTTTACAGAACCAACCATCCTACAGATGGGAAATATCAACCAATTTATTCTGGGTGGTGTTTGTGGATTCTTTCAACAATACCGCCACGAGATCTTCAACACTGTCCGCAAATCCAACAATATCACGCTCCATCACATGTGAATACGTTAATTAGGTCAAATATATAACCACATTTAATGATATACAGTTACATATGACACATTATTTTTATTATTCTATTAAATAATTCTTCATGTATCACACATTATTTTTAATACTCTGTTAAATAATTCTTCTTATAAAAAGTAATTTCAAATGATGATAAATTCGTATGATTGTGCATGTCTCGGTTTTTGTTACCGTAAGAGATTTGTGTTTTCCAATTATTAGTCTTTTTTGTTGCCAATGTTGGTGGACCTTGCTCTCGTTGATATTAATTTTGATGTTCTAACTTTGCAAATTTGGTTATATTTCGTGATTCTTACCCAATTAGTTTGAGTATTTTTCTTGTTTGTTTAGTGTTAGGTTGTTGTTGTTGTTGTTGTTGTTTTTTTCCTTGTGTGGTATTTGGTTTCATGGTCTTCTCGTCATAGGTTGGTTGTATGTTTACATCAATTATAGAGGATTTGTTAAAGAGGTTGTCTTTCGTTTGTGCAGCATTATACACGACACTTTCCCTTCCCCTTGGTGTTCAGTAATAAAGGACAGAGGACCATGCATGTGAATTGATCATTGTATTGTCGAAATTCCATAGTTCCAATATATTTTCTCTTCTAAAAATTAATTACAAAAAAAAAAAAAAGGAGAATGACAATATTTAGTTAATTCAATGAAATAAATAATCAGGTATTTGCGTATCAACTTTTTAGAATTCCTCTTATTATTCGATTTTTGCGTAACAGCTTATAGAATGAATATTTTAATTGTGGAAATGTTGTCAGTTGTTCCCAACTTCAACATAGTGCTTTCACCCAATATCTAATATTCTGTTCTGTTCTTCATATCTGATATTCTTATGACTTATAGAACATGTTTTCTTTACATGAATCTTTTATTCATTTATATATATTTTTTAATTTAAAGGTCGAGAAATTAGAATTCTTTATTCGTATGGTGAAATTATTTGTGAAATTACTGCTAAATTATGTTTGCAAACATGAATCTATTACTTACGCATATATACATATTTATTTTATATATAGAAGAGAATGAGTTTTGTCTTTTTTTTTTTTTTAATAATGGTTTCGTGTTCGTTTTTGGATTTTTTTTAGAGAGAAAAGTAAATTACATAAATAATTCAAGTAAATAACATGTTTTAAAAATATTAGGAGTAAAATAACAATTAATAACAAATTTATCAAGTAAATAATTTATTTATTTACTTCTTGTAAATAAGTTTTTTGTATAGTAAATCCTAATAAAAATTTTCTATTTACTTCAAATATTTTGAAACTTTACTAATGATTTTAAATATTTTCATAAAAATATTTACAATAATTTCCTATAATGTAATGTGAGAAAAAAGAAAACCCACACCCCCCCCCCACACTATTGTTCTCACGCAACGGCGAAGCCACATTGGGCCTCCGGGGAGGGGCCCCCAGCCCAATGGTCTCCTTTAGTTTAATATCCTTATTTTACTCTAATTTGCTCCCCTTAAAATTTTAAAATTACAAATTTATTAAGATTTTTCTAAAAGCATTTCACTTATGCCCCAACATTTGATTTATAAATACACATTATTTCATATTTAAAATTCCAAATAAATAAAAATTCAATTATACTACTATTTAAATTAATATTTTGGACTTTTTAATTTTTAATTATTTTAAATTATAAAGTTCACACAAGAAAAAAAAAAGAATATAAAGTTGATTAATTTTTTTGTTTAAAATTAAGTTTAACTCACATCCACTTGAAAAAAATTTATAGTTCCGCCACTAGACTCACGTACATTTCTTCATCTATATTATAACAATCAAATAGAGAGAGGGTTTTATCAAATAAAAAAATAGAAGGCTTTTTCTTTAAAAAAAAAAAAGACAGAAGGATTGGTTAAGTATAACTTTGATTAATTAGGGGCTCATTGTAAGACATTTTAAAAATTAATGACCAAAATGAGATAGGCTACTAGATCATGGACGGTGAGATTATTACATGTTGCACTCAAACGATGTCGTTTTGTCAAGGACGAGAAAAAATTGCGACTAAACGAGAAGACAAAGTGGCACAGATCCAACGGGCAATTTATCTCCTAGTAAATCGTTAAGTTTAATCGTAGCCGTAGAACACACTTCAGCTACGCTATTAAACCCAAAACCCTAATTCCCTAGGGTTTCCTTCATCTTCATTTTTGCTTTCTCGCCGCAGAGTGGTCTGACTTCCACTCTCTTATCTCTTTTCGTTCGTCGGCTCCAAGGTAGCATCTTTCAATTTTCTTACGAATTTATATAATATTGAAACATTAATTTCAATTCTTAGTGTTTGCAAATCGGTTCTAACTTTATAGTATCTTTCTTCTTTGCCTCGATTCATGCTAATATTTCATTTCAATGGTCTTTTGGTTTCTAGATGAACTCTACTTTGAGAAATTAATCATTTTTTTTTGTTGTTATTAGTATCCCATTTTTTGTATGTGTAAGAATAAACTTATTGATTTGTATTCATTTTCAAGGTTTTGTAATGTTTTGACTAAATTCATGTATATGTTTTTCATTATTTTTTTTTTCCTGGAGCTTTTTTTAACTGCACCTCGACTTAGTCAAACATGTTCGTAATACCGATTTTGTCCCTGTGCTGTTCGACATGTTTCCACCAAAGAAGAATTATGAGTAATTAAGGCTGGAGTCTCAAAGTGGCTTTTTTTGCCAAGCACTCTCTTATGGGTGTTTGGAAATAAATACCGATGAGCTTGAGAATTGGAATTACTTATTGCCATAGGCCTTTGGTTGGGGGGATCGTTTCTTACTAGTTACTGGGTCAATGGTATTGCCCAAATGTTTGTGGGTTATGGTCAGGCCTTTTCCTGTATAGAAATGTTTTCATTTTGTTATTTTTAGCTATAAAAAAAAATAAGAGGCTTATTTTTAGTGAAATAGTTCTCTCTTTTTTTTTTTAGTTTTTATTTAAGTATAAATTTTTCATATTCTCATTTCTATGTTTTCATAAAACACTTTTTTTTTCCTTTATTTATTTGTTTTTCCGTACTTCTTTAGGTTCAATTGGTTTTGAGGTTATTTTTTTCCTTTAAAATTTAAAGTTTTTAACGAAGATTTAGTAAATTTCATTATTACTGTATAATTTTTACCTTTTCAACGTTTTATTGTTAATATTATTTTGTTGTGATTGGAAGCTTTGAATTTGAACACGGAACATGTGCTAAGGTTTTTTAAGTTTGCAGAGTGCGTGCTCCGGAATCATGTCTCATCGCAAGTTTGAGCACCCCAGACACGGCTCTCTGGGTTTCCTTCCAAGAAAAAGAGCCGCTCGCCACAGAGGAAAAGGTTTTTATTGAATTCCGTTTTTGGAGTTGCTTATTTCTGCACCATTTATTATTTGTTTGCTCTCTTCTAATGCAATAATTTTTCTCTATGGACGTTGTATCTCTCTTATGATGAACTATCCTACATTTGTAGATTTTCTTTTTGTCTTAGTCCTCTGGCTTATAACCTCATTAAATTTCGAAGGCTATTTGGCTATATTGGCATATAGTGTCAGTGTTTATTTAATGGCTATGTATTGTACACTGCATCTACTTTTTGTTTTCTTCATTAAGGAGTCTCCAGTTCTCTTTTTTGATCCTGTTATCCATTGTTGACAATTTTTATATTATAAAAGGTTGCCTCATTTAGTTGTTTCCGAGGTCTGTCAGTATTTTGTCACTTATGGGTGCTTAGTGAGATAGCATTGTGTCAAGTTCTATCATGTCATTTTAGTTCTTTGACTGCTGTTAATGTTAATGAGCCTGATGTTACGTTTCTTTTTATTTCAGTCTGTTAGTATGTAAGATTTTAACTTTTCTTCTTGTTTCTGTATGGCAACTAAATATTGTTATGTTTGCAGTTAAGGCCTTTCCTAAAGATGATCCGACGAAACCATGCAGATTAACTGCTTTCCTGGGATATAAGGCTGGGATGACTCACATTGTTAGAGAAGTTGAGAAACCGGGATCAAGTGAGTATTCAATTTTGTTAATGCTTCCTTTCTAATAAGTGCAAGAGAGTGTTATTGTTGTTCATTAAGGAAAACACGTGTGTGCATGGTAATGGGTAAGCTAGTGTTCAAATATATGGGAAAACAAAATCTTGTTAGATTTGTAAACATGAAAATGCAAACAAAAGTTATGTATATTCACCTAAACAAAATGAAATGGCCCACCCCATATTCTAATGTTTACTTTTCACCAGGTATCTTAGTTGAATATTGTAGAAATGGTTCCTGTATTTATTGTGAAACATTCTAATCTTTAAAAAGTATAAATATATGCCATGCTTCTATGGTATTTACTCTTTTTTATTGAACCAGAACTTCACAAGAAGGAAACATGTGAGGCTGTGACTGTTATTGAAACACCACCCATGGTAGTTGTTGGTGTCGTTGGTTACATTAAGACACCCCGTGGTCTTCGCTGTCTGAACACTGTTTGGGCCCAACATCTTAGCGAGGAGGTTAAGAGGAGATTCTACAAGAACTGGTGCAAGTCGAAGAAGAAAGCTTTTGCCAAATATTCAAAGAAGTATGAAACTGATGATGGTAAAAAGGACATTCAGGCTCAGTTGGAGAAATTGAAGAAGTACTGTTCTGTGATCCGGGTTTTGGCACACACCCAGGTATTTGATCTCTGAACATTTTTTATTTGCTCTTTGTTGACGGTCTGGAAAAAAATCGTACACTTTTGTTTAAAGTGACTTTGTCTTGTGCATCTGAAGTAGTATGAATTCTTCATAGGGAAGTACTAGTAAATTTGGTCCCGTCCTTTAATGCACGTTTGGAATGATAATTCATGGCTTTGTTAATCAACCGAATTTTATGGATCATGGTTTATTCCAAAAATTTGAGCTTGTTGAAAATCAGATGGATGTTTCCTGGTTAGAGTAACTAATAGTGTTCGTTTGTTTGTCTATGTAGATCAGAAAAATGAAGGGCTTGAAGCAGAAGAAAGCCCACCTGATGGAAATTCAGGTGAACGGTGGAGACATTGCTAAGAAAGTCGACTTTGCTTACGGTTTCTTTGAGAAGCAAATCCCGATTGATGCCGTTTTCCAGAAAGATGAGATGATTGACATTATTGGTGTGACCAAGGGTAAGGGTTATGAAGGTGTGGTCACTCGTTGGGGTGTCACCCGTCTTCCCCGCAAGACTCACCGTGGACTCCGCAAGGTAGCATGTATTGGTGCCTGGCATCCAGCTAGAGTTTCATTCACTGTTGCCAGGGCTGGACAAAACGGTTACCATCATCGCACAGAGATGAACAAAAAGATATACAAGCTTGGAAAGGTTGGGCAGGAGTCTCACTCTGCCATGACCGAGTTTGACAGGTTGGTATCTTGGACCGAATACGGTAACTCATTGTTCTATGTTGATTGAGTTGATATTAAATAGCTTTGGACTTGTTTGATTTGCGTTGGATATAAATTCTTGTGTTGTCTTTTTCAGGACTGAGAAGGACATTACACCAATAGGAGGATTTCCCCATTATGGTGTGGTGAAGGAGGATTACCTGATGATCAAGGGTTGCTGCGTGGGACCGAAGAAGCGAGTTGTTACCTTGAGGCAATCACTGCTGAAGCAGACCTCGAGGGTTGCCCTGGAGGAGATCAGACTCAAGTTCATCGACTCTTCGTCCAAGTTTGGCCATGGTCGTTTCCAAACTACTCAGGAGAAGCAAAGGTTCTATGGACGCCTCAAGGCCTAATTTTGCTGCGAGAAAGTTGGGACTATTTTATGTTAAGCCTTCCGATTGTGTTTTTCGTGTACTGAATACTATTTATCCTTCAAATTTTCCAACTACATTTCAGCAGATGCATTTTCATTTTGAGTTTCATCTTGAGAATTTTGCTTGAAAACATTGCAATTTTGTTAAATTAAGGAATATTATCGATGGTGGTGGTTTTTATTTTTGGTTGGTCGGGTGTTTATTTTGAGCAGTTTTTTTTAACTAATTTCGATGCTTGAACAGAAACTAAAAACAGAGTGCTTGAACATGGGCATAGCAGACGGTTGGCCCTAACTTTGCCTGCATTAATGTGTGCTATTCTTTTTTCCTCTTAAGCTAGCGTTAGAGGGAGAGCACGGATGTGATTTTCTGTTGATCCATTGTGCATCAATGATGGATGAAAGTCTCTATTGTTATCTTTTTATTTTTATTTTTATTTTTATTTATTTTTTATTTTTAAATAAAGGTCACAATACTGATCGGTCTGATCTATGATCCGCATAAATGACAGTGGTTGTGTATATATCTTTTTGTGCTCTTCTATGGAAGTGGCTGGCACGTCAAGATTGGTGCCGTGGGTGTTTTTTTTTTTTCTCTAAACTACAGATCCAAGAAAGAAAACAAGTGAACAAGTTTAATTACTATATATACAATCAAGTAGATTACATTATTTTGGTTTGAAGATAAAAGGAAAAATAGATAGTTTGACTTTCCATTCGATAATTAACAAGTTAGTTATCTCTTAAAAAAATTAAATATAAATATATCCGCTTTTACATAGCTTAGCAAGTGTAATTGTTTCATTATTCATGCCATTACCCTATGATTTTTCTCCTGCCAAATACTTAATTTCAGTGTCCATTCCAAATTCTTTTTCAAACTTCCTACCACTTTCCTTTTGTTTATTTGAAGGAATTTTTTTTTTTTGGAGGGATAGTAACAATTATTATTTTTATTTATTTTTGGTGGTCGACAGAGAGGAGCATCCGAACATTTTTTTTTTTTTTTTGGATTGATATACAAACTTCTTGGTGGGTTTCAATTAAGCTTTGAGAAAAACAAAGGATAAAACTGATTACAATTTTAAACATATGGTCCATATCTCACTGTAGATGTTAAGAATCTACGGTCAAATTTCAACTAAGATTATATCATAAGAAAATCAACATATGAAAATTATTATAGTTCTTGGACATCGTATATGAGAATCACAAAACAATCATAATCGGAAAATATAAATAATAAAGTGAAATAAGAATAGTAAAAAATAACAACATTGAAATTTAGAAAGGTTCGCCGGAATTGTACTACGTCCTCTGAGACTAGAGTTTCATTATATACGAATTTTTAATATAAATGTTATAATTTCTGGGGGTATTTCGGCAGAATAACAATAAGGGCTAAAAGATATCCCAAATGAGAATGATCTTCCTCTATTTATAGAAGAAAAGTAGTGAGACTGGATCCGTGAAACAGTAGTGGGCAGTTCCTCATTATCCTATGTAATTCGGAACATGTGCAAGAATGTGGGCCGATGCCATGATTGATCGTGAGCTTGGCAGTTAAGGATACTGATCTTCCATCATTCATTGTTCGCTGAATAACGTTAGACGACGAACCGATCATCATCTGTGATGAGTGGTAGATGAACGAGCATTGAGTGATCAATCATCATCATCCATCGTTCGTTATGTCGGGTTAGGTGTTGATCTTATCAACACTTGGTAAATTTATGGGCTTCAAAGGGACTGAGGCCGATGTCAAATGATCGATGGTCTTTGTTCGACGCTCGATGTGTTACTCGTAGGTGATAAGTCTGTTGCTGGGCCTAGCCCAAGTGTTCGTTAGGAACACGTAACGAGCAATTACTGGACCATAGTTCGTTGTTCATTGTTCGTTGGTCCAATGATCATGATGACCTAGGTATAACATAATGGGAGACGAAGTCTCACCCCAACAATCCCAACAATCACAACTAATTGAATCCTCTTATCTTTCTGTTTTGCTGTCTTTCAGAGCTGGCCATCATTAGAGAGAGAAGAAAGAAAGAATGAAAAAAGTGAAAGTTATTAGAGAACAAGCCAAAAGAGCGAATGTTCAGCAAAAAAGAGGGAAAAAAAATGAAAGGAAATTATATAAAGGATAATGCAGTGTTAAATATGTTAATATGTATGTGTATATATTACGTGGGCTCTTTTTCCATGCAGTTGAATTATATATATATATATATATATTGTGTATTTCTTTTGCTTACAATGTGAGAAGAGAAGAGAAGAGAAGTGAAGAGAAGGGTTGTTGTTTTCTTGGTGAATTGTTGAGAAAGTAAAAGGCTGCATTGAGGTGGAGACTTGGGTTGAAAAAGAAAAAAAGATCATAAGAAAGGAAAAGAAAAGAAAAGGAAAGGAAAAAAGAAACATAGGCGGTGCTTCAATTCAATCTCCTTTTTTTTGGGTTTCAACATCTTCTTTTGTGTGTTTTCTTGTCTGGGACCCTTTCTCTTTAAGAAAAATGTCTTACATGAAAACAAACAAAAAATAAAAATTTTAAAAAATAATAAAAATTAAAAAAAAAAAGTTGTTATCTTTTTGTGGGAGATACATGACATGGGGTGGGTTATGTCTAATTCTAAGAATTAGAGAACAAAACAACAAAAGGAATCCTCTTTTCTTTTCTTTGTATTTTGGTTTGATACGGAATGTATTTGCTTCTTTATGCCCCTTTTTTTTTTTTGTCTTCTTCTTCTTCTTCTTCTTTTCATTGTCTCGGATTCACCCTTTTCTTCAAGTAATAAATTAGAAAATTAACTCATCGTTTTCTTGCTTTCTTTCACAGCAAACTTGGAATTAAGCTATTGAGCAAGACCTCGAGTTAAGTTTATTTGGGGGTAATTGAAACATAGTAAAGTCCTTGTAATCATTTCCACTTTTGAAGCTTCATATGTACTAATATATTTTCTAAAGTTGCAATATTTTTAGATGAAGTTTTTTTAATTTTTATTATTTTCTAAATCAACCAAAAAAGGAAAAAAAAAAAAAAAAAAAAACTTCTCTGACTTGTTATAAGTTTAGATAGGCTTTCATATCATTCTCAGACATGGTGATTGCCTTGTTGACTAAATAAAGCCCCTTCCCTTCCTCTCTCCCTCCTTCCCTTTCTTTGTAGGGTCTTCTAAATCATACATATTTTGTAATCATGTCCTTCATTTTCTTTTTCAAGATTTTTCCCTTGATTTATGATCATACATCATTTAATACACTTTTTTTTTTTTTGTTAGTGTTCACTTCACCAAAACAAAAAAATAAAAAATAAATTAAAAGCTCTTAAAAATGTTTACTTTTGGCCAACACAGCTAGTAGTGTAGTAGTTGTATATAGTGACTGCTGGTGGGTTTTGGAGTGTTTTCTGACAAAAGTTATGGGGTGTTTCCAATCAACAGGTTGTTTCAAGAAAGAAATATATACACACATAGGATATTTATATACATGAAGAATAAATGTGGTCTACATCAACCCTTTTTTCTTCTCTAGCCCCTTTTCTTTATACACCAGATCCATTTCTTTCTTCTCTTGAAATCATGGCTACTCTGCTTCTTGCACAGCTGTAAGGTATTCCAATCTCTCTCTTTTCTCTCTCTCTCTCTCTCTCTCTCTCTCTCTCTCTCTCTCTCCATCTATTCCTTATTTTTACTTTTTTTTTCCTACTTGAATGTTTATTAAATTTGTTTGTGAGTATGTTCTTAATGTGCTATGATATGGTGTTGTTTGTTGTTGTGGGTGAAATCTTTGATGTTAAATCTACCAAATACAAATACAAATTTTAACAACACAGGCTTTGCAGCAAACTTTGGTTATTATAGTTATATTATATTCTTGTTCTGCAGCTTTTCCTTTTTGTGTCTTTCTTTCTTTCAATTCTTTTTTCTCACTCTCATTTTTTATTTGGTGGGTAATTTTTATTGAGATTTTGTGAGATATTGCTCGCCTTTCCATGATTACATCCCAATGCTTATGTTGGTTTGTAATAGGTTACTCATTACTCCTAGTTAGTATATACCCTATATCTTCATCCTTAAAGACAAAAAATAAAAAAAATAAAAAAAAATAATTTCCCACACACCATGAGTAAATTTTTGCAACCCCATGTGTTTTTTTCCACCTTTTTAAGTTGTACCAATAAGGAAAATGATAGTCGCAATCATAAATATGTATGTATACATATATACATATATGTGTGTGTGTGTGTGTGTGTGTGTGTGTGTGTGTGGTGGAAGATGGTTAAGGGGTTAAATCAAATGGTTATTTTCCTTTGGCAATCATCTCTAAGGCTGTGGTTATTATGAGAAATGGTTGAAAAAAAAATTCATAATTTGGCAAAGAGTGAGAATGTCTTTCATGTGGGTTTAATGAGTTAGTGTTAACTAACAATTAGCCACCACCACCACCACCACCATGACCACCACCCTAAATGAAAAATTAAAAATAAAAATAAAAAATTGAAAGCACTTTTAAAGGTGACAGCTTTTGAAAAAGCAGCAAACAGGCCACACTTGGTTTAGCCAATCCAGACATGAAGGCCCATTCTTTTTCATTTCCATTTCTTTAAAACTGTGTTTCTTCAGACAAGGGTATAGTATCGATTAAGTAAGGCATCAGGATCATGAACACATTTTTTTTTTTTAAAAAAATTTAAATAAATGAATTTGAAAAAACATAAAAAGAAAAGTGTACCAATAGGATTTATGATATAGCTTTGTCTTTACATTTTTCTATTGTTGTTGTGTTTGGGTATGATATAAAGTTAGATGTGTTGAGGAGGAGGCTACATTATTCTTTAAAGTTAAAATAATAATAATAATAATGCATTGAGAAACGTGGGTGTCTTGTTTTTGCTTGGCAGCTTATTGCTAACCCACACAAATCACATAAACTAAAGGATGAATAAAGGATGCTCCTATTTCTCTGGACCAACAACAATGCCTATGCACCTCCTCACCTCAGGTTTCTTCTTATTGGCTCCTCTTTTATATCTAAATATATATATATATATATATATTAATATTGGTTCAAACATTATTAACTTTAGTCACCACATTGGAACAAAGAATAGCCTCATTTCTTTTCAGACATTGCTTTTTTATCTTTTTCTTGTCAAGTGTTTAACCTTTTATTGTATGTCTTTAAAATTGTGGTTTTGACAAGTCTCGAATTTTCCATGTTTCTTTCCATTTGGAACCATCTACTGAGGTCTGGTTTTCTTCAAATTTTTGTCTGAAAGTAGCTGCCCTTCTTTCTCTGTCTTTTGCTCATCAGCAATCCAATTATTTTCTGAGATGTTTCTTTCTTTTAGCGTTTGCTCGACTCTTTCTTGTTAAATTACTTGAAACTAGTCTTACTTCAACAAACATATATGTATATATTTACGTCAAAGATAAATAACCATCTTTTTCTTCTTTCCTATGATTTACTCTTCAGTGCTTTTCTAGAGAATTGGAGATAGTTTAATCCGTGGAACCGATACGAGTCTTTTTTAGCCATATACACAAATTCTTTCAATGGATAATCTTTTTCATTCTTGTGTAGGTCCATAGAGATCACGAACGACTGAGCAAAGTCATTCTTGGAAGGCGAATCAACAGTTGATTATTTAGAAGTGTTGAAGCTGACTTAAAAATCGAAGTTTATCGTTGAAGGAAGGAAGGAAGGAGGGGAGAGGAAGAGAGACGAATATGAATGATATCAATTATGAAAGATCAACGCCATGGAACATATACACGAGTTCAGATCCAACACCAGCTCAAACAGTTACAGGAGGAGCAGGAGGAGGAGGAGTTGATAGTGAAGCTCCATGGAAAAGTTTCGGGACATCCATGAATGCCATTTCCTTCGGTTTCGTTGCCACCGCAATCTTGATATCTATGTTCCTCATCATGGCCATCTTCGAGCATCTGTTTAAGCCAAGCCCTTCTTTTTCCTCCCCTGAAGATATCGCCAACGCTTCTCTTGAGTCGGGAACATTTCAGAAACTTGGAAATCCACAATCAGTAAGTTCCCGTTTCATCAAAACTATTTAACTTCCCGCATTATGGTGAAAGCTCTTCTAAGAGAAGCCATTTACGTCAATAGGCTTCTACTGGCAGAGCTTCGAACCGTTAAAAACTCTTCCGACATATCATCTAAATGCATTCGAAATCTCTATCAAATTGGTCCAACAATTCTTAATTTCATTCGTTTCATTTTTTTGTTTAATAAAATGTTACAGGTTGCAACAACTTATGCAACCGATTTCTCGGTGGTGATGCCGGGACAGCAGTTTCCAAGCTACATTGCACAACCAGCTCCATTTCCATGCCCAAGGCCAAGGGAAGGAATATATTGGCCTTCCCATGAACATAGTTTTGTACTTCCTCAGCAGATATAGTACTTCTTGTATATTCATAAAGCAACACACCTCTCTCTCTCTCTCTCTCTCTCAGTATAATCGCTATAATACTAAGTTACATATACATTTTTGTATCTCGGAACATTTTCTTGGAGAGAATTGCATTGCCTGCAGGTTCTAGTGTTCTCCAGATTGCTGAGGAATGTCTCTCGAATTTTTTTTTAAAATTTTTTTTTTCCCCTGCATTTCTAGTATCTTCTTGAAATATTCTAAATTAGAAGAAGAAATGAAAGTGCCGGGTTGAACTGATAGGATTTTTTTAAAGTGTAATGTGGCTGTGGTGTGCCATATGCTATTTCCGTTGAGCTCTGTTTTTCACTCATTATATTCTCAAGCATTAGCTATGGCCTAAAAGTACAACCAAGCTACTATTTAAAGATGCTCTGAAGTAACCTTTTTTTTTTTTTTTGGGTATTTTATTGCAAATTTGGTACTGCAAGGTCTTCATGGAAATGGCAACAAATTTCTTCTTCTTTCTTTCTTTTCTTTTTTTTTTTTTTTTCGGCTGAAATGGGAAAAATAAAAATTCCTACTTATTAGCAACATGTACACATTGTACGACAGGTGAAATTGAATAGCTAGGGTTATTATTTGGAATAGAACATTCCTTTTTTTTTTTTTTTTTGACGCACAATCGATTACAAGTACAATATTTCGATATCTCAGTAACATGAAACAGTGAAAACTATTTATGTCTGTAATAAAAACAATTTGCAATATTAGGTTGAGGCATTCAAATACACATATAACACGGTAAAGCTAGTGCTTGTAGTGAAAACTGGATGAACCCATATATCCCAAATATTACTAGCTTTAAATGACTGAAGAGCCATTGAATAAGTATACAATGATTAGATATTTATTATTATACTTATACAAAACTAAAGATAGGGTAATCTCAAGCACCCCTAATTCAAGTCCACAAAATCAACAAAACAAATGACCACTTGTCATGTATATCCTCGTCAATTAGCATGTACAAAATCGTGTACATCCATAACATATAACATATATAAAAAGTATGGATGTAACTAAATATCACATTTATACTTGCTAGCTTTTTCTTTCTTTCCTATCTTTGATTGACATGTGTACAAAAATAATGCTTTTTAATTTTTTTGGTTAGTGGTTTTAGGATTTGTTTGGTTTAGTTTAGTTTCTATAACTCTATAGGAACTATTTCCCTTTTTATTGTAACTAAAAGCTGTAACGTGATTTTTCCCAAAAAAGCTGATAACGTGTGCTAACGTGTCAGTTTGGTTTCTTTTGTTGTCTTTCCTTCTTCATTCACCGTCTTCACGTCTCTCTTTCCGTTTCTCTCTCTCTCTTTCTATAACTTTTTTTTTTTCTTTCTTTTCTGTGTCTAAATATCACATATATGCTCGCTAGCTTTTTCTTTCTTCTCCTATCTTTGATTGACCTGTGTACAAAAATTATGCTTTATTAATATTATTCTTCTTCATATCTACATGATAAATTCGATAAATATTATGTTTTATTATACTATCTTATTAATATTATAATAACCTTATTAATCATTGTTTTCAAATTTAATGTTTTTAAAAACATAAATTTGCTATATTGCATTTACTACACAACATAAAAAAAAGTTCTGAAATATCTAAAAACTTTCACCTTTACAGTAATATATGTTGTATAGTAATCATATTTAGTTACTACCATGTTTTTTTTATACGTTATAGAAATATTCTTAAACATATTTTTACATACAAATAATTTTACCATCAATTAATAAATTTACAATAAATTAATAAACATCTAAATTAATAAATTTGCAATAAATTAATAAACATATATACTTATATCTATATATACTTAAACATATATTTACATATAAATAATTTTACAATAAATTAATAAACTTACTAAACAAGCCGGCACGTGCATTTGCATGTGCACATCACCTAGTATATATAAAAGGACGTATGACTCTAATACGTACAAAGTTTTTTTTTTCTTTTTTTTTTTTTTCTTTTTACTCTAATCTTTCCTAAACTTTTCTTATGGGAAAATTGCTTCAATGATCGTTATACATACATACTTATATATATATATATATATATATAAACCATCATTTCTAGTATGTTTTACTTGTTTGCCTGTAAGATTATAATACTCCAATAACCACCAAAACCGCCCAAAACAGAAGCTTTGAGCTTTCTTTCAAAGGTCATGACATGAAAAAGAACTACACACAAACACCACCAACACCCACAAACATAATTTCGCATTGACACCACATGTGGGAACGAGAAAAAAAACGTTTTCACATCTTTTGTTTGTCTTTTCGCTCCCCCCTTTTTTTTTTTTTTTTTTTCGGTTGTCTTTTTCTGTCTCTGTTTGTTTCCTTGTAGGCTTCGTTCTTCTATCTATACACATTTCACTAGAGGTCTAAAAAAAATGATCTTTTTCTTTTTTCTTTTTTTTCTTCACCAAGAACACAAGTTAATGATCCTACAACACTTCTTCGTCAGGTAATACTACAGTCAATAATGAATATTTGACCCTCAGTGAAATCCTACCCTTTTCAACAACGAGTCTTGCCCCAGAGACGACCCAATACCCCGGATTGTCCTGTGGCCCTCTTGTCATCTCCGTGGTGTCTACGAATTTCAGGAGCTTTGGCGCTTGGACGGGGACGGGAGGACCTCCGGGGTAGACTGCAGAGTTTATGTTCACATCGGCTGGCCTTGGAGGGGGTCTCTGAACCGCCGTGAAGTGATGGCTTATTAGTGTCGATATCAATCCAGACTTGGGTGCCAACCCGGGGGATCCATCCCACTCGGGATGCTTTACGACTGCAGCTCCTGAAACTCTAGAGAAGCGGAGTCGCAAGAATAAGATGTTTTTGATGCCATAATTCTCCACTTGTAACTGGGCTCCCGTCACTATTGAGAGATCCTCATCAGACTCCACTGGAGCAGTGCAAACATGAGAGAAATTCTTCCACTGGACTTTCTCGTAGTATTTACGATCGTAGGATTCACGGAAGAAGTTGCCGACGGGATCATCGTCAAGTTGGAACACTTTTGGGAGAGAGGATAGATGCTGTAAGTGTATAGCTAAGCGGTTGCTTCTCTTACCTTCTAGATATAAACGGAGACCGGTCACTGGCCTCTTACCTACGTCAACCTGTCATGAAAGGACATCTATAAGAAGTCCAGTTTTTGCCAGAAAACGTGTAGAAGAATACAAATAACCAAAACAGCAGAAACTATCATCGATATTAAGAATTGTTAGTGATGAAGTCAAATACATATTTACGAAGAGATGTTTATTACCGGAATGGTGTTTACGTAAAGCTTGGGACCCATGAAGCTAAATTGTAGAGATGCATTACTTTGTTGCTTTCTCTGTGGACCGAGGGGAAGTTCACTGAACACTGGCGCCCACTGTCTTGGTAGCTGAAACTCCAAAAATTGATGAAGCTCTTCAGTTGGTGGTTTATCTGCAAAAACAAGCAGAAGGATTAAAGTTTTAGACATTGCCTGCTAAATTATATTTGTGTGAGATATTTAGGCCCAATAAACAGATTCACTATTCATTAGCTTACTGGGAGTAAACAGTAGCAGTAATTCAAAACCAGTTTTCAATATGCAAACAAACAAGGAAATTTTGCTCACATCGTAAGTAAAGATTTATGGCATGGCTCAAGAATCCGCTCCCTGGGACTCCGTTCAACAGAGAGGTAATTGGGATAAAGGACATTGAGATCACATCAGGTTCGCATTGAACGGTCGGTAACCATTCGTGGTGCGACAGGTTTTTAACATCACTTCCACCTCTCCTCTTGCAAATTGTTACAATATCCTACAGCAACAAATATATTCCATAACTAAGTGAATGGACAAATAATTAGGTTGACCCTTTTTTGGAAGACCAACTATTCTATCACGAACGTTATATCAGAGACACACCTCCTTGTGCGAATAAGAACTTGATGGACTAGTGTCCGCAAACCGTAGTTGCCGCTCCCTGATTTCAAACTGAAACAAAAATGATTAGATGAGATACATAAAATAGAAACAGAATAAATAAAAGTTTCTTTACCCAAACAAGTCAGTTGTGGAAAAATAAGCAAACTGCTTTAAAGAATTAAATCACCATATAAGGTTTTGCATTGCTAATTAACAAGACAAATTTTCTGGGAAGAAAACAACTCTCTGTGGTACGTGTTAAAACTTGAATAATTTCTGAATAGGTGCAGGATCTTTGGCAACTATAGCAGTTCAAAGATGAAGCCTGTATATCTGGTCTGGTCTTATACCACGAGCAAATCAAGGGAGATGAGAAAGTATAATTCATTCACTTATTAAATCTAAAGAAAAAAAATTCATTCTCCTGTGTAACATTGTAGAAGCAAAATCAGAACGCATACACAAATTACTCACAAACCTTGTCATTCTTGTAAACTTGTTGGGAAGATGTACTGTACTGGCCATTGGTATCTAAGAACCTTTTGTCAGCGATATCCTTCAATTTTTTCTGTACATCGGCAGGTTGAAGAGTTGAGGAGTGCTGCTGCTTCATGTATATAACATCCTTCCCTCCCATCTTCACACCAACAATAATGTGGGTCCCAAACGTTTCAATAAACCTGGAACCGTGAGCATGTAGCATAATATTGTTTTAGTTTCAATCACATTGATCAACGCATAACTAACCAATAAGAACAGCATTTCAGATTTTCAATAATAACACAAAAGTACTTGTCTACAAACATCAGGACGAAATTACTTGATTCATTCAGAAACTATAAAGTGCAATTGCAGTCAAGTAAAATACGCTTAAATGGAAAATACAATTGAGGCAATGCGATTTAAACATTGGGAATATCTTTTGAATAAGATTATTAGGAACTTGGATGCATGAGTGATAAGCCTAACTTAATAACAAGTTATTTTTCATTTTCTGTTGTGTAACGTAAACCAAAAAGCTGATAGTAAGAAGGCATAAGTATCATTTTCCAACGTATAACATAATTTTTACCTCGCTAATGCAGCTGGTTCCCACGATGATGGGACGGCTTTCTTAACATGATCACGTAGTACCATCTGTGACTTTTCCAATGCAACCGTATAGAGCGTGATAAACACCCCATCAAAAGCAAGGGTCTTATTGTTGGCTGCATCTTTCTGCCAACAACCCGAGAAATCAAACATGGCATTGAAGAGGCCAGAAGGAATTTTTCCAGTCAAAGAAATTTCCTGGTTGAACTGCTCTGACATCTGGAAGGGACCAGAAAAAAGAAGTTACTTACAAAAAACAAGACGTCAATGAAGGATTATCATTCAATGAATTTTCTATCTCTAATCTCTTGATATGAATGATTACCACTTGTTACTTGCCACCATACGCGTAGAAAATCTAGACAGACAGACAGCTCTTATGGGATAGAGAAGTAGGAGTTTATGATTAATAGAAAGACTGATCGAGGATATAATTAAGGTTATTTAAGGAGAAACATCCATGATCCAACACTATTGGATTACAGTTATACGTGAACATGGGCTGGCAATTATTGAATGACAGGTGGATCTAATCTATCCAAGCTTACTAAAATTTGCATATCCCACCACACCCCACCAACACCCCCACCCCCCCGCCGCGTTTTTGGTAGGATTGGTAAGCTTTTCAGTACTATCGAATATAGATTGCTAGTCAAAATAACAATCACGTTCTCTGAGGATTTTACATGACCCGCACACATAATACTGCATACACATTTCCAAGTTCATATGCATGAGAAAGAAAGTAAATTTGATGAAGAATGTGATATCTTATGAGGAATTAACAAATTTAGAAGAACAAAAGACAATAAAATTATTTGCCTCAGAGTCAATTTGGGCCAAACGACGACAATAGAATGATCTTTTTTCGCTAAAATTTACCTGTTGGAAAGAGAGAACATCGGAGCTAAATCTTGTTCGTTCGCCTTTATCGCATTTGATCGATTTAGAAACATTCGTGATTGTAATTCCACCGGGCAAAACGATTTCGCGACCTTCATCTTCTCCGTCAATCTCGATCAAACGAGAATCTGAGGAGTCTCCTCCTTTGCAGTACTTGAGCCTTAGATCGGTGGAGATGTCGTATCCCCGCCCTATCGAACTGATCGCAATCTCCGCAGCTCTCGGAGCTGGAACCTTCAGCGCCATAACTCACCACTTCTTTCACCTTCACCAAACACAGATCTAAAATTCAACACTAGTTCGAAAAATTCAGCAAAAAAAACGCTGTTCACAGCTTCAAAATGGAAAATTTAAGCACAAATTGAACACGAAAAATGCGAAAGTCGACTCATTTTTCACCTGAAGCAGATCCCAAAACTAGAATTTTGGCCTAAAAATTCCAAATTTAGCTAAAAGAAACATGAAATTGAGACTAGGCACATGCAAATTGAGGAAAAAAGAGTGAAAATTCGTACATTGTTCGGCGCTTTAACGGAGAGAATAGTCCAAGTACTGTGCTCGAAATGGAAATGGAAATTGACGCGAAACCGAACTGGAATTTTCGCCAAATTTGGAACGCAAACGCAAGAGATTTTCGGCTCCGATCTTCCAGAGCTTCGGCTCGAGGACTCTGGATTCCTAGACGGACATTTTAGAGAGATAAAGTAAGAGAGAGAAAAACCCTAGTCATAGAGGTGAAATGAAAAGCACGAGAAGTGAGTGAGTGAGAGAGAAACTGAGAAGAGAGAGAGTAAGAATTTCTTTCCTTGCATTAACATTCTCCCGGTTAAAAGAAAGAAATATAAAAAAGAAAAATCGCCTTACGGAGAATAAATAAAATCTTGTTTTTTACATGATGGAGTTTGAAAGTATAAGATGAGCCGTGGAATAGAATCAAACAGCTCAGAATTCAAGTAAATCGGGTATTAAAATTAATCCGCCGTTTACGTAAAAGTTGGGGTTTGACCGAATTTGACGAATATGATCACGTGAGAGTGAGATCTGGGAGAGACTTATTTAAAGACACAATTGGAGAAAAATCAGTTGATTTTTCAACGGGGATTTTTTTTTTTTTTCCCAACTAATGGCTGGCTCTGGCTGATTTTATTTTATTTATTTAAAGCATCTCCACCGACCGTGAGTGTGACTGTGTGAGTCAAAATGTAAAAATTGGACGGTTTCTTCTTGGACAAAATTAGAAAGATTCTTATCACTAACCTGACATTTCAGACTAAATTAATTAATTAATTCAAAATTAAAACAGAACTAACCGACTATAATTTATTTCAATCATTTTATTTATTTATTAAATTTTTTTTTAAAATTTTTTTATTAGTAATATAACTTCAGGTTGATTAAGAATAACCGATTTTTTAATCGTCATTCTAATGTTAAAATGAAATAAGATTATTTTACTAATTTTAACTTTTAAGGTCGTTACTTTGGCAAATTCTTCGGTCTAGTGATAATTATAACGTGTTTCATAACGATGATTGTAAATGTAGTCTAATATAAATAAAAAATAAATACAATGTAACGATAATTTTACACCGAAAAAAATAGGTAAATAGACATGTGTTAAATACTTATTTAAATAGATGATTGAGTCTTTTATTTAGAAAAATAATCATTAATTAATAATTGATCATAATTAATTAATAAAAAATATATATTAATTACAGATTAATTATTGATTAATCAAAATCAGACAGTTTATTAAAAAAAGTTATTTACCTACATATCTTATACATAAATTTATTATAAATGTAAAATTCAAATTTTTTTTTTTAACTTGAGGAAGATGATTTCGAACTCTACATCTTAAGATAAAGTAAAGTATGATATTACTATTAGATTAGGTATGGAATTACTAAAAATTCAAATATTTTATTCTGAAATTGAAAAAAAAAAAAAATTTGTTCGATAATGCGCAGCGCAGACCGGTGAGTCATGGAGTGAAAGTTTACCAAAACAGCTTTTTAACTTTTTTTTTTTTTTGCCCTTTTCTTTAGCAGATAAAAGCCACTAAAAGTATAATAATGACCAATTCATTTAAATTCATGAAATTTCAAAAATCAGCCAAAAGTACATCATCAAGCAACTCAACTGGCGAAATAGGCGCCGGAACTCCTTACTTTTTACATTTATTTTTTATTTTTATTTTTTGAAGGTTTAGGTGAATTATTGTTTTTGTTTCAATATGTCCGGGTCTTATAAGCATGGACAGTCACAATTTTAATATCAAATTTTAATTAAAAAAGATAGAACTCTTTAGAGCATGTTTGGTATCAAGGTTTAAACTAAGTTTTTCAAAATATTTTTTATCTTTTTCTCAAAAAGTCTTTATCTTTTTCCCAAAAAGTTTTTTTGTCTTTTTTGAAAAATCAATAAAATTTACTATTTAAACTTAAAAAACATAACTCAAACCTAAACACCAAACAAACATTTAGTATTAATTGAGGTGATAATATATATCAATAAAATAATAACAACTCTTCTTATATCATATAATTTGATATTGTAAACTAACTAAACCTTTGAACGCATAATCAAAACTTTAGAATCACAATTCAATTTTTGTCTTTTTCCCTCAGCTTCACTATTCACATAATATTGTAATTTAAATTTTAAAAATCCATAACTTTGCATAATAGTCCAAATGAGATGATTTTTTTTAATTACATAGAATTTTTTCCGAATACATTTTAAGTTTTTATACCTTTTAACTTAAATAATTCAAATATTTTGATAAACGCACGAACAATCCAAAATTAAATTTTATAAATCCAAACCTAAATTTTATAATTCAAATTTTAATATTAAACGCATGCTAAATGAGACATTTTCCAAAACCGAGAAAGGAAAGTCTTGTAAGAAAAGTCCAAAGGTAATGGAAAAGGAAACAAATCATCATAATTAAGTCCATTACCTCTCCATAATCAGGAAACAAGCCTCATTTCTCGTTATTTATAAATGGAGCCTGTATTCTCTTCTTTCTACTCTTTCTTGTTCATAGCGACTCATTGTAACTGTTATTACATCATAGTGGAACCCCTCGAAGCTCTATAAAGGATGCAACTTATTACAAGCGAATCTCTATTAAATATTTGTGTCTTCCTTTCATTTATGCATTTCGCTTACTATTTACTGTTTTAACGCAATAATCGACTCACGAGCAGTCATTTCAAGTCATTCCAAGGACTCCTAAACTCAATCACGATCCACTAAATAAAATTGATGATAAAATTTCCTCTCTACAAGGCCCTGTTATTATTCTATTCATATCTGGAGCTTCCTGAAATCACTACTTTCTTTTGTCTCAACAGTCGCCTAATACATCATAAATTAATGTAAAACTTGTTAAGAGTTAGAAGATTTAAAAAAAAAAATCGTAATGTAAATGATTGTTATTATAAAAAAATAAAAAAACTAAGAACAGTCAGACAGACACAGTCATTATATTGGTAAACTCATTGGAACTTTACACTACATGCAATTTTTTAATCCGATTTTTTGCCCTTTTTTTTTTTTTTTTAAATTTTTAATTTTATCTCCACACCACCCACCAAATCTACCCTCAAAGAGACTCCATTATTCACAGCTGTGTGATTCTGACCTTCTACGTCCCATCCTTTGGACCTTCTCCTCATATGCTTACAAACCCTTCACTGTCTTTACTTACACACACACACACACACACACACACACGCATATATATATATATACACAAACAGTAGCTATACACGTGCATTGGCAATATATATGCATATTTACCATTACTCTCTCTCTCTCTTCCTCTGTCTCTGTCTCTCTCTATATATATATCACCTCCATCCCCAAGTGAACCAAAGATAATATTATCCTCCCAACAAGAGAAAATTATTAACCATGAAGTTGGGATATTCCAAGATCAATATCATCGACACCCACAAATCTAGATCTCTAGATTTCTCCTCCTCAGATCTTACGGCCAAAATCAACTCAACCCGATCAAAATCCCATTTCGACCAGATTCAGACGGAGACTGAAACCACCCAACATTCTTCTTCTTCTTCTGCGTCGTCTTCATCGTCTTCTCAGAGGCCGAGAAGAAATGATAATCTTGACGATCATCCCGAGGAACTGGACCAAAAGAAATTAGCAGATCATCAGAAGGCCGTGTTTGGATCGGATAGTAATAATGATAAAGAAAATTCGGCCGCGGCGGTGCTGAGGAGGAACAGCTCGGTGTCTTCAATGTCGTCGGTGAAGAGGGTGTTTTCGATGAGGAGATGTTCGTCGGTTTCGGAGGGGTACTCTCGGATCCATGACCAGTCGGTGACGTTGGCGTCTCCCATTGACGATGAAGAAGAAGGAGATGACAAAACGAGATCTGCCAAGAAGAAACTCAGAGGAGGCAGGATCCTTAAAGCCTGTAAACGCCTTTTTCGACTTTAATTACTTTATATTATTATTCTCCTTATTATTATTATTATTATTATTATTAGTTTAGTCGTCTCTTTAATTAATGTTATCAAGTCAAATCTCGTGGCCTCTCTTTTTTTTTTTTTTTTTAAATTTTTAATTTCGTGTCTTGAATTTTGGATTTTTTTAGTTTGATTATCATTTAATAATAAAGGGTGAAGTTCAATAAATTGATTCGTTAAGCATCTTGTGCTTTGAGTGACATGGACTTTTAGCTAATTAATTGTTGGATTTAGGTATTAATTAATTGTTAATAGTTAGGAAGTGATTTTAGATGGGCATGATGTGATGCTAGAATAGTTCTTTCTTTGTCCCGGTTTTTTATTTTTATTTTTGTTTTTGATAAAATCAGAGGAGTAATTCATAAAACCTTTTTCCTGAGCATGCATTTTGAAATTGGTTACATATTTAGTGAAGCGGTAATTTGACATGTCCATCAAATTTTAAAATATATATATTTTCACAAATATATATATATATATATTCCCGTTTAGATCTTGGTGCTGAATTCGGTTTTTAGAGAGTGTTTGGTATTCAAATTTCACTCTAACTAAATTGTATTTTTTCATATTAATTTTTATTTTTTTCTGAAAAGTCAATAAAGTTTATAACTACTTTTTAAAAAATCAACTTAATTCAAATTTAAAAATTTCAACTCAACTCAAACTCAACTCATTCACGAAACATCTTCAATGAAATTGTGAGAGAGACGATACACAATATGTGTGTTTGGTCTACCCTCAGTTTGAAATGGGGAAGCTGTTACTCGAATGATAATAATAAATAATAATAATACTGAAGTTGAACATTTTTTGTATTTGTCAATAAGAGAAAAGTATAATCTTCCAAAAGATATATATAAGTTGATATAAATGTTGGAGTTGGACCTTTGAAGAAAACTCATCCAGCATTTTGGAACCACAAAGTTATATATGAAAGTTTTTATTTTTTATTTTTTAAATTTGTTGCATTGGTGTATTTGTCAATAAGAGAACATATTTGCATTGGTGAACATTTTTTGTATTTGTCAATAAGAGAAAAGTATAATCTTCCAAAAGATATATATAAGTTGATATAAATGTTGGAGTTGGACCTTTGAAGAAAACTCATCCAGCATTTTGGAACCACAAAGTTATATATGAAAGTTTTTATTTTTTATTTTTTAAATTTGTTGCATTGGTGTATTTTTAAACTTATCACCTAGTTAGTATTTTACATTTTAAATCTTTAATTTTGACAATTTACATGTTGATTCTTACCAAATCTATAATAATTTGCCCAATTGATACTATATTCATTTTTGAAAGAAAATTGACATATAATTTATGCATTAATCTTTAATTAATAACATGAACGGTCATTTTTAATTATTTTAATTCAAATTTATTGAAGTTAATGTTTTTAATTAAATTTTATCATAATAGAAAATTTTGAATTAGTTTTTTAAAAATATAACTTTGGTTTCGCATTAATAAAAAAAAAAAGACATTTGATACTCTTAATTTACTATGAATCAAGTGTCAATTTTTGTAAAAAACAATCAGTATTTTTATCAATGTAAATTAGTACAAATTTATGAATTCATGGTATAAATTATTAAAATTAAAAATTAAAAATGTAAATCATAATTATATGTTAAGTTTAGATATCTTATCTTAACATCTTATCTTATCTTATCTTATCTTAGCTTAGTTTGCGTTTACTGTTAAAGTTTAGATTGTAGAATTTAAGTTTGGATTGTTTGTTTATTTATCGTAGCGTTTGAATTGCTTGAGTTGAAAAGTGTAAAAACTTGAAATGTATTTGAAAAAAATATATATATTTATATGGAATTTGTTTCGTTCGTCTCGAAATCCTTTATAATTTAAAAAAAATCATCTTATCTGGATTTGTCTATACAAAATTATAAACTTTTAAATTTGAGTTACAAAACTGTATGAATAGTGAAGCTGAGAGAAAATGACAAAAATTGGATTGTGATTCTAAGATTTGGATTGTGCGTGGTATGCATAATCTTATCTTAATCTTAATTTTAACCTTAATAATATATATAAAAGAGTTAATCATCTTTTCATCCTTACTCCACCTTCAGCCACGTGTAAGCTCCCTTATTATTATTATTTTTTTTGGTTTTTTGTTTTTCTTCTCTCCTTGCCTCGTAGACGTTTACACTTCACATTCTAATGATTACTTTCTGTTTCTTTTTTAATTGTTTTTCCTCTAAACATCACCATTATTCTCTCATTTGTTATAGTTTTTACTGTTTCTTCTACAATCTTTCAAAAGATTCTTTTCTTTCTCATTTACATTGACTTTCTTTTGATTATCTTTCTTCACATGCCTTTTTTTTTTTTGAAAAATTTTTTGAAGGTACTTTATTGTTTTTTTTGGACCAAAACTTTTTTTATTTTTTGGTCCTTCAGTTTTCTTTTTCTTTTTTTTTCTTTTGGCCTTTTTTTTTTCACTTTAGTCCTTTTTTTATATTGATATATTTTTAATATTTTAGTCCTTTTATTTTTTTGATATTTTTTCATGTCTATTTTCTAGTACGTTGTTGATTTTTTTGGGTCTATTTTTACTTATATATTTTTTCTTATTGAGATAAATTTTTTTAAATATGTCTAATCATGTCTATCATATATGCTTTAAACTAGTATATATAGATGTATCATGTTCTCGTAGATGTCACGTAATCCATATACCAAGGCCTTAATTTCACAAATATTTCTTAAAAAAAAAACCTTATTGAAGAAAACAAAACACATATTTCTAAGGTCAAACAATTATAACCTATATAATATTTGATCAAATCGTTGTGAAATCAACTAAATATTAAAACTATAATTTTATAAATTAAAAAAAAAAAAACAACTCATACCATAAAAGTTCCCTAAAGGAAATATTTATTATCGAAAAAATTAAATAGTGACTCCGAAAAATAAGCAAATAACTAATGATTAAAAAAAAAAAGGAGAAATTACGCGTGGCCTTGACAATGGCAGACAAAAATAAAATAAAATAAAATAAAAAGATACGAGGGAGAAACAAGAAGATTCGCTCAAATGAATTATGATTCATACAAATAAATATATAAGAAATTAAAAAATAAAAACTTTATCCAAAATAAAAAATATAAGAGAAATAGGGAAAAAAAATTGGTTGGCGTGGAAACTGTAAAACCTCATTTCATACAAAACCGGAACAGAATCTATTCTGTTTTTGTTGTTCTTCTTCCTATTCTTCTCTTAATAACCAAAAAAAAAAAAAAAAAATTTCTGGTCACAGAATAACTGTACATTCATTTGATCTGATTTCTAAATCCTTTCCCATTTTTCGTGCTTTCTTTCGATTTCGTTTTATCATTACAGAGTAAGGGACTCGATCGGTCGTTGGTCGGGCGAGCGAGCGAGAGCATATCCTCATCATCAATGGCGGCGGACGATGGCGGTGTCAATGGCGGTGATGGTGGAGCAGTGGTGGTGGTGGAGGACATGGACATGCCGTGCTCGCCAAGGAACAAGATGAAGTTTTTATGCAGCCATGGCGGAAAGATCCTCCCCAGGCCCGTCGATGGCAACCTCAAGTACGTCGGCGGAGAGACGCGCGTCGTCGCCGTCCCCCGCGACATCACTTTCTCAGGTCCGTTTGTTTAAACTGAAATGCGCATTCGTCCCTGAAAATTCTGGAACGCAACAAACATTTCCTATTCTAACAACTATTTTCCTGTTCTGTTGCAATAAGATTTTTCGTTTTTTTCTTCTCAATTCCTCTGTTCAGTTGTATATGTTTGCCTCCTTTAATACGCTGGAATTCAAGAAACATTGAATCAGTTCTATTTTCTTTACATTGAACAGAAAAAGTATTATTGGTTGTGTTTCTGTCCTGTTCTTCTTGAAAGCAGAGTTAAAGGAAAGGCTTTCGGATCTGAGTGAGGGAGAAATGGTTCTCAAGTACCAACTGATTCCTGAGGATCTAGATACCTTAGTTTCGGTGAAAACCGAAGAAGATCTAAAGCACATGGTTCACGAATATAACCGTCATGAAAACCAAGGCTCCCCGAAGCTCCGTGCCTTCTTGTTCCCGGCCAAGCCAACCGTTGGTCACGAGAATCAAGCCGCCTTTGTGGAGCCCCCGCCACCCCATTCACTCGAGCAACGCTATATCGATGCCATCAATGGCGTTGTGTGGGTTGCTCGGAGGCCAAAAAGCACTCCCATCTTCAGCATCTCCTCTGCCTGCTCCTCCCCAATGTCCAATTCTCCCGAGTTTCACCCCATCGAATCTGCAGCCCCCGATACGTTTCCGCCTTGCTGCTTAGGCACTAGTAGTATAAGCACAGGGATGAATATGCATAGAGTGCAAAGCTCTCCCAGCCTCTACCGTCCGAACAGTCCTCAAAGTCACTGTATTCAGCAACACCACTACCCTCTCCACCAACAACAACAACAACAACAACAACATCACCATCACCATCACCATCACCATCACCATCCCCATCCCCATGGCTATCAGTCTTCCAAACCTGTCCTGGATCATCAAAAGCCGCCCGTGAATGAACGGTTGTCAATGGGGAGGCCCGAGTTCAGACGGGGCTTGACGGGCCATGGCCTTGATCACTGCTACACAAGTTTTAGGCCCCACAATGTGAGTGGAGGTTCTGATGATTTTCCTAATTTCCATGGTGCTACTCATAGGATTGAAAGAGCAGAGAGCCTTCCTCGTAGTCCCAGAAAGAAATTGTGGGAGTGATAATATGAACAACAGAGTTGTATAGGCTATTCTTTTTTGTTTCCCCCACACTAATTTAAGTACAACTGTTTGTATTTGTTTTGTGCGTGTGTGTGTGTGTGTGTGTCTATATATTGTGCATGACTTGGTATTACTGGTGTGAGCACAAGTTTCCCCTATATACGTACAAATATAATTGTCCAGATACATATATACTTGTCAAGACAAGATTATATATGAAGTGGACATCAGCAAACAAAAATAAACTGCGAGAACGCATAGAAAAAGCTACTAAATCATGATCCAGAAATCTGATTCAAATGTTTGGAATTAAAAAAAAAAAGAAGGGGGGGGGGGGGGGGGGGGGGGGGGGGGGTGGGGGGGGGTGGGTGGTGTTTAAAATTCAAAGTTGAATCTGGTCATCTTATATGGCGACGCTTGGTATGCATGTAAAAGAGCACTCCCAATTCTAGTGAGGTCTTCATTGGTAACATCTTCCTCCATTTGAACATTCTTCATGTCTTGCTTCCAACATTTATATCTATCTTTAGAGGCACAAGTTGCACGTCCGGGCCTTTGCAAATTACTTAGGATTATTTATATAAATGTCTAAATTAAACACTATGATTTAAAAAATATATTTTTTTAAATTTTATTTACATGAAAGTCTAAATTAATACTTATAAATATCATATTACCCTTTTATCAAGAATTGAAACTAAACAAATAAAGAATTAATTAAAAAAGGAAAGAAAAAATCGCTAAAAATTTTTTTTTAAACTAAACAAATCTTTCATAAAAAGGAAAAAGACTATTTTACTTGCTTTATTATAAAGAAAAAAGAACCATAACTGATATTAATTGTATGATATAAGAAAAACATTCATTATAATAAATAATTGGTCATTATAATAAAATTCACAACGACCATATAAAAATAAATAAATACACAATGTAAAAAAATATATGAAACACTTTAAAAACCTAAAAAAAACCATCATAATGATATAGTAATTATCATAAAGAAAAAGACATCATAAAAATATACTGATACCATAAAGAAAAAAGCATAACACAATTAAAAAAAAACATCATAATGATATAGTAATTATCATAAATAATTAACAATTTCATCACACATTTAAACTTTACAAACTAACTATTAAAACAATACCAATAATAAATAAATAAATAAATAATCACAATAATGTCACAATTATCATAAAGAACCTAAATGATACTAAAAAAATAGGTTTATAAGAAATCTAAATCATACTTAAGAAACATGTTTATAAAAAAACCTTAATTATACTAATAAGCGATTACTTTAATAAAGAACTAGTAATTAAGATAAATATATAATAATGATGAATAAATAAGGGAAAAAAATGAATCATAGTGAAGGAAATGATGTTAAATATAGTAAAATAGCAAAATAGATACTATAAGCAGTTGTTTTTTTAAAAATGGACATTTACGTAATATTATTAAAAAACAGACATATTTTAAAATGAGACTCTAAAAATAGGCTTTTTGTGTAATTATTTCGACTACTTAAGCTCTCATAAGTCCTACATATAAATCAGTAAAATAATATAAGTAAATCAACAAGATGCAAAACTTACGAAAATTGAAATAAATCAACAAAGAGTAAATATATAACTTTACAAAATTTTTGCCGGAAGGCAATGATGCTGTAATACCCAAAATTTTGATAAGGAATTATTATGATTAATAAGTTAATTCATCAAAATTTCTTATGTAAATTAAAGTTTAGGTTATAATTTTAACTTAAAGTTATGAAATGAATTTTTATGATGTGAAAATTATTAATTTTGTCACACAATAAGCATAGGTCACATACTATTATTCAAAAAGGTTTGAATAGTAAAAAAGTGATCAATTGATGCATGTGTAAAAAAGTTGTCAAATCACCAAATACAGTATTTCAACAGTTTTAGCAGTATGAGAATTAACAGTCTTGGAGTTTTCTAGACAAAATTTTTCTATATATAAAATTGCAGTATCAAGGATTTGACATCAACTTTTTAGTCAAATAAAAATTAGACTTTCAAACTTTTTACTGATAAAATTTAGACATATTACCTTTTTTAGTATATGTATGTATATATGTACTGGTTAATTGTATATAGGTAGGTATTGATTGACCGAGCTATATGTGTATTGATTGGGTGAGCCTCTGTGTACGTGTCTATGTATGGTGATTATTGATTAGAGAGTGAATGTTGGTTTTTTATTTTTTGTTTATTTTTTGGTAAAAGAGTAGATGTTGATTAGTTCTTGGTTGAGTCTATATAATTTGTATTGAGGAGGACTAGAGCGAACGTTGATTAGTTCTGTGTGTGTGTATTGATTACTCGTATATATTTGCATCTAGCTTAGGTGATGACAGTGGATTTGGAAGGCAATGTGGATGCGAAAAGGAGTATGAATTGTTGATACTAAAGGGAACATGAAGAACTTGATACCTTTGTAAGTTTATAAAGAATTTTGGCCAATATACATACATGCATACATATATATATATATGTATGTATTTGTGTAATTGTATTCAATGTTGACTCCTAATATGCAGGAGGAAGAGTATAATTGATCTGAATCCTCAACCCCCACCAGGCGAGCAATAGCATGTCTGAATGGAGCAGTACAAATCTGGAGTAGGCTACTAGATTACTAACGTCGGGTAATGATCCACTGAGGCTGGAACAGATATGAGTTTGGCCATTCAATTGGTTCCCCAATTGTCTAAAGTTGATGCTTTCGCTTGGTTTACTAGAGATGGTTCGCTGGTTTAAAGTTGATTTGATACTGTCATTTCGTTTTACTGAGTTCCTGTTGTCTAAAGTTGCTGTGAAACTTTCATTCCGTATTCTAGAGTTTGGCTATTGGTTACCTATTGTCTGAAGTTGGTAATATCATCCCGTTTTCTTGAGTTTGGTTATTGGTTTCGGTTTGGCACACATTCTATCGAGCACTCTATTTTTTCCATATCATTTCCGTTTTCCCATGTGCAGAACAAGTCCAATAGCTCATGACCCTTGTCATATGCTTCTGGGACTTGGACTGAGGATTGGGAGCTAATTGCAAAACTTGATCCCGACTTTACACGTTGTTACTTTCATTTTTATTTTTGTTAAATGGACCAAAAACAAAATGCATTTTTTTTTTAATTACCATCAATTTTTTGTTTTATTTTCTTCGAACTATAATCGTTTACTATTCTATATATCACATTTCTTAAAAAAAAAAAAAAAAAAAAACAGTATATCCTACAGTCTTAAAAGGAAATATATCATGTATTTTGAATTTCTGACAATTATACATTGAAATTTCAAATTCATGTTAAAATTGTATTTTTTGATTTTGACTCCTAATTTAACAAATACACACTTTGTAGCTTTATATAAAAAGCATTATTTACATAATTTTACCTTTTAGTTTTAATGATTTCTCATTTATCCACCTATTTTTAGAAACTATAATAATATATCCTTTAAATTTGAGATACTTGTTTCAACTTTATCCTTCATAGGCTTTGTGGATGAAGAAACAAGGGGCCGGAAACAACAAAATTCCCTCCATTAGGCCGAGTTTATGTTTGACAAAAATACTTTTCTTAGGAAAAACTTTTTGAATAATTTGAAAACATAAAACTCATGGCGGTCTTTTTTGAAAGTTAAGTTTTTGTTTTGGTTTTTTTTTTTCTACACTTTGTTATTATCGTTTTTTTTTTTTAAAGTTATGTATCAATTATTAACGTTCATGAGACCTAATATCTATGTAATATGTTTTATTTTCTAAGACAAAATTAAACAACTAAATTTGAATAATTTTAGAGATATCAACTCTGATTTTGATTTTTGAATACCAGCTTATGTATTATGTGATTTATCACTCTTTTATCGTTAGCTAATATCTAACTTGTTTTATCCATAGTTGATATCAATCTAAGTTCGAATCGTTTCATTTTCATATTAGAATGAAAATGGCATTCGACGACCACATTCCAAGTTGAAATTTCATTTTCTTTTTAGAATCAAAATCAAAATGAGGCTCATCTTTTAGATTCCTTCATTTTATCAATTTCAATTTCGTTTGAATCCTGTTTTGCAAAATAATATTTTCGGATTCAAAATTTCTCTCTTTTACTCAAGTTTTAAAATGTCATGACTCATGACTTTGTTTCATCTCTGAGTAAAGACCTTTTTTTTTTTTTTTTGGCATGTTCATACTGGAAAAGAGGAACAAATCCGTTTACATACCCTTAAAAATATGCTAAGATTTTGTTAGATTTATAGGAGAATTATCTTTTCAAATGATTATTCTCAACATCTATCCAAATATCATTTCAAACATTATTCACTTTTCATTATGCCAAGCACCGTTTCATAATCAAAACAAAAATTACTTCTTATTTCATAACAAAAGTGCTTTTTCTTCCCATAATAAATTAGTGAATCTTGCTGAATAAACGAACCCTTTGTATCAACATTTGTACTAAAAAAGTAAATTAAAAATAGGTGGCCACATGATCCCTATATGCCGTATGCAACAGGAAAAATACGCAGTTGCACACCAGACATTTAAAGGGCCTTCTCAATTTGTAGACATATATATACATAGAGTTATCATCCAACCTTTTATAGGAATAAATTAAATAAAACAGGACGGTTGCCCAAATATACATATACGTACAAGTGTGTGTATATATATATATATATATATATAAGCGGGATAGTATAAAAATTAATATCCAAATCTATAAATAAATATCGTCTTTATTCCAAAATATTGGATCATGACTCCTTGACCGGGATTATCTAAAGAAGATAATCAAGAAATCCTGAAAAGCAAACTTGTATACTATCATGTCAATTGGTACTTTATTTAGCAATTGAAAAACTGATGGATGCTTACAACTGTGGAATGCGAAAGAAAGGAATTTAGTTTAGAAGTGTTATACATACATACATATATATATATATATATATATATATGTTTCTATAAATGTGTATGTCTGTGTGTGTATTGAAAGGGAGAGGTGTTATTATATATGCATACATATAAAGACTTCTTAATTATCTAGTCGACGAAACATATTCATAGCATTTCTTGGAAAGAAAATATGAGTTGGTATTAATCCAAAAAAAAAAAAAAATAATAGCGTTTAGAAAATAAGGAATTGATCCAGATTCAGTATCATGGTAAAACACCAATTATGGAATAAAAGCAAAAAATTTAAAATAAATCAAGAAATGCTAAATAAGAAATAGGACAATTTACATTTTTTTCCTTCGAACTTTAGGCTTTGTTACAAATTAATGTCCCCTGAACTATAATTTTAACATTTTTTCTTCTTGAACTTTGGAAAACTTTGCGAATTTTTCCCTTCAATTAATTTTTTGACAAAAATATACACATAACACTCGTTTGAAGTATGAGCTGCGGATATTAAATAAGAAACACTTATAATTAAGTTAAAAAAAAGTAAATGTTTAGGGTTGATTGTCATTTTTTTTCTTATATTTCGCTCTTATAGGTAACTTCATTATTTCACTTTTAATAAGGGTAACAGGTACTAGGAGTACTGTCAATGTTTATCATTTCATGATTCTATACTTAATACTCCAAATTGATACTTTCAACGAGTGTTAGATGTATTTTTTCATCAAAAATTTAATTGAGTGAGAAAATTCACAAACTTTTCCAAAGTTTAGGAAAAAAGAATATTACAAATTGAAGTTCGAGTGACATTTTATGACAAAACCTAAAGTTCAAGGGGAAAATGTGTAATTTGTCCTAAAAAATACATATATTTGAGTTCTATTTCTTGCTTTGAAATTTGAATTGAAATAAAAAATCAAGGGCAGAGAGTAGTCCATAAACAATTGGTTCAATCGAAACTATCACACGACATGTTGTTTTTCAAAAGCAAAAATTTGCTGTCGTTTAAATGACGTTGTAGTTTACTTGGGTACTTGCTTATAAACGACGCCAAACTTTTGCTTTAAACGAGAATGAGAAACTTCATTCCAAAGTGGTCATGATCAGGTGCGTTATTTAATGTACACAATAAACAAGACTCTAAGAGGACCCCTGTGCCTTAACAACCAAAACACCTGATCGGGAAAAACATATAACAATAAAAACAAAGGCAGAAAACTAACTAATATTACTTTAATTAATGTGAACAAAATAATAACAATTCACATAACATGTCGATTGACACTTGTAAAATATATCACGGTTATAATTGAAGTCCCTAGTATTATTCTTCTAGCAATCCAAAAATTAATCTTACTGCTTGTTGGCTACGGTTTTGGCCGAAATTCTACTATCAGCACCTTTTGTTGTAGTACTGTAAGTCAAATCTAGTCAGCTTGTATGATAAATATCCTCGATATGATTGTAAGAGAGCAGCATTGGTGTGGCCTCCTTTGTTGATGACTTCTTCACAATTTAAGTTCTGATCAATTGGAATCTTCTTCAAGGCGTGCTTCCAACATTTCGTACGTCCATGCGAGCAGTACTTCACAGTCCGCTTCCATCGACACACGCTCTTATAAAATTCCTATAATCGAAACGAGAAAACCACCCCTCACTATTATAGTAAATTCATTTTATGGCACTGTAAACATCGAAAGAATATGTATAACAAACATAATTGTTAATAATTAGTACCTTAACGAAGTTGGTATTGTGAGATGATGATGATGATGCTATATAAATCACTTCCCAATTGGGACTTATCTGGCCTTTGAATAAACAATCTACCCAATCTTCACATCTTGATGATGAACTAATTGTCACTTCTAACTTCTGATTCATGTACTCAATGTTGCGTATAATGTTGTTTAATAGTAAATCACGGAAATCCTCATGGAGGATCAAACAGCTCTGCATAAAATAGAATGCAATTAGTAGAAGTGGAAGTGATGTTATAAAATCGTAAAGTAATGGAAAAAAAATTACAAGAAAAAAGTTTTTGGTAATAACCAAGGATAAGCATACACCTGATTTTGCAACTGCATGCCTGCATAGAAGAGTCATGCTCATGTCTTTAGTATGATTGTTTTTGGCAAACAACTCCTTCAATTTCGACAACAAAAGAGGAATGTTACGTTCTTTTTCGATCAAGGTGAAAACAGAATTGCACTTGTGATAAATTATTTGATGCGGGCGGAGAATAGAAAGGATGCTTATTGCCAATGAACTTCACCGATTGCAAGTTTGGAGCATTGATCACGGTGTTGTCGTTGAAGCTTTTGCAACTTCTCATGACTAATTTTCTGATACTTGGGCTAGAAATCTTTAAAGCTTTCTTATTAGGTGCAGGATAAACGTCGAAAAGATCCAAAAGCGGAAGGGAAACAAATCTAGAAACCATAGTTTGAAGCCAAATCTTATTTGGCAATTTGATTTTGTGCAATTTTAGTTGCTTCAAACTCTTTTCATCACAGGCGGCTAACTTAATCTCATAATTGTAAGGTGTCCCCAATACTAACATGCCAGAAAATGAAAAATCTCGAAGATTCGGTGCTGTTATGTCAACCCTTCTGAGAGAGTCACAGGAACGGATTGAAACACTTGTGATCTTGACTAGACCTGAAATCTGAAGACATTCTAACCGATCACATGCAATGAGACTCAAGCTCTTCAGGAAAGGAGAGCCAGAGAGGAATGTTTTGTGGATAATATCTGAATTTAATTGTGTATCTTTCAAGCTGAGATTTTGAAGGCTCGGGAACTTGATGTTTTCGGAAGAAATAATATTCTCAAACGTGCAATTACACAAATTTAATGTGGTGAGTGTGTTTGAAGCACGCAAGTTCAGAGGAAAGTAGCTCTTCTTCAAATTATAAGCCGAGATTTTGAGTTCTTTGAGGTTGTTACCTGGGGCAAATGCAAAGTTTATCCACTCCTTCATTGATGAAGATAATTTTTGAGGGTCAAGGTTGTCGGCCGAGGCCGTTGAGATTGTCAACTTTTCCACTCGAAGACCTAGGCGAATATAGCTTTCTAGGGTTTTCCACATGAATCCCAGAAACTTGTCTCCAGGCCTGATGAGATGTTGATCTATATCCACTCTGGAGCGCGAATCCCATACGCTTTTCCATGACTTTGAAAGGACACTTGTTCGAGCTCCTTCTTTTGCAGGAAGGAAATAGAGTATGTGATCAATGATATCTTTTGGCAATTTTGTCAAAAAATCCATCGCGACTTTCAATGCAAAAAGTCTATATTTGTGGATTCAAAGTAAAATACAACTATCAAATTCAAGTGGTTGTAAGTATAGCTTAGCCGTAATACCACAACTAAAACTCCAAATAAAGATATAGAGTTCGAATCTTTTCACCCTCTAACTCATTAAATATATATATATATATATATCAAAATCCAATCAATATAGAGTTAAAAAGAGTTATCCAAACTTTTTATAACAATAAAAAAATAATAATAATAAAAAAGGAGAGTTGCCCAAACATAATCGGGAAATTAAATAATCAACACAAGATATACAAATATGCTTTCTCTTCCAAAATAGTGGATTTATCCATCATGATTATCTAATGAAGATATTCAGATACTGAAAAGGAAAATCGTGCAAATCCAATTGCTTACGTTTGAAAAAATTAGTCTGATATTAATTTACCCTACTGATATAAAAACACGTGTACCTTAATATTATTGGCAACCCTATTTAAATGTAAATATGTTATCGTAAAAAAGTAGTTGAGAGTAGTACTCACCCAATTTAATCCAAGATAACCAATTCGATGGGTTCAATTTTTAGCAATCCACTCTACACCTATTCACACCAAAAGTTTTCATTTTTTTTTGGTAAATATAACTTAAATAGATATATTCATTAGTTTTTCTGATGAATTATGTCTTATTAACTTCAAATTTGCATTTTGGTCTTTAATTTTTTTATTTACTTAAAACGTATTTACGAAGAAATCAGACTAGATTTTAACTTCGCCAACTTGATTTGAATAATGACTGGTAAATTTTATTTTATTCTTGTATTTCTTATTAAAAATTTGATGATTAGGATTTTTTTATTATTATTATTATTTTATAATTTTGAACCCGTTTAACCCATTCAAATCAACTCGACTTTTAAAATATTGGATAGACTGATTTTAAATTTTGGATTGATTGTGTAGGTCAAAAATTTTTTTAGCCCGTGCAAATATATACGTGAGTTGAAAATTCTGAATCAACCCGAGTTTCAATTGGATGAGCTGAATTTAAATTTGGAGAAAAAAAATAAATAGCATTTTTATGAAAATAATTGAAGTAAATAACATATTTTAAAAATATTTTGAGTAAATAGCAGTAAATAAAAAATTCACTAAATAAACAGATCATTTCTTTTCTTCTTGTAAAAATGCTATTTACCTAGTCATTTACTTTTTACCTAGCAAATTTTCTAGTTTACCAAATAATCATTTACTTTAAATATTTTATAACATTGATATTAAGTACTTCAATTATTTTCATAAATAATGTTATTTATACTACAATTTCTCTTTTAAATTTTGGATTGATTGGGTAGGTTTCAGCCCACCCAAATTTGGCTCGAAATATCCCAAACCAACATGAAGGTTTAATTGGAAGGGCTGAATTTAAATTTTGAATTGCCTGGGTAGGTCAAAAATTTTTTCAACCCCCCCAAATTCGATTAGGTGATGGATTGAAAAATCTCATAAAATCAACTCAATCGACCCGAAATTCACACCTGGAGAGAGAGAGAAATGTGCTAAAAGCTTACAGCTTACTGTATAGTTTAGGATACATATAGATCTGACTTAAGGCAATTTGCTCATCGTTGTTCAAAGTGGCAGAAAACACATACTTTGCATATTCGAGAGAGCAATTTATTTGGTGGATTTGAGGATGTTATCATTTGTTTTGAGCCTGGCTCGGGAAGTTTTTCAAGTGTCATTCATAATTAATTACAAGCCATAATGTGCCAAAATTGATCATCCATCATAAAATAGTTGCTTATCATTTTAATTGTTTGATCGAACCTGAGAAACTTCATTAATCCAAAGGAGCCTGGAAAGTGGGTAACTCTAATGTACACAACAAACCAGATTCTAGGGAGAAAACAAAACCAAATCACTAAACATATAATCAAGAGAGCACATATTTTTTGCAACAATTTTGGCCAAAATTTTATTCTCGGCTCCTTTTCTTGTTGAACGAAGAGTAAATTCTAGTGTGCTTATACGATAATGCTTGATATGCTTGTACAAAAGGAGCGCCGATGTTGTGTTGATCTCCAACAGTATTAAGGACTTGTTCCAAATTCAGGCTCTCAATTTTAACGTCCTTCAAGCCGTGCTTCCAACGGTTGAAGTTTTGAAGTTCATTCTTTGAACAACATCTCTTGGTCTTTTTCCATCGACACAAGTCCTGTATGTAATCAAGGGAAGAATAAACAATCATTCGGGAGAAAAATCATATTCAAAATTATGGTTAAAATAATTTTGGTGCGTTAAATATATATGATGGAGAGAATTATAAATATAGCAAGTACCTTTATAACGTTGGTGTCGCGTGATGATGATGGTGATGCAATATAAAGCGCTGTGTAAGGCCAGAACAAGCGTTTCCCTAATCTTCACAGCTCAAAATTGGCTTAACAGTTACTTGTACCATGAAATTTTGATCAGACTTAAGGTTGTGTACTATGTTCTCCAACAGTGAATAATTGAAGTCCTTATGGAGGATCAAATGATTCTGTACGTATGAAAACCAGAATGCACACAAGTAACAGGAAAAAAAAAATTGTGAAGTATTTAAAGAATAATGATGATGATAACTATAACAAAAAGGACAACAATAACCACCGACAAGAAAAATAAGAGAAGCGATAAAGGGATCAAAGAAAAACAACAACAACAACAAACGATGATAATAGGGTATACCTGCCCATAATTTCGATATAAGTAATGCTCGCATGAAATAGCCATCTTTACATCTTTATAATATGACTGATTTTGGTAAATAATTCCTTCAAATTGTGCAACCAGAGCGCATGAGGGTAGCTTTTTGCAAGGAAAATAGAGAATTGCACCTGTGATAAATTATTCGACGTGGGCAGATAATAGAAAGTATACTTATTGGATGTGAAATTCACAGAACACAAGTTAGGAGCAACAATCGTGGTCTCATCATTGAAGCTTCTACAAGCTCTCATGACTAATTTTCTTAGACTCGGGCTGGAAATGTTTAGAGCTTCCTGATCATTAGGATTATCGACATTCCAGAGATCCAAAAGGTCAAGGGAAACAAACCTAGAAGTCATAGTTTCAAGCCAGCAGTTATTTGGCAGTTTGATTGTTTGCAATTTTAGTTGTTTCAAACTCTCTTCACAAGCTGCTAACTTAATCTCATTCGTGCAAGTACTCCATAATACAAAATCGCCACAAAACGTGAAATCATGGAGATTCGACGCTTCCCTTTTGAGAGATCGACAATTATGGACCGAAATGCTTTGTGATCCTAACTAAACCGGAAACCTCAAGACTTTTTAGCCCATGACAATCACTAAGACTCAAGCTCTGCCAGAGAGGAATGTTTTGTGGATTGCATCGGAATTTAGAGTTATAGCTTTTAGGGTGAGATTTTGGAGGCTTGGGAACTTGATGTTTTCGGAAATATTGTCGAACTTGTATACACGCAAATCCAATGTGGTTCGTGTGTTTGAAGCATGCAAGTTCAACTTAGGGAGGTCGCTTTTCTTCAAATTATAAGCCGAGATTTTTAGTTCTTTGAAGTTGTTACCTGGGGGGAAAAAACAAAGTCTATCCACTGCTTCGTTGAAGACAATAATATTTGGTCGTCGCATTCGAAGGTCTGCAATGTCAAATTTTCGACTCCGAGACCTCGATGAACATAACTTTCCAAGGTTTTTCTCATGAATTCCAGGAACTTGTCTTTGTCATGCTTTGAAGATCTCTACATTTAGATGCACTGTGGTGCGTGAATCCCATTCGCTTTTCCATGACTTTGAAATGACGCTTGTTCGAGCTGCTTCCTTTGTTGGAAGGAAATAAAATATGCAATGAATAATGTGTTCTGGCAATTCTGAGATTAAATCCGTAGCCATGGGTGATGGTGATACCCTGCGCCTCTCTATTTCCTTCAAATGTGATATATATATATATATATATATATATAGCAAGATTTCAGGGATCACGTTTACAACAAATTTGAGTAGAAACAAAGGATATTATTTGCCCTAACATAATTGGGAAAGTGTATATATATATATATATATATTTGAATTTAATAGTAAATTATTCGAAAGTATAAGTTAATGAGAAGGATTTTCATAATAAGAAACCAAAAAGGCACTCGTATTTCTTTTTTATTTCTTTTTAATTCAAAATTCAAACTACACCACGCTATTCAAATAATCATACTCCTCTTTTTTTTATTTTTTTTTATTTTTTATTTTTTATTTATAATCATACTGCTTTTCAAATAAATTAACAAATAAAGAATCGTACTCAATCCAGCTAGTTTCCCTTTTAGTATTTCATTGAAAAAGTAAAATATTTAGAGCAATACCCAAAAAAAAAAAAAAAAAAAAACAGAATTACTAGCTAAATAGTGCATCTAAAACTAGTGTGCGCTCGGTGTTACACCAACCTCAGTTTTTTTTTTTTTAATCGAAAATTGACTATAATATTACTGGCAAGATAAAATCATTATAAAAAACTATTGGGTAGAGAGAGACGAGAAAGGTTTTTAGGTTTAAAAAAAAAAAAGATTAAGACTCTATTTGGTGAAATGATTTGAGTTGAAATTTTTAAATTTAAGTTGATTGACTTTTTAAAAACTAGTTATATTTTTTGTTGACTTTTCAGAAAAGGACAAAAACTGAGATGAAAAATTTGAGTTTAAATTGTATTACCAAACAAAGCATAAGCCTTAGGTCTATTTGGAGGAAGCATTTGAATAAAAATTTTTGGGATGAAAATAATTCAATAAAAAATTTTGGATAAAAATATTTGAACTCTCATATAAAATGGTATTTGGATGTTAAAATATCTAACAGAACATTTGAATAAAAACATTTAGTCTATATTTGGTGAATGAGTTTAACTCAAACTCAACTTAAATTTTTCATCTCAATTTTTGTCTTTTTCTGAAAAGTCAATAAAATTTATAACTACTTTTTAAAAAATCAACTCAACTCAAACTTAAAAATTTCATCTCATCTCAAACTCAACTCAAATACCAAACGAACCCTAAGACTCTGTTTGATTTACTGTCCAGATTCTTGTAATTCTTTTGATTTGAACCGAATGATGATTTGAATTTGAATTAGTATTTGTAACAGTGTTTATATTATTTTCTACTATTGCAATTAAAAATGTCAGTAATTAGTAAAAGAAAATACTAAAACACCCGTTATAATCTGAATTTTTGAATGTTAATTTATATATCACACGAGTTGTTATTTTTTATTGTTAATGTTTTATTTGGCATTTCAACTCAACTCCAATTAAATTATATTTTTTCATATCAGTTTTTATCTTTTTCTAAAAAGTCAACAAAAATTATAACTAGTTTGGAAAAGTCAACCAACTTCAACTTAAAAACTTTATCTCTAACCGATAAACCAAATGCAAGCTAAGTATTTAAAAGATAACTACATCAAATATGTACCAATAAAAAGATAATAACTTATCGACACAAGAATTGTCACTCAAACACTGAGACTAGAGTTAGAGTTGGTCTCCAGCATATACTACTCACAATGGTCATTGCTGAAGTCCGGGGTCGTTTTTTTTTTCATTCGTTGTTGTTTATGAAGTTGTTGCTACTCTAAGGGTGTTGTCGTTTTCAGATTGTTACCTTTCCTATCTGTTATCGTTTCAAAGTTTGGTGTCGTTTGGTCCGATGGTTGTCATTTTCTCAAAACAAGTCCAATCTTCGCCTAGTCTTTGCACATTCGACCAAAATTTGATTTTGCCCCTGTGATCGTTTTAGAAAGCTGGCATTAATATCGTACTAATTAATTGCATGTAAAATCTAAGAGTAATTTCACATCCTAATTCATTAAAATGTGAAAAATTTAAATCCCTCAACCCTAAGTTAAAAAAAAAAAAAAGTTATCAATCTATTCTTTCATAAGAAAACGAACGCAAAAGGCTTTCACTTATTAAGTGTTCAAATCAATATGGGGATATCAAAAGACTTTATAGTAATTTTACATCTGATACTATAAGAAATGATGAAAATATTGATATCGATATAACTATCGAGGGTCCGAATTTATAGAAATATCGACGGATATTATCGATATCAGTAAAAATAAGGAAAATGATGGATATTTGCATAAAATCTTTGAAATTTCAAGTGAAGTTATAAGAAATGAAAAAGAATTAAATAATACATAAATTGATCTATTCTTTACTCTAAAATTATGTAAATTTTTTAATATTTGTAAAGTGCAATTTGTAAAAAAACGATTACTTATTAAAAAAAAAAAACATACATGGAAAGAATAACAATTTCATTATGTGTAAATTTCAGAATCTCATAACATTTTACATAACAATAAAAACAGACAAGGTCTATAATTAATATAAACAATATAAAATTCAAGACTAAAATAAACTCCTTTGAGGTTCAAAGCATAACTTTGCAAACTATCCTGATCTAAATAATAGTTTTACTAAAAAATAATGCTTGAATTATTCTAAAAATAGTTATTCAAATATTATATATATGATGATTGATCTTTTTCCACTGAAGTTCTATAAAACCCAAGAAGGTGGATATTATTCGTGAGCATGGAAAGTTATGTCATATGTCATTTGGGGAGAAAGATAGTAAAAAAATGACATAACCACTTTGATTTTCTTTTCACATGCTTAAATTCCTGACATTAGTTTTCTTCTTTAAAATAAGATATCTGACTATTTTTTGGCAATGTAGTTGTATTCATGGCTGGAAAGTATCAGTTCCCAAAAGCAAATAATTCATGTGAAGAGAAAAAATTTCCTTTTATTTCTTTTTAAAGTCTTTTTCTTCATTTTCATAAACATAGAAATCAATAGATATTTGAAGGATATATCTATTGAAATATCTGGATAAAATCTATATATATCCAAATATTCCGGTAAAATTGTGAAGCAAGATAACATATATTAATATGTTACGGAAATTTTCTGAAAACTATTGATATCGGACGGATACTTCATTAAGAAATATCTTTACCTCCTATATATGTATCGACGATCTTCATTTACAGATAATTTTAGGGAAATATCAACAAAGTTGTCGATATTTTCATCATTGAGTGTAAGGCAAGGGTTTGTAAAACATTTACGATAAAATAAAGACCCAAAAAAAAAAATCTACTTTTATTCTAAAACCAAACCTCCGTTTTTATCTTCTTTGCTCTTCTATTATTTTCTCAATTTTGCACTGGGTATATCTCACATGAACCAAATGCATTGCTCTCTGTCATTCTCTTGATTATTTATGACTTGGTTATTTGTTTAATTTTCCTATCAAATGTTTTGGTTGAACTGGGTTCGACTCTCTAATCCATGGATGCCAAAAGTTTTTTTTTTTTTTTTAATTCATTTAGGCAATAATTTTCCTGGTATAGAATATATTTGCAGAGAAACAGATTACAAATTTTTTTGTAAACAATGAAAAAACCAATCATAGGAGAGTCAAGAACCTAATGCAGAAAATGGCTCGGTCAACTGGCAGGCCTGAAACGATCTTTGGTTGGGTTGAGATTCACAACCACAAAGGACAAAATTAAGCTACATCACGATGGACGTTTAAGTTGTTATTTATCTGTTATGGTTCACTGGAACTTCAGAAGTTATCAAATTGCTAGCTAGGTTAGTTATTGAACAGAACTATTAGCTTAAAAATATTGCTGGAGAAATGTTACCAGAAAACTACATGATAAAATCAAAAAGAAAACCATATCGTATCATATTGTACCAGATAACTACTTGGACTGTCTACTCCTTAACGATATGAAGAACAAATTCTCTTATTTGTGCATCTCTGTTCAAATTTGCCGAACATTATTGCAGAATGGATTACAAAGTTGAACAATGGAGATTGGCAAATGGATATAATGTTCGTGTTCCTTCTCTTCTTTCTTTTTGATTTAATCAAGTAATTAGCTGGTAGCATTTCTATTGCACTATTTTTAAGCTAATGGTTCTGTTCAATAACTAACCTAGCTAGCAATTTGATAACTTCTGAAGTTCCAAGTGAATCGTAACAGATATTTGAACAACTTAAACGTCCATTGTAATTTAGTTTAGTTTTGTGTTTAATGGTTGTAAATCTCAACCCAACCAAAGGTCATATCAGGCCGGCCGAGCCATTCTCAGCATTAGGTTCTTGACTATCCTATGATTGATTCTTTCATTGTTTAGAAAAAAGCTGTAATATGTTTCTCTGCAAGTATGTTCTATACCAAGAAAGTTATTGCCCAAATGAATAAACAAATAAAAGCTTACGGCATCCATAGAGTAGAGAGTCGAGACTAGTTCAACAAAAACAGTTGATAGGGAAATTAAACAAAATCATATATAATAAAGAGAATGACATAAAGCAATGTTGTGAGCCATGCATATGTGGTTCATGTTAGATATACCCAATGCAAAATTGAGAAAAGAATAGAAGATCGAAAAAAGAGAGAAACGGAGGCTGGCTGGGGTTCCACATTATTGCAATTTGCTTAATAAAAATACATTAGAAAGAAGGTAATTAGTTTATATAGACCTCCAAGCAAATAATAAAAGACAAAATTTACCCACATATATCAATAAATAAAATAAATAAACCTAATGATAATTTCAATATAATAATCCTAATATAATTCTTAACCGTTCAGAAAAGATCCAAGATTAATCCCAGCAATGCAATTAAGAGAGTTTACTGTATTTAATTCTAACGAGCTTGTATGACGATACTTGATATGCCTGTAAAAAAGTATTATGGATGCTACTCTGGCCTCCAATGTTACTAATGTCCTGTTCCAAATTCAGTCTCTCAATTTGCAAGTCCTTGAACGCTTGCTCCAACGTGTGCTTCCAACATTTTTGACGATTTTGGCAGCACCTCACTGTCCTTCTCCATCTATGTACGTTCTTAGAAAACTCCTGTTTATATTTAGTATCAACCAAAGCGTAAAAAATTAATTATTCCAATCCAGAGAAAAACCATCATGATTCATTCTAGGGGTCCGTTTGGTTCGTCAGTTGGAGTTGAAATTTTTAAGTTGTAATAGTAAATTTTTTTGAATTTTCAGAAAAGACAAAAAACTTTTTGGGAAAAGACAAAAATTTTTTGGGAAAAAGACAAAAATTGAGTTGAAATATTTTAGTTTGAGATGATGAAACAAACATGCTCTAGGACTAAATTATTTTGGAATTACAGTAAACGATGATTTGGATGGAATTAAATTTAACAAAGAATTTGTAGTTGTAGTACACACCTTTATAAATTTGGTTTTGAGATCAGATGATGATGCTATGTTAATAGAATCCCAAGGGCGCCATTTGCGATTAAATAGACATTTGACCATATCTTTACCACTCAAAGATGGCTTATTGATAGTAAATAGTAACCTCTTATTGAGACTCGGATCCTTATGAAGGTTGCGTACTATATTGCAAAACAGAAAATAATTGAAATCCTTATGGAAGATCAAACTAACCTGCATAAAACCATGAGGCATAATCTATGTAAGTATACGAGAGAGGCCTGATGTTAGGATCAGAAATTAATACAAGAAAAACATAAAATTAAAAGAAAAAAAAAAAATCTAATACCTTTCTGCAGCTAACAAGTGTCATTCTCACATCTTTAAAATGTTTAGTTTTGGAGAATAAATATTCCTCCAACATTTGCATCCAAAGATCATTAACAGGTTGGTTCGAAAGGGGAGAATAAGAGAATTTCACTTGTGATAACTTATTTGATTTGGGCAGAGAATAGAAAGGATAGCTATTGTCCATGAACTCCACAAAACGCAAGTTTGGAGCGTTAATTACAGAATCCCTACTCAAGCTTCGACAATCTTTGATGACTAATTTCCTCAGGCTTGGGCTAGAAATCTCTATGTGAGTAATCCAAAGGTAGCCAAGATACAAAATCTGAAGGGAAACAAACCTAGAAACTATAGTTTGAAGCCAATCATGATTTGGCAATTTGATGCTGCTCAGTTTTAGTTGCTTCAAACTCTCATCACAACCGGCTAAGGTAATCTCAGGCCTCCCCGATCTTGACGAGCCAGAAACTGAAACAGCTTGGAGATTTGGCGCTTGTATATCAACCCTTTTGAGCGACTTACATGTGTCGACCGAAATGATTTTGATCCCAGCTAGACCTGAAACCTTGAGACTTTCTAGCCCATGACATAGAAAGAGACTCAAGCACTTGAGCAAAGGAGAGCCAGAGAGGAATGTTTTGTGGATAATATCTGAAGTTAATGATGATGTTCGTATCAAGACGAGTTTTTGGAGGCTCGGAAACTTGATGTTTTCAGAAATATTCCCAAACTTGCATTCAGACAAATATAATGTGGTTAGTGTGTTTGAAGGATGCAAATTTACGGCGAAGTCTCTGCTATGACTGACTTTTAGTTGTCTGAGGTTGTTACCTGCGGCAAATACAAATTCTATCCACTGCTTGGTTAAATCGAAAATTTGATATTCAGTGACGTCCCTCGGGAATGGTGTAGGCAGGGATAGAGTCAAATCCTCCACTCGAAGACGTCGATCTGCGTACCTTTGCAAGGTTGTACTCATGATTTGCAGTAACTCATCAGACTTGAGTTCGTTCATATCGAGAACCACTGTGGAGCGTGAATCCCATGCGCTTTTCCATGACTTTGAGAGGACGGTTGTTCGAGCTGCTGTCCTTCTGGGAAGGAAATCTAGTATGCGATGAATGAGGTGTTGTGGCAATTCTGGGAACAAATCCCTGTTCGTCATGGTGATTCTGATTAACAGAACCCTAATAGAGTCATTATCATCCCCAACAAATACATATATATATATATATATAATATATATGTATAATGTGTGTGTAAGACGCCGGGACCAAATTTACGAGCAAAGGGATAACTTCTAGTCTCGAGTCTAGCGAGAGAAGAATTCTTCAAGGATGGCTAATGAGAACATAAATTGAAGAACTTTAGATATATTTATATGCGATCATCCCAGCTTTTTTATTATTTTTTTTCTTAAAAAAAATAATAATAAAAATAAAAATGGACAGTTGCCCTAACGTTGATAGCCACGAGTCAGTAAATTAAAAATATGGTTTTATTCGTAAAACATAGAGGTATTAATCATGATTATTTGAAGAATACAATGAGATAAACTTGTATTTAAATTTCTTTCCAAAAAAAGAAAAAGAAACTTGCATTTTAAATTTCAAACTAACCGCGGCATTCATGTCATATTCAGTAGTTTCCCTATAATCTTTTTTTTTTTTTTGATTGATTGAAAAATATATTTAATTTTGTTTGCAACCTACAAATCTTGAGAAACAACCAACTGATGATATTAAAAATGGGGAATTTTACAACGGAACCCTTTTGCTTTCCCCCAAAAATGGACTAAAAATTTTTTGGCCATTAGATCAAACTTTGAGGGCTTAAAAAAGCTAAAGGTCGTCTAATTAAAATAAATCCTTTCACATACAATTCACCTCATTTTTCTTTCTTTTAAAAAAAAAAAAAAAAAAAAGGCCTTGGACTCACCTTCCGGCGAAAGAAGCCGGCAACTTTGATTCGCCTTTCTCCCCTCGTCGTCGCCTCAGCTTCAAGCTCCCCCAGATCGAGATTGAGATGGGTTAAGGGTGGTCACCGTCCCCCATGGGCACAAAAATTCGGCGAGCCCACGACAGAGGGTCTCGCCCAAGTGGCCAATGACAAGTCTCTGTGATGGACGTGGAGGGGCGACGGCGACGAGGTTAGGAAGGTCAAGGGGCGGGCAAGGTTTGACCCACGACTGACGGCGGGTATCAAACGGTGGTGAGGGGAGATTTCCGCTCCGCTGGCTTGTAGATCCGTGGCTGCGATTGCGAGCTAGTCGCGATTTCGGCAATGGTGGGTCGAGCTGGGCAGGGGTTGGAGGGGGTTGGGTGCTCGTCGGCGTTCTCACCATCTTGGGCTTGGGCGCTCGCCGTCGTCGTCGGAGGAGAAGGGTGAGGAATGGTGAGGAAAGTTTTTTTTTTGAAGTACAATAACATGTTGTAACTTACACCATAATTTGATATATCATAATAATCTAACCATTTTCATTCGTTGGATTTTATTTTATTGATGGAGTAAAATTTTTTTTACATCACTGTAGAAAACCGCATAAAAAATAACGTACAACTAAAATAACACCTTCATTTAAAAAAAAAAAAAATGGGACTAGTAAATTGACCATTGGATCATTTTAAACTATCAAAATTAAAAAGATTCATAAAAAAAAATCATTACACCTACCACACCAAATTATTATTTTACAAAACATTTCAAAACAAAAAAAAACAAAAAAACAAAAAAACAAAAGAAAAGAAAAGAAAAAGAAAAACTTGCAAGCCCCTCTCCCCACCGGCAGTCATCTCCACCGAGCCACCTTGATGGCTCCCGGAGCGAACCGGGCAAGGCCATAGTGGCGACGGCGCCGGCATTCTCAATCGTGGGCCGCCCACCCCATGTCGCCCACTGCCTGAATCGAGACCTCGCGTCGACGCTGTCGGCTTGGAGTTCGTTCTCGATGGTAACAACTCGAAGCCCCAACCACCGTCTCTGTGCACCACTAGGAGCCCCAGGCGAAGGCAGAGAAGGTCAGTGGACTCACTGGCTCAGCCGGACTCGCCAGCTTTCTTCCTCATCTCCGATCAGCGTGAATCGACAGATCCAATGGAGGGGAAGGCACCAGCGAGTTGCAGTGGCCACCATGGCCGTGAATTGCGCCGAAAAAGATGGCGAAGGAGAGGAGGTCGGCGTGAGGTCACGTTGGGTGTCGAGCGTGCAGAGGGAGGCAGCGTGGAAGACGCCGGAGCAACGGAGATTGTGGAGAATTGGGTTTACTTTCTCTCTCTCTCTCTCCCTCTCTCTCTTTTTTTTTTTGTTGGTAATTGTGTACGGGCATAATCAGACTAGTAGGATGCACGATAAATTTTTGTGAGCAAACAACATCTCAAACGTTGAAATGAAAACTGACGACTAAAAATGCTTTTCCCATTGTTTAAGTCATGAGATCTCAATGTACAAGGCCCCTAAAAAATTAAAAAAGAACCGGGGAAAATTTTGTAAAGAGAAGAGAAAAGATTTTTATTTGCTTAGCTACAGGGTAGTTTTATGAGAATAAGAGGACAAAGAAAAGACGATTAAATGTTATTACAATTTAAAATTGAAAAATTAAGATGAATGGTCTTTTTTGATTACCTATTAGATTTAGTAGAATCAATTCAATATTAATAAAATGTTCTTTTCAGTGATTTTTTTTTTATCATAATATATCAAACTTTCTCTTCATTTGATATAAGCATACTTTTGGTATTATTAAAGTTGAATATCAAAATAAATAAATAAATAAATGGGTGTAAAAAGAAATTTGAAGTAGTTGAATATTCTTTTATTTTTATAAAAATAGTTGGAGACAGTTTAGGAATATATATAGGGGTGAGTGACGAGTAATTAATCGGTTTAAATTTAAAAAGAGTGTGTATTTAGAAAGGAGATATGAAGAGTTAAAAAGGATATGCCAATAGAATCACCCTTTCTCATTTTGAATCATGACGATTTCTTTTATTTTCATAAATTAATGAAAAGAACCCTAATTTGGAATAAAATTCATTAATGATAATTCTATTTATACCTTTATGGTTAGGAGGAGTTTTTAGAATTAATCTATGAATGTTCAAGGACATTGAAGTAGATTTTCACATAAATTGCTTCTAGGGTCTTGAACTTCCCAACTCAAACCATGTTCTATAAAAGGGCCATGTTAAAGTTGAAAAAACATGACGAACGTGAAACCCAATAACCATCAAAATGATTGGAAAAGAATAAGATCAAGACATTTTCATTTCTGTAGATAAAAAAGATATGTCATTTAAAAAGAGTACAAAAAGATGAGTTCCATTTTGACGTAATAATTGGCATGGTAGTACTGTAAATAAATGATAAACAAATATAGTTGTGTGAAATATATATATATATATATGTACATATACATATATAATATACGAAAACTCTGTACGGACGGCGATACAACCTCGAGACAAAGAGCCATCGACGATGGTGGCGACGAGGGGGGAGTCGGGGGACTCGGACCGCGTCCGGCTTGGCCTCTTCGCCGCCGACGGGGAATGTGAGAAGCTTTCTTCTCTGTACTTGTCGCCGGCACCCGTCGCGATCAAGTCCGGTCGCTGGCCTCGAGCGCCTCCGGCTTGGTCTTTTCGCCGCTGACGTAGCGAACTCTCTCTCTCGGGTTGTATCGCAGCCTATACATAATATCTATATATATATATATATGAAATTGTATATATATATATATTATAAAATTAGATATAAATTGTAAATATTTATATATTTTTTTTGCTGGAAATAAATATTTATAATATTTTATATCTATATAATTTATAAATCTGAACTTTTGCAATTCAATAATATATATATATAACTCAGTACGGACGGCGATACAACCTCGAGAGAGCTGCGACGAGGATGGAGTCGGAGGAACTCGGATCGCGTCCGGCGAGGGTTTCGCCGGCGCCCGTCGCGATCACGTCCTGTCGCTTGCCTCGAGCGCCTCCGACTTGGTCTTCTCGCCGCCAACGTAGCGAAGTCTCTCTCTCTGGTTGTACCGCAGCCTATATATATTATACACATATATATTTAGCAAAAATATATATATATTATGCATACAATTATAAATATGAAATTGTACATATATTATTCAAAACATATATTGTAAATATTTAAAATATTTTTTATATTTTAGATTTATTGTAAATATATATTGTAACTATTTTACACCTATATAAATCTGAACTTTGCAACTCACTCATTTATAAATATTTATATATTATATTGTGTAGGCATATATATATATATATATATCTATGGATATTAAATCGTATAGATATATAAATCTGAATTACACTATATCTCTGTGTGTGTGTGTATATATATATATACTCATTTATAAATATTTGCATATTATATTGTGTAGAATATATTAAATTCTGTAGATCTATAAATCTGGATTATACCGTATCTGTACATCAATTCATCCTTCCATATTTCTGTTGTGAAAGGGAGTACAAACAGTAGAATTTCATTATTATACATAAATATATACACACACGAAAGTTCTTTTTGTATCTGTAACGACTGTGAGCATACCAGAGACATACACAACAACTAGTGAAGTTATCTTTTGAAAGAAATATAACTATATATGTATTAAATTGTGTAAAGATATAAATCTGAATTATACTATACCTGTATATATATTATACATATATATATACTCACACACACACACACATGAAAGTTCTTTTTGTATTGTAGGATGCACAGCAAAGGCAAAGGCTTCGAACCAGAGTTTTTAAATGTAACGCATGTGGAGGGCTTGTAGCGTTTATGGATGAGCCTAAAAACCTTGGGAACGATGATGTCAGTGATGATGAAGATGATAACGGTGAAGAAGGTAATAAGGATCTCGCTGTTGAGGGTGATGACGACGAGCGTAATGAGGAAAATGATAGTGATGATAACTTGGACGGAGAAGATTACCCTAGCACCGATGAGGACGAGGAGCAGGATGCTACTGACCCCGATCCTACTGATCCTACTGATCCCAATCCTACTGATCCTAACAACGATCCTGCTGATCCTACTCACGCAATTTTTGATAAGCTGTGAGTCCTCATTCTCCACCTGTTGTCGTGTTATTATTGGATCATAACTCTTCAATAAGCACAGAAATTTGTTATGTAGCATCACCAACGAGACCGGAATGGGCAGGCACTGTAAGTGTGATCCAAGGCAGCCTATCACGAAAGATGGAGAGAAGTCATACTATGTTCCTTTGTAAGCTGTTGGGGTTAGACTTCGTCTTCCCATTTATGACGTTAGCTTCTAACAGTTTGTCTAACGAACGTCGAACGTATTACTTTTGGGCCGGACCCAACTTATAACATTGCCTAATCATGGGCAACAATCGATCACATAATTGGGCCAGACCCAATCCATTCCGTTCAATCCCGAACGATGATCGCTCGTTTAACATGGGCCGGACCCAGTTAACGACCAAGTCATTACAATAAAACGCTCGTTCACACTCGAACGTCGAACCAACAGATCAAACGCGATCTCTATATAAGGTACGAACAATGGATCACAATATCAGACTTGTGTCCGAATTAACGTTCGTCGCTCGTATTCGACAGATTGAGACATCTCTCCTATAATCGTCGAACTCAAATATCAACAACGATATTACATCAATAACCGCCAAGCCCATTGTCCGAGATTAAGGCTTACTCTGGTAACCGTCTGTTCAAAATCTCCAATGGCATGCTTACACGTGTCCCAAGGACATTATCTGAAACTGTCCGAAGCAGTTACGGGCTCAGGCCCATCTTCCTCTATAAATAGAGGAAGACCCCCCACGGGAAAGGGACTGATTCTAGAACGAATTCTGAATCTCTGTTTTTCTTTTATTTCCCAGAAAACATACTCTCCCTCTGCAGAAATCTTCTCAAACTTTCATTGTATTCACAAACATTCATATTAGTGAAATTACTCTCACTGACAGAGGACGTAGCACCAATTTGGGCGAACCTCTATACTTCTTGGTGTCAATTTATATTCTGCTTTTCTTTAATTTCATTTTCTGATATGAAATCTGTTCTTACATTGCTTTGTTAAATTTCACTACGATGTCCAAGGGCCCAATCAATCGATTATATCATATTTTCTGTATTAACACTTCTGTTAAATTTTGACTGTAGAAAACCAGCATCTACAGTTTGGCGCCCACCGTGGGGCTCTTGGACGTCTTACATCGGAAATTTGCAGAACAATCATGGCAGCAGAACATGAACGCCAGGAAGAACTTCCCCAGGGAAGCCCAGTCAACCGTGAAGAAGCTTCAACCTCTGAAGCAAACTCCCAAATCGCTCATCTGACGCGATTGGTTGAGGAACTGACCAAGAAACACGAGAGTCAGCAAAGTCAAATGGAAAACATCACTGCAGAGAACCAGATTCTCAAGAACCAGTTGATGTCGAACTCCCAAGCGGCCTACTCGTATTACTACCCGTACTTAGGGTATACAACCGGAACGAGCGCTGGGGGCTGGAACACAGCCACCGTACAAAATCCCCAAGGTACGAACACAGGGGGCTGGCAAGCATCCACTTCCCGTGAACAACATGGGACGAACGCTGGAGGCTTGCAACGAGCAATTCCTCAACAACGAGCGTCGAGGGCTGCGTACAGTCCTGTGGCATCAATGCAACCCCTATTCACACCTGGGGAAACTCCGGCTGTAAACGAGTGGCGAGCGGAGCAGAGACAGACAGCACAAGGATTCGGCGCCGGAAGACAGACCACACCAGTGCGGCGTTCGACGTCCGACGTACCAGTACCACCAGGTCTCATTCAACAGGAGCCCGCGAACGTTGAAGACCTGATGAGGAGTATAATGTCCGAAGAAATGAGGACATTAGAAGCTCAAATGCAACAGCGCTTCTCCTCGCAAATACATAGAGCAACGACCTCCACACCTGGGATAGACGACCTTGCTCGTGGTGTCCGCGAGACGCCTTTGACAAAGCGGATCACCAGCACAATCACCCCCAAGTTCAGCAATGTTACTTTTCCTCGGTTTGACGGAATGTCAGACCCTCATGACCATCTCCTGCAATACAAGCACGTCGTACAGTCGACGAACATACCGACTGGTATGCTCGACGATATGATGTGTAAATTGTTCGCTCAAAGTCTGAAGGGAGCGGCTTTGAGGTGGTTTTGCAACCTTCCAGCAGAATCGATCGACTCATTCGATGAACTTTCGCTTGAGTTCATGCGAAGCTATTCCGTTCACATCCAATCCGGCAAGACAACAAAGGATCTTTGGAGTGTGATCCAGGGGCCACAGGAGTCACTGCGCGCTTATGTAAAGCGCTTCAGCAAAGCAATATCGGAGATTTCTGGGCTCGATGACGGAACGGCTAGAGAAGCTTTGAAGAAGGGACTAAGGCACAGGTCCTTGTTCAAAAATGAGATTTGTGCCCGATACCCTCCAACGATCCAAGATGCTTTGCATCGAGCGAAGGGATATATCGAACTGGAGGAAGAAAACGAGCGAGTTGAACGAGATCTGGCTCGGACAAGGGAAGAATTGACGAAGGCTCGTAACGAGCCAAACAAGGCTTTCAGACGCGAACGCCCGCGCCCACAACGTCGAACGGACATCAGAGTCGAACGCTCAACTAGGCGTGACCACAAGCGTCCTCTCTCACCACCAAAGTATGCCCTTGGCATTAGTCCTTCCGAACTGATCGCTCACCTCAAGCGACAGGACTTTGTCACCTGGCCCAAAAAGCTGCCAGCGAACCCTGCCAGAGACACAACAAAGTACTGTGAGTTCCACAAAGACCATGGTCACCAGACCGTTGATTGCAGGGCTTTGCGAGCGGAAGTGGCTGAGCTTTTGAAGAAGGGCCACCTTCGAGAATTTCTCACAGAGAAGGGGAGAGAGACGTACGGGCTTGGAGGCGAGAGCAAGGAAAGAAGAGTAGTACAGCACATCGAAGACACGCCTTCGCCACCGCCAGTTCGAAAGACGATAGGCGTAATTTGCGGAGGCTCGATTTATTGCGGAGATACAGTCACTGCTGTCAAGTCTTATCGAAGAAAGGCCATGCAGCCGATCGCGTCAGTTCTTCCCGATGATCCCGTCGAGCATTCAATCTCTTTCCACAGCAGCGAGGCTACAAATCTAAGCCGACCTCACGACGACGCACTTGTTTTGACACTTAACGTGTCGAACTGTGAAGTTGGTCGTATTCTCATCGATAATGGTAGTTCTGCCGATGTTCTTTTCCTTTCAACACTCAGAGAGATGGAGTTATCTGAGTTGGACATCGAGCGTTCAACGACCATATTGACAGGCTTCAACGGAGAATCGACCGCTGCTGTTGGAAAAATCAAGCTCCCAGTTTTTGCAGGAGGAGAAAACAAGCTGACCACCTTTTTGGTGTTAGACTGCCCGTCTGCCTACAACATTATTCTAGGTAGACCATGGATACACTCCATGAAGGCAGTACCGTCCACTTATCATCAGAGGATCAGGTTCCCAACGAAGAGAGGAGTTAAGGAGATCAAGGGGAACCAGGAAGTCGCGAGGACATGCTACTTGCATTCTCTGAAGATGAAGAAGACCGATCGCTTATAGCAATTAGAGAAGAAAAGCGAATCGAGCGATCGTGTACAACCGGACGTTGAACAACTGGATGAGATCCAGATCGACCCAGCCCAGCCAGATCGAGTCATCAACATTGGCTCTCTGCTCGATGACATTACTCGCACACAGCTACTGAGTTTCCTTCAGAAGAATCTAGACTGCTTTGCATGGTCGCACAAGGACATGCCAGGCATTGACCCAGAAGTGACAACACATCAACTCAACGTCGATCCAAGCCACAAGCCTGTTAAGCAGAAAAGAAGGAAACTTGGTATCGAGCGGAATAAGATCATTAACGACGAAGTGCGAAAGCTAATCGAGGCTGGATTCATCAAGGAGGTTCAGTACCCAGACTGGCTAGCGAACGTTGTAATTGTCAAGAAAAAGAACGGCAAATGGAGAGTTTGTATCGACTTCACAGACCTAAACAAAGCATGCCCAAAAGACAGTTTTCCCCTTCCACACATCGATCGTTTAGTTGATGCCACTGCGGGCCATGAATTACTCTCGTTCATGGACGCATTTTCTGGCTACAATCAGATCCTAATGCATCCTGACGATCAAGAGAAGACAGCGTTCATAACAGAAAGGGGAATCTACTGTTACAAAGTCATGCCATTTGGGTTGAAGAACGCCGGTGCAACTTATCAAAGACTCGTCAACGCAATGTTCGCTGATCAACTCGGTCGAACGATGGAGGTATACATTGACGATATGCTGGTCAAATCATTGAAGGCTGCGGACCACATTGGACACCTATCAGAATGCTTCTCGGTACTCAGGCAACACAACATGCGTTTGAATCCTTCCAAATGCTCGTTTGGTGTTTCGTCTGGAAAATTCTTAGGTTACATTGTGACGCAGCGTGGTATCGAAGCGAACCCTGACCAGATACGAGCGCTAGTTAATATGCCTTCACCAAAGAACAAGCGAGAGATCCAGAAGTTGACTGGACGTATAGCAGCGCTGAATAGATTCATCTCTCGATCGACCGACAAATGCCAGCCATTCTTCAAACTGCTCAAAGGCAACAAGAAGTTTGAGTGGAACGAACGATGCCAACAAGCCTTTGACGAACTGAAAAGGTATCTGTCCACACCTCCAATACTAGCCAAACCAGAAACAGGAGAAAGTCTATTTATTTACTTATCCGTAACGGAAGTTGCGGTAAGCGCCGTTCTAGTACGTGATTCGAACGGTGAACAGCCAATCTACTATGTCAGCAAGACATTACTCGATGCGGAGACACGATACCCGGTGGTTGAGAAATTAGCACTGGCCCTCATAACTGCTGCGAGGAAGCTGAGGCCATATTTCCAATCACACTCGATCATTGTAATGTCAACCTACCCCCTACGAGCGATACTTCATAGTCCAAACTTGTCAGGACGTTTGACAAAATGGGCAGTGGAGTTGAGCGAGTTTGACATCGAGTACCGGGTTCGAACAAGCATTAAATCTCAAGTACTAGCTGACTTTGTAGCTGAACTCACTCCCGATCCTTCTACGCCAAAAACGCAAGAAGAATGCTGCTGGACGCTCATGGTGGACGGAGCATCGAACGTTAAAGGATCTGGAGTGGGAGTTTTTTGCAAAACCCCTGAAGGAGAAATAATCGAGCAGTCGTTTCGCCTGGGATTCAACGCTTCTAACAATGAAGCCGAGTACGAAGCTTTGATTGCTGGGTTACGTTTGATGAAAGCGCTGGGGGCTCGACGTTTGAAGATTCAAAGCGACTCACAGCTCGTTGTGAATCAAGTGCTGGGAGAATACACAGCCAAGGATACAAGAATGGAAGCTTATCTGAACGTTGTCCGTTCGCTTGTACAACATTTCGAAGAATACTCGATTGAACAAGTGTCGAGGGATCTCAACACACAAGCGGACGCCTTGGCATCATTTGGTTCAACTTCGGAGCCGAATATACGTCGAAGCATCCCAGTAGGATACATCGAGGAACCAAGCATCCAGCTCGAGTCCACAATCAACACAGACGAAGCCCCAGACGACTGGCGAACGTCCATAACTGCCTACCTGAAGGAAGGAGTTTTGCCAGAAACCAAACAGGAAGCTCGAAAGCTCAAGACCAAAGCTGCACGATTTTCACTAATCAACGACATCCTCTTCCGACGTTCGTTTAGTGGCCCCTACGTTCGATGCCTCGGTGACAAAGAAGCAACATACGTTCTGAAAGAAGTTCATGAAGGCGAATGCGGAAACCACTCTGGGGGACGATCATTATGCAACAAAGTCAAGCGACAGGGCTACTACTGGCCAACTATGCTTCAAGACAGCGAAGACTTTGTCAGACGGTGCGACAAGTGCCAGAGACATTCCCCCGTTTTCCATCAGCCAGCAGAACGATTATCGAGCATCGCATCTCCATATCCATTCATGAAATATTCAATGGATATTGTGGGCCCACTACCAAGAGCGAGCGGTCAACGCAAATATTTGCTTGTACTCACTGATTATTTTACTAAGTGGGTCGAGGCAGAAGCATTTGCGGACGTTAAGGATTCGGACGTTGAAGCCTTCATCTGGAAGAGCATTATCTGCAGATTTGGTGTGCCCCAAGAAATTGTTACAGACAACGGTTCACAATTCATTTCGGGTAACTTCAGAAAATTCTGCAAAGAGTGGAATATCGAGCTTAGCTTCTCTACCCCTAGATATCCTCAAGGGAACGGGCAAGCTGAAGCAACCAACAAGACAATTGTTCAGAATTTGAAGAAGAAACTCGAAGCTCGAAAGGGGCGATGGGCAGACGAACTTCATGGCGTACTTTGGGCGTACAGAACAACCCCGAGAAGGGCGAACGTGGAATCTCCATTCTCACTAACCTTCGGTGCAGAGGCTGTTGTCCCAGCAGAAATCGGTGTCCCTACACTCCGGCGTCAATTGGCTTTTGAAAACGAAGGTCAAAATCAAGAAATGCTCAACGACAGTCTGGACCTGCTTGACGAACGACGAGATCAAGCCCTGATTCGCATGGCAAACTACCAGCAGTCGGTGGCAAAGTACTACAACTCCAAAGTTCGACCGAGAACTTTCAACGAAGGAGATCTCGTACTTCGCAAAGTATTCCAGAACACTGCCGAGCCAAACGCAGGAAAGTTGGGAGCAAATTGGGAAGGTCCTTACCGGATCTTGAAGGTTATCAAACCAGGCGTCTACCGTCTGGAGACGAGCGATGGAGTGGAGGTTCTTCGCAGTTGGAACTCGCATCACCTACGTAAATATTACTTGTAATTTTTATACTTGTAATTTTTATTTTTGACAATTTCTGTAAAGGCTAGATCCATTACGTCGAACATTCGATATCGAATCGAATCCGTAGGTCTATGCCTAAAGACTCCATACACTTTACTTTTTCGCGATTCATTTTCTGTAAAGGCTAGATCCGTTACAGCGAACGATCGACACACGTTCGAACCTGTAGGTCTACGCCTCAAGATCATTTAGTTCAGCTCCTGAACTACGTTCGACTTGATCCCTAAACATTGGGTACGTAGGCAGCTCGTATACATTTGTACGAGTTCAGTCGTAAAAACAAACAAACAATTTCATTGTTCAATCGAACTACGGAAGGCTTGATCCCTAAACATTGGGTACGTAGGCAGCTCATCACATTTGAATGAGTTCAGCTAATATAACTATTCAAAAACATTGTGTTTCACACACTTGTTTTCATTCGATGTTCGTCTTTACGGACTTGAGTTATATCAAACAATGTTCGTCTTCACGAACTACATTATTCGGTTGCAAATCTCATTCGATGTTCGTCTTTACGGATTCGATTTAATATAACGTTCGTTATCGCGAATTATTAGACATGCAACCCAATCATCCACCGTTCGTCTTTACGAATGAGTGCGGCTACATTATTACACAATAATCGTTCAGATTATTAACGTTCGTCGTTACGAACTAAACGAGCTAACTCCAATTCCTTGCTAATTGTCCGAGTAACGCTCGTTTCGACAATCAACATGCGACATTTCGCATCGTCATCACACAAATGGGAACAAAAATTTAAACTTCATTAAAAATCAAAGAATTAATGTTGTTTACAATTCATTGTTCCAACAAAACAAAAACTGTCTATTCCTACGGCTGGGGGCTCGGGTCTCGAGGCTCGACTCCATCTTGGCCTGGGTCGTTTGATGTTGGCTCAGTATCTGCGACAGGAACGGATGGACCTTCCATCTCATCTCGATACAGCTCAAGTTCTTCATCGATCTCAGCATCAACGAAGAGCCCTTGCTTATACTCCTTTAGGAGATCGTATCGAGCCTTGATGGTAGCCTTTTCAAATGCATCAAGGATCTGGGTGGCGAGCGCAGCGTTTTCGGTCTCGAGAGACTTGATTTTGGCTTGCGCCTCATCAAACCTATCGACCATGACACCCATCATGCTCGTACCCTCCTTCGCCTGATGAATGACATCTTTCAGGTTGGCCGTCAATCCGTCAGCGCTCGTTTTGACATCACTGAACTTTCGTTCGATGTCCATCAGCATCTCCCCGCGCTTCTTGTCTCTTGCTTCGAGCTCAATTAGTCGAGCCCGCAGTTCGACGTTCTTATCATTTGTGCGCTTCATCAGCCCCATCGCTCGAATATTGGTCTGCAAGACATTCAAAAAGTTCAATATTAATACTTGATATTGAATTCACCAAGTATGAATTGCAAAATCATACACACAAACTTACCTTCAGGCCATCCCATAGGAGGTCATCAATATGGGCCTGAAGAGGACCCTGGCTCAGCGTCTCTGAATCGGCATCCGACAGCAGTTGATGCATTATCTCGACGCTTGTCTGCCTGTCTTGAAGAAGCCTCGCCCTCAGAGGCAAGTTCACCTCGACCTTCGGACCTTCATCGTCCGCCTCCGGAGTCGAAACTTTCGACTTTTTGCTCCTCTTCGCCGGGAGCTTCTTCTTTCCCTTCTCGATTGCCTTTCGTTTCTTGGCAATCGGCGAAGCAGGCTTCGCAGGAGGTTCCGGAGATGACTCGAGCACCGGAAAGGGTACGGGTTCATTGTCCTTGGACGCGCTCACAGCTGCAGCAGTAGCTGCAGCGGCAGCAGCCTTCTCTGCTTCTTTGGCGGCTTTCTTCTTCGCCATTATTTCCTTTGGGTTGGGAAAATCCATCACCATCGTGTCAAGCGCGAAGTCTGCGATTAAAGCCTCCTCGTCAGTTAAGGCGTTGATAAACAATGGAGCGCCGAACAGTCTTCTCAACGCTCCCCTGATTACGAAAGACCAATATACCCAAGGAGGAACTCGTTTAGGAATACCTGAAGGGATTTCCACAAAATTCTTCCAAAGGCTCGATGCTCGAAATCGCTGGGGAGTATAGATCTCGTCCCACTCTCTGTTCGGCAAGGCGAGTAGACGTTCGAGCTTCTCCTCGAATAATAGACCTAGAGGAGGTGGCTTCTTGGATTCCTTGTCTGCAAAACGTAAGATACTAAAGTTAGTATTCATGCAAAGTACAACGTCGTACCTTCGATAGCCGACGTTCGACACTTACGAAGAATTCCCCATAACGGGTAAAATGCATTGGCAAGTCCACCCATCGACTTCTCATTAATATGCATGAAGAAGTAATGGTTTTGCCAGTATCTGTCCGCGTTTCTCATCTCGCCAACGATTTGCTTCCCTTTCCTGGGATACATAGAGTATCGCCCTTTGTCTTTGAAATTTTCTTGGGGATAATAAGTTGCGAGAACATCATCCACTGACAGTTCGATGCTCGCTTCACCCGCAAGTACAACTAAACCCAGGAAGACCCTCATCCCGTTCGGCATCAGCTGCGGAATGGCCAACTGATAGTGATTCATGCACTGGATGAGGAGAGATGGAAGAGGAAGCCGAAGTCCACACTCGAAGTAGATGGTGTACATACAAATCCATCCTTCGGTAACGGTATCTGCTCGTTCGTCCTCCATCGGAAGGCGAAGCTGGACTTCATTGGGAAAGCCGAATTTACCACGGATTTCGGCCAAGTCATCTTCCGTCAGAACAGACTTCGGGTTCGACGTTCGCAAAAACGACTCGATGCTCAACTGCCTTGGCTTCTTCGTCAATCGAGCAATGGGAGGGATTGACAAGACTTCAGCTCCTGATGTCGTCGCCGGTCGATTTCTCTCAGTCGCTGCGTTACTTGACCCAGTGTCCGTTCGACTATGTTCGAAAGCATATTCGAACCTCGAGCGCTGAGTTTCGGAAGCCAGTTCGACATCCGGACTTTCTTCGCTGGAGTAGGTGCTCGTCCACTCCACATCTGCATCTTCGATGACTTGCTTTTTCTTGTCCATAACTAAAGTCGTAACGAACGATGGAAGGTTTTCGGATCTAAAAGCGGTTTCCTAACCCAGATCCTATGAAGTTTCGTATGAACACGAAGAACACTATACTAAAAACCCAGAGAAACTTCACTAAACTACAAACCTTCGGTAGAAATGCAGAAAAACTAACCAGAAAGAGTCGGAAGTAGAACGAAAAACGTTTTACTAAACCAAAATTACACAAAATGGAGGAGAAGAAAAGAAATCTTGCCTGAAAGTCGGTGGTCTGAGAAAACTCTGGGTTCTTGATTTTTCGAAATGCTCTGAATGAATGCAAATATAAGCGAGAGTGAGGGTATGCGAAGAGTTATAAAGCCTCGCCAAGCATCAACGGTCCCGATTTATTCGGAGAGGTGTGATCAAACGGCGTGAATATCGCAACTTTTCGCATTCCCGCTCGATGAATCGTACGATGCAACGGTTCGAAATCCCAAAAATCTCGCGTATTCCAGCTGTATCTTCATACGTCACAACGGTACGAATCCCAACAGAAAATAATGATGCCGTTTCAGAATACCCACTCAGTACACGCCACGTGTACACTGGCATCATCTCTCGCTGGGCTCGAGATTTCCCATCGAGTGATTCGTCAGTCTGTTCAGATTTCCCTCATCTGATATAACCACGACTGATGCGATTTTCTCGCTAACGTTCAAACACTCTATCGAGGATCCATCGCTCGATAGAGTGGGGGGCTATCTGTTGAGGTTAGACTTCGTCTTCCCATTTATGACGTTAGCTTCTAACAGTTTGTCTAACGAACGTCGAACGTATTACTTTTGGGCCGGACCCAACTTATAACATTGCCTAATCATGGGCAACAATCGATCACATAATTGGGCCAGACCCAATCCATTCCGTTCAATCCCGAACGATGATCGCTCGTTTAACATGGGCCGGACCCAGTTAACGACCAAGTCATTACAATAAAACGCTCGTTCACACTCGAACGTCGAACCAACAGATCAAACGCGATCTCTATATAAGGTACGAACAATGGATCACAATATCAGACTTGTGTCCGAATTAACGTTCGTCGCTCGTATTCGACAGATTGAGACATCTCTCCTATAATCGTCGAACTCAAATATCAACAACGATATTACATCAATAACCGCCAAGCCCATTGTCCGAGATTAAGGCTTACTCTGGTAACCGTCTGTTCAAAATCTCCAATGGCATGCTTACACGTGTCCCAAGGACATTATCTGAAACTGTCCGAAGCAGTTACGGGCTCAGGCCCATCTTCCTCTATAAATAGAGGAAGACCCCCCACGGGAAAGGGACTGATTCTAGAACGAATTCTGAATCTCTGTTTTTCTTTTATTTCCCAGAAAACATACTCTCCCTCTGCAGAAATCTTCTCAAACTTTCATTGTATTCACAAACATTCATATTAGTGAAATTACTCTCACTGACAGAGGACGTAGCACCAATTTGGGCGAACCTCTATACTTCTTGGTGTCAATTTATATTCTGCTTTTCTTTAATTTCATTTTCTGATATGAAATCTGTTCTTACATTGCTTTGTTAAATTTCACTACGATGTCCAAGGGCCCAATCAATCGATTATATCATATTTTCTGTATTAACACTTCTGTTAAATTTTGACTGTAGAAAACCAGCATCTACATAAGCTATCCAAGATGGTCTTGTATCTTTCTTTTTTTCCCCTTTCTTTTGTGTAATTCAAACCAAAATTCTTTGATGAAACCTGCAGGGCAGAGTTGTTCTACTGTGATGGATTGGACAAAATGCCCGCGGAGAATGCTTTTTAGTGGGAGAGAGAACTCTTAGTGAGAGACTTTTGAACATTATGTGGTCTGTCCTAAGATTTTGTTGCATTGGCATTAACTACAATCTACAGCTTTACTTGTTTTGAGAGCGAACTCTTTGGTGTTTGTGTTTGGAACATCTTTTACGAAACTTGGAAGATTTGTTCTATTGCGATGGCTTGGAGAAAATGCCTGCGAAGGATGCTCTTTAGTGGGATAGAGAACTCTTAGTGAGAGACTTTTGAACATCAAGTGGTCTGCCCTAAGATTTTGTTGCATTGGCATTAACTACAGTCTACGGCTTACTTGTTTTGAGAGCGAACTCTTTTGGGATTTGTGTTTGGAACATGTGGTGCATCCTAAAAACCATAATAATAGCCTATTATCAACCATACATAGTTTTTTGGATCATTACAACTCACAATCAACACTATGGTTAATATTCCTTACAAAACACCATGATTAATAATAGTAATGACTGTAATTACTAATGGTAATCAACGAAATGACCAAACATACTAATATTAGTGAAAACCAAATAGGACTGTACAACAACTGGATATTCCCAGACACGGTATATCCATATTTCCAGCAATTTTCATTTACAAAAGACGATAAAGTTTCATTAGAATAGCAGTAACGATACTGGTCTAGTAATGGTATACATTGTTTAGAGGATTTGGCACAAATTAACTAACGTTGTCTGTAGTCTTGAAACGAAATTGTAGTCCTGAAAAATGCCCACTGGGTGATGCGAAACAATGGGAATTTTAGAGGTGTCCTACATTGGTCATCCCAATCCAAGTACAAGAATTAGAAATTCAACTTAAAAAAAAAAGAATTAAAACTCGAGGTAGAAATTTTATCAATGTCAAAATAACCATATGGCTTCATGTATTTATTAAATACACCAATAATGGAAATAATGTGCATGAAAAGCTTCAATCCAAAACCCCCAACATTTTTGCCCTCGTGAGGGTATTACCTAGTGATCATAGTATTATATGCTTTTCTACCAATTCATAATCCGTTATTTTCTGAATCTAAACAACTTCCCTTCCTCGTTTCTCCACCAACACAAAAATGACTGGAAAAAATTTAAAAGCGGAAAACCAGATCCAAAAATCTCCGCACGAAACAAACTTCTATAAACATTTATTAAACGGAGAAAAATCTTCAAGGAAACAAAAAAATTAGATTGTCCGACTGTCTAGCCACCTCGCTTGCTGTATGTGAAATCTGCATCATGACACCTTGTCTCCCAGCTCCTTCAGCTGCGTCTCTGTCTAATAGACAACTGAATCAGCCTGGTTCTTCGTGTCAATTGCATCCCACTTCTCCTTATCCTCCTTTGAGAACTTCTCTACTTCCTTTTAACCATTTTATCAACCTGTAAATTTTCCATCTATATTTTTTTCCACCGTTAGTCGTTACTATTTATAACCATGCAAAGAAGATTTCACATACGAGCATAAAGCCTCTAATTAAATTTTGTCATCCTAAAGGCTAAGAAACACACCTGCCTTGCACTAAGAAACACAAGAAAAATACCTCATCACCGGGCAAGGTGCTAGCACTGGTGATCGTAATGTCCTGCTTCTTCCCGGTACCCTTGTCAACAGCAATACCGTTAGCCTCAATGTCATATTTGACCTCAATATGAGGATCCCCACGTGGTGCACTTGGGATACCATCCAACCAGAAGCTGCTGAGAGACTTGTTCTCCCCCTCACAAATTCTATGTCACCCCGAACAACATTAATCTCCACTCTTGTTACAGCTTACAGCTAAAAACTGTCATTCTCGCATCTTTAAAATGTTTGGTTTTAGAAAATAAACATTCCTTCAACATGTGCATCCAAAGAGTACTAACAGGTTGATTTGCAAGGGGAGACTAAGGGAATTGCACACGCGATAAAATTATTTGATTTGGACAGAGAATAGAAAGGATTGTTATTGTCTATGAACTCCACAAAACGCAAGTCTTGAGTATTAATTATGGAATCCTTACCAAAGCTTCAACATTGCTTGATAACTAATTTCCTCAGGCTTGGGCTAGAAATCTAAATGTGAGCATTAGAAAGGAAGTAAAGAACTGAATCTTAAGGGAAACTGTTAGTTTACCAATTCTCCCAAAAGCTTAAGCTGTTAGGTGGTGGGCCAACAATAGTTTTATATTTCAACACTCCCCTCACGTGCAGGCCAGACAATGGGCAAGACAAATATTAATTTGAAAGTCCAACACAAATTATAAGAAACCCGAAATATATTAAAGGCCCAACACGCAATGATAATAAAGGGGGTTAAATAGTGCAATTACAGGGATTTGAACTCATGACTTCCTAGATTGATACAATGTTAGTTTACCAATTCTCCCAAAAACTTAAGCTATTAGGAGGAGGGCCAATAATAGTGTTATATTTCAACACTCTCCCTCATGTGCAGGCCAAACAAGACAAATATAAATTTGAAAGTCCAACACAAATTATAAGAAGCCCGAAACATATTAAAGGCCCAACACGCAGTGATAATAAATTGGGGTTAAATAGTGCAATTACAGGTGTTCGAACTCAGGATCTCCTGCTCTGATACCATGTTAGTTTACCAATTCTCCCAAAAACTTAAGCTGTTAGGTGGTGGGCCAATAATAGTTTTATATTTCAACAGAAACAAACCTAGAATCCATAGTTTAAAGCCAATCATGATTTGGCAATATCATGTTGCTCAATTTTTTTAATTGCTTCAAACTCTCATCACAACTGGCTAAGGTAATCTCAGTCCTCCCCAATGATGACAAGCCAAAAAATGAAAAAGCTTGGAGATTTGGTGCTTGTATATCAACCATTTTGAGCAACTTAATTACATGTCTCGACTGAAATGCTTTTGATCCTAGCTCGCCTCAAGACTTTCTAGCCCATCACATCCATGGTGAATCAAGCTCTTGAGCAAAGGAGAGCCAGAGAGGAATGTTTTGAGGAGACTAGGTTACCGAAAAATAAATTGGCATCAATTCAAAACCCAGCAAAAGTTTTATATAAGATTAAAAGAAAGGTCCATTAAGCGCCTCACAATACTCCAAGACCTTGATGAACGTACCTTTCCAAAGTTAACAGGATACAATCAATATAGCGCAATTTCCTTTTTCGAGGGTCAGATATAATCCTCAAAACCTAGTAAGTAAGCGTATCAACACAAAATGAAAAACTATGAACAGACCTTGACAAAGGCAAAAAATTCCTCCTCAAAGCGAACAACAAAGGCCATTATTTTCAAGTGCGAAGCAAAATGGTGCCTGTGAACAATCTGACAAGTATGACCACTTCCCCTGTAGTCAATGCCATAATGCCAAATTTTAGGGAAAAAAACAAAACCTAAACAAAACAAAAACCAAAACAAAATAAAAACAAAAAATTATGCTTATCAAAATTGTTAGTTACAAAAGATGAACTTGCAGCCTAAAATTTCCCCCTAATTGGATTTCAACAATCTTAAACATACCACACAATGCTTCAAGGTGCGTGTAGCATGTAATCAAGACAAGAATTATTTCACAAATTCTCATATCTAGGAAAATTATGCACATATATACATATATTTTTTTGTAAATCCTACCCCAGTCCAAAGTGGATAGAGCTCTATCTATTTGTGTATAGGGTGTTGGGGTATGTGCCCATAAACAAATGAGATATATTATTTTACTAATTTAATTTGAGGAATTTTTTTAATATTATTTTTTACATGCATGTTTGGATGCTTTATAAATATTGAAAATCCTAGATTATTTAAATGTGACTTTAAATATTGTATATAAGTGTTATATACAAGAGGATAATATTTAAAGTAAAATAATCTAAATTAAAATTACTAACGCAGTTCATTACATTCTGAATCAAATGATCTTATCCGGATTGTTAACAATGAGATTATTGAAATGAAAGCGCTTTATATAATTTGATTATATAGGACTGGAACACGATTAATTATGAATCTTTAATAATTTTCGTTGTCATATAGAGCATTCAATGTGGTGAGTGTATTTGAAGGACGCAAGTTCAGAGGGAAGTAAGCCGAGATTTTGAGTTGTTTGAGGTTGTTATCTGTGGCAAATACAAAGTTTATCCAATCCTTCATTGATGAGGACAATGTTTGAGGGTCAAGGTTGTCGGCCGGGGCCATCGAGATTGTCAACTTTTCCACTCGAAGACCTAGGCGAATATAGCTTTCTCGGGTTTTCTACATGAATCCCAGGAACTTGTCTCCAGGCCTGATGAGATGTTGATCTAGATCCACTCTAGAGCGCAGCGCGAATCCCATACTCTTTTTCATGACTTTGAAAGGACGCTTAAGTTCAAGCTCCTTCCTTTGCACGAAGGAAATAGAGTACGTGATCGATGAGATCTTTTGGCAATTTTGTCAAAAAATCCATCGTCACTTTCCATGCAAATAGTCTACATATGTGGATTCCAAGTTAAACATAACTATCAATTTTATCAAATTCAAGTGATTGGAAGAATACTTTAGTAATAATATTTCACATAAATATATAAAGTTTGAATTCACCATCTCTAAAACTTAAAAAAAAAAAATCAAATTTAAGTATAGAGTTCATATATATATATATATATATATATCGAATTCAAATATCAAATATAGACTTAAAGAGTTATTATATCCAACTTTTATATATATATAAAAGAAAGAAAAATAAAAAGGAGAGTTGCCCAATTAAACATAATCGGGAAATTAAATAAATTACAAATATGCTTTATCTTCCAAACTATATATATAGATATTCAAATAGCAAAATCGTATCTCCTTGCTTACGTTTGAAAATTCGTCCTATATTACCCTTCTATAATATATATAAAAATATGTGCACCTAAATATTGTTGGCAACTCTATTTAATTGTGAACTTATTATTGGGAAGAAAGTGGCTGAGAGTAGTAATCACCCAATTTAATCTACGATAACCAATTCGATGGGTTCAATTTTTAGCAATCCACTCTAAACCTAACACAGCAAATGAAGTTTTAATTTTTTTTTAATATAACTCAAATAGATATCTACATTAGTATTAGCGATGAATTATGTCTTATTTACTTTAATTTGCATTTTGGTGTTTGATTTTTTATTTACTCGATGTAATATAAAGAAATTGGACTAGATTTAAGTTACCAAGTGCTTGATATGAATAATGTCTTGTTAAGTTTAATTTTTTTTATTGTTGTACTTCTTATTAAAAATCTTATAATTATTTTTTTTAATTTATGATTAACTTTTCTTTATTATTTTCTTTAATAATGTCCAACCCGATTAATCCATTCAAATTAACCCGACTTTAAAATATTAGATTGGCTGATCTTAAATTTTGGATTGATTGGTAGGTCAAATTTTTTTCAGCCTGTCCAAATATAGGTGAGTTGAAAATTCTGAAATGTCCCAAAAATCCAAAAGTAACCTGAGTTTTAATTGGATGAGCTGATTCTAAATTTGAAGAAAGAAGTAAATAGCAATTTTTACGAAAATAATAATTAAAGTAAATAACATCTTTTAAAAATATTTAAAGTAAATAACATGTTTTTAAAATATTTGAACTAAATTACAGTAAATTACAAATTTATTAGGTAATTAAATGATTTCTTTATTTCTTGTAAATATGCTATATATTTACTTAATAATTTACTGTTTATGTGGCAAATTTTCTACTTATAAAAAATATATACTATTTATTTTAAATATTTTAGAACAATGATATTTTGTACTTCAATTATTTTCCTCAAAAAAAAAAACAGAAGAAGCTATTTTAACTGCAATTTCTCTTTTAAATTTTGGATTGATGGGTTGGTCTAAATTTTTCTCAACCCACCCAAATTCGATTAGGTGGGCTGAAAAAATCCCAAAAATCAACCGAACCACTCGTGTATTCACACTAGAGAGAGAGAAAAATGAGGCTTTAATTTGCTAAAAGCTTATAGTTTACGGTATAGTTTATGATATATATATATATATATATATAGATCTGACTTGGGCAATTCGCTCATGTTTGTTCAAAGTGACAGCAAACACATCACACAGTTTTACAGCCGTTTGCACATCCGAGAGCAATTTATTTTGTGGATTTGTGGATGTTATCTTTTGTTTTGAGCCTGGGTCGGGAAGTTCTTCTAGAGGCATTCATAATTAATTACAAGCCATAATGTGCCAAAATTATTAATCTTCCATCATAAATAATTGCTTATCATTTTTATCGTTTGATCGAAACTGAGAAACTTCATTAATCTAAAAAGGAGCCTGGAAAGTGGGTTACTCTAATGTACACAACAAAACAATCCAGATTGTAAGGCAGAAAAGAAAACCTTTGCCATGGGATTAGTCAGTTCTATTTCTCAACGGGGGCAAAACATTAAAATAATCAAGGGAGCACTTTTTTTTTTTTGCAACAATTTTGGCCAAAATTTTATTCTCTACTCCTTTTCTTGTTGAACGAAGAGTAAATTCTAGTGAGCTTGTACGATAATGCTTGTACAAAAGGAGCGCCCATGTTGTGTTGATCTCCAACAGTATTAAGGACTTGATCCAAATTCAGGCTCTCAATTTTAACGTCCTTCAAGCCGTGCTTCCGACAGTTGAAGTTTTGAAGTTCATACTCTGAACAACATCTTTTGGTCCTTTTCCATCGGCACACGTCCTATGCAATCAAGGGTAGAAAAAACAATCGTTCGGGAGAAAAATCATATCCAAAATTATAATTAAAATTATTTTTGAGAGAATTGTAAATATAGCAAATACCATCATAAAGTTGGTGTCACGAAATGTGATGACGACGCTATATAAATCACTAAGGTCAGAACAAACGTTGTACACAATCTTCACAGCTCAAAATTGGCTTAATAATTACTAGTACCATGAAATTTTAATTGAACTTAAGGTAATAATTGAAGTCCTCAGAAGGATCATACAATTCTGTATGAAAACCAGAATGCAAACAAGTAAAAAGAGAAAAAAAAAAAAAAAAAAGTTACGAAGTGACTAGAGAATAATAATGATGATAACGATAACAATAACGACAACGATAACCACAGATAAGAAAAATAAGAGAAGTCATAAAGAGATTAAAGAAAGAGAAAAAAAAAAACGACAACAAACGGTGATAATCGAATACTTGCTTATAATTTCGATATAAATGATGCTCGCATGAAATAGCCTTCTTCACATTTTTAATATGACTGATTTTGGTAAATATATAATTCCTTCATTGCAACCAGAGCGCATTAGGGTAGCTATCTCTTTTACCAAGGAAAATAGAGTATTGCACCCATGACAAATTATTCCACGCGGACAGATAATAAAAAGGATACTTTTTGCAAGTGAAATTCACAGAACACAAGTTTGGAGCAACAATCGCGAAGCTTTTACAAGCGCTCATGACTAAGGCCTTGTTTTGTAACGACCCCTCACGGACCGTTACAGTTGACTTCTTTTTAATCATTTATCTCTTATAAAATTATGAAAAAATATTAAACTTGAAATAAAAATATTTACATAATGAAAAACTTTACTTAGATGATTTTAGAAAACTCTAAATTTTTTTTAAAAAGAACTATATCAAAACTTAACTTCATAATTAATATATATAAATATATATTTGTTTAAAACCCGATTCATGAAATAATATTTAAGTCCCTAAGAAACATCCAATCAAATAATAATAAACTAAAGTCTCAAAACTTTATTTGAAATTAAAAATATCCATCTCATGATCGTTCCTCCAGTTTTCCTATCACATTTCGTCTCGCTATCCGCTCCAAGCTCCTCCAACACTATATCTTACCCTTTCCTTTATCTGCAACATGAATTAACTTATATAAGCAAGGGCTTAGTAAGACACTTGAATCTCACAAAGGTAAATAAATATTTTTCTTTATCATCATAAATATAAACATCATTTAAAATCTTTTAACTTTTAAAACCGTCATATATTGGGCCCAGCGTTGTACCATTATAGCGCCTAGTCACGTAAGGGTTGGGGTTGTAAATCCCAAACCAACGATGACAAAAGTCCGCTCACAGGACAACATCATCATCATCATCATCAAGAGTGTACAACGCCATTTTAAAACGTAAAAATACATATACATACAATATATATACTTTTCATCATAGGAGAAGTATTATTTAAGAACATCATAACATCATCATCAACATCAAAACATATACTTCTCAAATTTTTAATTCATGTTGCAGGTGAGAGTGTACTTACTTAAACGCCTTACTTAACCTTTTCAAATTTTTCAATGGTGACGCGCGATTGAGGTCTCAGGTGCTCACCTTTAGAACCGTTCATGCCATAAATAATAAATATAATAAAATCAATTAAAACTCATAATAATTCATCAAACACATCCATCATCTCATAGCAGCACCTACAAGGCCTATTTCATCATTCAATAACATCAAAACACAAAAATTGGACACTTTCATGAAATTACAAATCTTTACAGAAACTGCCAGTTAGACCTTTGACTTTTCAAAAATTTATAAAAATCATACAAAGCACCAAATGATCTGAAATCAATTTTAAATGAAAGTAGACATCTATATCTTTCTAATGGTACCCAATTCATAAAAAATGAAGACCATTTGTACCCTCAAAAATAGTTTTGAAATTGATTTCTAAAATTTTACCGAAACTGGCAGCCGGACCTCTGCCTGTTTGAAAAATCACAAAAATTTACAGATATCTCCAAATTATATAAAACTAATTCAAAATGAAAATAGACATCTAGAATTTTCTAACAATATCAAATTTTTAAAAACGGAGACTGTTTGGATCCTCAAAAATAGTTTTGAAGACAAACCGCTAAAATTATATAGAGTCTGGCAGTCGGACCTCTTCCTCTTTGAAAAATCATAAAAATTCACACATAACTCCAAATGCTATGAAACTGATTTTAAAAGAAATAGACATCTAGAGCTTTCTAACAATATCAAACTTGTTAAAAATGGAGTTCATTTGCACCCTTAAAAACTATTTGGAATTCTTATCTTAAAATCTAGAAATTCCAGTAACAGTGGTCAAATCCGAAAATCATTAAAAATATAAAAATTTATCACCACAATATACATGATTCATACACACACACAAAACAGCCCTAAAACATCTTTTTAACACATAAAATTATTCAATCCCCATACCAATGAAATCATAAATCAAGAATCAAAAACCCTAATTTTGTCTTGTTCACAAAATCAACTATATCGTCATTCTTTCGATCATCATTTAATAAATATTTCTCATCCTCTCCTCAAACTCACATGAAGACCTTCATCAAGAAAATCACCCAATCTTTCAAAGAATCCCAACTAAAATAAATAACAAAAACATCATCATTATCAAACAATACCAATCATACCTTGAAATCCTTTGATTTTGGCTTGAAAGAATTTGGAGGTTTGGCATATTTTTTTTTTCTTTCTGTTTGTGCGTGAGAGAGGGGCAGAGAGAGCAGACAAAGAGAATGAGTTTGTGCGTGAGCGAAGGGCAGAGAGAGATATTATGTAAATGAACGTGAAAGAGAAAGAATTAAAACAATAAACCCTATAAAATCATGAGCTATTAATTCCAATTAAATTTTGGAATTAATGAAATATAAATTGTCAAACTCTTTTTTTTTTTCTTCACATTTCTCCCTACTTCGGCTGCAATAATTTCCCCTTTTTTTTTTTAAACTGCACATACCACATATAAACACGCACACATATATATATATGCATATAATATTATATATAATTAACTAATCAAATAACTTAATATATATATTATATATAAAGACATATATATAAATAGTACAATCTGTATACATATAAAATAAAATGTACTTACATATAGTACATACATATAAACATATAATATCACCGTATAGCAAAATATGGTGTACTAAATATTATATGCTTTATATAACTTACAAAAATAAATGCAACAATTTCTTTATTATATATATATTTAAGCCATCACACAAAATCATCAAGTCATCATAAAAATTCATCAATTTGACATGAACTTTGTTCTAGCACATCGAGTCCTCGTCGTGTCACTGTGAAAAATAACTCAACATAACATTAGAATTAGGAAGTTGTCATCTCATCACATTACCCATTTTAAATCTAATGTTAATTTCCTAATATTATTGTTAGTTAGCGTTTGGGGCGTTACATGTTTGGTGAATCAACTTCACTCAAACTAAACTGTACTTTTTCATCTCAATTTTTGTCTTTATCTCAAAAGTCAACAAAGTTTATAACTACTTTTTAAAAAGTCAAATTAACTCAAACTTAAAAATTTCATCTCATCTCAAACTCAAGTCATTTACCAAACGGATCCTAAGTTTCTTAGACTTGGTCTGGAAATCGTAAAGCTTCCTCGTTAGCGTTATCAACATACCAGAGATCCAAAAGCTCAAGGGAAACAAACCTAGAAACCATAGTATCAAGCCAGTAGTACATTTGGCGATTTGATTATTTGCTATTTTAGTTGTTTCAAACTCTCTTCACAAGATGCTAACTTAATCTCATACGCGCAAGTACTCGATGATACAAAATCGCCACGAAACGAGAACTCATGGAGCCCTTTTGAGAGATGCATAATTATGAACCAAAATGCTTGTGATCCTAACTAAACCGGAAACCTCAAGACTTTCTAGCCCATGACAATCGCTAAGACTCAAGCTCTGCGCAGGCAAGGGGAGCCAGAGAGAAATGTTTTGTGGATTGCATTGGAATTTATTGTTGTAGCTTTTAAGGAGAGATTTTGGAGGCTTGGAAACTTGATGTTTTCCGAAATATTTTCAAACTTGTATACACGCAAATCCAATGTGGTTTATAATAAAGAGCTCAAATCTTTTATTTTAATTGCCTCTGTCAAAAGTTCTTAAACTATGTTTATAATACAATGTTATCTACCTAGTTCAAGTGATTTTTTTGTCCTATCAACTTCTTTTTTTCAATAATGATTATCAACCTATAAACTTAAGTTTGAATGTAAAAGGTATGAAAATGTATCAAACTATGAAAATGTTCTTGTAGGATGCAAAAAGAGACGAGGCTTCAAACCAAGAATTTTAAATATTTTTAAATATGTCAGCTGCAAAGCGCATATAACCTTTATGAATGCATTAATTTGTAAAAATGTGTTATAACCTTTATGAATGCATTAATTTGTTAAAGTAGAGAACATTGATAAAGACTGCAAAAAAAACTTACATTTGCAGTGACATAGCCACCATGGACCCAAGGGGACTTCAGCCCCAGTCCATGGTGGCCCATTGAAATTTTTTTATGAAAGTAATAATTTTTCTTTGTTTTTTTCATTTTTAGCTCTCTCTAAATTTTTTTTTTTTTTTTGAAGCCCCTTAGCTTGTCCCTAACATTTGACTCAATTCAAGCCTCACTAAATAAATTTCTTGGCTTTATCACTGTGCATTTGTGACAACATTTATAAAAATGAATTACAAGATGTTTGACAATGACAAAATTTATCTAATCCCTTTCTAAAAAAAGCAGACAGAAGACTACTAATAACAACTTTTGAAAACGACAACTTTTCATGGTACAAAAAATAGTCTGTGAGACTCATATAATGTGCAATGCTCAAAGAAGCTACATCCGTAAATGGTTTTCATAAAATCTGAGTAAGTTGAATTTCCACTTAAAGGTTGTTTTTATTCTTATCAATCAAGAGTTCAGATTTCACTCACGAGGGGGAAAAAAAGAATAAAAAATTTCAGCTTGTGATTCTACTAAACCAGTCCAAGTACAGTTTTCTTTCATTGTTTTTTTAAATAAAAAAACCCTTAAAAGAGCTATATTGACAAACAAATAAGAAAAAAAAATAAAAATTAAAAAAATCTCCCACACCATTATCAGTCAAAAAGCCCAATTATGTTTGACACATCGTGATCGTAATTATATATGATGACAGTTAATTATAAGGATAAATTACTAGTACTCCAAGTCACTAATAAAATGTTGAAAACGCAGTCTTCATCCATTTACTTCAAAAATTGCAATAAAAATTAGCACGTATCAAACACGTCTTAAAATTAGTTGTGAAACAGTTATTACTTCAATCACCATTGGTCAAAACCTATAATCATTATTAGGCATAACTGTTTCATTCGTTATTATGATTACAATAAAATCATGGTTTAAAATTGTCTTTAATTTAACGTAAGAAATCCATATTTAGTATGCGTTTGGTTGGTAGGTTTAAGTTGAAATATTTAGATTGGAATTGTTTGATTTTTTAAAAATTAGTTAAAAAACTTATTAATTTTTTTAAAAACAAGATAAAAATGAGTTGAAATTTTTTTCTTTGATTAAGAAATGGTCAATATCATAACTATTATTAGCAGACAAGGAAAAAAATTATTCTGTTTAGTTATTGTTTCTATAGACACCCCGACTTGTGTTCATTTGGGACGATTATTGAGCAGAAAATTAAAAGTCTTGCTGGCAATCCATAACATCAAATCACAGGATAAGAGAATAGATAAGCACTTCATAGAAAGAAAAATACTAATACTAATACTAATGCTAATACTAATACTAATACCAATACCAATACCAATACTAATACTAGTACTAATACTAATTTTAGGATCACAACAACATACAATCAACACCATAGTTAATATTCCATCCATGAGCACCATAATTGATAATAGTACTAGCTACATTATTTAGTAATGGTAACTAACGAAATGAACATACCAAGATTAACGAAAACCAAATAAAACTGTACAAGTTCATAGTAAAGTAACATATTACAGGTGAGACATTAAATGACACCTACAAACTGGAGGAGATAAATAAAACTTGACAATCCCATATTCAGCATCTCCGTATATCCTGTATTTGTGATTTACATAAAGTAGATAAAGTTGCATCATAATAGCAACGATACCAGTCTAGCAATGGTACACATCATTTAGAGGATTTGGCACACATTAGCATTTCTCCTGCATTTTTTTTTTTAAAGCTGATAGTTATGTTCAATAACTAGCAATTCGACAACTTTTGACATCCCAAGTGAACCATAATATATATATATATATATATATATATATATATATAACAACTTGAACGTCGGTTGTGATGTAGCTTAATTTTGTGCTTTATGGTTGTGAATCTCAACCCAACTAAAGGTTGTATCAGGCCGGCCAGCAGGCCGAGCCATTCTCTGCATTAGGTTGATCTTGACTATCCTACGATTGATTCTTTGATTATTTAGAAGAAAGTTTTAATCTGTTTCTCTGCAAGTATGTTCTATAGCAGGAAAATTATTGCTTAAATGAGTAAACAAATCAAAAACTTTTGGCATCTATAGGGTAATAAGTAGAACCTAGTTCAACCAAAACAGTTGATAGGGAAATTAAACAAATAACAAAATCATATATATGTAATCAAGAGAATCACAGAGAGCAATGTTGTGAGCCATGCGTTTGTGGTTCATGTAAGATATACCCAATGCAAAACTGAGAAAAGATTAGAGGATCGGAAGAAAAGAAAAACGGAATCTTGGGTTCCACATTATTGCAATTTGCTTAATTAAAATACTTTAAAAAAGGTTGGTTTATATAGCCCTCCAAGCAAATAATAAAAGACCAAATTTACCCTTATTAATAAAGAAACGAATAAACCTAATAATAATCTCAATATATATATATATATAATCCTAATATAATTCTTAACCATTCAGAAACGATCCAAGATTAATCCCAGCAATGCAATTAAGAGGGTTTACTGTAGTTAATTCTAAGGAGCTTGTATGATGATGCTTGATATGCCTGTAAAAGAGCATTATTGATGCTATTCTGGCCTCCGATGTTACTAATGTCCTGTTCCAAATTCAGTCTCTCAATTTTCAAGTCCTTGAACGCATGCTCCAACGTGTGCTTCCAACATTTTCTACGATTTTGGCAGCACCTCACTGTCCTTCTCCATCTATGTACGTTCTCATAAAACTCCTATTTATATTTAGCATCAACCAAAGCGTAAAAAGGAATTATTCCAATCCAGAGAAAAACCATCATGATTCATTCTAGGACTAAATTATTTCGGAATTACAATAAACTTTGATTTGGGTGGAATTAAATTTAACAAGAATTCGTAGTTGTAGTACATACCTCAATAAATTTGGTTTCGAGATCAGATGATGATGCTACGTAAATAGAACCCCAAGGGCGCCATTCACGATTAAATAGACATTTGACCATATCTTTACCACTCAAAGAGGGCTTATTGATAGTAAATAGTAACCTCTTATGCAGATTCGGATCCTTATGAAGGTTGCGCATTATATTGCAAAACAGTAAATAACTGAAATCCTTATGGAAGATCAAAATATCCTGCATAAAACCATGAGGCAGAATCTATATAAGTATACGAGAGAGGTCTGATGTTAAGATCAGAAATTAAAACAAGAAAAACATACAATTAAAAGAAAAAAAAAAAAAAAAATCATATACCTTGCTCCAGCTAAAAACTGTCATTCTCACATCTTTAAAATGTTTGGTTTTGGAGAATAAATATTCCTCCAACCTTTGCATCCAAAGATCATTAACAGGTTGTTTTGCAAGGAGAGAATAAGAGAATTTCACTTGTGATAACTTATTCGATTTGGGCAGAGAATAGAAAGGATAGTTATTGTCCCTGAACTCCACAAAACGCAAGTTTGGAGCATTAATTACGGAATCCCTACTGAAGCTTCGACAATCTTTGATTACTAATTTCCTCAGGCTTGGGCTAGAAATCTCTATGTGAGCATTACGAAGGAACCAAAGATCCAAAATCTGAAGGGAAACAAACCTAGAAACCATATTTTGAAGCCAATCATGTTTCGACAATTTGATGTTGCTCAATTTTAGCTTCTTCAAACTCTCATCACAACCGGCTAAGGTAATCTCAGGTCTCCCCAATTCTGACAAGCCAGAAAATAAAAAAGCTTGGAGATTTGGTGCTTGTATATCAACCCTTTTGAGAGACTCACATGTGTTGACCGAAATGATTTTGATCCCAGCTAGACCTGAAACCTCGAGACTTTCTAGCCCATCACAACCAAAGAGACTCAAGCACTTGAGCAAAGGAGAGCCAGAGAGGAATGTTTTGTGGATAATATCTGAAGTTAATGATGATGTTCGTATCAAGAGGAGTTTTTCGAGGCTCGGAAACTTGATGTTTTCAGGAATATTCCCAAACTTGCAATCAGACAAATATAATGTGGTCAGTGTGTTTGAAGGATGCAAGTTTACGGCGAAGTCTCTACTATAAGGACTGACTTCTAGTTGTCTGAGGTTGTTACCTGAGGCAAATACAAATTCTATCCACTGCTTGGTTAAATCGAAAATTTGATATTCAATGACGTCCCTCGGGAATGGCGTATGCAAGGATAGATTCAAATCCTCCACTCGAAGACGTCGATGAGCGTACCTTTCCAAGGTTGTACTCATGATTTGCAGTAACTCATCAGACTTTAGTTTGTTTATATCGAGAACCACTGTGGAGCGTGAATCCCATGCGCTTTTCCATGACTTTGAGAGGACGGTTGTTCGAGCTGCTGTCCTTCTGGGAAGGAAATCTAGTATGCGATGAATGAGGTGTTGTGGCAATTCTGAGAACAAATCCCTGTTCGTCATGGTGATTCCAATTAACAAAACCCTAATCGAGTAACTATCCACCCCAACAAATACATATATATATATATATATATATATATATGTGTGTGTGTGTGTGTGTAGGACGCCGGGACCAAATTTTCGAGAGAAGAATTCTTCAAGGATGGTTAATGAGAACATAAATTGAAGAAAACTTTAGATATATTTATATGCGATCATCCCTTTTTTTTTAGAAAAAATAAAAATAAAATAAAAGTGGACAGTTGCCCTAAGGTAAATCGGGAAATTAGTAAAGGAAAATTAGATAAGGTGACCCTTTTTTAATTACCTAATTTAATAAATAGCCTGACTTTTTTTTTTAATTTAGGAAAATTATAGTTTGTCATTTTTTAGATTTGGTCATTCAATAATAGACTATGAAAATTGATGATTGACTATGAAATTTAGTGATTTACGTTATGATTAATCAATGATTAACCGTAAGTCAATCACTAATTGATTATAGAAGAAAATTGATTAACCATTAAAAAAATAACCTTTTAATTAATTTTTAAAAACTTCGACCATTTATTAAAAAACTTCTTTAAAAAAAAGACTATTTAGCTATAAATCTCATTTGATGAAAATTAGACTGGGTAGCTTATTTTGATCACCCATTTTAATAGATGGTTGAACTATTTTTAATTTAGTTAAATGGTTGTTTACCATTTTTTTTTTCCACATTTGGTCAATATGATTTATTAAATTAACAATATTATATGGTTAATCAATTGATTGACCATTTTTGAAAAAAATACATTTTAATTAATTCTTAAAAAACTTTGATTATTTATTTAAAAACTTCTTAAAAAAGCTATTTATCTCTAAATTCCTAAAATAAAAATGGACAGTTGCCCTAAGGTAAATCGGGAAATTAGTAAATGATAGACACAAGTCAGTAAATAAAAAATATGGTTTTATTCATAAAACAGAGAGGTATTAATCATGATTATTTGAAGAATATGATGCGATCAACTTGTATTTAAATTTCATTCCAAAAAAAGAAAAAGAAACTTGTATTTTAAATTTCAAACTAACCGCGGCATTCATGTCATATTCAGTAGTTTCCCTATAATCTTTTTTTTTTTTTTTTTTTGATTGATTGAAAAATATGTTCAATTTGTTTGCAACCTACAAATCTTGAGAAACAACCAACTTATGATATAAAAAATGGGGAATTTTACAATGGAACCCTTTTGCTTTTCCCCAAAAATGGACTAAAAAATTTTTGGCCATTAGATCAAAATGTGAGGGCTAAAAAAGCTAAAGGCCATCTAATTAAAATAAACCCTTCCACATACAATTCACCTCATTTTTCTTTAAAAAAAAAATTTTAAAAAAAAAAGGGCCTTGGACTCACCCTTCCGGCAAAAGAAGCCGGCAACTTTGATACGCCTTTCTCCCCTCGCCGCCTCAGCTTCAAGCATCTCCAGATTGAGATTGAGATGGGTTAAGGGTGGTCACCGTCCCCCATGAGCACAAAACTTCGACAAGCCCACGACAGAGGGTCTTGCCCAAGTGACCAATGACAAGGCTAGGTGATGGACGTGGAGGGGCGACGGCGACGAGGTTTGGAAGGTCGAGGGGCGGGTAAGGTTTGATCCACGACTGACGGCAGATAAATATAAAACGGTGGTGAGGGGAGATTTTCGGCTCCATTGGCTTGTAGATCTGTGGCTGTGATTGCGAGCTCGTCGCGATTTCGGCAATGATGGGTCGAGCTGGGCAGGGGTCGGATGGGATTGGGCATTCGTCGGCGTCCTCACCATCATGGGCTTGGGCGCTTGCGGTCGTAGGGGGAGGAGGAGGAGGAGGGTGAGGAATGGTGATGAAAGTTTTTTTTTTTTTTTTTTAAGTATAATGATGTACTATGTTAATCTAACTGTTATTATCCGTTGGATTTTATTTAATTGATGAGATAAATTTTTTTACATTATTATAAAAAACCGCAAAAAAAAAAAAAAAAGATAAAACTAAAATGAGGCCTCATGACTTTACCCTATAAATGGAGAAAATATTGACCATTCAATCGTTTTAAACGGTCAAAATCAAAAAAATACATCACAAAATCATAACACCCATCACACCAAATTATTATTTTACGAAACATTTCAAAAAATAATAATAATAATAAAAAATAAAGAAAAGAAAAGAAAAGAAAAGAAAATGAAAAAGAAAAACTTGCAAGCCCCTCCGGCCCCCCCACCGGCGGTCATCTCCACCAAGCCACCTTGATGGCTCCCGAAGCGAACCCGGCAAGGCCATAGTGGCGACGGCGCCGGCGTTCTCAATCGTGGGCCGCCCACCCAATGTCGCCCACTGCCTGAATCGAGACCTCGCGTCGACCCTGTCGGCTTGGAGTTAGTTCTCGATGGTAACAACTCGAAGCCACAACCACCATCTCTGTGCACCACTAGGAGCCCCAGGCGAAGGCAGAGCAGGTCAGTGGACTCACTGGCTGAGCCGGACTCACCTACTCTCTTCCTCATCTCCGATCAGCGTGAATCGACAGATCCCATGGAGGGGAAGGCACCAGGGAGTTGCAGTGGCCTCCATGGCCGTGAATGCGCCAAAGAAGATGGCGAAGGAGAGGAGGTCAGCGTGAGGTCACCTTGGGTGTCGAGCGTGCAGAGGGAGGCAGCGTGGAAGACGCCGGAGCAACGGAGATGGTGGAGATTTGGGTTTACTTTCTCTCTCTCTCTCTTTTTGGTTGGTGATTGTTTATCGGCATAATCAGACGTAGTAGGATGCACAATCAATTTTGTGAGCAAACAATATCTCAAACGTTGAAATGAAATCTGTTGGCTAAAAATGCTTTCCCCATTGTTGAAGTCATGAGATCTCATTGTACAAGTCCCCTAAAAAATTAAAAAAGAACCGGGGAAAATATTGTGTGTAGTGGAGAGAAAAGATTTTAATTTGCTCAGCTACAGGGTAGTTTTATGAGAATAAAAGGAGAAAGAAAATGCAATTAAATGTTATTACGGTTTAAAATTAAAAAGTTAGGTTGAATGATCTTTTTTGATCACCTATTAGATTTAGTAGAATCAGTTCAAAAATTAATAAAATGTTCTTTTCAGTGATTTTTTTATCATTATATATCAACTTTCTCTTCATTTGATACAAGCATACTTTTGGAATTATTAAAGTTGAATATCAAAAAAAAAAAAAAAAAAGATGGGTGTGAAAAGAAATTTGAAGTGGTTGAATATTCTTTTATTTTATAAAAATAGTTGGAGATAATTTATGAATATATAGGGGGGTGAGTGACGAGTAATTAATCAGTTTAAATTTAGGAGGAGTGCATTTAGAAATGAGATATAAAGAGTCAAAAATTGTATGCCAATAGAATCACCCATTCTCATTTTGAATCATGGTGATTTCTTTTATTTTCATAAATTAATGAAAAGAACCCTAATTTGGAATAAAATTCATTAATGATAATTCTATTTATACCTTTATGGTTAGGAGGAGTTTTTAGAATTAATCTATATGAATGTTCAAGGACATTGAAGTAGATTTTCACATAAATTGCTTCTAGGGTCTTGAACTTCCCAACTTAAACCATGTTCTATAAAAGGACCATGTTAAAGTTGAAAAAACATGACGAACGTGAAACCCAATAACCATCAAAATAATTGGAAAAGAATGAGATCAAGACATTTTCATTTCTGTAGATAAAAAAGATATGTCATTTACAAAGAGTACAAAAAGATGAGTTCCATTTTGACGTAATAATTGGCATGGTAGTACTGTAAATAAATGATAAACAATATTCGATCATACTACGGGCCCGTTGCTTGCGCTTGAAAGTTGAGCATGCCAATCGTCAAGGCGATTCTCGATCGTGTTAAATTCTCAATGGCAGTAGAGTTTGGTCAATGAATCAGCACCGGTGGTGAATAACCAGCGTTGCCTTGGATGGAACTTACAGTCCATCACACCTGAAAAGTGCACACCAAAATTCAAGATTTTGCATATGCATTGGCGAACGATTTTCTTATCCAAATACCAAATTTCGGCACTAACATAAGAATTTGGCATTACCATCGCATTATCAAAATTTTGCCTATACTAATTCTAAATGTTAGAAACATTTAAAACAACATTAAGCATTGAAGAACCAAGTAGACGAATATGTCAAGTTATGATTTTCAGACTTTTTTGTTCACCAAATTTAGTATTAGCATTGACATTTGCATTGCAGTTGATCCTACGTTCACTTTCATCAATCTCTCTCAACAGAAGATGGTTTAAATTGTAATTCTCAACTCCCCCGTTTGAGCTTTTATGTCCTCCGAGAATTTCCTAACGGAATGATAAGAGGATTCTGGTTGAGATCTGAATAAACCATGCCATGGAAGACGCATGCAGTGCAATCATCAGAGCACGACGCAAATAGGGGATATCAACGATGGAAAGCGACACTGTTGAGGCCTTTAGGATGAGGCCTTTAGGATGACACCTGTGAAATTTTTCATAGCCACATTTGAGAAACATGTATCTTAAAGTAGGAGGCAAATGTAAATTGAAACAGATAAGGATCATTCTTCAGAGTTCTGTAAGGTTGAGATGAAAGGTCCGTGTCAAACCAGCACAACCTCCCTTCTCTGCACCCTACAACCGCATTATCACCTGCCTCGAAAGTACAATAAGATAATCCTCTGATAACTCCCACAATTCATACAACACCTATCAGAAATATGAACTGCAAAGTAAGAAAATATAAGCTGGCAACCATAAAAAATAACTTGTTATTGTCAGCAAATGAAGCATCAAAACCTACCAGCTGGATGAACTGAACATTTCTTTCTATTTCCCGCTGTCCAGTCTCAGACATTTTACATTTCTTTCGTCCCACCAAGCAGTGAACGCAAACAATCTTTTTTCTTGCAATGAATATTTGTGAACGAATACGATGGAAAGTAGACGAGACCGGAAGCCCCCGTGTAACTTGATTGGAAATATTTGGGTTTCCTTCTTAGATATTTGATGAATTACATTAGCCCTCGATTCACCTAATAAACAAGTCAAAGAAACGGATTGCAAGATATCCAAAACCAATGGATGATTTTTCGTGAAAATCATAATAAAAATAGACAGGAGTCAGCTAAAGCAACAAACAAACATCGCAGATGGGGACATATTACTTGTAAAAAAAAAAAAGAGGATATCTTCTGGCAGAACTGCAGAAAGCTAGTCTCCTTTGCGATGCCAGTCTGCAGAAGATACAGTTTGAAAAACCCTGCAAAAGCAAGCATTTAGAAATCGATAGGAAAGCCTCCCATCAGCTTGAACTACTAGAGACTTTAAATAAGTCGGGTGATGGGGGTGTTTTAATCACGAGAAGTTCCATTACTCTTTCTTGTTCTTCTTCATTCCCTAAGCCAGTGTTCAAGATAAGTACATCTGGTCCCCCGGGAAAAACACGACAACTTTAATTCTCAAACAAGCAGAACAATACCAGTAGATTTTTTTTTTTTTCCTGGGGCAATTGCTACTGATTTGAAATAGTCATCATTTTAGAACGATAGGTGCAGTCCAAACATAATCTCAGATACTAAAAAAACAAGAAATGCAATTAACTCAGCACCTGAAGCAATCTACTGTCCAGAAGGATTGACAAAAACAGACGGAACTGCATCTTTTTGACCTCTGTACTCGAGATAACATGTTGTAGGGTAAGGCCTACGATCCTTTTGACTTGGTGGCTTGGGTTTCAAGGATTCAGGGTTGAAGTTTATCTGGAACGTTAAAAAGAAAATTAGAATGATATTATAAGGACGTGGAAACCAAATCTCTTTCAAAAGCCAGCAAACAAAAATAAATAAATAAGCACTAGGGGGAGCTTCTCAAACATAGGACTTAATACTTACTCTCTTCTCTCGTTCTCATGGACACAAGCATAGATCCAGACATCATTCCAAGGATTCCTTGACAGCATTTTCATATGCAGGGAGATTTCTCAAGGATGTATATCTAACATAATAATGATAACAACTACGATGTTATAAGCTAAACTACCAAAGAAGAAGTAGACAATCATTTGATATATGTTTGAGACATGTGCAAGTTACCTTTTAGGTATAAACTTCGTCGGTCTTCCTCATACATTAACTGATAAGAATTAATCTCTTCTTGTGTTTGGGATGTATTATTGTACGACTCCGTGTGGCCTGAAAGCAAAAGTTGTCACATTTTTTTATCCCAAAAAATTTCACAAGTTTCATTACAAAATAAAATCCCAATCCTGAAAAATGGTCAAGCATTACCTGGAAATTTCGGCTTTAGCGCAGGAATATACGCCAAATGCCCAGACTTTTCAGTCGCATGGGATTCATCTTCCCACAAGAGGTAGACATGGAGTTCTTTAGGATTTTCAAACTTAATTAACCCCTTACGAATAGCTTGACGAAGTGCAACAACATGTAGATACAAGCAAAAGTGCAGGGCATGAATTACCAAATCATGATTGGAAGTCCATTGATTGATCTATCCCATTAACCAACAGTTAACAAAGTTTGAATTGAAAACAACTTGAAAACTAATTGATTTATACAGAGAAACAATGAAAAAGGAAATAAAACTCTACTTACTTCTATTGGATGAAACCATAAGATATCCCATGTGCATAACCAAGAACATATATGATATCCAGAAAAATATAATCGTGAAGAAAATCATCAGCAATAATCATCAAAATACTGAAAACAGAGAAAAAAAGATATGAAAGTAATGAACTAAAAGATTAAAAATTCATATTTTAGTCTTCATTGAGATTTTTATGTAATAATAACAATAACAAAAAAAACTTGTTTAGAAAGAATTTGATTGAGAAAATGAAGGTTCATCAAACAAATAACAGGAGAGATAAAGTCATCATTAAATTTGGAAACAGAAAGAATCGTCAAAAGGACGAAAAGAATAGAGAAGATTGTCAGTACTTTTACTACCGATTCATCCTAAAAAAGATTGAAAGAACATGGAACTACCTCCATGAAGAGAGTAACCTCAGAAGACGTGTAAAACTACATTTAAAATCTAGCAAATTGAGGAATATCCACAACCGAGTGTCAGTTTCAACTTGATTATGACAAAGGGCACGTTAATGGCACAATATGAGTTTTACCTGAAGGAATAAGTTTTACCTGAAGAGAATCCTACCTTCTCAACTGGACATACCCACTCACAGCCTTCACCGTTCCTTCTCAACTTGGTCACCAGTTATCATCACCTAGAATCAAATATCTTCATATAAGACACAGATTATATAGTGTCTATGCACTATAATCATCAAAATCTTTAAAATATAGAGTGTCTGTGCACTATAATCGTCAAAATTTTTCAAATGTGCTAGTGTAATCATCAAAATCTTCAAATTCTTTGAGTGTGTGTGTGAGAGAGAAAAAAGGTGCTTACCAAGTCATGTGATGAACCCTTCAGTTCAGACAAGACAGTGGCTAAATCTGCTCTAATTGGACAATTAAACACCTGGAAAGCGTGAACAATCAATTGATAAGAAGAGATGGAAGAGTAATCATTCAACGAACATCAAAACTACATATGGCTATTATCAAAACATCTCAACAAATCATTGATTGCCACAAAAACAGCAAATGTGATGTTGCTGTCTATTGCTTCCTTGTTCAAGCCTCTTTCTTCGCTAACCTTCAAACAATCAACAGAGAATTAACCAATAGAGCCTTAGAAAGAGAAAGAGCCAGATTGTTGAACAAGAAACAGAAGATTTGTTATTTTACTTCAGAATCTGTCTTGCTTTCGAGAGTGAAAGGGACTTAAAATGGTTAAGCTTGAAAACCATGCATTAGCTTAAAGCATTACACTAATTATACAGCAAAACTAACAGAACTCGATTTCATATGCAATTCGAGGGCATTAGAAAGAAAGTCAAAATTAAAGAAAAGAGAGGGTTATGCTAGGATATTAAGCCCTATATCATTCCACTAAGCCAGTAAATAATATAATTGGTTTAATCGTTAGATAAAGATGCAAGTCCTCAAAATCAAGATAGAACGAGCAGGAGTAAGATAAAGACTGTAAGGGCCATTTTTCTCTCAATTGCTTCAGTAAAAATCATAGAAAGAGCTCTTCCTGTCATGTCTGGAAGGACCTTGAAAGCAAGGGGCAGAACACAGGATCCATGCCATGTACACTTGTGAAAAACTGGAATAGAGAAAGCATATCTCTATTGATACATCCAACAGGACAAATCGGGTAAACATCAGAAAGCATGAGAAAAAAGAAAAGAAAAAAAAAAGCAGTCAGAAACTCGGATCTAATCTGAGATCATGTTTTAAATATCTTGTGACAGGCTTTCTGTTTAATTATAAGTCTCATATTGGGTTCAGATGATCTTTGTCCAGAGTATTAAAGGGGACGTAATGTAGGCAACAAAATATAGGACAACTAAACTTGTTTAAAACAAATTTCTTCTAATAAGGTCATTTGAAATTGAAAAGCAGATCTTTCTTCCACTACTTTCTTCTTTGTCCAACTTAAATATATTTATGGTGTTTCCCATAAGGATTTGACAATATGGTAATCTCAAAGTTTACACGATACAATCAATATAGTGCAATTTCCTTTCTCGAGGGTCAAATATAATCCTCAAAATCCATATGATAGTAAGTAAGCGTAGCAACATGAAATGAAAAACTATGAGCGGACCTTGACGGAGGCGAAAAAATTCCTCCTGAATGCGAGCAACTAAGGTCATTCTTTTCAAGTGCGAAACAAAATGGTGTTTCTGAACAAGCTGACAAGCACGACCACTTCCCCTGCAGTCAATGCCAGAATGCCAAATATCAGGAAAAAAAAATTAAAACAAACAAGACCAAATTTAAAAAAAAAATGTTAACCAATATTGTTGGTTACATACAACGCTAACAAGTACCCAAAACGCATGCCAGATAAAAATCATGACTAGTAATTTCTTATATAACCTCATTGATATTGAAATGCCAAAATTTCAATATTTCTATTGTTATCTTTTTCTCCTGCTCCCTAGTATAATAAAATCACTTTTTTCTTCACTTTAACCAATATGTAAATTACTAATGTTTTGAGCCCTCTAAAAGCCATGATTCAAGTGTGATCCCAACGGTAAACCAATAAATAAATAAATAAGGGTACAAATGATTCCCAAAAAAACAGAAAGAAGAACTACCTTCCACTAGGGTGTCGCTTTTTGCTGATATAACCTAATTTAAAAATTGGCGCCTATACATATCTGCTTTCTGTTCGTCCCTCAACTTCAGCATTTCATTTTTTTTTTTTTTCTCTTTTTCACTTCAATGGAGGCAGAATATGATGCCATCGATTTGATGTTGGAACAGTTCTACGCCATTAGCGACAGGCTCGAGCAATGCAATGGACGATGGGCAGAAGCGAGGGTAACATCATCCTCTCTCTTCTCTCTCTTCTCTCATCCGTCTTCTCTCCTCTGTCTTCTTACTCTTTTTTGCCCTAAATTCAGAGCCTTACTCCAAGTTGACAGCGAGCTAATCAAGATCTACAAAGAGCAGTGTGAAGAAATGAAGAACCAATTGGAGAATCTGTGCATCCAAATCGATCCATAAGAGATAATGTTATATAGTTATGTAATATATATATATATATATATGTATATATACATATATAATATATGAAAACTCTGTACGGACGGCGATACAACCTCGAGACAAAGAGCCATCGACGATGGCGGCGACGAGGGCGGAGTCGGGGGACTCGGACCGCGTCCGGCTTGGCCACTTCTCCGCCAACGGGGAATGTGAGAAGCTTTCTTCTCTGTACTTGTCGCCGGCACCCGTCGCGATCAAGTCCGGTCGCTGGCCTCGAGCGCCTCCGGCTTGGTCTTTTCGCCGCTGACGTAGCGAACTCTCTCTCTCTCGGGTTGTATCGCAGCCTATACATAATAGCTATATATATATATATATATGAAATTGTATATATATATATATATATATATTATAAAATTATATATAAATTGTAAATATTTATAATATTTTATATCTATATAATTTATAAATCTGAACTTTTGCAATTCAATAATGCTATATAGTTATGTAAAATATATATACAAATATATAACTCGGACGGCGACACAACCCCCAGAGAGCCGCGACGAGGATGGAGTCGGAGGAACTCGGATCGCGTCCGGCGAGGGTTTCGCCGGCGCCCGTCGCGATCACGTCCTGTCCGAGTCCCCCGACTCCCCCCTCGTCGCCGCCATAGTCGATGGCTCTTTGTCTCGAGGTTGTATCGCCGTCCGTACAGAGTTTTCGTAAATCTGAACTTTGCAAATCACTTATTTATAAATATTTATATATTACTAATCGTGGCACGTGCATCGGTTGAGTTATTACTGAAATTTTTATAATATAAAAAATTAATTTGTAATATAAAAAATTTTAAAAAAATATTAAAAGATCTAAGAGTTTACATCGATAAAAGTACAATCAATTTAACCGTAGAATCATGATAATATATACCACATAATATAAGAAACATTCTAATATCTTCAATATATTATGGTGGATCCAATTCTAATATTAATCCCACCAATTTCTGGTAGCGTGAACTACCTTGTCTGGTGTATGCTGCAAAATTTTAATCCCACCAAATAAAACATGGCCTAGCTTCGTCTCACTTAACTGATAACTTCTCCTCACTTGCTCTACCCATATAACTGAAATCTGAACTCACGGTCAAGTTATTGATACCCAAATCTGAATTCACGACCCCTTCTCTTTTGAATAGACAAAACATTGCTTTCAAAAGTCAATCTCTTATTGATATACAGAGGATGAAGAACGTCTGAGCTGAAAAGCCCGAAAACTAAATTAGAAAGTAAATAAACTACCATGTTGAGAAAAACCGTCCATGAGCAAACATGTTTCCCACACTCTACTGCAAAAATATTCTACCATCTTCCATTGCTCTTAGAGGTATAATTTGGTTGGCTTGGAATAAGAAGCTTCACATGTTCGGCATTCTAAGCAACTTTTAGCAATTCAAAAAAGCAGAAATCCAAAGCTTTGCTCCATATTTTTCATGTTCCTTCTTATCCTATCTGAAGGTCCAAACATTTGCTCTACTTTCTTCATTTACTTAGGCTGATGTTTAAACTGAATCTGTAAAGGACTAATAATTCTTGAGGAGAGATTTGTATACCAGATTTACCTGACTACGAAATTGAAGCGGGAACTTCTTAAGAGCCGGAGAATTTTGCCAGGGTTATTTTGCAGGCATCTGCAGTTGCACATTAACATTAATGAAACTGCTTCTTCCTCAACAATTCTGCTCTTTCCACCACCTTTCCCCCTACTTCGTATTTCAACATCTTTCCCTTCCCTTCCCTTCCCTTCCCTCACATTATTAACAAAACGAATTCAATTTCCCATTCAATATATTATGGTGGATCCAATTCTAATTTTAAGCTAATCTCTCTCTCTCTCTCTCCCTCTCAAGTTCCGAGCTCTCTCGGCAACCAACCAAAGATATGAATTTGCCAAACAACAACAGTTCCATGCAATCTTCCTGTCCTGCCCTCCCCACCTAAATGCCCTTCTTTCAACATAATATAACTTTAAAAAAAAAAAAAAAAAGACATTTTAATATTAAAAACAGTTTTCTTTATCATTTAAAAAAAAAAAAAAAGTTTTGTACAAGATATTTATTTAAAATTAAAAATAAAAATAAAAAAAATAAAAAAACCGAAAACAAAATTGAGCGCCATTCCGCTCTTATATATATATATATATCTGGTGATCGTCTTCATTTTCTGTTACTACTTTCCCGATGGCAGAATACGACGCTGTAGACGACATCGCAAGAGAATTTTCAGCAATTCGCAAGGAGCTCGACAACTATGCCGAAATTTGGCAAATCGCCAAGGTCTCCTCTCTCCTCTCTCCTCTCTCCTCTCTCCTCTCTCCTCTCTCTCGTCTCCTCTCTTCTCTCTTCTCCTCTCTGATTTTTCCCTAATTTTTCAGAATGGAGTGCTCATTGCTGCTACACAGGAGAATATCCGAGCCTTTCTGGAAGCAGACGCCGACGTTCTCGATTGTTTTGAAGGACATTATTACGATTTGAAGCTGAAATTGTCAAATCTCTGTGTGGAAATTGAACCCTCTGAGGTACACACACACCTGAAAGTAATATCTACATATGTGTATATAAACAGACAAATTCCAAGTCGGATTGTATATAATATATATATATATATATACACACATTAAGCTGTGAACAAAATTCCAAGTCGGATAGTAAACCTGTTATATATGTAAATATTCCGAGGTGGATTATGTATAATATATAAAGTTGGAAGTAATATTTGTTTGTGTGTGTGTGTGTGTGTATTACAAGCTGTGAACTCATAGTTAAATTGAGCGGTGGACTATGTATAATACGCTATTTAATCGAAGAACTTAATGGATCAAACTAACTTTCCGAGAGAGGCGTCTCTCTCTTTACACACACACACACACACACATATAATAATACTAATATTGGATGGTTGTGATTTATAGCTTTTCGCTTTGAAATAAGAAAAGAATTTTTATTGTTGAATGAGAGAGAAACCTTTTCAACTAAAAAGGATTTGGAGTGACATTATACGTGAACAAATTATATTTTACCATGATTATTTTGTTATTGAAGTTTAAATATTATGATATAAAATTAAGACACAGAACGTAAAGATAGAAAATGGTAGTGACTCTTATTCCATTTTTCTTATCTTTTTTACCTCATAGTTATTGTTGGATTTGAAGAATAAATGGCTGAAGTAACTAGAGTACATCTTAGTGAATATGAAGATATGAGTTGTCAAAATTAAAGCATGAGGTGTAAGACCAGGTGAAAACCATGTGGATAAATCTAAACCATTGTTTTTAAAACAAAAATAGAACCAACAAATTTCAACCATTGGATTGCTTCAACTAAAAAGTTGTACAAAACTCATTCATATTTCTATATAACTTATATATTATATATTATATAGATATGGTTGTCAAATCTGACTATGTGTTCCTTTTTTTTCAAAAATTTAATTGTCTTAATATTTTGGTTATTTTCTTCTCTCTCTTTATGTTAGTGTGGTTTACCTTTCAGTATGGACGAGGATAAATGAATGGACCAATTCTAAACTTGTATGAGAATCTTAATTGCGGCTTCACTCTAATTCCTTATCAACATACTGTAAATTTATCCATTTCAACTTGGTTGCGGTATGCTTTTTTAATAAAAATACTGTTTATTTCACTCTACAGTTGGTTGGTTGTACTAGGGAATTTTACTTTTGCAGAAATGTCTCATCTATACACTTTGTTTCCAATTCTCTTTCTAGATCAACCATTGTGCTTTATATGCAATGTGTTCTGCTATGTATATATGGATATGCAATGTGTTCTGCTATGTAAGTAACTCATCACATTTACGGTGACAACTTGTGTGTGTGTGTGTGTGTGTGATAAGATTTGAGATTGGAATTACAAAATGTGGCAATTTCGTTCCTTTTCTCTGTTTCTGTGCCATGGACCATCTTCAATGATATGTTCATTGTCTCTTCTTTACTTATTTTTTTTTTTTTAGTTATTGGGCTGAAATTGTCTCTTCTTACTTGGCCATTTATTTTCTTTCCCTATTTAGCTTTGGATCTTATGAGCAATCATGTTTGACACATTAATTTTCAGCATTTTGTATAAAAGTTTCATAATGGTGTTCCAATAATTGCTTTTGATATCTATACAGATATGTGTATGAATATAATTTTGTGTGGGATATGATCCCAAGAACATTTATTTAAAAAGAAATAATCATAGAAGTCATCAAAAGCAAAATTCAAAAGGGGAATGCAAACCCAACTCCCGAAAGCAGAATTTGGCTTTTTTTTCATATTGTTGACTGCTTTTTCTATTCAAATAGTCGATCACTGTATATTGTTGTAGGATGCTAAAAAGAGAAAGCTCCTACGAAATGATGTTGTCATATGTCCTGGATGCGACAAACTAGTTGCCCTTGCAACATCGTTTATAGAATTCAGTAAGAAGATCTTTGACGAAGACATTGATGATGGTGGAGAGGCCGCTGATGAGGATGATGAGGAGCTTGTTGATGATTTACTTGTTCATGAGGACCTTGTTGATGAGAACCATACTGCTGAGGAGCCTTACATATGGGCAGTTTTCAGTGAACTGTAAACACTCAATCCCTATCATTTTTCTAAAAGCAACTTTTTTTTTTTACACGTGCACTTATAGTCATTTAAACTCATTTCAATGTCCAGCATCACCGAGGAGACCGGAGTCGGAAGGAACTGCGAATGTCCAAGGCGTTCTGAGGATGAAAATGGAATTATCAAATACTATGTGCCACTGTAAGCTCTAAAAACTTGGTTTTTTTTTTTTTTTTTAATTTAAATTTAAGGTAATTCTTACAAAAATTATGTAGGGATGAGTTGAAATTTTGGGGTGGTGCGGAAGAAAAATCTGCGGAGAAGGCTTTGAAAATAAGACCATGTAAGTAGGTAATGTGTTCGTTTTCAGATTTTATGGACCAAAACAATCCAAAGAACTGAAAATTTGACCATTTTATTGTGTTTTAATTTTATTGTGTTTTTGGTTTCTTCAATGCAGGAGAAAGAGGAAGGAGATACATAAGCTCGTGTCCTGCAAAAGTATCTTTAGCTTTGATACTGTAGTTAAAAAATATATAAATACATACCTGGTTCCTGCATTGAACAGTCATTGTGATTGTCACACTTTAAGATGACTGGTTTTGACAAATAATGATTTGTTCAACATGTGTAACCAAAGATCATTAACAGGTTGGTTTTCAAGGTTTGAAAAAGAAAATTGGACTCGCAACAAATGATTTGATCTGGGCAGAGAAAAGAAAGGAACTCTGTGAAAAGCAAGTTTGTAGCATTAACAACGCCATGCTCATCGAAGCTTTTACAATTTCTGATGACTAATCTCCTCAGGCTTAGGCCAGAAATCTTAGTTATAGGTTCCTTGTTAGGATTGTGAAGGGAGTTAAGATCCAAAATCCTAAGGGAAAAGAAACCCGGAAACCATAGTTTGAAGCCAATACATATTTGGAAATATAAAATTCTGCAATCGTAGTTGCTTCAAACTCTTTGTCACAAGCGGCTAACGAAATCTCAGGCCTCCCTGATAATGTATGGCCAAAAAACGAGAAACTTCGGAGATTTGGTGCTTGTATATGTTGCTTTTCAATGCTTGTGATCCAAACTAGACCTGAAACTTCAAGACTCGGTGGCCCTTGAGATGTGACGAGACTCAAGCTCTTGAGCAAAGGAGAGCCGGAGAGGAATGTTTTGTTGATAATATCTTAAGTTAATAGTGTATCTGTCAAGCTGAGATTTTGGAGGCTCGGAAACTTGGTGTTTTCATTTAACCAAATGCAATGTGGTGTGGTTAGAGAGTTCGAAGCACGCAAGTGAAGAGGGAAGCCCGGGTAGCGCATGAAAGTACCCAAGTTGACTAGTTGTTGGAGGTTGTTACTGTTACCTGAGGAATATGCAAAGTCTAGCCACTGCTTCTTCGAATCCTAAATATTTCAGATTCCTTGGTCCACCTGACAAACGTCTTCCAGGATATGAACAACCTTTGTATTCCAAGACCATGATCAGCGTACGTCTCCAAGGCTTTCCTCGTTAACTCCGGGATCTGATCTGATCTGATCTGATCTCCTTCAACATATCCAGATTTAGAACCGCCATGGGGCGTGAATCCCATGCGCTTTTCCATGACGTCGAAAGGACGCTTGTTCCAGCTGCTGTCTTTGGGTGTATATATATAATGTTTTTTTTTTTTTTTTTTGAACTAGGGTGTTTGTTTTTCTTTTTCCTTTTTTTTTTTTGTTTTTAATTATAGTTGTCATAGAAATAAAATAGATTTTAAAAAAAAAGCAGTTGCCTAAACATAATTGAGAAAGTATATATCAAATGCAATATATCTATATTAAAATGAAGAGTTTGAATCTTTCAAACTAAATTATGTCATTCAAACGACGGTACTCGAATATCTAAGAAGTTTCCAATTCATTTGATTATGGACAAATTTTATAAAATTCAAATATCAATGTCATGCTTTTCAAAAAAAAAAAAATATCAATATCATCACCCAAATTTTTTTAGAAATATAAAATAGTAAATAAAAAAAAGGGCAGTCGCCCAAAAGTGATCGGGAGAGTGTATATATAATATGCGAATCAGGAAATCGAAGTAAAAAATTTGCATCAGTAAATATTAATGGGTTTATTCAAAATACGAAGACTTATTTACCACGACTTTCTAAAGAATATAACGAGTTGCTGTAAAGGGAATCTCCTATTTTATCTTGCAAATTCAGCGCTTGCGCAGTATATGACTTGCTTATGTTTTAAAGGGGTGGGAAGGGGGGGGAGGAAAGGAGGAAAAAAAGGCTCTTTTTTTTTTATGGTTAGGGACTTAGGGTTTTAACCGGAGAAGAAAAAGGTAAATGAAACATGAGTCAATTTATGGTTATGGTTATTTTGCTAATTTCTTTTAGAGATTGTCATTTTGACAAATATCACATATGGGCTCCAATTTTAGTGCCATTCGTTCCCATTTTACTCTTTTTTTTAGAGATCCCATTTTACTCTTTTAATTAAAAAGAATGAAAATCTTATTTATGCTTAGAATTTTCAATTAATTGCATTTTATCAATTAGAATTTTCAATAAAAACCAACAAAAAAGTGGTCTTTTTTATGCAACTTTCTTTTAAAATAAAATTTATATCATAAAAGGTTAGGTTAGGCTAATTCCCCCTGTTTTTCTCTGTTTTAAGACACTTTCTAATAAAATCGATTAAGTATGACTAATTCAATATTCAAATATAAAACGAGAGCTTTTTTAAAGATCATTTTGGACGAAATTCGCACTCAATCACGATGATGATCTATCCTTTTATTGAGATGACTTGTAAATCATTCCCCTTTTTATCTTGAATGATAAATGTCCCTATGCTCATGGTCCATGTTGGATTGTCACAAATATAAAGATAAAAGACAAAATAGAAATGATTTTAAAAATTTTAGAGCTACTGTAAGATAGTCCTATTAGAGAACATTCTTTTTTGAATTGAATTAGTAAAATGATTAGTACTTTTATAAAGGATTTTATAAGAAAATTAAAATAAAAGAGATTTATGAAAAATGATCAATAACATATAAATTAATACTTGAAGTAGTTTACTTCGAAATTAAGAAAAACAAGTTAAAAGGATTTTATATCACCACATGTAGGGCTATGCATGGTCATCGGGTGGCAGGTTGGAAAATAATGATTGTTTTCAAAATCCCAAACCAACTCCGCCCACCATGAAGGCGAGTAAGGTGGGTTGGGCAGGTTGGTGGCGGGTGGGGGTGTGCGATGTGGCGGGTAGGTAGAGAGTTTTGAAAACAACTTTGTAATTTTTTTTATTCTTCTTTTTTTAACCGAAACAAGCTAGGAAATTCTATTTAATTACCGAACCTGATACAAAGTTAAGATTAGAGAGACGAAAAAATAATAATAAGATTGATTCTAATTGCAAACATAATATCTAAACAACAACAACAACAATAATAATATCCAAAAAACAATTAAACTATTAGTAATTTCATCAAAGAATCTTATACTCTTATTAAAGAAAAATATATTTATTATTAATTAAAAAATGACAGATGGGCGGATTAAACCCACAAGTCAAAGGTAAAACCTGCACTCCCCATAAGTGATGACGGATGGGTAGAAAATCCACCCAAAAAAATGGATGATGACGTGGATCCATTCAAACAGACGGGACAGAGTGGGGCCGGAGATAGTTTGGGCGGGTTTACAGAATTCGTGCACAGCCCTGATCCAGACGCACGATGACTGGAAGTATGTAATAAAATAGAGAACAAAGGGTAGTTGCTAAAACATAGTTGGGAAAGTATGTTTTATGGTGTAACCAAATCAGGAAATTATTCCATAATATAAGTTATTGATCACGATTATCTAGAAGAGATTGTATACGTATATGTTTTTTGACTTGCAACTCCTTTAAAAAAAAAAAAAAAAGGTGAATCCCATTTTTATTTTAGTATTTTTCCACGTAGGAAGACACATTAGGGTGAGGTGTCCTTAGAATTATTATTTTGTTATTTTTTTAGAAAAGGTGTCCCTAGGTTTATATATACAGTAACCAGCTTTACATTGAGAAATTATTCGATGGATCAGGTGTACCACGTCATCGTGTATATATGATATATCTATCTAATAAAAATTTGATTTTGGGTGATTTTTTTCCATGTCAATCTATTTATTTTATTTTTCTCTGTTCTAATGTGCAATATCTTAATTGTCAAATCAAAACTATCATAAATATCTCACGTAAATATTTTATCATAATTAATTCAATTTTAATTACAAAAATCAATTTAATTTAAATAACTATCATCTCGATATCACTTAATATTTTTAATTAACTTTTGCTTTTTTTAAGAAAAATGAAATTAAGGAACCATATCTCCCATATCCACGATTATGAGGAACCTTCCTCATTCAAAAAGAGAGTTAAAAATCCTTTAAAAGAGAGAGAGAGAGAGAGAGAGAAAGAGTTAAAACTAAAAAAAGGTGAGGAAAAAAAGAAGGCTCCGAGATTTTTTTTTAAAAAAATGAAGGCTCTGAGTAGTCAATTTTTACTTGAAACTTTATTAGTTAATTAGAATGAAATCACTCTTATTTGATATAATTGTACTTTTATTTCTTTAGGATCTCTCTTCAACAAATATTCCTTTTCACAACCACGTTGCAAAGTGCAAGCACAGTGTCCCATACAAATACTATGGCATTCATTCTATGATGATTAGGTGTTGAAAATACCTTATTCTCTCTCTCTGCCCAAAATTTAAAGCCTTCAATTTTTTTTAATGGCACAAAATACCTTCTTCAATTTTCGTGGTCGTAGGTGTTGAAAATACCTTCTTCTCTCTCTCTACCCGAAACTTAACAGAGTCTTCAATTTTATTTGGGGTGTTTGGTGTGTGAGTTTGAGTTAAGATTTATAAGTTTAAATAGTAATTTTAGTTAACTTTTTCAGAAAAAATAAAAAACTTTTGAGAAAAAAGATAAAAATTGAATTGATGGTGATGAGTTTGAACTCATCACCCAAACACTTAGAGCCTTCAAAAAAAAAAAATTTCTCACGGTTTTTTCTTTGTTTTGCTGAACTCTCTTTTTGAATGAGGAAGGTTCCTCATAATCCTGAATATGGAGATATGGTTCCTTAATTTCTTTTTTTTTTAAGCAAAAATTAATTAAATATATAAGTGATATTAGAAAATCAAATTAATTCTAAAAAATAGAGATGATATTTACTTAAATTAAACTGAATATGATAAAAGATTTAAGTAAGATATTTATGATAATTTTAATTTTACAATTAAGAGAGAAAAATAAAACAAATAGATGATATGAGAAAAACACCCAAATATTAAATACTTATTGAATGGGTATATCACATAAACATGATGATGTGATGTACCCGATCTACCGAATAATTTCTCCTTCAGGTTTACAAGGTTGCAACATCTTGTATTTTTATTTATTAGAGAATTCTCCCTTTTTTTTTTCATTTAATTGATGACTCTCCTTTGAAGTTCATTTAATTGATGACTCTCCTTTGAAGTTCCCTATGTTTATGTATACAGAAATGAGCTCCACGTTTACAAAGTTTTTTTTTTTTTTTTTTTTGGCGAATTCCACGTTTACAAAGTTGCAACATCTTGTATTTCTAATTTTTATTTATTAGATAATTCTCTTTTTTTTTTTTCATTTAATTGAGGACTCTCCTTTGAAGAGCCAATCAAACATATATATAGTCCTTTGAATTATTAAAAAAAAAAACATCTGTTTATATTATTGCCTAGGCATTAGAAAAAATAACGTCAACGAACAGCAAATGTGTTGACAAAAAATAACAAAGAATTATATTTTTTAGTGAGGAAAGATAAATTTCTTTTTTTTAATAGAAAAAAAATATAATTCTTGATACTTTGGGAGAATTTTTATGTTTTGTTTTTTCAATTGGTTGGTTAAAAAAAACGAAAATATACTAACAATGAATTATATTTGTTAGTGAGGAAAGATAAATTTCTTTTTTTTTAATAGAAAAAAATATAATTCTTGATACTTTGGGAGAAAAAATTTTTGTTTTTTCAATTGGTTGGTAAAAAAAATACGAAAATATACTAAGGCAAACAATATTAATATCTAAACTTTATAAAACATGTCATGTTTAAAACAATATTATATCAATAAATCTCATAAAGTTTTTTTCATGTGCATAAAAAGTAAAATATGAACACAAATACAACTAGTTTTTTATAATTTTGCCAGCTGTGCAGAATGTTAATTTTACAAAATGTTTTCTTCTTAAAAAAAAGTATTCTAATATATTTTTGTTATGAATAACAACAATTACGTAAATTATATAAACATTTAATCTATTACACATATAGAAAGGAGAGTTGCTTTACTGTAGATCACCTCACATGTGTACTGTTTAAACTTTCGTTCATCTTGACTTTTTTTTTTGTTTTTTTTTTAACTTCTTCGCTAGGCTTACTCTATTCCTTTGGAAGTTTTGGCCCATTTCCCTATTTTGTCTTTTTCTAATTTATGTGTTTCTCTCTCTCTCTCTCTCTCTCTCTCTTTTTCCTTTTCTTTCTTTTTTTTTTCCCCTCTCTCTTTTCTTCGTTAAACTCTTTGATCTTAAATTTTTTAAATGTTTTCTTCAGATAGTTTATTTTTCAATTTATTCAGAAAAATACTGTCTCTAAAATATCTTTGCTTACAAATTCTATTTATTATCCTTGTAAATATTATTTTACCCATGTGAATGGTTTAAGTATCTTTTGTTCAACAATTCTATCAAAATAAATTTTCTCAGATATATTTATATTTTAAAAATTATTTTTCCTCTTACTTAAAAAAAATATTTTCCTTTCCATATATCTCTAGATTGTTTTCTATTTGCTTCATAATTTTTTCCTTAAAAATAATGCACGTCTTTATTTCCAACCAAAATACATATTTTGATTAAAACATATGTTTTTGGTCCATCTTTAAAGAATTAAATATTTAAAAATGCTACATGTGAAAATGTTTTTCCCCCTCTCAAATACACTCTTAATTAAACAATTTTTTTCATTATGTTTTAAAAAGTTAAAATTTTCCCACACATATTAAATTTTTTCTAATATGTCTTTACTTACATATTTCTTTTATTATTCTATACTATATTATTTTATTTGTGTGGATTTTTTAAGTTTATTTTGTTTTGGTGAACGGCTATTCTATCTGCCTTTTCTTAATTTTTTCCTCAAAAAAAATATTTATTATAACGTTTTTTTAATTATCTTTTCAAATATTATTTTATGTACCTAAGATTAGATATAAGTAAACATGTTTGTGAGTATTTGAAATATTGCTATTCGTATTTTCGAACTTTGAGCGTTTATAATATCCTAATAGTTTTTTCACTAAAAAAAATAGTATACAATGTTTGGTTGTCTTAACTGCATGTTAATACTTAACTAAGACCTCTTAATATTACCAAATAATCTAAAAATAATAATAGCAAGATAATCCGAATATTATTATATGGATTGAGTATGCAAAATTAGTCCTACGTACTATGCACGTGACTAACAACTAGTTATATATATAAGTCATATAAGATTATTAGTTTAACTCCAGTGGAGATATTAATCGCAATAGAAAATCCAGTATTATTTTAAAATTTATCCCATTTTTAATCAACATTTTGAAGATATTCATCGCAAAAAAAATATAATTCAAATTTAGCTACCAACATTGGGGGGGTGGGGGGGAAACACTTCCAAAAAAAAGAAGAAATAAAAATCCTTTTTAAATAAATAATTAGGTTAAAAAAATATGTTTTAAATGGTTGTGGGTAGAGCGTAACAGTAATACTACATATGACTCAACTTAAAGGTATTTAAAGTTCGAATCTTTTCATCCTCAATTCTAAAAAAATATTATTCAAAAAATTTAAAATAAAAACTTTAAAATTTTACTATTTATCTAAATTATTTTCATAAAATATTATTTATTATAATTTTCCAAAAAAGAAGAAGGAAGAGAGAGAGAGAGAGAGAGAAAGAGAGATTAGTTAAAATAGCATAATAAAAAATAAGCTTTTAAAATAATAGCATAAACTAAACTATTGCTATCAAATGGCAAATTAGGATAAAATAGCAAGGTAAAAAATCAAAAATACCTCTAAATTTCTCTCCCCACAAATCTTTCTTCTCTGACTCTCTCTCTGCCACCCCTCACTAGAAAATCGTGTCATCCACCATTCTCTTCCCATGCCGAAAAAGTCACGGTCGCTGCAGTCCTTGATGTCGTCCCAATTGGTCACTGCGACCTCCTTTGTGAGGAGGCACCCCTTTTCCCGAAGTTATGGGGTTATTTTACCGAGTTCCTCAGAGAACCTAGATCGCGAGAATCGTAATCCAAAATCACAATCTTCCTCGTTGGCATTTGCTCAGTGTCATCAACCATCCCACGCATGCCTGCTTCCTCCAACTCGCCGAGGTCATCATCTTCTCTAGCGATTGATTCTTCTCCAGTAGCTTTTTAGTTAATGCCTCACAATTGTGATTTCGTGACCTCACCGAAGCTCCGATCTCCCCGCTGAATCCCCTCAAGTGACAAGCAACGATTGCCCGTCACGAGATCATCGGCTGCCTCTATCACCGATTTCATCAGGCCTTTTCCAGCGTCGACATGGGATTAGATCTAGGGTTTTGAGTTTTTTTTTTCTTTTCTAATTAGGGAATTGGGGGGCTTTTTTTTTTTTGTTTGTTTTTTTAATTAAGGGTAAAAATTGTAATTAATGAAATAAAAAATATATTATTTTACTTCATTAAATAGTTTATTTACAAGTAAATAAAAAACTATTGTAACAAAAAAAAGTAAATAGTAAAATTTACTTGGTTCATAAATACTTTTTTAACGAAGATTTATTTACCGATAGATATCAATATTTACATGGTTTTATATATACTAATAAGTAATGGTATCAATCAAGAAAATAAGTTTATTCCATTTTCTAGATTTTTTTATGTTTTAATTCAGTAAATACAAGATTGCTTGTAAATATTTGTATTTTTGTTGTTTATTTTCTAGGTAAATACATTTATTTACAAGTAAATATTTTTATAACATTTAACAAAATTCCTTTAATTTAACATAATTACCAGTAAATGTAAGTATTTACTAAGAAATAATGATATTTACACTTTATTTGTCTTGTATGTTATACTTTTTGTATAAAAATTAAACCTAAATATTTACGTAAATATCAGTAATTATATGAAAATATATTAATTTCAATTAAATAAGTAAAATATTTTTCATATAATATTTAATTAAAATAATTTTTACTTATTTATAATATTTCTTAAATTATAAAATATTTACGTTATTTTTAGTGTAAGATGTATTGTTTTGAATCTTAATTTGTTTAGTAAATACACATATTTACTAATTAAAAATAGTATTTACACGTAAATCCTTATTTATATTGCATTTTATACTTTTAGTATAAATAGTAAATCTAAATATTTACTAAATTAGTATTAGTAATTATATGTAAATATGAATATTTTCATTAAAATTTTAAATTATTCTTTTAAAACAAGGTTTCAGTTTAAAAACAAACGTTCATTTATTTACAAAATTTTATTAAATTACAAATATTATATCAAAAGTATCTGAAATTAATCCCTAATTCAATCAAACATTAACCCTAAATCTCTAATTACCACCGCCACTAGCATAGTCATATTGCTAAGAACAAGTCACGAAGCTTCAGCGAGCCACCACCGTCCCTATATCGCCAGAAATCCGAGAAATGCGCATGCTTTGGAGTTTGCAATCAAGTTCGGGAATGTTGAGTTGCCAACGACGGAGATCGTTCGTGAAGCTTTCAAAGCCACCGCCATGCCACATTGTCGAAGATCGGGGAAGTGCATGTCATCTGGAGATCGAGAACGAGCTCACGAATCTTGAGTCGCCCGCGACGGAGATCGAGATCAGAGATCATTCGCGATCTCATTTCATGTTGGACATCATGATCTGACCAAGATACCATCGATCTAGCATGCCCGAGGACTCCGACAATCTACAATCACCGTCGCCGCATCGCTAGGTTACCAAAACTTATGCAGTCAAAGTTGCCGAAACTTCTGCAGCCACCGACTGTGAAGAAGACAAACGTTCCTAGGGGCAAAAAAAGAATTCTACTTTCAATAAATTAAAAATATGCTTTAATTTTCTATAAATTGTCAGACCTACTATTTTTTTACAATATGTTTTGAAGATATGCTATAGTGTATGAATTCTCTAGTTTTTATTTTATTTTTTAAAAAAATGCTACTTATCATAAATTAAAAAAAAAAAAAGAAAAGTTAAAAAATGTTCCAAATTATGGACCGACAAAGAGACGGGCTATTTCGAAATTATTCTAGGCTTTTCCTTCACTTTCAGCCCATTTCCAACATCAACCCAACCACCTCGAACTTTCCATCAGCCGCAATTAAATGCTAAAACGAGTCAACAAATGTAACGGCTCCGATTGGCCCAAAACCATCATCAAAAAATCATCAAAATAATCGAACCCAACGATTGTTCCAGAAGCCGTACACGTGGCATCACCTACCCCTGTCTCTCTCTCTCGCCCCCCCTCTATATCTATATGTGTATCGAAAGCCCTTTTGTTCTATATATAATAATTTTCTTTCTCTACTAGCTCCCTTCCCTTATCCCCTCAGGACTGTTTCACCACAAACCAGAGCTCAAAAACTTCGTCATCTTCTTCTTCTCCAAATTAGGGTTAGGGTTTGGGCCAGTTCCAAATTCAGTCAAAATCAACACCAGAAATGGCTTCCTCCACAGCTCAGATAAACGTGCTCGGCCAAGCGCCTGGCTCTTCTTCTTTCAGGAAGCATAATTTCAGGAACCCTAGGACGGTCTTCCTCGGACAGAGGCTCGGGAGCACTACGGTGTCGTTTCCTCGGTCGTCGTTCCTGAGGACGGCGAGCAACGGTGGAGTCAGGAGAGTTGGGCCCCTCCGGGTGGTGAGCGAGAAGGTGGTGGGGATCGATTTGGGGACGACGAACTCGGCGGTTGGGGCTATGGAGGGAGGGAAGCCGACGATAGTCACAAACGCCGAGGGACAGAGGACGACGCCGTCGGTCGTGGCCTACACCAAGAATGGGGACAGGCTGGTCGGTCAGATCGCCAAGCGCCAGGCCGTTGTCAACCCCGAGAACACCTTCTTCTCCGTCAAGAGGTTCATCGGAAGGAAGATGTCCGAGGTCGATGAGGAGTCCAAGCAGGTCTCCTACAAAGTTGTTAGGGACGAGAATGGCAACGTCAAGCTCGATTGCCCGGCCATTGGCAAGCAGTTCGCCGCCGAAGAAATTTCGGCTCAGGTATATACACCCACTTTTCTTTTTTGTTCTAAAGTTTTCTTTTTTGTTCTAAAGTTTGGTTCTTTCGCTGCTGGAATTGAATGAAAAATGTTGAATTTTGACAGAATTTTGTTGCTTTATGCCTCTTTTAGTTTTTTTAAGATTCTAATTCTTGCCTGTTCATTATTCTGTTATTTAATTTGAACTTAAATTATTGAACTTCGATAGTGATTGTTGCTTTTTGCTGGTTAAGTTCGTTGTAAGTCCGAATTCTTGGACGATTCGACCATTTGTTGTTTTAATACTGAATTGAAGGAGTAGCTTCTGGAATAACTTTATCAAGGATTCTGGTAGCAATCTCTTTTGTGGAGAGTGGTTTTAGAGATTCTAAAAGCAACCCAAATGTCATGTAATTATGATAATCTGATCTTGGTTCATTAGAATCAGCTCTCTGTTCTGGTAATCTGTTTCGAAATGGTGGTCAATTGCTAAAAGCCAATTGTTTTACTCTGTTCTTTTTTTCATCAGTATGGTGGATCTTTTATAATTGTTTTTAATTGTAACTTCATTTCTGTTTTAGGTTTTGAGAAAGCTTGTGGATGATGCTTCAAAGTTTTTGAATGACAAAGTGACTAAAGCTGTTGTCACCGTGCCCGCGTACTTCAATGACTCTCAAAGAACAGCAACAAAAGATGCTGGTCGTATTGCTGGTTTAGAGGTTCTTCGTATTATAAACGAACCAACTGCTGCTTCATTGGCTTACGGGTTTGAGAAGAAAAACAACGAGACCATCTTGGTCTTTGACCTTGGAGGTGGGACTTTTGATGTGTCAGGTAAGCCAGTGCCATTTGTTTCAATTGGAGACGGCATAGTTTACTCAACTGTTTTGGAAGATTTCTTTAGCTTATCACCATTTAGAATGAAGTCTCAGGTGGTCCATGTGATGAAAATTGACTGACCACCTTCTTTATTCCAGTTTTGGAGGTTGGTGATGGAGTGTTTGAAGTGCTGTCCACTTCCGGAGATACACATTTGGGAGGAGATGACTTTGACAAGGTATATATATATATAATATTTTTAAAACTGAACTATCATTTCTCGTTAAATCTTTTCTTTCGCTTTCCCCAATCTTTTTATTTGTTGGTGGGATCTGAGTTGTTAAATACTTAACTATCATGAAATTCTGCAGAGGGTTGTTGATTGGCTGGCTGCGGACTTCAAACGGGATGAAGGAATCGACCTGTTGAAGGACAAACAAGCTCTTCAGAGGCTAACAGAGACAGCTGAGAAGGCCAAAATGGAGTTATCATCTTTGACTCAGACAAACATTAGGTCATACTTTAGGAATTTTCTTTCATTTGTGTTTTTTTTTTTATTCGTTTTCTGTTTCTGCTCAAAACAGTTTCTAGATTTCATCTGACAGTGTTTGGTGTGGCTTGCAGTTTGCCTTTCATCACTGCCACTGCTGACGGCCCCAAGCACATTGAGACCACCCTTACCAGAGCTAAGTTTGAGGAACTCTGCTCAGATCTCCTTGACAGGTATCTAAGTTTTTGTTAAACTATGATGACCTTTATCATGGTTTTTCGTTTCTTTTCTTTGCGTTCACTGTTTACGAAACAAAACACTATGGACTTTTAGGTTCAATTATTTTTTTCTCCCGAAACTATCTTATCAGGCTACGAACACCAGTGGAAAATTCATTGAGGGATGCAAAACTCTCCTTCAAAGATCTGGATGAAGTGATCCTTGTTGGTGGGTCGACACGCATCCCTGCTGTTCAGGAGCTTGTGAGGAAGCTGACTGGAAAGGAACCTAATGTCACGGTGAATCCTGATGAAGTTGTTGCTTTGGGTGCTGCAGTTCAGGTGGGTTTGCGATTAATAACTTGTTACTTTTCTTTCACTTATGGTTATTAAATTTTCAGTTGGAAAACTCAGTTATGAAACTAAATTCACGTTTTCTAAGATGATCGAAGAGAGTGATACTGTTTTGCGTTGCTTGCATTTGATAGATGTTAACTTCATTGTCTTGTTTTTTCATTTAAGGCTGGTGTGTTGGCTGGAGATGTCAGTGACATTGTGCTTTTAGATGTGACCCCATTGTCACTGGGTTTGGAAACTCTGGGTGGTGTCATGACCAAGATCATCCCAAGAAACACTACCTTGCCTACCTCAAAGTCTGAAGTGTTCTCTACGGCTGCAGATGGCCAGACAAGTGTAGAAATTAATGTTCTTCAGGGCGAGAGAGAATTTGTGAGGGACAACAAGTCTCTCGGCAGCTTCCGGTTGGATGGTATCCCTCCTGCACCACGTGGGGTTCCTCAGATCGAGGTCAAATTTGACATTGATGCTAATGGTATTCTCTCTGTCACGGCTGTTGATAAGGGTACCGGGAAGAAGCAGGACATTACGATCACCGGTGCCAGCACATTGCCCAGTGATGAGGTATTTTTCTTGTGCTTCGTGCTGCAAGGCAGATGTATTTCTTAGCCTTTAGGATGAAAAATTTTCATTTTAGAGGCTTGGTGCTCGTATTTGAGGCCTTTCTTTACGTGGTTATAGTAGTAACGACTAAATGAGTGAAAAAATGTGAAATTTACAGGTTGACAGAATGGTTAAGGAAGCAGAGAAGTTCTCGAAGGAGGATAAGGAGAAGAGAGACGCAATTGACACGAAGAACCAGGCTGATTCGGTTGTCTACCAGACAGAGAAGCAGCTGAAGGAGCTGGGAGACAAGGTTCCTGGTGCGGTTAAAGAGAAGGTTGAGGCGAAACTCGGGGAGCTTAAGGAAGCCATTTCAGGAGGCTCTACCCAAGCCATAAAGGATGCCATGGCGGCCCTCAACCAGGAAGTGATGCAGCTGGGTCAGTCCCTTTACAACCAGCCTGGTGCTGCTCCTGGTTCAGGGCCTGCACCCGGTGGTGAAACCGGACCCTCAGACTCATCATCGTCCAAGGGGCCAGACGGAGATGTCATCGATGCAGATTTCACAGACAGCAAGTGAGGTGGCTAGATAGTCAGACAATCTTAGATTTTATTTTTTTTTCGGTGATGATTTTCTCTGTTTAGTAAATGTTAATAGAAGTTTTGGGATTTTTGGATCTGGTTTTCGGCTTTTTAACTTTTTCCTGTCATTTTTGTTTTGGTGGAGAAACGGGAAAGGGAAGTTGTTTAGATTCAGAAAATAGCGGATCATGAATTGAAAGAAGCTTATAATACCATGATCACTAGGTGATACACCCCTATGAGAGCAAAGAAATGTTTTGGGGTATTTGGATCGAAGCCTTTCTTCATGCACATTTTTCCCATTATTGTTATATTTAACAAATACCTGAAAGCGATATGGTTAGTTTGACATTTATACATGTTATTCGGGTTTTAAATCCCTTGATGTCTATTTCTTTTTATTTTTATTTTTATTTGTTTGGTGATATAAATCCCTAAACTTTGTTTTTTCTTAGAATAGAAATTCTAATTTTCTTCTAAAGTCATTTTTAACAATAGTCGGAGTACTAATTATTCAATAATTCAATTCAAAGAGGGTGTTTTCAAATAGGATTAGTCTTAGAGGAGCTCTAAAATTTTAGTGTCATTTTCACTTTTTGTATTTTATAGTTGTTACAAACCCAATATACGTAGGGCATTTATGGTTCACCATAAAAAAGGATATGATCCACGTTACGACAATCACCACTATTGATGAGTCACCTAACCAACCAAGAGTCCATTATCAAATGATTAATTGGAATTTCGCCCGAATGAGTTTTAAAAGTTGAATTTTGATTTCGTCCTATTTAATTAATATTAGTAGAAATTCTCTTAAAACAGATAAAAATAAAGGGAAATAGCCTAATCTAGCCTCTTACGATGGAATTTTTATCTAAAAGAAAAATGTTAAAAAAAAAAAGAGAAAAAAGATTACTCCTTTTGTTGGTTTTCAATGAAAATTCAAATAGATAAAATGAATTAATTCAAAATTCAACGGATAAAATAAGATTTTTTTTTTTAATTTTAAATGTTGAGTTAAAAAGAGTAAAATCGAGAATGACTCTCACATTGAGTGGGATGCAGATGAAAATACTGATTTATTTTTCCTTGTTCTTCTTCCGTTAAAACCTTAACCATGAAAAAGCTCCTTTTTTTTTTCTTCCTTTTTTCCTTTCCCTCTCTCTCCCACTACTTTTTAAGAATGATTAGTAATGTTAAACTGAATTAAAATCTCATTAAAAAGAGGAATTATACAAAATAAATAGAAATAAAAATATTTTTTTTTCATGCCGTAGAATTCTCTCTCTTTTTAACACAAAATACTTGTTCCACATGATGGGCCAACAATAGTCAAGAAATATGAACAAACCAATTAATAGGGAAACTATAACCAGTAGCACTGAATTAATCCAATAAAACATAAGCAAGCAAGTCATATACAGTGCAAGTGATGAATTTGCAAGATAAATAGGAGATTCCTTTTTCAGCAACTCGTTATCTTCTTTAGAAAGTAGTGGTCAATTAAGTCTTTGTATTTTGAACAAGCCTATTATTATTTTATTTCGGATTTTTTAATGCAAATTTTCTATTTTGATTTGCTGATCTGCATGTAATATATATATTCACTCGCCCAATCACTCTTCGGCGAAAAAAGTTGAATGACAATCTATTGATATTTGAAAATTTGGCCTTAATAATGCTCGGATTAATTTGAATATTAAAATACAGATCAATTGTTGGTATCTGAATACCTTACAGAGAATCTTAGGAAGCAAAACCAAAATTCGTTTCACATTAAAAAAAAAATATATATATATATATATATACTTCTCAAGTACGAGTGTTTTTTTTTTTTTTTTGCAACGAAACTATTTGGTGAGGCAGGTGATTTGAGTCCATCAAACAAGATATCTGATTTCTTTTTTAAGTTCCCATTAGAATAGAGAATGACATTATTTTATTTTTATTTATTTCATCCTAACACATATAAGTTTACTAGTGTTAGACAAAACATCTATCTCACACTCTCTCTACTCTCTCTTAATTTTGTGAAATCTTATTGCAGGCAAGTTCAGTATTGAACACAGTCGTAACTGTAGAAAAAGAAGAGGTGGGGTTTTGGATAGTTTTCCTTGATTTAGTTTTTATGACTCATGCTATGAATAATGTAGCTTGACTTTTGTTAAAAAATGTCATTTTTTTAAAAATAAATTTTGGAACTCCAGGAAAGCCAATTGTAAAGATCAGTGATACCATCAGTGTCAGAGGTAATTAGATTCATTCTATAAAGCTTATTTCGTTTGAAGAAGGCTTAAATTTAAAAGGTGTTGCCTATATATATTTATATATTTATAGAAGGAAATATTAACATTTGGTTTTCTTGTTTAAGAATACAGCAATCTTGGAAAGGAACTCTATTCCCTAATTCAACCACAGTTATGGATTACAAATTCCTCTTTGTCATGAAACTGTTGTTTTCAATTCTCGCTCTTCAATCATCCATGGCACAAAAGCCAGTACCACTAGAAACTGTCTGCAACTTCACCCAACATCCTGACTTTTGCAAATCTCTGTTGGAAAAGAAGACAACCAATATCTATGACCACACCAGATTCACAATCTTAAAATCCTTATCTCAGACTTACCAATTCAACAAACTAGTAAATCACCATCTTCAAAGTCACGAATATTCTCTATCATCACTAGAAATTGCTGCCCTCAAAGACTGCCGGTTCCTTGCGGATCTAAACATCGACTACTTGACTAGCTCTTTTGGATCCATGAATTCAACACGCAATGTTCTATCAAAATCAAAAACTAATGATGTTCATACGCTGCTCAGCGCCATCTTGGCCAATCAACACACTTGTTTGGAGGGCCTCCAGTGGTCATCTTCCTCCGGAAGCATGACAAACGGCCTGTTAGAGCTTGTGACCAATGACGTTAAGCTATTCGGGTTCTCTCTCTCTCTTCGCCAAGGGTTGGGTTCCTAAGAAGATGTTCACAAGGCCGTTCAATATTCACAAGAGACTAAATCATCATTTTTCACTGATGAAAATCTCAAGCTTAATCAAACATGGTTTGTATAAGTTAATAACTCGGAGGAAATTGCTACAAAATAATGTCTCGGTGAGAGAGGTGGTGATTGTAAGTCGGGATGGTACTGGAAACTTCACCACCATCAATGAGACCATAGATGCGGCTCCGAATAACATTGCAGCTTCATTTATGTTAAGGCCGGGGTTTACGAGGAGTATGTGTCTATTAATAAGAATAAGTAGTATTTGATGATGATTGGAGATGGTATTGATAAGACGATCATCACCGGAAATCAGAGTTCTACTGATGGACTAACAGGTTTCCATACTGCAACATTTGGTAAGAACCCATATCTTATTTTGAATTCATTTAAATATATTGTTTAGAAAATCAAATTAGTACAATAAGATTAGATAGGATATTGTTATATTAATTTAGTTTATTCCCAACTTTTTTCTAATATATAAATACTCTATAATTAATAAAGTCTAGTTTATAATATATAATATATTGTGGGAGCAGTTGTTGGTAGTGGTTTCTCTGAGACAGACATAACCTTTTGCAACACCACGTGGCCTAAGAAGGGCCAGGCAGTGGTAGTCAGAAACGGAGCGGATCGATAAATCCATATTCTACCGTTGTAGCATAGAAGGCTATCAAGACACTCTCTACTCCCATTCTTTACGACAAGTTTATAGAGAATACGACATCTAAGGCACCGTGGACTTCATTTATGGAATTGCAGTGGTTGTTTCCCAAAATTGCAACTTGTACGCTCGCCTTCCCAATAAAGAACAATTCGTTGCCATCACAGCTCAAGGCCAAACGCACCCTGAAGAAAATAGTGGCACTTCAATCCTCAATTGTACCGTCAAGGCTGCCCATGACTTGGCCTCGACTAAGCAACGCGTGAAGACTTATCTAGGGAGGCTGTGGCAAGATTTATTCGAGGATGGTTTACATACAAACTTATATGGAGAGAATTGTGGATCCGGCTGGTTGGTTGAAATGGGGATAGTAATTCTAAACTGAAGACGGTGTATTATGCAGAGCATAACAACACAGGACCAGGGTCAAACACTGCAAAAAGAGTTAAATGGCCAGGTTATCATGTGATAAATGTGACTGATGCTTTCAACAATACTATGTCCTTGGTTGCTGATGATTGGGTGCCTCATTCATGACCTGACTTACAACATTCATTTGATGGAGGACAGTTTTAGTTTTACATTTTAAAGCTACTAAATTTGATTATGTTGTTCTATATATTTTACGGATTCATTTTTTTTCTTCTTTTAAGTTTCATACTGATTTTACTATCATTACTTAGGTAAATTACTATGTTAGTCCTTGAACTCTTTATGAGGATTTTGTTTGATCTCTAAACTTTTTTGTGGAGTGATCGATCTTTAAACTCTTTGACTCCTTGCAAAATATTAGATGATAAATATTAGTACAATAAGATTAAATTGGATATTGTTACATTAATTTAGTTTATTCCCAACATTTTTTAATATATAATTACTCTATAATTAATCAAATCTAGTTTATAATATATAATATATTGTAGCAGCGGTTGTAGGTAGTGGTTTCTGCGACAGACATAACCTTTCGCAACACCGCCGGGCCTAAGAAGGGCCAGGCAGTGGCAGTGGCAGTCAGAAACGGAGCGGATAAATCCATATTCTACCGTCGTAGCATAGAAGGCTGTCAAGACACTCTCTACTCCCATTCTTTACGACAATTTTACAGAGAATGCGACATCTGTGGCACTGTGGACTTCATTTAAGGAAGTGCAGCAGTTGTTTTCCAAAATTGCAACTTGTACGCTCGCGTTCCCAATAAAGGTCAATTCGTTGCCATCACGGCTCAAGGCCGAACGCACCCTGAAGAAAATAGTGGCACTTCAATCCTCAACTGTACCGTCAAGGCTGCCAATGACTTGGCCTCGAGTAAGCAATGCGTGAAGACTTATCTAGGGAGGCCGTGGCAAGATTATTCGAGGACGGTTTACATACAAACTTACATGGAGAGAATTGTGGATCCGGCTGGTTGGCTGGAATGGGGTAAGTGATTCTAAACTGAAGACGGTGTATTATGCTGAGCATAACAACACAGGACCAGGATCAAACATTGCAAACAGTGTTAAATGGCCAGGTTATCATGTGATAAATGAGACTGATGCTTTCAACTATACTATGTCCTTGGTTGCTGATGATTGGGTGCCTCATTCATGACCGACTTACAACATTCATTTGACGAAGGAAAGTTTTAGTTTTACATTTTAAAGCTACCATATTTGATTAGGTTGTTTTATATATTTTACCGATTCATTTTTTTTTTTCCTTTTAAGCTTCATACTGATTTTTGGGTAAATTACTATGTTAGTCATTGAACTCTTTATGAGGATATGCTGTTTGGTCCCTAAACTTTTTTGTGGAGTGATCGATCTTTAAACTCTTGACTTCTTGCAAAATGATCATTTTTTCTACCAGATGCTAAATATTAGACAGTTATTCATATCGGCAAAAAGGATGAAAAAGAATGTATTGTATCATACACGGGCATATGAAATTACCATAGAGCATTACAAACAACAGAGAAGGAAGAGAAACAACGGAAAAAATCTGTCTAAACACGTCCATAATAGTATCATTGCAAAATTAACCAAAATAATACGGACTAGCATAACTTGTATCTTGGAGGACTGAAAATATAAGCTCTTAATTGCCACAACAACGTAAAGCTTACAATATTTTTAAAAATTCAAAAATTTTAAAAAATTTCCTACACTTAAGTATGTGTATTTTTCCCTTTCAAAAAAAAAAAAAAAAAAAGTAAGTGCATTTTAAGTAGTCAGGCTCGATATCTGGCCGTGACAATATTTTTAAGTACATTGTAAATGACATGAAATAAAACAGTAAAACATTGCATAAGTTCACTAGGCATTTGAACAAACACCCAGTTACAACACAACTGAAACCAACAAACAAATGAACAAACATGCAAAAACAAACAAAGGCCACAGAGCAACAGCCAATGTTACTCACCAAAACCAACTATATCAGCATTAGATTGAATTTGAAACAAACACTTTCGTAGGCATTTTAACAAACACGTAGTAGGCAGTACCCAAACTTCCGTTATGACAGAAGAAGAAAATTAAAAAAAAAATCATGAATAATCTTAAATATCTAATTCTGAAATATAAGTCTACATTTTGCACATAGGTTTTTAAAAAAATTTAAAAAGATTCTAATTAACTTAATTTTTTTTTCCTTTTCCAAAATCTGTAGTATACTTATTTTTCAATCCCAATTAAAAAAAAAAAAAATCCGAATTTGAATTAGAATCCATTTAAATAGGATAGTAAGAATTCTAGCCCTATGTCTTCATCTGCTATAAGAGTTTTATTTTTTGAGCTTAACCGATGACTATTCATATTTTATTGATTATATATACAATGTATTCATATTTTATTGATCACGTATATATAGAATAGGTTTATTGTCTAGCAGCCGGACATCTGATGAGAGAAATGAAACAAATCAAAAAGTTGTATCTCATCTCACTTTCTCTCTTATTATTTTTGTGTCTAACAATCCTGAGCGAGTTGTTATTCGTATCACAGAAAGGGATGCCGGACAGAGGAAGCGTGTGTGTATATATATACACTTTTGATCACTTGTGATGTTACCAGCTCAAGTACTACAGAATCTGCAAGTAGATTCTTTTTCTATTTTTTTAATTTTTTTTAGACTTTAATTTGAGTATTATTACTTGTCTTTTATGTATGCGACAAAATCATTCGCCCACAGCCCTTGACTCATCTAATTGTTAAAGAAATGAACAACTTGCAAAAATAATTTAAGGCCGACTTGCAAAAGAGGAAATATATCTTCATTATCTGTGTTGGGGCTACTCTTTCTTTTTTTTTCTTTTTTTTTTTTTGGAGGGTGGGCTACTTGGACTATAGAGGTATATCCACTACAAAACTACTCAGAAAAAACTTAGAGAGAGAGAGAGATGGCTGAGGCTGCAGTTTCGTTTGCCATCGAGAGAGACTGGGAGACTTGCTCATAGCCGAAGCCAGAATCTTGTCGGGTGTCAAAGGCCAAGTTGAAAATGCGCGGTCTCAGCTGGAGATGATGCGCTGTTTCTTAGAAGATGCCGATGCATACGTGCGACAACGGCGATCAGAGAGTCCGCAATTGGGTTAAGCAAACAAGAGAAGCTGCTTATGATTTGGAGGATGTCATTGAGGCTTTTGTCTTGAAAGTGGTTTTGCGAGGGAGCGAGGCGTCAAGAATGTACTTAAGAGACCCACTTGCATTTTCAATGAAGGAATCGATCTTCATAAAGTTGGATCCGAGATCGAGAAGATTTGTTCTCGCATTTCTGGTTTGGCTACAGCTTTGGAGACGTTTGGAATTAGAAAACTTGGACTGAAGGAAGGTACAAGTGCTTGTACCTTCAATCCAACAGCTAAGAGAGTTGAGGCTAGCTTATTCTCATGTTGTCGAACGAGATGTCGTTGGATTGGACAAAGATATCAAGGAGTTGGTAGCTGAGCTCACTGAGAAAGAGAATCGCCGCCTCCGTGTGATTTCTGTTGAGAAAAGTGGGTGGTGGAAAACTGTTTTAGTGTAAAGAAACGGAGTAGAACAGAGAAAATCAAAAGGGTTTGAGGCGTAGGAATTACTTTCCTTAAGGTTTTATTTGCCCCCACTATAAACAGTTTGCTATCGGGTATTTTGACAAATTACCTCCAAGATACAACAAACCCACGAATTTAATAAGTAGCAATCTTATTAAATTTCAGAACAAAGATATGAAACTAATATCAGAAACTGGATTTTTATAGACCTTGATATGCCTGTTCATGAAGCATTGCAACAGATACAACAATCTTTAATTTAAAAGGTGCATTTTCAGTCAAAAAACGTATCTGTTCAACAGACATACCTGTTGGTCATCAGAATTAATTATGACCGTTAGATTGAACTGATTCAATTAATAGTTTAAATTAAATCTGAAAACACTCAAATCCGATCGTTAGATCGTGCCCGATCAAATCAACGGTCCAGATTTAATTTGAAAAAACACTACATCAAAAAAGAGATTACTCCTTGCGACGATGCGTACGTGCAAAGTGCGCCCAATCGCCCTCGCGCGCGTGTGGTGGTGCATAGTAGTAGCATAGTCTCCAATATACATTAGTAATTCTTACACTTCACTTGTTTCATTTTATATTACTATGCTTGTTTGTGCTTTTTCAATGTGGGACTTTTGTTTCCACTACCCAATGGTAATACAAGAGATATTACAATCTCTCTAACAATTTCTATTTGCGGGATGGGAGGGCTGGGGAAGACCACGCTTGCGAGAAAGGTTTATCATCATCCTCAAGTGAGGAGTCATTTCTATTGCTTTGCTTGGGCGTCTATATCTCAGCTATGCGAGATACGTACCGTGTGGGAGGAAATTTTGATTAGCCTCACTTCTCCAACGATGCAAAGAAGACAAGAGATCGCGAGAATGAAGGTTGGTGAAATAGCCAAGGAGCTCTACAATGTCCAGAAAGATAGAAAGTGTTTGGTGCTCCTCGACGATATTTGCACAACTTCGACATGGGATCGTCTAAAGGCTGCATTTCCGTAAGATTAGACAGACAACAAAATCCTTCGGACTACTCGTCAAAAAAAAAAAAAAAAAGAAAAAGAAAAGTGGCTTCGCATGCCCAATAAAAACGGTTTGCTGCATCAACCTCGGTGTCTTGTTGAGAATGAGAGCTGGGAGCTGCTTGTCTAGACGCCCTTTTTTTTTTTTTTTTGGCAAAGGATGCAACAAGTAACATATCTCACTCTTAACTCTGTTTTTTACTTGTTATAGAAGGTGTAAATTTTTTTGTCAAATGTATAGAAATTTTTATAGACATAGATTACTTACACGACAATCTAATTAAGAATACACAGTACAAAGAGTGCCTACTTATTTTCGTTTAAATTTATTAAAATGGTATGAAATCGGAAACCGTTTCTAATTTGATTGATTTTGCCCTGTTGAGTGCTGTAGCTAGCATATATTCCAAAATATTTCAATAAAGTAATGGTCAACAAAGCTTAATATTCTCAGTAATCACTACCTCTACTAATATCTTTGTGATTGTTTCAAGCACCTTTTGTCAATGATTTTTGTTTTCATTTTTTCACCTTAGATAATTGGAATGTTATATTGTTCCTTTTTGGTCTATGTATAGGATAAAGCAAGCGAAAAAATTGCAATTTATGCAGTATGTCAAAGTTTTAAACCGGGCGGGTATTTGTTTTTTTTTTTTTTTTTTGTTTGTCAATGTTTTTGTAGACTCTGAAGATAACGAAAGAACGAAAGAACGAAAGAACTAGGCCGGGAGATGCTTAGACATTGTGCTGGTCTACCATTAGCCATCATCGTGCTCAGTGGACTTCTGTCTGCAAAACACACAGTTCATGAATGGGAGGCACTGACCAAGAATGTTTTAAGTCATACGTAAGCAGAGGCAATGAACTTGGTGAGCAAGAATTGTAACGTCCCAAATGCTACCTAACAATAATGTTAGAAAATTAACATTAGAATTAACATAGATAATGTGATGAGATAGAAATTTCTTAATTCTAATGTTATGTTGAGTTATTTTTTACATGTGACGTGATGAGGACTCGATGTGCTAGAACAAAATTTATGCCAAATTGATGAATTTTTTTTATGATGACTTGATGATTTTGTGTGATGACTTAAATATATATAATAAAGAAATTGTTGCATTTATTTTTGTAAGTTATATAAAGCATATAATATATACACCATATTTTGCTATACGGTGATATTATGTGTCTATATGTATATATTATATGTAAGTATATTTTATTTTATATATATACAGATTGTACTCTATATATATGTCTTTATATATATAACATATATATATATATTAAGTTATTTGATTAGTCAAATATATATAATATTATATGCATATATATATATGTGTTTATATGTGGTATGCACGGTAAAAAAAAAAAAAAAAAAAAAAAAAAAAAAAGGGAAACAATTATCTTGTTAATTTACATCCATCTTTCCAATTTACCTATTAGCTCTTTTGCTAAAAATTAGCCTTTGATGACAGCAATTGATTCCCAATTTAATTCCACACAATCTGCCATTGGTTTCTCAACCCTCACTCTTTGCATATCTCTCCCTCTCTTGCGCTCTCTCTATTCCTCACACGCACAAACAGAAAACAAAAGGAAAAAAAAAATTCCACCAAATCTCCAAGTTCTTTCAAGCCAAAATCAAAAGATTTCAAGGTATGTTTTGGTATTGTTTGATGATGATAATGATTTTGTTATTTATTTTAGTTTGGGATTCTTTGAGGGGTTGGATGATTTTCTTGATGAGTGTCTTCACATGAGTTTGAGGAGATGATAATAAATATTTATCGAATGATGATCGAAAGAAAGGCTATATGGTTGATTTTGTGAACAAGACGAATTTAGGGTTTTTGATTTCTTGATTTATGATTTCATTGGTATGGTGATTGAAATATTTTATATATTAGAAAAATGTCTTAGGGCTGTTTCGTGTGTGCGTATGTATGAATCATATACATTGTGATGATAATTTTTTTTTAATATTTTTGATGATTTTCGGATTTGACCACTGTTACTAGAATTTCCAGATTTTATGATAAGTTTTCGAAACTGCTTTTAAGGATGCAAACAGCCTCTATTTTTAACGAATTTGGTATTGTTGGAAACCTGGATGTCTATTTCATTTGAAATTAGTTTCATATTGTTTAGAGATATATATGAATTTTTGTGATTTTTCAAATAGGCAGAGGTCGGGCTACCAGATTCTATATAATTTTAACAGTTTGTATTCAAAACTATTTTTGAGTATCTAAACAGTCCCCGTTTTTAAAAATTAAATATTGTTAGAAAATTCTGAATGTCTATTTTCATTTGAAATCAGTTTTAGATCATTTGGAGGCATAAGTAAATTTTTATAATTTTTCAAATAGGCAGAGGTCTGACTGTCAGTTTCGATAAAATTTAGAAATCAATTTCAAAACCATCTTTGAGGTTCCAAAAGGTCTTTATTTTTTTCAAATTTAGTATTATTAGAAAGTTCTGGATGTCTACTTTCATTTAAAATTGTTTCAGGTCATTTGGAGCCCTGTATGAATTTTTATGAATTTTTGAAGGCACAAAAGTCTGACTTGCAGTTTCTGTAAAGATTTGTAATTTCATGAAATTGTTTAATTTTTGTGTTGTGATGTTAATGAATTATGAAATAGGCCTTTTAGATGCTGTTATGATATGACGGATGTGTTTGATGAATTATTATGAGCTTTTGTTGATTTTATTATATTTATTATTCATGGCATGAACGGTTCTAAAGGCGAGCACCCGAGACCTCAATCGCGCGTCACCATCGAAAAATTTGAAAAGGTTAAGTAAGGCATTTAGGTAAGTACACTCTCACATGCAATATGAATTAAAGATTTGAGAAGTATATGTTTTGATGTTGATGATGATGTTATGATGTTCTTAAATAATACTTCTTCTATGATGACGTTTTGATGAAAAATATATATGTGGTATGTATATGTATTTTATATTTTAAAATGGCATTGTACACCCTTGATGATGATAATAATGTTGTCCGGTGAGCAGACTTTTGTCACCGTTGGTTTGGGATTTGCTACCCCAACCCTTCCGCAACTAGCGCGCTATGATGGTATAACGCCGGGCCTAATATATGACGGTTTTAAAAGTTAAAAAGTTTTTAAATGATATTTATATTTATGATGATAAAAGAAAATTATTTATTTACATTTGTGAGATTTAAGTGTCTTACTAAGCCCTTGCTTATATAAGCTAATTCATGTTACAGATAAAGTAAATGATAAGATATAGTGTTGGAGGAGCTTGGAGCAGATTGCGAGACAATATGTGATAGGAAAACGGAAAGAACGATCATAAGATGGACATTATTAATTTCAAATAAAGTTTTGACACTTTAGTTTATTATTATTTGATTGGATGTTTCATATGAATTTAAATTTTATTTCATGAATTGGGTTTTAAAAATATATATATATATATATATATATTAATTATGAAGTTTAATTTTGATATAGTTTAAAAAAAAATTTCTAGAGTTTTCTAAAAATATCTAAGTCAAGTTTTTCGTTATATAAATATTTTTATTTCAAGCTTAATATTTTCTGTAATTTTATAATAGATGAATGATTAAATAAGAAATCAATTGTAACGTTTCGTGAGGAATTATTATAAGAATACCGGGGTGTATCATCGGTGTTAGGTTTGAGTTACGATGAATTGCCATGTTATCTAAAGCCATGTTTTTTGTACTTCGCCTCTTACCCTTAGGATTTTGGGATTGATGTGAAACCTTTATGACATATGCTGACAGCAGAGGGATTCATATCGTTGAACCATCAAAGAAGTTCGACAGAAACTATCGAGGATATAGCATATGAGTACTTAAGTGAGTTGGTGGATAGACACATGATTCAAGTACAAAAACGGGGTTCAACTGGAAGAAACTTGAAAATAATGGATTGTGTATAGTAAGGTTTTTTTCCCCACAAAAAATAACTTCCTCCAGGCCAGGTGTAACAGCGCAAGAAACTTGCTTTTGGAAGGAGTTTTGAAGGACTGTCTTCATTTATTTTCAATGGGCAGACATCTTCATTTATTGGTGATGGAGACTGGACCATGTATTTAGTCAATTAAAGTTATCCGGAGGATTTTATTTAGGGTTAATTTCACTTTTAGCACATGTAGAAATTTTATTATTAAAAATAGTATTATTTTTTTTCCCTTCATTACTAGCACTTAATGTGGGACCCAACATCATTTAATGTATATCAAATTACGTGTTTACCCTCATTTCCTTCAGCTCAAATATCCCTCTCCCTCGCATGGCCCAAAAATTTTTTTCAAACCAACATCTATAGTGTTTTAGAGAGAGAAAATTGAAATCTAGAGAGAGAAAGAGTTACCACCCACCGGAATCTTATTTTTTTTCACTTTTTCGCCTAGCCTCCCACCCATTTTGAAACCCAAATATTCATATAATAGAGAAAAATTTCCATTTAGAGAGAGAAACTTCCATTTAGAGAGAGAAACTTCCATCGAAAGTTTTTTTTTTTTTTTAAATCTAACATTTTTAGCCATTTTTGAGTAAAGGTCATTCCTGTTATGACCATCCGGTCATAATAGTTATGACCTATGTTAAAAAAAATTAAAAAAAAAATCTAATATTTTTTGCCATTTTTTTAGTACGGGTCATAACAGTTATGACCGGGTGGTCATAATGGTTATGACCGGATGGTCATAGTCATAACAGTGTAGTCATAATGGTTATGACCGGGTGGTCATAATGGTTATGACCGGGTAGTCATAGTCATAAAAGTGTGGTCATAATGGTTATGACCGGGTGGTCATAATGGTTATGACCGGGTGGTCATAGTCATAACAGTGTGGTCATAATGGTTATGACCGGGTGGTCATAGTCATAACAATGTGGTCATAATGGTTATGACCGGGTGATCATAATGGTTATTACCTGGTGGTCATAATGGTTATGACCGGATGATCATAGTCATAACAGTGTGGTCATAATGGTTATGACCGGGTGGTCATAGTCATAACAGTGTGGTCATAATGGTTATGACCGGGTGGTCATAGTCATAACAATGTGGTCATAATGGTTATGACCGGGTGATCATAATGGTTATTACCTGGTGGTCATAATGGTTATGACCGGATGATCATAGTCATAACAGTGTGGTCATAATGGTTATGACCGGGTGGTCATAGTCATAAAAGTGTGGTCATAATGGTTATGACCGGGTGGTCATAATGGTTATGACTTTATGTGGTCATAATGGTTATGACCGGGTGGTCATAGTCATAACAGTGTGGTCATAATAGTTATGACCGGGTGGTCATAATGGTTATGACCGGGTAGTCATAACAGTGTGGTCATAACCGTTATGACCACCCGGTCATAACCATTATGACCACACTGTTATGACTATGACCACCCGGTCATAACCATTATGACCACCCGGTCATAACCATTATGACCACACTGTTATGACCTGTACTAAAAAATGACAAAAAATGTTAGATTTTTTAAAAAAACTTTTTTTAACATAGGTCATAACTATTATGACCAGATGGTCATAACAGGATGACCTTTACTCAAAAATGATTAAAAATATTAGATTTAAAAAAAAAAAAACTTTCGATGGAAGTTTTCCTCTCTAAATGGAAGTTTCTCTCTCTAAATGGAAGTTTCTCTCTATTATATGAAGATTTGGGTTTCAAAATGGGTGGGGGGCTAGGCGAAAAAGTGAAAAAAAAAATAAGATTCCGGTGGGTGGTAACTCTTTCTCTCTCTAGATTTCAGTTTTCTCTCTCTAAAACACTGTAGATGTTGGTTTGAAAAAAAATTTTGGGCCATGCGAGGGAGAGAGATATTTGAGCTGAAGGAGATGAGGGTAAACCCGTAATTTGATATACATTAAATGATGCTGGGCCCCACATTAAGTGCTAGTAATGAAGGGAAAAAAAAATAATACTATTTTTAATAATAAAATTTCTACAGGTGCTAAAAGTGAAATTAACCCTTTTATTTATGAGGTTCAAATCTTGTTAATTTTTAATATTTTAAATAATATCTAATCAATAATATTATTTTATGTAAAATTTTTTATAATTTGTAAAACCGGAATATTAAGATAAATATTTTTTAATATTAACTCGTTCAAAAAATTAAATTGAGAAAAACTTTATGTTTTATTTTTATTATTATTATTTATATCTCATTTTAATTTAAATGATATTTTTTTAAAAAAAATTATTGTATTAAAGTCAACAAAGGGACAAGGAATTGGAAAATGGGTGGGAACACTTCCTCAGACAAGGTCCCACTAATTGAGACATTATTCTAAAGGAATTAGTGATAAAGATTAAGATTAAAGGTTAAGCTTCGATTTGAATCACTGTTTAGAGTTAAAATTTTTAAATTAAAATTAATTAATTTTTTAAAAATTAATTATAATTTTTATTAATTTTTTAAATAAAAATATAAATTTATAAAAAAAATATATTTTAATTAGAGTTAAAATTAAAAAATCAAACAAGCTTCCAAGGGTCATTTAGACTTCAAGTGAAATTTGGCATGTCCCGTCTTCTTTGTATGCCCAGTCTGCCGGGTTTGTCTCTTTCTTTGTCGTGCTTAGTTGGCAGGTCTTGTGTGGTTGTTCTGTGTTGTTGTTGCCCTAAAATAAATAAATAAATACATGTGTCAACGTCACGCTATTAATTAAGTCTTCAGCCTTTTTGTGGGAATCTTTTCTGCCAAGAAAGTTCTCTCCTTTAAATTGCTCCTTAATTTGTTCAGCAAATACGTCAGAAGGTACCTAATTTTGCTCAGCAAATACGTCAGCAATAAACCTATACAGTTAGTAAACCACACCCACACCAAACCCTCGGCCCATATATATATATATATATATATATAACACATTCCATAAGTGCAATGCAATTGCAATTGCCTTCTCTCTCTCTCTCTCTCTAACCATATATACACACGCACACCTCACTCTCTCTCTACAAACTAGCTTCTCTCTCTTTTTTTGTTTTTATAATAGTATTGTGTTGAATTTGTAACCAAGAGAAATGGCAAAGCGTTACGAAGAAGAGCACCCAAGGAAGGCCTTCGGATGGGCGGCCAGGGATTCTTCTGGTCTCCTCTCTCCTTTCCATTTCTCTAGAAGGTTAAATTATTCCTCTATATTTCTTTTCTTGTCTCTTCTTTTTCTCTTTCTTTTTTTTTTTTTTTTCTCTAGCACTCCAGATTGTTCAAGATTTAGCTCTTCATTGATTTTTTTTTAAATCATGGAAACATTGATATTATTACAAAAAATCTAAATTTCGGTTTGATATATGCGTATATGATCTGTTTGGATGCAGAGAAACTGGAGAGAAAGACGTAAGGTTCAAGGTGTTGTACTGTGGGATATGCCACTCGGATCTTCATATGGTTAAGAATGAATGGGGCAACTCTACTTATCCTCTTGTTCCTGGGTACGTTTTATACCCTCTGAAGTTTCTTTTCTTTAGAGCTTTATTAATTAGTAACAATAAGATCGGTTTCATTTTGTTTGCTTAATTTAAAAGATGCAGAAACTAAATTAAAAACAAATATGTATATATATATATACTCACACATATACATATTGCAGGCATGAGATTGTTGGTGTAGTGACAAAGGTGGGAAGCAAAGTGCAGAAGTTCAAAGTGGGCGACAAAGTGGGTGTGGGCGGCATGGTCGGAGCCTGCCGCTCTTGCGACAGCTGCGCCAATGACCTCGAGAATTACTGCCCCAAGATGATACTCACCTATGGCGCCACCTACTACGACGGCATCACCACCTATGGGGGCTACTCCGATGTGATGGTGGCGGAGGAGCACTTTGTTGTACGTATTCCGGACAACCTACCTCTCGATGCTGGAGCGCCTCTCCTCTGTGCCGGGATCACAGTATATAGCCCACTGAAGTATTTTGGACTAGACAAGCCTGGTCTTCATGTTGGCATAGTCGGTTTGGGTGGACTAGGGCACGTGGCGGTGAAATTTGCCAAGGCCATGGGGGTTAAGGTCACTGTGATTAGTACCTCTCCTAACAAGAAGAAGGAAGCTATCGAACATCTAGGTGCTGATTCATTTTTGGTCAGCCGTGACCAAGATGAAATGAAGGTCTGTATGCCACGTATATTTAATTTGTTAACTACTTAATTTGAATGCATTAGCAGTTGTGTGGTTAATAAATTAAAATCATGACCTAGCTAATTGTTTATTATTGTTTTGGTTTTTCTAGGCTGCCATGGGCACGATGGATGGTATCATTGACACGGTTTCGGCAGTGCATCCTCTTTTGCCGCTTATCTGTCTGTTGAAGCCCCACGGAAAGTTGGTCATGGTTGGTGCTCCTGAGAAACCTCTTGAGCTTCCAGTTTTTCCTTTGTTGATGGGTACGTATCTACTAATAGTTAAAAGAAAAATAGTCCTCCTGTGGTACTCTCCTCATCGGTACTGCATGTTTTTTAACGCTTGATTACATCAAATTTATATCTAAATACAAAAAATTTTTTGCCATTATTTAGGATTTTCATTTTCTTGTTTAATTTGTACGTTAATCTATAATATTGCGTCCTAATTTTTATTGGAATGAAATGCAGGAAGGAAGATAGTGGCAGGAAGTTGCGGTGGAGGGATGAAGGAAACTCAAGAGATGATTGATTTTGCTGCCAAACACAACATAACATCTGATGTTGAAGTCATCCCAGTGGATTATGTCAACACTGCAATGGAGCGTCTTCTCAAATCCGATGTCCGGTATCGATTTGTTATCGACATCGCAAACACATTGAAGCCACCTAGCTCTTAATTACTGAACTTTGTGTTTATATAGCTTCTTCTGTTTCATCTTTGGGGACAATATTTGAAAACTCAATTTTGTTGAAATATTTGGTGTATTTCCTCCCCGCTTTGTTAAATAAAGAGTTTCTTATGATTTGAGAGCACAAACTCTATGCCGTTGTCTTTATCCTTTTCGGCCATGGAGTATCCCCAAACTTTATAAGTACTTTGGTCTCAAGCTAGCATTCCAATGTTCTAGAGAATCATATTAGAAAAACTAGTCAATAAAAACTAGAAGTGGAAGGAACCCGCGGATTCTAGACTTTTGGCTCTTAAAGTGGTTCAACTTTCTTTATAAATTCCTTTACTGACAACCATCCGGTGGAGTGATTTGGCAGTAATCTACTATCATGGGCTTGTAGTCAAAAGTTTAAATAATGAGTTACCTTTATTTATTTACATTCTTAAATATGAAGGTTTACCCTTATCTAATAAAATATTTTACGTAGGCATGTGACCATACGCTACATGTCCTTACCATTAGTATATGGGACTAGGACGACGTGCTCCTAATCATAGGGATAAGGTCCAAAAGTAAAGGCTTAGGTGAACATTCATGTTAAAGTCAGGTGAATTTCTATGGTCACTCTAGGAGATGTATGCTAACTCGGCCACTCGCTATGTAACTACTAAAATTAGAGGGCATTTGGGACTTCAACTTCAATTCGAGTTTTGTAGTTTATATATTTTTTATTGAAAATAAGTGAATGTTTAGAAATGTATGTTTAGTTAAAAATGAATTGTGATAGAAACTTGAAATGTGTTCGAAAATAAAATAGTAATATCAATTTTTTTTTTGGTTCCTCTCGTCGTTATGACCAATTTGACATAAAAATCATCTTATTAATTTCAAGTTGAAATAAGAAAATTATGGATTTTTTAAAGTTTGAGATTTTTGAAAATGAAATAAAGATTCTATATATAGATTTGAAATTGAGTTATTTTGAAGAAAAATATGAAAAATTTAAAAACTCCAACATGAGTTGTATTGCCAAACGAGACCTCATTTTTTATAGTCAAAATTCGTAAGTTTAAATTATAATCTATACTGTGGTTGTAAGGCATCCCCATCCCCCATTTATATATATATATATATATATATATATATATATATAGAAAATAAATTCTCTACTTGCCCATAAGAATATTAATTAGTTCAGTTCCTGATGTAATATTCAGATTTCGCCCTCATGTAATTCAAAGTTGGAGAGGTGAGGCATCTATTCCGTTCTTTGATTTATATTCCTTCTACGCGCCATAGCATTATGGTACACATAACATCATTTTTTACTTTATGCTTTTGGTCCGAGAAAGGAAAATAACTATTATGACTCTTTCAGTTTTGGTAATATATCATTTTCGAAAGAATTAAATGGAACAACATTAATTTTCTAATAATAAACATTAAACAGTATATATATATATTTTTAAAATAAAGTTTCTCTCAGTTTCTCAAATTTTCTTTCTTTTTTCTTTTTTTCTTTTTTTTAACTCTACCGTATGATTTTTATGTTTGGGGGGGGGGGGGGGGGGGGGGGGTGTGGTGTGGGGGAGAGCGGGGGGCGGGGGGCGGGGTGGGCAAAGGAAAACGAGAGTTTAGGTTAGTTTTCATGTCACTAAAAGCTTAGTTTAGGGAGTTTCAAAAAAAAAAAAAAAAATCCTTAGATTAGGGTAATCAAAATTCTAAAGGATATCTACAATTTTATGGCATTACACTGTCTTCCACCATTTAGGTGTTACAAGGCTTTGATCTTTCCAAGAGTTTTGTATGGTGGTCGATTGATTTGGAATCCCTTATTCATTCCCGCTTGGGCCTTTATCTAGTACCTATTTACTTAGATAAATAAATAAATTATCATCAATATTATTTACTTAAATATTTTAAAACATCCTATTTATTTTTATTATTTACTAAAAAAATACTATTTACTTTTTTCTATCTTATCAGTAGTACGCACACGGCTCTTGATCAATAGATATTTTTCTAGGTCCTAGTTAATTTGCACACTTTTATTGTGCAAATTGCAATCTAATGTCATTCTAAAAAGACCTTGCGCTTTAGGTAGAACGGCCCGCACCTCTCGATGAGAAAAGTTCTACTGATAATAAAGTGAACATGGAGAAGTGAGACCGTTCTAATTGCATGAGTCTTATGATCATCAAATGTTCCATTCCGGAAACCTTTAGAGGCTCTACGTCCGAAGAGAAGAATGCTACAAAGTTCCTTGAGAAAATAGAACAACGTTTTGCAAAAAATGAAAAAGCTGAAACAAGTATCCATTTGATTAACCTTGTTTTAATGAAGTATAAAGGAAAAGGGAACATAAGGAAGTACATCATAGAGATGTCTCATATCGCTTCCAAACTAAAGGCACTAAAGTTAGAGCTGTTTGAGGACTTACTGGTGTTTTTAGTTTTGATTTCTCTTACTGCATAATACAGTCAGTTTAAAGTGAGTTACAATACTCAAAAGGACAAATGGACTCTTGACCTCAGATCCCATTGTGTGCAAGAAGAGGAAAGGCTGAAGCAAGAAAGAACTGAAAGTGCTAATTTAGCATTCGACTCTAAGGACAAGAAAAGGAAAAGAAGAAAAGAAGTTGCATATGGAACATCACAACATAAGGTGCAAAAGAAATATGATAAGTAGTTTACCTGTTACTTTTGCGATAAAGCTGGACACGCACATAAAGAAAGAATGTCCCAAGTATGTCAAGTGGCGTGTCAAGAAAGGTATGCTTCTCACTTTGGTTTGTTCTGAAGTTAATTTAGCTTCTGTACCTAGACAAACTTGGTGGATAAATTATGATGCTATTACTCACATAAGTGTGTCTATGCAGGGTTGCCTGTGGAGCCGACAATCAAGTGATGCTGAAAGATTCATCTATGTGGGCGATGGCAAAACAACTGCATTAGAGGCTATAGGAAATTTTAGGTTATTGCAAAAGACTGGTCATTTTTTGAATTTGGAAGAGACTTATGTAGTACCATCTTTTAGATGGAACTTGGTTTTAATTTCTATTTTGGACAAATTCGGTTATTCTTGTTCATTTGGAAATAATAAATTTAGTTTTTTTAAAATTTAAATTTTATTGGTACCGGTTCTTTATCTTTGTATGATAATCTATATTTGTTAGATACAATTGCCTAATTTAATGAAACCTTGCATACAAGTTCACGTGGTACAAAATGAAAATTAAATGATAGGGATTCCACAACACTATGGCACAAGCGTTTAGGCCATATCTCTAAACAGAGAATTCAGAGACTTGTGTCTAATGGGATTCTTGATCCCCTTAATTTGACATATTTCCAAGTCTGTATTGAGTGTATAAAGGGGAAACAAACAAGCATTAGGAAATTAGGTGTCAACAGATATTCTGATGTTTTAGAACTGATTCATACTGATATTTGCGGACCATTCCCTACAGCTTCTTGGAATGGTCAACAGTATTTTATTACGTTCATAGACAATTATTCAAGGTATAGGTACCTATATTTGACTCATGAGAAGTCACAATCCCTAAATGTATTTAAAGCCTTCAAAGCTGAAGTTGAAAATCAACTTAGCAAGAAAATTAAAGCTATCAAATCTAACCATGGTAGTGAATACAATGGTAGATATGATGGATCCGGTGAACAACGTCTATGACCTTTTGCGAAATTCTTAGAGTAATGGGGTATCGTCCTACAATATATAATGCCAAGTAAACCTAGCATGATGTAGAAAATTAGACTAGGTGGTCGCTTTTAGTCACCTCATCTAATAGATAACTTAATTTATTTTTTACTGCCCCAAGATGATACTCACCTACGCCGCCACCTACTATGACGGCACCACCACCTACGCAGGCTACTCCGACGTGATGCTGGCCGACGAGCACTTTGTCATTCGCATTCCTGACAACCCACCTCTTGATGCTGGAGCGCCGCTCGTCTGCGCTGGGATCACCGTTTATAGCCCTATGAAGTATTTTGGACTAGACAAGCCTGGTCTTCATGTTGGCATAGTTGGTTTGGGTGGGCTAGGCCACGTGGCGGTGAAATTTGCCAAAGCCATGGGGGTTAAGGTCGCTGTGATTAGCACCTCTCCTAACAAGAAGAAGGAAAGCTATCGAACATTTTGGTGCTGATTCATTTTTTAAAAAAGCCGTGACCAAGATGAAATGAAGGTTTATATACGCATATATATATATATATATTTATAGTTTTTAAGTACTTTTTTTCTTTGGATAAAGATAGTTTTTGAGTACTTAATTTGAATGCATTAGATCAAATAATGTGGCTAATTAATTAAAATCAACGAGAAATTTTCTTACTCACTGATTAATCAAATTTAGAAAATTAAATAACAAACAAACATTTAATTAAATAAAAAAAATTATTCATCTATTAGATTAGGTGATTAAAAAAAGACACCCAATATAATTCAAATGAGAAAGTGGTTAAATGGTAAAAGGCCAAATGGTAAAAGGCCACCCAATCTAATTCAAATGAGAAAGTGGTTAAATGGTTTTCTATCGGTTAATTCAACTTCCAACTTCTTCTGCCACACAATTATGTGGCAATTTCCGTTAACAGGTGTATGGTGCAAAAGAATGGACGCACGAGACTTGAAAACAGAACAACGACCCAAAAAAAAAAAAAAAAAAGACAAAACATCAACTTTTCCTGCTTCCTAATATATAATTAAAAATATATATAAAATTTAACAGAATATATTATATGCAACAATATAAAAGGTGAAAATTTAAAGTTTTAACTATTAGGTTAAATATTTTAATTGTCTTATTTTTAAGTGTACAAGTTAAAATTTATTCAAATTAACAATTAAAACAACCATTTAATTCTATCGATATTGTAAAATAAAAAATCAATAGAAATTCTCAAAATTTAAACTTTTTTAGTGTTTCAATAATCTCAACAAAACCACAAGGAGGCTGCCTTTTCAAGCGAATCCGGCATGGTTGGGATTTATCAAATTCTACTTATATAATTGAGACTCATTCTAAAGGTATCAGTGGTTAAAAAAAAAAAAAAAAAAAGAAGATTAAACATTGTATTAATAAGGAAAGATGAACATAATTTCCCTAGAATAAAATATATATATATATATATATATATGGTTTACGGCTTACTGCTTTTACTTATTAAATAGAAATGAAAATATTCTTAGATTTTGAAATTGAAAGTTGTACTTATGCGAATTATTTCCCAGTAGCATAATTCGACACATATTTTTAGTAGGTACATATACACAGGACCCGTTTGAGGTACATTTGATATCTGGTTTCCAAAATTTTTTTTTTTTGGGTTTTTTCTTTAACTCAAAAGTACTTTTCACTATTCACATCGTCAAATACCAACTTTGTTATTTTAAGTCTAAATAAGATTTATTTTTTCAATTATATAAAATTTTGAGAGTAACGAAACAAGATCTATATTGATTCTTTTTTCTCTAAACACAAGTTTATTATATTTTTTTTTTCACTCCAAACAGTTTTTTTTAACCAAATACAAATTTTCAAAATTTCAATTCAAATATCTCCAGAACTGCATCTTCAAAACCTCTCTCAAATGGATCTAAAATCTTTTATGAGAAATAGATTACATTAAAGTATAAAACCTAATTGATAAAGTTTTAATTCATGCTATATGGAAATTTTCAATTTTCTATAGAGAAAAAAAAAAAGAAAAATTATATAATTTTTGGGTAAAAAGTAAAAGGAAAAAAAAAATCCGCCCCTACTTCCCCTCCCAACCAAAGATCATGCATGTAGGAGTTCACGTCACACTGGTGAAGTCCTTTTTACTTTTTATTAGAGGGAAATCTTTTCCGCCAAGAAATTTGTAATTGCGATTTTTTTTTTTTTTTTTGGGGCTGAATTGTACTTGTGACTTTCTCACCTTAATTTGCTCATCCAATACGTCAGCAATTTTGGTCAATAATGCAACCCCAGCCACTTCCTTACTCTCTCTATCTATCTATATATATATATATATATATATATATATATATAAAACACACGTTATGGCCATGGAAATTGTATCGTCTCTCGCTCTCTCTCTCTCTCTATATATGTATATACATATATATATATATATATACACACACACTTATTTCTCAAGCTCTCTTCATAAATTAGCTTCTGATCTCTCTTTTTTCTTTGTTTTTGTTACTATAGTATTGTGTTGAATTTGCAACCAAGAGAAATGGGAAAGCGTTACGAAGAAGAGCACCCAAAGAAGGCCTTTGGATGGGCAGCAAGGGATTCTTCTGGTCTCCTCTCTCCTTTCCATTTCTCTAGAAGGTTTCTCTCCTTCTTTTCCCCTTTTTTTTTTGTTCTCTCTCGTACTCCAGATTTTTCAAGATTGAGCTCTACATATACGTACATATATGTATAAACCATGCATGGTTATCATGTTGATGTTATTGCAATTTGTAAATCGTATAAATTTCGGTTTTACACATGTGTTTATGATCTGTTTGGATGCAGAGAAACTGGAGAGAAAGATGTCACCCTCAAGGTATTGTACTGTGGGATATGTCACTCCGATCTTCACATGGTTAAGAATGAATGGGGCAGCTCTACCTATCCTCTCGTCCCTGGGTACGATTTTGTACTTTCTAAAGTTCCGTTTCTTTTACTTGTTAATTATTAATAATTAACAAGAAGATCGAGCAAGACTCGTTCATTTTTATTATTTTTTTAATTTAGAAGATACAGAACTTATATTTAATTTTTTACGCTATTTTGTTATGATATCCTAAATCCCTACTAATAACAGTTGCACATATATATATACACATATATGAGACCTAGTATATATAAATATTCGAAAATATCGTATATTCAACTTTTCATAACGACCACACAGTGGTTGACATTTCAGCCAGGAACTTCCTAGAATGATTAAAATGGAGACTAAATTGTGGCTTATATTACATCACCAGCCTTGATCATCAATGCTCACATAACTTTTCATACGACAATTAAAAAGATCAAGTCCATTTTTCTTTTCCTATTATATTTCTGTCTTAAAAAAAAAAAAAAAAAAGTTTTGAGGTGGGGATTCAAAATCTAAATCATATGATGAAGCTAGATGTTGAATTACTGCTAGCTAGACTATACTTCTGACTACATGGGATCCTTTTTTTCTCTCATTCTGGATCTTTTTACTCCATAAAACATAAGTTTTAAATAAAACTCGTAAAAAAGTATTAGTGAAAAACTCTATGCATGTTAATATCCTAGAGCTTGGCTTTCCTATACCACAAAAGGAAGAAAAAGCGGATAAGAAGGAAATTTATTTATATTGAAATTTCAAAGGTTCAAGGAATATGATCTTAGCAATTTAAGCGTAACATAATTTTGACCCATCATATTTTTTTTTAATGAAACTCAGATTAAGTTTTTATTATTGTTTCTTCTCAATTAAATATATATATATATATATATATATATATATATATTGCAGGCATGAGATTGTTGGTGTAGTAACAGAGGTGGGAAGCAAAGTGCAAAAGTTCAAAGTGGGCGACAAAGTGGGCGTGGGCTGCATGGTGGGATCTTGCCGCTTCTGCTACAGCTGCGCCAATGACCTTGAGAATTACTGCCCCAAGATGATACTCACCTACGCCGCCACCTACTACGACGGCACCACCACCTACGGAGGCTACTCCGATGTGATGGTGGTGGACGAGCACTTTGTTGTACGCATTCCCGACAACCTACCTCTCGATGCTGGAGCGCCTCTCCTCTGTGCCGGGGTCACAGTTTATAGCCCATTGAAGTATTTTGGACTAGACAAGTCTGGTCTTCATGTTGGCATAGTCGGTTTGGGTGGACTAGGCCACGTTGCAGTGAAATTTGCCAAGGCTATGGGGGTTAAGGTCACTGTGATCAGTACCTCTCCTAACAAGAAGAAGGAAGCTATCGAACATCTAGGTGCTGATTCATTTTTGGTCAGCCGTGACCAAAATGAAATGAAGGTACATATATATATATATATATATATATATATTTGTGTGTGTGTGTGTGTGTGTATTTTAATTACTTTATTTAAATGCATTAGAAATTATGTGATTAATTAGCTAAAATGTTAATTATTTTTTGGTGTATTTTTGGTTGTTATAGGCTGCTATGGGCACGGTAGATGGTATCATTGACACAGTTTCTGCAGTGCATCCGCTCTTGCCTTTGATCGGTCTGTTGAAGCCACATGGAAAATTGGTCATGGTTGGTGCTCCTGAGAAACCACTTGAGCTTCCAGTTTTTCCTTTGTTGATGGGTACGTATCTAGTAATTAATAAGTTAAGGAGAATGCTACTCCTCATGTGGTAGACTTCCCGTATCTGTACTGTATGTTTCTGAACATTCGATTATCTGTTTGTTATTCAATTATGCGTTGTAATTTTGATTGGAATGGCACGCAGGAAGGAAAATATTGGGAGGAAGTTGCATTGGAGGGATGAAGGAAACTCAAGAAATGATTGATTTTGCTGCCGAGCACAACATAACGGCGGAGGTTGAAGTCATTCCAGTGGATTATGTCAACACTGCAATGGAGCGACTTCTCAAATCCGATGTCCAGTATCGATTTGTTATCGACATCGCAAACACATTGAAGCCACCTAGCTCTTAAAACGAAAATTGTTTTTGCTTCTTCTGTTTTTTTTTTTTTTTCCTTCTACGGAGACAATATTAGAAAACTCATTTCTGTTGAATTATTAGGTGAATTTTCACCGCTGCTTAATTAAATAAAGAGTACTTTCTCAGAATACACTAACGGTAAGGACATGTAGAGTATGGTCACATGTCTAAATCAAATATTATAAAGGTATTTGGTAACAAAGTTTTACTCCAACTAAATTGTACTTTTTCATCTCAATTTTTATCTTTTTCTGAAAAGTCAACAAAATTTATAATTACTTTTTAAAAAATCAACTTAACTCAATCTTAAAAATTTCAACTCAACTCAAACTCAACTCATTCACCAAACACCCTATATATTAACTAAGAGCAAACCTTCATAATTAAGAATGTAAATAAATAAAGGTAACTCATTATTTAAACTTTGGACCACAAGCCCATGGTGGTAGATTACTGCTACATCACTCCACTTGGTCGTTGTCAGTAAAGGAATTTATAGAGAAAGTTGAACCACTTTAAGAGCCAAAAGTCTAGAATCTGCGGGTTCCTTCCACTTCTAGTTTTTATTGACTAGTTTTTCTAATATGATTCTCTAGAACATTGGAATGCTAGCTTGAGACCAAAGTACTTAAAGTTTGGGGATACTCCATGGCCGAAAATTGTGTACAAAATATCATGAAATATTAACTTTCGCGGGGGGGGGGGGGGGGGGGGGGGGGAGGAGAAGGAGGAGTTGTCACCGTTCTATGTACATAAAGTCTTTGATTTATGGATAATTCACTCTTTCAAAAAAAAAAAAAAAATTTTGTAGTGTGGCCATTATACAAAATAAATGGATTTATTAAACATTACCTCACAGTAACAAAAGATGAAAGAGACCTATATTTGGTACTCTTGTTACGGACAACATTGGTTTTGACTTGATACAAATTAAAATTGAAAAGGATAAAGACAACGTCATAGAGTTTGTGCTCTCAAATCATCTAATGAGAGAAACTCTTTATTTAACAAAGCGGGGAGGAAATACACCAAATATTTTAACAAAATTGAGTTTTCAAATATGGTCCCCAAAGATGAAACAGAAGAAGCTATATAAACACGAAGTTCAGTAATTAAGAGCTAGGTGGCTTCAATGTGTTTGCGATGTCGATAACAAATCGATACCGGACATCGGATTTGAGAAGACGCTCCATTGCAGTGTTGACATAATCCACTGGGATGACTTCAACATCAGATGTTATGTTGTGTTTGGCAGCAAAATCAATCATCTCTTGAGTTTCCTTCATCCCTCCAATGCCACTTCCTGCCACTATCTTCCTTCCTGCATTTCATTCCAATAAAAATTAGGACGCATTATAGATTAGCGTACAAATTAAACAAGCAAATGAAAATCCTAAATAATGGCAAGATTTTTTTTTCTTTAGATATAAATTTGATGTAATCAAGCGTTAAAAAACATGCAGTACCGATGAGGAGAGTACCACAGGAGGACTATTTTTCTTTTAACTATTAGTAGATACGTACCCATCAACAGAGGAAAAACTGGAAGCTCAAGAGGTTTCTCAGGAGCACCAACCATGACCAACTTTCCGTGGGGTTTCAACAGACAGATAAGCGGCAAAAGAGGATGCACTGCCGAAACCGTGTCAATGATACCATCCATTGTGCCCATGGCAGCCTAGTAAAACCAAAACATTAATAAACAATTAGCCAGGTCATGATTTTAATTTATTAACCTCACAACTGCTAATGCATTCAAATTAAGAAGTTAACAAATTAAATATACGTGGCATACAGACCTTCATTTCATCTTGGTCACGGCTGACCAAAAATGAATCAGCACCTAGATGTTCGATAGCTTCCTTCTTCTTGTTAGGAGAGGTACTAATCACAGTGACCTTAACCCCCATGGCCTTGGCAAATTTCACCGCCACGTGTCCTAGTCCACCCAAACCGACTATGCCAACATGAAGACCAGGCTTGTCTAGTCCAAAATACTTCAATGGGCTATAAACTGTGATCCCGGCACAGAGGAGAGGCGCTCCAGCATCGAGAGGTAGGTTGTCCGGAATGCGTACAACAAAGTGCTCCTCCGCCACCATCACATCGGAGTAGCCCCCATAGGTGGTGGTGCCGTCGTAGTAGGTGGCGCCATAGGTGAGTATCATCTTGGGGCAGTAATTCTCGAGGTCATTGGCGCAGCTGTCGCAAGAGCGGCAGGCTCCGACCATGCAGCCCACACCCACTTTGTCGCCCACTTTGAACTTCTGCACTTTGCTTCCCACCTCTGTCACTACACCAACAATCTCATGCCTGCAGTATGCATAAGTGTATATATACATTTATGTTTTTAATTAAGCAAACAAAATGAAACCGATCTTATTGTTACTAATCAATAAAGCTCTAAAGAAAAGAAACTTCAGAGAGTATAAAACGTACCCAGGAACAAGAGGATAAGTAGAGGTGCCCCATTCATTCTTAACCATATGAAGATCGGAGTGACATATCCCACAGTACAACACCTTGAACCTTACGTCTTTCTCTCCAGTTTCTCTGCATCCAAACAGATCATATACACATATATCAAACCGAAATTTAGATTTTTTGTAATAACATCAATGTTTCCATGATTAAAAAAAAATCAATGAAGAGCTAAATCTTGAACAATCTGGAGTACTAGAGAAAAGAAAAAAGAAAAGAGAAAAAGAAGAGACAAGAAAAGAAATATAGAGGAATAATTTAACCTTCTAGAGAAATGGAAAGGAGAGAGGAGACCAGAAGAATCCCTGGCTGCCCATCCGAAGGCCTTCCTTGGGTGCTCTTCTTCGTAACGCTTTGCCATTTCTCTTGGTTACAAATTCAACACAATACTATTATAAAAACAAAAAAAGAGAGAGAAGCTAGCTTGTAGAGAGAGAGTGAGGTGTGCGTGTGTATATATGGTTAGAGAGAGAGAGAGAGAGAAGGCAATTGCAATTGCATTGCACTTATGGAATGTGTTATATATATATATATGGGCCGAGGGTTTGGTGTGGGTGTGGTTTACTAACTGTATAGGTTTATTGCTGACGTATTTGCTGAGCAAAATTAGGTACCTTCTGACATATTTGCTGAACAAATCAAGGAGCAATTTAAATGAGAGAACTTTCTTGGCAGAAAAGATTCCCATAAAAAGGTTGAAGACTTAATTAATAGCGTGACGTTGACACATGTATAATCTTTTGGGTTTATTTATTTATTTTTTTTAGGGCAACAACAACGCAGAACAACCATACAAGACCTGCCAACTAAGCACGACAAAGAAAGAGACAAACCCAGCAAACTGGGCGTACAAAGAAGACGGGACATGCCAAATTTCACTTGAAGTCTAAATGACCCTTAAAAGCTTGTTTGGTGTTTTAATTTTAACTCTAATTAAACTGTATTTTTTTTTATAAATTTTTATCTTTATTTAAAAAGTTAACGAAAATTATAATTGATTTTTAAAAAGTCAACCAACTCTAATTTAAAAATTTTAACTCTAAACGGCGATCCAAACCGAAACTTAACCTTTAGTCTTAATCTTTACCACTAATTCCTTTAGAATAATGTCTCAATTAGTGGGACCTTGTCTGAGGAAGTGTTCCCACCCATTTGCCAATTCCTTGTCCCTTTGTTGACTTTAATACAATTATTTTTTTAAAGAAAAAATATCATTGAAATTAAAACAGGATACAAATACCAATAATGAAGACGAAACAATCCTATGATACAAGAGACATACTCTCGACTAAGATCGATTTCATCAGTAAAATTTGATAAAACTTAGTAAGGAGGACATAAACCAAGACCCGATGACAGAAAAATACCTCGAATTATTCGGCAATCCTATAATCGATCATTTACAATGCTATTAAAAAAATACATAATCGATGGAAAATTTTGAGCAATCGATATGGAGATAGTTACTCGCAGCACAGAGACTACAACAAACTCCGCTTAGCCATTAAACTAGCGGAACCAATAGACAAATACTGTTAGAGAACAACTCGAGCGGAACACACACACACAAATGCAAACCGGAAGTAGAAGAACTACCTCCTTTATTATAAAACTAAAACTAAAACACAAAAATGAAAGCAAAAATAAAAAATAACGTAAATCACAAAAAATTCTTGCTCCACACCAAACAATCACTCGTAAAAGATCGCCACACTGACCTTCGAATCACCAAGGTCTTGCCAGATTCCAAATGACCAGAAACTCGTTTGGCTAGAATTGGTTGAGAAAACCCTCAACTAGAACTCTCTGACTCCATCCCCGTCGAAGTTACCAAACCACCAATCACCCTTACCAGTCACAGCTTCATCGGACTAGGACATCATTAGCAACGTCGTAGTGGCGCATGCTCTGACTGAGTCTTGGTCGACAGCGGCAGCGGCGGTAGAAGTCTTAGTCACAACTATATGATAGCTGTGACTTTGGAGACAAATGCGACAAATCTTCAAAGATTGACTTTTTTTTGCTTCTTTGTTTCTCCGAAAACTTCAAAGACTGACTTTTGCTATGGGAAAGAAACTTTAAAAAAAGAAATACCACAAGAAGAAATCTAGTAGATTCTCAAAACCATCCCTAGTCATGACTCATTTCACACCGGGATATCGTTGGTAACCCACCGTCGACCTACGTGCCAGCCATTTCATCCAGTAACATATTGTGATAGTTAAAGATAGTTTGTCATTGTTAAATTGTGAATTTGACTCTAGAACTAACTTTTGAGGATAAGTCCGACCCAAGTTCATTTAACATGCCAGCCATGAAAGTTACATTTTAGAGACAAAGGTGGGCATTATTTATTTTTTTTTAAACCAAAATTTTAAAAAAATCAACGAAGAAGAGCGCACAACTGGGCATGCTACCAAGGGCAAAGCAACGTACAGCGAGGAAGGGGAAGATTATCCCGCTCAGCTTATAACTCACTACAGTGGTCCCTGTACAGGGGAGATCCCATAACGATAAGACTCTTGGGGGTAATTTCTAGCAATGACCGAGGGGATCTCGATGGCAGCCATCGAATCGAATGTGGTATACCTCAGGACCATATTTGGACAATCTCTAAAACAGCCGCCCGCAGAGGCGACGAGAAGAGAGAACCGAGCAGGTTTTAAATCTAAACACTGACCAAAAAGTTGTAGGTTTAGTTTTCTTCTACTAACTAGTCTTAAAGCCCAGGTAAGAGTTACCAAACGAACACTACACCTTAGACAAAGAAGCAAGGTGTAAATCAAGAACCAAGCAGACGCCGCCCAAGTTTCCAGCTTTGAATATTAGGGAGACATCTGAAAATTCGTATCTTCAAAAAAAATAATATATATATCTCTCAAAAAACATCAACCGAACCAAAATATATCGCATACGGTAAAAACTGCCCAGGCCAACGCATGGAACGCACAGCTTCATGACCTTGCCCTTTAGGAAAACAAAACGACAACTAAAACAGGGGAACAACAGCGCAACATTAAACAAACGACATAGTCGCAATTCATAGACAACACAATGTTTCCTAAAAAAGTTTGACAACCAAACTGGTGCCGCGGGCTACATCAACCAGTTCTCAACTCGGATCACCAATTATAAATAATACGTACAAATGCATATTCAAAACATAATTCCACGTACGAGAGTTCTCAACTATGAGTAAGGATTGCAGCATATATTTTTCATATCTTCCGTCTTCACCAAGGTTTAGGGTATATACCGTAAAATGGCGGTAAGAGAAAACATACATGAGATTCATCGTTTAATTAACATAGGATATAAGATCACCTTCATCCGAATGCATAAACAAAACCTCAGATTTTTTCTAAAACGAACCTATGAAATCCGTTTTGGAGACACTCTTTCTCACAGGGCACAAACAAGAAGGGAGGGGTTTCTACATCTACTGGTGCAATACCAGATTCAGAAGCGAGGACATTGCATGAACTTTGGAAAGGCTAGGTATGCAGAGCCATGAACAAGTTCTGCTTGCGAGCATGCTCCGGAATTAGCCGATTTACGATGTCCGGTGGAATGCCTGATAGCTCTGTTAATTTTTAACAGAACGCAACGTTAAGAAACGCGAGGACAAAGTAAGATCATACAAAGTGACTGAAAGATAAGCTAGGCAAACACACTGGCAAGTAAATACTGTTAAATCTTCTGACTAACTTTTAAGTAGACTAGTGTATTTTGTCTCTCATTTCGATCTCTCCGCGGGTCTAAATTTTGATTCGGTCACAATTTAAGGAAAACAAGTACATGTAAAAACCTTGCTTTGAGTCAACGTTGTGGTTTCTATTTGCCAAAATGGTGAATTCCATCTATTTGCTAGAATGGTGAATTCCATCAGAGTATATATATAATAGACACGTATATTCATCATATTATCCAACTTATTGCCTACTATTCTCATCAGCTATATGGATGATAGAAACATGGACGAATGGAGCTAATATCATCAATCTACAAGAACGAGCAAGCCAATAGTACCACTGGGAAATCTGACTTACCCTGGGATTTAAAATTGAACAAAGGAGGAAGAGGACGGCCATTGGGAAGGCGAGTATTAGGGTCCCTTAGTTCATCAAAGAACGGATGAACGCAAGCTTCCAACTGAATTATCCAAGAGACAAATGGTAGGAGAAAAGGTGAGCAATTATACAATATTTCCACAGAGCAACCAAAGTTACTGAAATCACACTTACGGCAGTGCAGCGCAAATTTGGGGAATACTGGAAAAACCGACATACGAGGTCGACTGCTTCTGGGGGTAGACGTTTTTGGAAGACCTGTTGAATAAATAAGTCACCAGAGAATTAAACCACATAACGAATATGGGCTAGGAACGGTTGCAGGCTGATCTAAGCCAACATGTTCTTTATAATAAGGAAAATAAAGGGCATACCTTGTCAAAAAATTAAAAATTAAAAAAAAAAAGACAGAGACAAAGAAAAAGAAAAAGGGGAAAACAGGCATACCTTGTGCCATGGATGAGGTTTTATCTGTGGGAATTTAAATTCAGTGTAGTTTGGATTCATGCATTTTATCTCCTCTCTTGTTGGCGTTCCCAAAACCTGAAACATAACCCGGTATCGAAACAATGAGAAAAAGGAAAAAGAGAAAGAAAACCTTATGCGACACTTGCCAAAAGTCATCAAAAGAAGTTCTAGCCTCTCTTAATTAATGTCAAAGGTGTAACCAGATTCAACCCAAGTATAAAGTACACCCAAGCATATATGATACAATATCTAAAACTTTGATCCTAATCTGATCAAAAACTTTATATACACATAGTAAAACGGTAATTTCACTAGGACATAAAGGGATTGATGGCCCCACCTTAATGATCTCAACTAGTTGATCAACACCACTGTCACCGGGAAACAAGGGCTGCAAGACAAGTTCGAATGTAAGCATTAATAGTCGAATGGAATGACAATGACATCATGAGCAGTAATCTGAGTAAGAAACCACCTGTCCAAGTAGTAGTTCAGCCATTACACAACCTGTCGACCAAATATCTATAGCTGTGGTGTATTCTGTGGCACCAAATATAAGTTCCGGAGCTCGGTAATATCTTGAGCAGATATAAGAAACATTTGGTTCTCCCTTTACCTGATAACATGGAAAAGAGACTCAAATTATTTTGTTCGTTTTTATTTCGCCCAAATAAAGATATAGGATCCAACTGAAGCGAAAAGCTAGATGAATCCCTCAAAATGCAAGTGGCATATTGTATAGATACTCAAAAAGGAAGTGGCATATTGTATATATACTCACCAACACTTTGGCACTTCCAAAATCACAAAGTTTCAACTGATGAGTGTGTGGATTTACCTGGACATAGAAGTACACTATTAGTACTTGACCCAAAAAAAAGAAAAAGAAAGGAGAAAAAAAAAATGATTATGAAGCAGAGATCCAGTGGACCAAAACATGACCACAATACCACTTGGTTTCATTTTATTAAGAATTTCTCTTTCCATTGGATAACATGAGCTACCGCCTTCCACTAAGCTAAGTTGACCACAGAAAGACTACTATGTCTATAGGAAAACCAGCGTGCATTAATTCATCTATCCTATAGAAATTGTAGATGCATTCAACAAAGGCATGTCTTAGAATATTGTGCACGTTTATAATTTCAGGAATTTTACAAACATGTAAACATGCAAAAAGGCAAGCACATGATAAACCAGACACATCAAATATATTTTCACATCAAAATGCGACTTCTTTTAAAAAATAATAATAATAATAAGAAAACTCCTTTTATTGGTCATGTGAAAATGCTATTATGACATTTCTGTTGCCTATTCGGCATTTCATGATAAAACAATTCAATTGTAGAATGTTTTACTACTATGCTTTGGAAGAATATTAAAAAAAAAAATAATAATAATAATAATAATAATAATAATAAAGAAGCTTCTACTTACAAGTATGTTGTGAGGCTTGATATCCCGGTGACAAATTCCAATGCAATTATGGATATAAGCAAGTGCCCGACAAATCTGCACCCGAAAAAAAGAAATTGATAAAGAATGGTGAATGGATTGAACTTTGAAGGATATGATTATCAAGTAAGGGACTAAAGAAAGAAAATGAAATATGTATACTTTATTGGAAAACAAGAATTTGATTATGAAATATTTTTAATCAAAGAGAACCATAATCAGATCTTATTATTCAAAATAATCCTACAATCTCGAATTATAAAATCACAGTGACAAAGCCAAGGGTCATGCAAAAGGAATCTTAAAACACTTAGGACCAAAAACACAGAACAAACCCCACCCCTCCAAAAAAAAAAAAATGAAGTTATTTCATACCTGATAGGTGTAAAGTTTAACGTATATCAAGGGCATTCGTTGGTTCATCCTGCTATAGTTTCTTGCAACCTTGTGAACATTTTCAGGAACATATTCAAGAACAAGGTTCAGGTAAAGCTCTTCTTTATCCGTGGTTGAGAAAAAGCAGTGTTTTAATGCAACAATATTTGGATGGTCCAACATCTGCATAATCTGCAATTCCCTGTTTTTGTAGCGCTTGTCTTGGAGGACCTTCTTGATGGCGACAATCTCCCCCGTTTCTCTACATTTTGCCTGGAAAAAGAAGTTTATGTCACGAAGCACAAATAGGGTCGAAATAGATGCAATAATTAACCCTTAAGGTTGTACCTACTTGAAAAACAACACCAAAGGAACCAGTTCCAACCACATGTTCTGCAATATAACTGATTGTCTGTCAACCAAAAGATGCGATGTAAGAGATATGTGATGAACCAAATAACCAATTCAATCATATGATCTCATCAAATTTGAGTACGCCGAGTGATAGATTTCTACCAACCTGCCTCGACTGCCCATTTCGACCACTGACAGTTGTTCTTATTACACGTCCTGTTTCGGCACCTACACCATCGATAATATCCTGTTCGCTATCCTACAGTACATAAAATAGCAGGAGCCATAATCAATATGTACAAACTATCATTTCACAATCAGAGAAAGGGCCAAAGTAAAGAATGAACCATTTTAGGGCTTAGCTAATGTATTGCTCATCACAACAGAAAGGGAAAAAAAGAGAGAGAACATTACAAGGCAAAAGACAAGCACTAAAGCATGTAACATGTAAAAAATTTCTTACTCTGTCCTCATCATGATCAGAGTTGTCCCTCAATCTCATCTCAAGCATTTCCCTCCCCAGCCAGTCAACTGAGTTAGACGAACTCTTGAAGCCATTAACAGACCTGGAACTGCCCACTCCCCCATTTCCTAGGCTGGCAGACGTCATAGGTATGCTTCGTTAGTTTTGCAGATGCTAGTACTCGCTACCCTCGTGATATTTCATACTTCCATCTCGCATTCCATCCAAGAACCTATCTTCTTCTCCCTAATAAGAATTAATGGAATTTCTAACCTCAGAAACAGAAACCGAAAACAAGAAAGATATCCACGGATCCTACGTAGGAACTAGAAGTGAGACAAAAGGACAAGACAACATATGCAAGTCAGATAGAACAACAAAACGACTAAACAACCCATATATTCATAATCAAATTGATAATTTGATGTTGGGTTTATTTCAACATCTCTCTCCGTAATGATGTTATCGACTATAGAAAACTACCGAAACGGAGAAAAATGAGTGCATAAAAGATAGTTAACCATTACACCACTGTAGGAAAAGCGAAATAGGAAGTTGAAAGTAGGCAAAAAGACAATAACATAGACCAAAAATTAAAAAATTAAAATTAAAAATTAAAAAAAAAAAAAAACTGAAGGGACTATAAAGATAGAGATTTTGAAAAAGATAATTGTAACTAGCATATGGAAGGAGTGACAAATTTAGAGGAAAAAAGAAGATGCAAAACGAGGGTAAATTACTAAGCTGAATCTGCAACCTAGAAAAGAAACTAAATATGATCCTACCAGAACAAGACCTCCAAATTTCATGAAAATTTAAGAAGAATGAAAGTTATACAAGTTTCCTCTCTCTCTCTCTCTCTCTCTCTCTCTCTCTCTCTCTCTTGTAAACTACTCGGCAGAATCTGCAACCTAGGACTGAAATTACATAGGATCCTACCAAAACTCTTAAATTTCGTTTTTGAAAAAAAAAAAAAAAAACTGAAATAATGGAAGTTCTGCTTCTGAAACCCCACACTCTGAAAATACATGTAAGTTTCCTCTCTCTACGAAGAACTTCGCTAAAATTTCCAAGTTTCACCAGATCTACTCTTGAATTGCTGGGAAATGTTCCATTTTTTTTTTTTAATCTAGGAAAATCACAGGAGGGAAAAAAATAAAATTCGATCAAAAAAAAAAAATGGGATCCGAATTGATTAAAAAAAAAGCATGAAATGTTCGAATCAAAACAGAGAGAGATCTTGGGAGAAATTCAGAACCTGAAAAGAGTAGTGAGAGACCTCGAAGCGGAGCCGGCGCATTTTAGCCACCTTCTTCCGCAGTTCCAGAATTTCGAATTTCAACAAGAAGTCACGATTGATCGGAAATCGTGAAGCCAAAAAAAAAAGGAAAAGAAATAGAAAAAAAAATAATGTAAAATAACAACTGTTGATAAATTTGTTTTCTTATTATATGACTGGTATTTTTATTTTCCAACTTGTTTGAGGTTGAGGCTTTAAGCAGAACGCAAAAATAATAATAATAGTAATAATAATTATGTTGATAATTAGGATAGAATTAAAGACACAAAAACAGTCCCCTTTTTTTTTAAATAAATAAATAGCTTTCTGTTCTGTCTTTAGCTTTTCTCTCTCTCTTCTGTCTCTCTCTCTCTCTCTACATATATCTGCTGGGCAGTGAGTGAGCAGTAGTATACCGCTCTTTTTTATACTTTTTATTACACTAATTACTACATTTTCTTCACGCGCATATTTGAAATTGTGTTTTTTTTTTTTTAGATGACCTTTCATTTTCCATTAGTTTAATACCAACCCTTTCTTGAAACTTTTGATATTGCTTAGCTCTCGTTTAGCATCTAAATTCATACTTACTTTTCAAATAATAAAACGGTAAAATGTGTTATGTTGGAGTTGATATTTTTCTAACGCTATGTTAAGTTAAAATATTTATAAAAAAAAAAAAAAAAAAAAACCAATTGACATGAGTTGCCGCCTCTAATGTCAAGTTTTTTAGTTATTTAAAATGATTAACTAGATAAGCAATATTGTTTGGCATGTATTTTTAGCTCAAGTAGATATATTCCCTTGAACAAAAGAAAAGATGAATATAAATATCCATATATGAATACAAAATATTTCTCACATGATAAATTATTATTATTATTATTTTTATAATTGATATTATAAATAGATGGGAACACCAACTAACTTGAGTCTATATTTGTTATTTATTAGTGTCCAACAAAGGAAAAAAAAAAATGTTATTTCTTAGTGGACGAAGGTTAATACGTTGTCATATTCTAACAAGAAGTCGCATTAATATCCTCATATTGAGCTTGTTCAAAACTAATTTTAAAAAAAAAATTTAAACTAATAAAAACTAATTGTAAAAATAAGAGAATAAAAATTTTTACATAAAAAAAATGGGTAAAAATATAATAAAAAACCATTTCTCTTGGGAAAATCAAAACCGGTCTTAGGTGCCTATAAATAAAATTAAAAACAAAAAACAAATTAGTCTTACGAGGGAAATATTTGGATGTCACAGAAAAAAAAAAAAAAAGTTTTTGTTTTTTAAGTAATCAATATCAAATCAGTAGATAATGTTGTTCATCTTTAAAAGGGGTTGCAATACTTTCTCAGTTATTTTATTTCATTTTATTTTTGGAAAAAAAGGGAGGGAGATGACAGTTTTTTTTCTGGTGAATAAGAGAAGGCCACCTGTAAAATTAAAGTTAAAAAAAAAAACTATAAAAAGACAGCCACAAGTAGTTCTAATCCATCCCAACATGCGAACACAGGCGTTGATTTCCACTGGCCAGTGGTTAACACCCGGGACCCACTTAGCTTGACCTCCTTCCGCCACGTCATCCGGTCCAGTCCAATTTTGAAGATGACGGATATCCTATGGGACTGTCTGTACCATCACTTCTGTTGACTTTTTTCATAACGTTTTTTTCTTCCCAAAAAAAAATATATATTTAATCAAAATTTATCTCTACTAGCCAAAAGACATGCTCGGTTTGACATAGTTGTTTGTTGCTTATAATTTCAGGCAGTATACAAAACAGAAATAAAGGCAAAGTTAAGTTAAAGGAACAAAATTTTCAAATAATTTAATAGAATTTAAAAAAAAAACTATTTTAGTATACTAAGAATCAATAAAAAAAAAAAAAAACATAAAAGATAATTGAGGCGCTAGTATTACCTTTAAGATTTTCTTAAAAGAGATATCTTAAGAAGTTACATGATTTTGATTAATTAGAAGTTCTTCTATATTAAAACACTTCGAGAAATAATTTGAGACTTAAAAAGTTTAAAACAACCTAACCCTATTTTTAATTGGTGAATAGCCTTACCCATATCTATCCCAACACACTAAAATATTTTTGGTTTCTTTATATATAGAAAATTCAAATGAAAGAAAAAAAAAACCATTTTGAGTCAAGTGCATCAATATTAAAATGATGGAAAGTAATAATAAAATAAATAGGCTTTGAATGTTGACCTTGAAATGAGAAATAGTGATGATTTTTTGATTTTTTGAAGGAGACCGTTTCATTAAATAAGGATAAGGAAGAAAGAAAAAAAAAAGTGTCTGATTTATAGCATCATGCAATGGACGTACTTCAATTTTGTTTTGTTTTTGTTTTTTTTTTTAATTTAGTTTTTTTTTTTTTTTTTTTTGCTGATTGAACTTTATTGTTGCACGCCTCATGTGCATAGTCCAAAAATGGATATAAGATATATAGTTGGGTATCATCATGATTAGGGCCATGCCATTAGGTGGTCCAAAAGACTTGTGTGCATGCCCTTTATAAACTTTACTACTATTCCTTTCCAGCCTTTCGGTTTTATTAAAAAATATTGCACAGCCTAATTCTAGGTCTCTACCAATACAACACTACCTATAAAAAAAAAATAGTGGACTAAACTAACCAAAATAGAGAGGGGGAAAAAAAAACACTAATAAAAAAGTTAAAAGGCAAAGCCTACTTTAGATCCTATTATGCTAAAGAAGATGATGCTACATTGTTGGGCAATACATGACCCTTGTGATTTCCATTTGAACAAATGTACAAATTACAATTTTCACATTTGAATGGAAAGCGGAATTGAAAGATTGAATGGTCTTTAAAAGTGTGATTGCAAGTTTAGTTTAACAATTATTCTGTCATTATCATTAATATTGAGGTTTAGAGTTCAAATCATTTCGTCTCAAAGTTTAAAGAAGAAAAAGCATGATTTCTTAAAGCACATTTCATATTCCAATGGCATCGAGTAGTTGGGAGTGTTGGGACACGGAAACGAGTGAATTGGCAACAATGGCGCCACTAGCGGCAACTGCAGGGACTCCGATGCCAGGAAAGGTGGAATCCCCACAACAGTAAAGCTGAGGGATTGGAGTTGAATGCCCTGGAAAGGAGCCTTTACCAGCCTGAATGGCTGGCCCATATGTTCCTCTATGTCTTCTGAGAAACCTTTCGTGTGTCAATGGAGATCCTACCAACTTGACCTCACACTTTTCGCGTCTAAACCCGGGACCAAGTGCACGTTCCACTGCCCTCCACATAACCTGACTTGCAAATGAATCAACCAAATGCAACCAGATGTTCGTCAAAAAGTGAACCAGATCACGGTTTGATGGATAGTCCAATCAGTTGTGATCATGTTATATATAACAAAGTTGAAGACCGCAGGTCCCAACTCTCTAAGGCTTGTTGTACTTTCAAAATAAGCACTACTTTTGCCAAGTACAATCAGAAGTTAAAAGCTCAAAATTGATATGGTATAAATTATGTCAATAAACATGTCTACGTACCTCTGATCTTTCGGATTTAAGATTTTTGTATTCAGCGCTTCGGCGATCAAGTCCTGTCCATAGTTCATAAGGCTCGGTTCCTGGCAGATAAGCGTGCAATACATGTTTCCCAGGTGGTGCAAGATCCGGACTAAGTACGCTGGGTACCGATATCAATACAACGTTCTGATCGGCATCTACTCCTCTGTCCCAATCATTTACAACTATATGATGAATCCTCAAGTCCTCACTTATTCCCTGATTGATATTTCATGGTCCAGACATAATTTCTTCCAGTGGCATAGTCTAATGGAAATTTTACTGAAAGTCGGTTTGTTTGAATACTCACCTCTGCATCAAAGCCCAAATGGAGATGCATGAATGACTCACATTGCGGGGTCATGTTAACGCCGTCCACGTATGACCTTGGAAGAACATCTCTAGGCAGTAGTTTTAGAGTGTCCCACATGGATGCATTACTAACAACAGCCTTTTTAGCACGTATGAACTGCAGAGTAATTGTTTCTCCAAATGTTAGAACAGTTAAATGATGTACATTATTAGTGAGAATCAAAATCAAGAATACTTACTTGACCACTTCTTAGCTTGACTCCGGTTGCTCGACTGTTTTCAACAACAACTTTATCTACATGGCTTCGTAGAGAAAGTCGTCCGCCGAACTTCTGCAATCCCCTTACAAGAGCATCAACAACAGCCGCACTTCCATGAAGTGGATACTCAAGACAGCAACCTGGCTTGTACCATTCTGCAAACATGTAAATCTGAAGAGAAGAAGAAGAACAAACAGGACAAGTGTTATCTGAATGGAATTCTAAATTTCAGCTCAAGATGCTAATGCCCAACTTCTAAATGCAATTTTTTAGAAAATCAAAGAAGCCCCATTGTAGTACTTAAAAAAGAAACGAAAAAAACAAAGAGCTGGCTATAGTTCTGCAGACACTTGCCAAGAACAGATAGAAAAGTTTGAAGAATATCTCAAGGACTTGAATTCACAATAGTTACCATCTCTGCTGAGAGTATACCATTAGATTTCACCCCAGCAAGCAAAAAGGACAGCAAGTCCACCCAATTCCGTATAAAGGGGTCTTTCAGTCCCAATGAGTCGACGATTTCTGAGAATGGTCGCAGCAGCTTTGTCGCGCCAAGAGCTCCCTAGGAACAGTAGTGGAGCCATATAGTCATTTTAGAAAGTCACACAGTAGTAATAAACATCTACCCCCACTAAAATATATGGAGCTCTGTCGATACCTGGGGTCCCATTTGGATGAAAGATTTGAGAAGTGACGGGGTGTATCTTGCAGCCGCAGTTGAAAGGACTCCCAAGTCCCCTCTGATAGCCAGAGGAGGCAGAGCCATTGCAGCCGCCGACAGTGGAAGAACTGCATCCTGTTGAAGAGTTGCATCTTGCACATGAGACATGGTGAAGCAACACGCAAGGAGGACCATGTGAGAAAGTCTACATTTCAATTTATTAGTCCCAAGTCATTCCAAAACTCCCGAGAGACTAACCAATCTACTTATCAGGACTTAATAACAGATGTACTTTTATTTCTCAAAGAAATTTCCATTTTTCTCTCCTATTTAACAATGTAAGAGCAAATTAATCTAATCACAACGTCAATGGCTAAATAGTAATCAAGAGATGAAAGATGGTAAGATGATAATAATTTCTTAAAAGTTATTTTGACGACCAAAAAAATTATAATAACAATAAAGATTATCTGAGGAGACTCACCAGCAGCTTTTGCCATTCTTGAACAGCATTTGGACTTGCATGTTTCTCAAGGTCCTGAAAGGAGGAAAACAAAAATCTAACTAACTAATTTCACCTTTCTATTTTTTAATAATTTTTTCTCTCTTGTGAATCTAGTAACCTGCATTGAGCAATCTACTAGAAAAGCTACTAGAAAGGAAAAAGTTTAATTTTGGTTAAACAATTTGACAGAGTTTTGCACCTTGAAGAATTCTGTGGGGCCAATGCGCGACAAGAATTCACCTTCAGGAACATAGACCATCCATGAATCATAAGTGGCACATGGAATTCTCTCACCAAGCGCATCTAGAACCTAATAAAAAATTTTAGTACTCCATATTATTCTTATATTTAGTACCAACAAATGAAAAGTTGGCAAGAAAAGGAATGAGTAATAAGTTAACAAGTAGTACTTGGGCAAGAGGATTGGCCTGAGGACCTCTGGATTGAAAGCCAGAGAACAAAGAGGGACCGGAGTCGAATTTAAAGCCTTTAATCTCGAAAGAGTGAGCAGCACCTCCTGGTATGTCATGGCTTTCCAAGACAATAACATCTTGTTGATACCTGGCTAGTAGACCACCACAACATAGTCCCCCAATTCCACTCCCAATCACCACCACATCTGCCTCTGGCTTCCCTGCACATTGTAATTTTCACTTCATAATTGGACTATGGCCTTCGGCAAATTGTAATTTTCACTTCATAATTGGACTATGGCCTTAGGCCAAAAACATTTCATGAACACAAAAAAAAAACAAAAGAAAGTGACATAATTTGAGCCAGATATACAATTTGATTAGCACAGGATAAGAAAGAGAAACCTGGGAAAGAGTTGTTTTCTTTGACGGCCACGGCGCCGGCCGAAGAGGGGTCTTGACCGTTGGAATAGCGAGCCAAGACGGTTTTCCTGCCATTCCTATTGAAGGAGTTGGGGGTATGAGAAAGAGGTGATGATAATTGGTGAAAATGAAAGAGCGAATTTGGGAGAATATTGCACGTAGCCATATATATATATGTGTCTATAATATATATATATATATATATATATATATGTAGAAAGTAGTGGAAGAAATTAATGTATATACTTAAGTGAAGTTTGGTGAGCAAGTGTTGAAGAATGGAATGAAAGACCTTTTTTCATGGTTTGCTTAATGCTATTATCAGTTGAGTGTCGTCTCTTCAGTTCTGCGTTTGTGTTGATGCTGTTTCTGCCAAGTGCCAAAGGGTGTTTCTGTAGTTTTAAGGGTAGCCACGTTACCGATTTCTGCTTCTTTGTTTTCTCTCCCCAAAAGCAAAACGACAAATACCTGCAAATTAACCTAAAAAAAAAAACACTAAACACGATTACACGACCACACGACCCTTTTTCTCTTTTTCACATGACTTCGCTCACATGGAAACCGATGCTAAAACTAAGCTTTCCGTTTAGATCCGTTTTGAGTTAAAATTTTTAAATTGGAGTTATTTTACTTATTAAAAGTTAATTATAATTTTTATTAATTTTTTAATAAAAGAAAAAAAAAATTCAATCAAAAAAATATTATTTAGTTTAAGTTAAATTTATATATTAAATAAAGTGTAATATAATCATTTTTTTCGCTGGTGCACCATCAACTTGACATATAGTTGAGAATTTTAATTTTTAACTACTTACATTTTAAACTTATAAATATGAAGTAATTTACCTTTTATTAATAATAATGTTAGAATCTTTTTTTAAAATATTAACATGTAATTTGTACATGAATCTTAATTAGTAGAATGAATGGTCATTTGCATTCGTTCTAACCCAACTTTATTGAGATTTAAATTTTTAATTGTTTTAACAAAATTAAAAAATTTTAAATTGATATGTTTTAAATATAAATTTAGATTAACATTGACTAAAAAAGATCTTATATGCTCTTAATTAACGATGTATGTGTAAATTAAGTGTTAATTTTTAATTTTTTTTAAACACTATTATGAATGGAAGTAAATTATTATATATTTGTAAATTTAAGGTGTAAATTACTAAAAATAAAAGTATAACGGGCAAATTACAACTACGTGGTAAACACGATTACATGAGTACACCCCTTTCTTTTAGTTATATTTATAAATAGTCCTTTCATCATAAACCATGTGTCAGGTTGACCCCTAATAATTTTATACATTCCGTTGCTCTGAACTTTTCTATTATTTCTTAAGTTTTGTTAGTATTCTGTCAAAAATTTTATAAAACTTAAATATATTATAATCACTCAAGCTTTAGTTAAAGTAAACATTGTAACTAAATATTTTTGGAGAAGCTATGCCTTATTTTTAAAGTAAATTTTGCCTTCTTTAAAAATTTGTAGTTTATCATTGAATTTTAGAGGTATAATTTTTTATAAAAAAATGTTTAATTACAGTTCTTTAAAAAAGTGTTAAATTATAATCTTATTCTTAATTAAAGCTTACATGATTAGAACGTATTTAATTTTCTCTTAATTTTTTAAGAATTGTCATCAGAAAGATCATTTGGACAATAGTAGAAAAGTTTGGATTAATATAATATGTAAAATTAAAAGTTGTAAGGATCAATATGAGAGTGTAAAATTTGGGGCTATTTGTGACTTTTTGTTTTTATTTTTTTTTATTTTGGTGTACGACTTCACTGCATGGAAAACGATGATAATATTAAAACTTGATATTATTTTAAGGACTTGTAGAGGTTTAGTTATCAAATACTAGTGAGAGGAGTGTGCCTAGACATTTTGATTAGGTCGGTAATCCTTTAACATTTTCGTTATCTATTCATTTCATATTAAATTAATAATAAAAGAAAATATGAAAAGTTGGTTAAAACAAACAAAATTAGTCCAAAAAGTAGAGAAAACATATAAACAACCACTAATCTAACATCTTATAGGATCTATTTAAACAGGCTTAGTACCTTATTAAAATCCTTTGTCAAAAAACAACCCCAAAGGAAAAAGGCCGATAAAGAGAAAAAGAATGCATAATCCAGGACAAATTAAAAGCCCCTCAAAAATGCGAAGGAATCCTATAAAAGTAAGAACATTAAAATCCCTATGAAGAAAAGGGAGAATAAAATCTAGAACCAAGAACCAATAAGTAGACTGAGGATACTGATTTGTTAATTTGTCTGCAACAACATTGGTCTCGCAAAAATTGTGAGAGACCATAACCACCAAGACCTACATAGTATAAAGAATGCAACCATCTCCTACGGAACTTCTAAGAGACTTTATCTAGACTTGAAAAGATTAACCAGATAAATGGAGTCACGTTCGAACCACAAGTTATATCATTTAAACTCCCAAACCTTTTCAATCGTCCGAAGAAAAACAACCAGTTTAGCCTCAAAAGCAGAAAAAAGTATCCCGAAGAGCAGCAAAACAATCTTTTAACAAAATCCCTGCAAGCAAACCCTAATAAAAATCCTCATGCACTCCGATCACACAACTTATGTATGTGAATCCAACAATTGCAGAATTATTTACAAGTGAAAAAAAAAAAAAGAAAATTACAGAAGGGCCCGAGGCCGAAGCTCTTATTTGGTTCCGTAAGCATATTTGGTCCTCCGCCTCTGTTTGATTTTGCTCTCTTTGGTTTTACTTGATAGGGCTCCTTCCCATCTATCTTGACCTGGAAGAGGGGGGAGGCCCTTGCAGAAGCCATGCCTGACCTTCTCTATTTTGGGGGATCCCTCATATCAGGCTTACCAAATTCATAACAGACGGCTAGGAACAAGAAGAGGTCAGTAGTAGCTGCCGTTGCAGGTCCTTCTCATTCCGCTGAAACGGGCCCATTTTTTTTTTTTTTTTTTTTGTTTCACCGCGGCATGAAATCATGAAGAAGCTGGAATAACTCAGAAAGAGAGTGGTGCCTAGCCGTTGAGAGCGTCTGTTGTCTTTGTAGAGGAACAGGACGATCTTGGACTGGCCCCCTTCGCATGACCTAGAAAGAAAAAGAAGTTTGTGCTACTATTAAGGCCTCTAAACTCCTCCCTCAGGACACTGTTGCGTTGCCCATGGGGACGGGGTATCCCCGACTTCCATAGGTCCTTGGTTCGACCTCCTAATGAAAATTGAGGTCTTTGCACGGGCGTCTCACCCCTAAGACTTGCCTGCTCTGTATGGAGTGCCCTGTGGTTCCTCGAGTGCCAGCCGCAGAGAGGAATGACTTCAACTAGCGTGTTATTGGCCACTAACCACTCGCTCACCGGCCGCTCGGGCTTTGCGTTTCAAGTTCGTTATCTTAACCGTCTCCTCTGCTCCCCGTTGGGAACTGCAAGCAAATGATGATAATACTTCTGCTTTAATTATGAAAGAACAGTCATAATAATTGAAAGAAAAAACAGAGATGGCATGCATACTATGTAATTAAGGTAATAAAAAACCAATTGCGTAATAAGAGCATGATTAGAGGAGGTAATTATGAATGGTATTTAAGTAACAGAAATGTCGAAATTAGAAGAGAAACATGTAATACCAATTCAAACGTCATCACACACACTAGGAGTTGCTACCGTCTGAATATTCTTCATCGGTGTCGTCGTTGGCTGCAATACAAGTACAACAATTTGTTAAGGCGCAAAATAGGAGTAAAACATATACAGTCAACGCAGCTCATGCGTACCCATGTAAAGCCAAATGATCTGCCTTCTTTTAATTAAACAAGCAGACGATAGGAGGCAAAATAAATAAATAAATAAATAAATAAATAGAGGGAAAGAAAGAAGAAAAAAAAAGCAAGTACGTTGAGGAATGCAAGAGAGAAGGCAAGTGATGGAGTTTGTAGAAATCATCAGTTCTCTGATTAAATTCCCAAGGCATCCAATGGATCTCCACTTCCCTAAGAGAGGTAACGAATCTTAATCCATCTGGAAGTAGCACTATCAACCCATGGGAAAAAAAAAAAAAAAGCCCCTTCTTCTATCTCTCCACTCTGCAAAGTCCATGTCATCAAATTAACCAAAGAGATTCAAGTCCAGCGAAACCAACTCTTGAGCATGCCATATCTCCTTCCCTATAAACCTATCTTCACCAAAGAAAAGGAATTGTTTGATATGGAATTTCATATTCTTATAAAAGGCAATATACTATAACGTACGTCTTGTTTTTCTTGAAGTGATTAACGAGTATTTTTCACTAGAATGAAAATAGAGTAGCAATTACACAAATATGTCTTGGTGAATTTTCCTATTTTTCTAAATATTGTAGATCTCCTTGGCTACTTCACCATCCATCATTCCTCTTTTTTTTTTTTTTTTTTTTTTTTTCCCTTGGTTGGAGAGGTAAGGTTTATTAAAATTTGTTCCCACGCACAGCGCGTACTTCACATTGTCGATATATAGATGCCCAAGCAAAAGCAATGAAAATGACTCCTCACTCACTTGAGAGGATGATGGTAAACCTTTCTTGCTAGTGTGGACCAACTTCTTGATATCTTCATCAAGTCCGATCACATCTTGTTCGATAGTATGAGAATAATAAGTTAGCCTCCACTCTCTTCTCTGCTAGCTGTTGTGAAGAAGTTGCTTGTTCCTTGAGATCAAGATGAGGCCGTACGTCTGCAAAGATGGATGAGGCTAGCGCTAGAGCAGAACGGCTGGTGGAAATCTTCTCGATCTCGGACCCAACTTTATGGAGCTCAAATCCTTCATTCAAAATGCAAGCGTACCTTGATCTCACACACATTCCTGACACCTCCTGATCTCCTTTGAGAATCGACTTTAGGTTTCGATAACATCCTCTAAAGCACAGGCTGAATCTCCTATTTGGAGAACGCAGTGGCGAACTCTTTCATCACCATTTCTGACATTAAGCATCTGCATCTTTCAAGAAAGCACGCATCCATTGCACCTTGGCTTTCGCATCCTCGACTTGGCCTCTCACTCCATACATACACGAATTTTGCTTCAGCAATGAGTAAGTCTCCGAGTCTTTCAATCGCAAAGGAAACAACAGCCTCCTCCATCTCTGATCAGTTAAACGGATTCAAACTCTAATTGAAGCTTTCTTGACAACTTTGCTGCAGGTAAATGCATTCCAAATTAGCCATACCATATATATAATAAGAGACATTTTCTTCACCCTATATACTACATATATCTTTCTTTTCTTCTTTTTTTCTTTCCCTCTTATGGCATATCGTAGTAACAGTGCTTTAAATACATATGAGGCAAACTTTACACTACGTAAATCAATGCACTTACATATATATATATATATATATATTAAAAAAAATAAAAGGAAAATAACAAATTTAGAATTTAGGGGTGAAATTAGAGTTAATCAAACATGCGGGCTTATGTTTTTTTATTTTATTCCTTTGAAAAAACTATTTTTATCCATAGATCTTACAGTTATACCAACATTGTTTCTATTTATATTTATCATGAACATGGGTATATAGATGAAGGTGTATTTTTATTAGGTTTTAACGTAATTTTATTGTAGTGTAAAATCATAATAAAGTTAGAGTTTCGTTTAGTTCATGAGACATTTATTAATTTAGTAAGTGCAAATATAATTATTCAATAACAATTTATCAAAACAGGTTGAGTCTAATCAATACCTTAGAATGATGGAATCTCGTCAAATTCTTCTCTGCTTCAATTAATTTTGTTAATCAATGAACTGAAATAAAGAAATAAAACGTTAGTTTTCAGTGAGTAAATACTAAGTTTAAGACTAAAATTAAAAATAATCTAATATTAGTTTCTTCTAATGCTAATTAACGTTAAGTAATTACAGACATAGTTAAACGGCAATTTCACTTCTGAGTTCATAACTTCATAGCCCCAACCAATTAAAAAAAAATGGAAATAATCTAATACGAGCGAGGATATGCACTGTGCACAAATAGATAAATTTTTGTTAAATTTCTTGCCCTTAGAATTTACAAGCATTATATATGAAACCACTCACTAATGATTTTAAGCTACCAATCCAATGTAGTTTAACCATTAGATCGTCTGTTTTCTATTTCTTTAATTGTTTTTCCTGAATGAAGGTGTTTTTTTATTCTTGAGGTCACTATATTATTTGCTATGTGGGACAAATAAATAAAAAAGAAATAAATCAATTAGCAACTGATCTTATAACATTACGTCGAGTGATCTCCACAAGATCATATATATATATATATATATATTTATATTTATACAAGTTTATGTAGTAAACATGTGCTCAAAAAGCGCAAATCAAGAATATTTAAATTAATTACAATAATGAAACTATAGGCCACAGATATATGTACCTGACATCTTTGGTTTCGTATCTATTAGAGTGTAATTATGTTATGTACAGCTCATTATATAGTATTCTTTTCTCATTCTGTTATTCTTTTATCAATTGGCACTTGCCACATGTATATTTGTACAGAACTTTCTTGTACCTAACTGATAGTGGTATATATAATTTTCTCTTGTTAAGCAAGCCAAGATTTCAAATTTGTACTAATTTTGGACATTCTGCAGATGTTTGCTATTACAGGGGAGATCCAAATTACCCACCAAATGCCTTCTCAAACAACATGAACTCATGGAGGTTCAATGCCAAGATGCAACCAAATGCCTTCTCAGCCATGCTTGGGACATCGAGTAGCAATTCAGTTGATACTTCTGGTGGAAATCTGTGGTTTCTTGACTCTGGGGCTACACATCATTTTACTCTAGATTTGAGTGCTCTTGATAATCCAATGCCCTTCCTCGATGATGATCGGGTCATGGTGGAAAATGGTAAGTCAATTGATATCTCACATATTGGAAATGTCATGATTAATTATCCCATTAAACCAATCAAACTCAATCGTATCTTTCATACTCCAGCTATTTCAAAACAACTCCCAAGTGTTAGTAAACTTTATCATGATAAAAAGGCCTTTGTTGAGTTTTATCCCACATTCTTTCTTGCGAAGGATCTCTCTTCGAGGAAAACTCTTCTGCAGGGACATCTTGAAGATGGCCTCTACAAATTGCTTCCTACCCCTACAGTTGTTTCTTCCATTCCATGTTCCAATCAATTCTCCTATTCACATTGTCAAAGTCCAGCCCCTGTCCAAGTCTATCTTACCAAGACACAAGATGCCAACCTATGGCACAATAGATTAGGACACACTTCTTCCAAAATAATGAACAAAGTTATGCAACTGTGTAATTTGAAAACCTTTAATGACAGTTCTATGGATTTCTGTGATTTCTGTGTTTCTTGTCAAATCGCCAAAAGCCATCGTTTACTATTTATAAACTCCACTTTTCGTGCTTCTAAACCTTTTGAGCTTGTATATTCTGACCTTTGGGGGCCTTCTCCTATTTCTTCTGTCACTGGTGTGAAATATTTTTGCTTGTTCATTGATGACTATTCCAGATTTACATGGATCTATTTACTAAATGCAAAACATGAGACTTTCAGTGTGTTTCAAAAATTCAAAAATCTTGTTGAGAGATAAAGACAATTCAAATTGATTGGGGCGGTGAATTTCGTCCCATCACAATAACTCCTGAACAAAGATGAATGCAAAAATAGACATGTAGTAGAGGTTGGATTATCTCTCCCTACTCATTCGTCTGTACCTCTCTCCTTTTGGCCCTATGCCTTCTAAGCTGATGTTTACTTAATTAATCGGCTTCCTACACCAGTTCTCAATCTCATATCACCTTATGAAACTCTTTATAAGAAAATTCCCTCCTATGATTTTCTTAAAGCGTTTGGCTACTATTGCTTCCCATTCTTGCGTCCTTACAATGACCATAAACTCCAATTTCGTTCCACCGAATGTGTTCTTTTGGGTTTCAGCAATTCTCACAAAGGATACCTTTGTTTGAAGCCACAAACTGGTCTGATCAATGTTTCCTGTCATGTTGTATTTAATGAAACATCATTTCCTTTCTCGAAGATCTCCTCTATTTCCACCGAAACTCATTCCACCTCTATAGCAATATCTATCTCCAACCTTCCCTCCTCACTTTCCCCCATTCCTCCCTCGTCATCACCCACATCACACTCTCCATCTACTTCATCTTCCAACTCCAATCCTCTATTCCCTTTTTCCTCATCTTCCCCTTCGAATAATCCACATTCTCACTCTTCTCCCTCCTCGATTACTTCAGCATCTTCACCTTTAGAGAATATTCGTAACATGACCTCTATGTCTGGTATTTCAGTTGCTTTTCCATTTTCAACCTATGGCCCTGTGATTCACAGACCCCCATAGACTACTAACGTTCATTCTATGCATACCAGGTCTAAAAGTGGTGTTTTCAGGCCCAAAATACTCACCGCTACTATAGATAATGTCTCTGATGTGCAACTTTTTGAACCTATCACTTACAAGCAGGCTTCTTCTTCTCCACAATGGTGCCAGGAAATGATATCTGAAATGGATGCGCTAATTAAGGACAACACTTGGACCTTAGTTCCTCCCTCTCCAAATCAAAAGGTTATTGGCTGCAAATGGGTGTTTCGTGTTAAGCTCAAACCGGATGGTTCTATTGAGAGACACAAGGCACGGTTAGTCGCCAAAAGGTATCTTCAAACCCTTGGCCTTGACTATTCGGCACATTCACTCCTGTTGTGAAACCAACAACGATTCGAACTGTTCTTTGTCTTGCTTTAGCTCAGAATTGGATTAATAGGCAACTAGATGTTCACAATGCCTTTTTGAACGGCGATATTACCAAAGACATCTTCATGTCTCAACCTCAGGGCTTTATTGATCAATCTAAACCCTTCTTTGTATGCAAGCTGAACAAGTTCCTTTATGGCCTTAAACAAAGTTTGCGCGCCTAGTTTACCAAGTTGAGTCCTTGTCTCTTGTCCTGGGGCTCCGTCAATTCCAAGGCAGACTCCTCTATTTTCTCGTATCTCAGCTCCTTTGTCTCTTTGATTGTCCTCATCTACGTCAATGACATTATTTTCACCGGTGATTCTCCATCGATCATTCAATAGTTGATCACTCATCTCAACAGTCAATTTGCTCTTAAGGACCTTGGTAATCTTAATTACTTCCTCGGTATTCAGGTCACTCGCACTTCAGACTCCATTCATCTTTCTCAACAGATATACATTACTGATCTCTTAGCTCGGGTTGATATGTTCGATGCTAAGGCAGCTTCGACACCAATGGCCTCAAATACCACTATTTCCTTGTCCGACGGCGAAGCTCTTTCCGACCCCACCACCTATCTAAAAATTGTCGGCGCCTTACAATACTGCACCATTACTTGGCCTGATCTTAGCTTTGCTGTCAACAAAGTCTGCCAATTTATGCACAGCCCAACCACTTCTCATTGGTCTGCCGTAAAGAGGATTCTGAGATCTCTTCGTGGTATGATAACACACGGGCTTGTGTTTCATGCTTCCTCAGATTTTTCCCTTTCTTGTTTCACTGATGCTGATTGGGCATCTTGTGCTGACGATCGTCGTAGCACTAGTGGTTATTTTTCTTTTCTTGGCCCCAATCTCATCTCTTGGTCCTCCACCAAAGAGCGTGTTGTATCTCGTAGCAGCACAGAATCTGAATACAGGGGCCTTGCTAATGCTGCTGCTGAAATTCTCTGGCTCCAAACTCTCATTTGCGAGTTGCATATCACACTTCCATCTCGTCTTCTTCTTATACGTGACAACATCAGTGCTATTAACTTGGCATCCAATCCCATCTTACACACTCGCGTCAAACATGTTGAAATGGACTATCACTTTGTTAGAGAACAGGTGCTTGAAAAATCTCTAACCGTGGACTACACTCCCTCCACTTACCAAGTGGCTAATATTATGACTAAATCACTGCCTTCGTCGTGCTTTCTTGCCTTACGATCCAAGCTCACTATGGTTCCTAACCCCATTCACTTGAGGGGGGATATTAGAGTGTAATTACCTTGTGTACAGCTCATTGTATAGTATTATTTTCTCAATTCTATTATTCTTTTATCAATTGGCTCTAGCCACGTGTATATTTGTACAGAATCTTCTTGTACCCTACTGATAGATAGTGGTATATATAATTTTCTCTGGCCCTTGCTCTGTTACTTGAGCTGGGAAATCGCAATTCAGCCTCTTAGTCTCCTCTTCTCTCTTGTCCCTCTTCTTTTCTAATTGTATCAAACAATGCGATGTGTTTATGGAAAGCAAGGCGCAGAATCACAAGAGAGCAATGCAATGAGTGTTGAGATCAGAAACACAAAAGATATCTCGAAAGACAAAGGTGATATACCTGAAAGAAGAGCTAGCACTTTCAAAACAAACATGGCAAAATTTCATAAATATATGGATATTGGCTCATCAAGAGAGAACATGATGTTTGCACCCATAAACAAGTCAAAATTTGGAGAATGTATTTAGAAAGAAAGAAACAAGAAAAGAATCACAAAAGCGTTAGCGAATTAGTGAGCACCAAGTTCTTTTCCTCACCTGTAAGAAGTTGTCCATTGCATATTGTGGTTTAAGTTGTATTGTTGGTTTTGTTGGTTTTGACCATTTACTTATTATGTGCTGTCTTATGTCATTGTGGCTGACTTCACCAGTTAAATAAATTTCCAATTTTCCCTATATATATGTGTGTGTGTGTGTGTGTGTGTGTGTGTGTCTAAACCACCATTTTTAATCCACAATGTGGAAATTATTAGAGACGACGCCACTACAAGTACATATGGTTTTTTATTTTCATAATTAATACACGAGTACTTGGATTTTTTTTTATTATTTTTTGGATAATAACTTCTTGTGTATATGTTTATGTGGTAACTTTTTTCCCTCTAGGTAAATATATGAAGTGTATATATAATATTACAAGTCCGCATTATACAAGGGATGTTTCACCTGTATCTTTTTGAATCTAGATTAGTGATAAGGTACAAACTGTACTACAAGTAATCCTGATCCATTTTTAGTCCGTATAAAGCAATTCTCACGAAGGAATATGTCTTTTAGTAGGTAGTTTTCGTTAGAGAATGCGGAAAGACAGATTCGACCAAAGATTTTTTTTTTTTTTTTTTAAAAAAAAGAAGAAAAGTATGGATTCCAAAGTTAGCATGATCCCAAGGGAAAGGATAAGATCAACCAATAAGATTGGTTTTGCATTTAAAAAAAAAAAAAAAAAACGAGAGAGAAGAACAAGTGAGCAATTTAAACCATAGGTTGGCAAGCAACGAAATAGCTAATCTCAACCTAAAAAATAATGATAGAGACACCATTTTTAATCCCACATTTTGAGTATAACTCATGTTTTATATTTTTATTGATAGATATAATTAATTGATGTGATAATACTTTAAACAATTTATCGACAAATGAGCAACAACTTACGTGTCATATAAATTGATACTCAAAATTTTGAATTAGAGTTGGTATCTGTAACATTTTTCTAAACAAAAATAACAACCTAGTTATAATTATAAATTCACTTCTACTAAAAAACTACATTTAAATACTTGATTAATGAGACCCTCTTAGAGAGGATTAGGTATAATGGCTTGCAACATCACCCCTTATCCTTTTCAATCCATAATAATAATAGGCATAGCAAGTTAGTTGAATGTGACAATATTAGCTCTAAACTCCAAAGCGAGACTAAGACTCAGAGATATATATAGATAACATATGGATATATAATAGACACGTGCAGTGTAGCATATATTGCATGGATAATACTAAAAGTAATACAGCACAAACTAATGTCTCGTTTCAGCTAAAACAAAGGAAAACCACAGAAACGAGACCAATTCAACTCCCGACTCCAAAATAATTAAAATTTTCTTTTTAACTCCGAGCTTCCGAAAAAGACGGGCATTCTCCAAATCAACTCTCACAAGTCACACCCAATGAAACCCACTCAGAGCACCAAAAAGATACCCGGGGGCCTTGATTAGCAGAACAATTGCCCAACCAGGCCACACATGACTGCATCCCGAACAAACGAGCCGAGCAATTCACCAGTATGCTGCTTCCTATTCATATTTACAGCTTAAACTAAAGAAACCCGCCTGCAACACCTAATAATCCCGATAATCCGTCAGGTCAACAGCAAGAATATTGATTGTCCGTAGCTCCTCCCCGTCCACATAACAATCTGTCGGAAGGGGGCCCTCGTAAAATCTGTGGTGTTAATTTACGATATATAAGATGCCGATATGTTTTCTTTTCCTCCTACTATTTCATGTCGTCAATTCATTCACAAACTGACAAGGACTGAACTGATTCTCAACTCATAACACACTAATTACACCAACAGGTAACATCTGAATCATTCAGATCAAATTTTCCGAATCAAACATTTCCAGCAGTTCACACTATGCATCTTATCAACTGTCTAGTATCTTCAAACAGCCTCAAGACACAGGCATAAGAATGCTCCAAAAGGTTCGCTTGACCAAACAGGTCGGTACTGTAAATTGATAAAAAGCAAAAAAGCAAGTAAAATAAGATCGTCATGACTAAATCCTATCTATAAGCACGCACAGAAAATTAGCCACTTTTAAACAAATAACAAGCGACACAATTTAACATCCCATACTTTTTAAGCCAAGTCAAATCTCAAAAGAGCATATTAAGGCGTGGTTCAAGATTGTTGTACTTTGAGAAGAAGTATATAAGTAGTGAACTTTCCCTGGGCTTTCGCTGCTCAATAGAATGGCAAGAGTCTTGCGCAGAGGCTAGTGATTTCACTACTTTAGACGATCTAGATGGAAAGGAATATTAGGATCTTAGAAGACATGGAAATGGAGGTGCTGGACTTATTTGAGAAGGCAAACTTTTCACTTTTCAGCTCCCTTGTGGGCTACAACAGAAAAACCTTTTAGGATTTTCTATTTTCTTTGATTGACTGATTTGGAAGGATGTCTTTTAATAAAAGGTTATTGCTTTACTGCGTTTATGACCTGTTTTCAGCCTCTAATTTTTTTACTTTTTTTTTTCCCCCTCCACTTTCCTCTTTTCTAAGGATTTCTTGTCTTCCTTCCTTCGTATTGATTTTATTTTCAATAAAAGAAAGTTTTATTATCCAAAAAAGAAGTAAATAATTATAAAAATGCATTGTATTTGTGCGAAGTACTTTGATGCATTTTTACCAAACACACTACTTGCATCATGTAATACTCAAATGATTTCTGGAGTCTCCAAAAGAAATACTAAATTAGCCATACGAGTGGAAAAACTCCATAAAGGATAAGGACTTTTTCTTTTTGTTAATAGAGTACGAGGATAAGGACTTACCAGAAGCATTAAGAACCAGAACTTGACTTCTGAACCCATACTTGTTTCTGTAATGTGAATACAGCTTGAACTGATTAGAACCCAAAAAATATATATACACACACACACACACACACACACACAGAATGGTAAGCTGGTTATACATCCAACAATCAAGTTTAAGCACCTCATGGGAACCACAACCAGAGAGACCACCTCTCTTCGAATTCCTCCCTACACTTATGACTAATGAGCCATCAGCATCCTTTAAATTATTCGTTGATCCACGGCAAGCAAGATGTTTATGAAAGCCTACATGGTAGAGGCACAACAAATAAGCTAAACGTGCATCCATATCCATATCCAAAGGGAAAAAAAAAAAAAAAAGACATATTCCAGAGTATATATGAAAAGTTTCATCTCACTGCAGAATTCAAGTTACAAAAACTCTACCATTATCCAAAGAAGAAGGGCTGCTAAATCCACTTCCAAAGATTTTGACTTCTCCACTCCTTGCATTTGTTGTCTCAAGTTTTCTATCTCCAGGAATTCCTCCTAGAATATTAAATGTGACAATAAGAGTGCATTCCTCATTGACCGAAGTTATTTCCAATAGCGAGAGTGAAATTATGCTCAAACAACCGCCCACATTTCACAAATTTCTTCTGTTAATCCAGCGTCCAGATTTATGTCTAGTTATTATTATCATCTAAATAAGAAGATCAATCAAAGTGGGCCATACAATCCCATGTGTAATTGAGACAAAAACTTAAATAGAAATTAATATCCTTGATAGCTAAATAATACCTTGTAAAGTATCAAAGGGCCGTGTAGTGGCTGACAAGGTCTCATCCTTTGCAAAAGATCCATCTGGGCGGTGATGAGGAGCCCATACGCCACGTTCAGGTCTATCCCTGTTCCTTGCACGTTTCTCTTTTTTCTCACCACAAATACCATGCATGTCACTTCCAATAACCTTACAGTCCGGAGCACCATTTGTATCCTTCAAAACCAATTGTCCGTGTTGACGTCGAAAATTCCGTTTGTCCTTTTCCATGTTTGGGCCCTGGATTTGCATATCAGAGTGAATCGGGGAATAATGATATTGTATTCTTTTGATAATCCTTCCACTGCTACTTTTGCATCTCTGGCTCTGCTCGAGAGAACTAGAACCAACAATAGTTTTAGTTGAAGCTGCATTCTGATGCTGCGAAATATTGGTTGACACCTGTTCAAAATGGAACACAGGCATTACAGAGATGCATCAGATAAGTAATCATAAAGCCAATATCTAATGCATGATTCTGATAAATATTAAGGAGCAGAAGAGATTTAATTATTTAAAAAAAAGTTATTATTACGTAAAATAATTTTTTTTTTTTTTTTTTTATAAAAAAGGTTCAGTGCTTTGCTCTCTTGGCAATTTCTACTCCTATTTAAGGAGTGTTGCCATGTCCACTACTCAGTACTCTATGTTTTAACATCTGAATCTATTTACAAGACACAGGTAGATGCGTAGAAGGTAGTCCATGGAGCTTAAGGATGTTCCTTTTTCTCTTATTTAGTTAAACTGTGGATATATATATTGAATTTAAGTTTGATTTCTGTTTCTCGGTTGAGGACTTCTACGTCTATTCCATTTTTATTATGCACTCTTTGACGTAATAAAAATAGCTGTCTACTTCTAATCTCAAAAAAAAAAAAGGCTAGCAAAAGTTAAAAATGTGAACTGCTGGTAAATGGGAACAGGATAATGAGGAATAAGGAGAAGATATTACATGAGACATCACCCTTTCGTTCCCTGTCAGAAGCAGGACCTTCTTTTTTCCTGCAATTGTCAATTCCATACATGATACGTCCACTTATTCCCAGAAAAGGACAAGAATACAAGATAACATGAAACAAAAAGTATAATGTCCACAGAGACAATTAGAGCATGTCGTCCATAATCCAGATACATTTATCTTTTAGTAAATTCTTAATCATCACAACAAACATCAGAATGCCGTGTTTGTGACATACCACTTTCCTCTAACACTTCAGCTCCAGCTGTAGAAGACAAAATGTCTCGCTTAGAAACACGAATGTATTTGGACTTGTCTCCGACAGTAGTGTTTTTCATGGCATCCTTCAGAACATACTGCCCAAACCAAATGATGCTTGTCATCATGAATGTTTGCATTCAAATAATACACAGCGTTCACATGAAAAAGCCGTGCAAAAGTATTTGACATTAAAAGGATCAAAGCACCCCGAGACATTATGGAAGAAAAATTCCAGAGAGAATCTGAATGAATCCCAAACAACAAAAGTCATACGCTTTCCGTCATGGAAATAATAAGCTAATTCATAACTACAAGACTGCACTGCAAATATGAAACATACATACCATTTTAGTAGAATTCCTTCTCCTATCAGTTCCTCGCTTTGATAAGGCTGAATAAAGACCACCAGCTGATGATCCAACACCTTTTCGGCTTAATTTACCATTAGACAATGACCTCTGTCACCACATGCACAGGAACGGATTTACATTAGGGCCAGGGGGGCCACATGCACCCCCCTCAATTTTTTGAAATTTAAATTATACCCCTATTTTTTCTTAAAATTTTGTAATTTTCCCCCACTCAAAAGTTTTTTTCTCAAATATGTCCCCACTCAAAAGTTTTTTTTCTCAAATGTGCCCTATAACACTCAACTTATTCTTATATTAAACTTTTTACCCTATAAAGTTATTAATTTTAAAAATTTTCTCATTATATGTGCCCCCACTAAGAGAAATTTTTGGATCCGTCACTGCACATGCAGGAGTGTTTAGATAAGTTTACCACCCAATACCAGCATGCAAAGCTGAAAACACATATAATATCAATTATCAATATCTTTATTCGTAGCAACAATAAAAATACCCGAGATCCACCCTTCGCAGCCCTTTTTTGACGAACAAAGTCCATCAGTGGCGTAACTATAGGAGTTTCTTTCACAGCACCTAAAACCGGCAAACAAATAAAAATATTAGATCAATTAAGATCCTGATGCTTCATGCACCAATGTGTATTTTTCTTTATGTCTTCATTCTAAATTAGAGATCTTCCGAACTAACCAGCTCTTTCTGCTTCTCTTCTCTCCAACTGTATCTCAGCACTAGGAAGATTCTCAGCAGGCTTTGCCAGAAATTCAAGGAACTCCAGATACTCAGGATCTAGATGTTCATCAAGGAAATACTACTTACGAAGAGGAAATGATTACATACATAAGTCCACATGCAACAAACCAGCTACATGTTGAAGGTTAATCAAGAGGGAAAGAAAATGGTTAAAACTTAGTACCCTTATTTATTGTTCCCTCACGACCATCCTTCTTTGACCATTGTTTCGGAACACGTTGCGAGGGGGCATACTCCACAGTAGTTTTAAACTGAATGCCTGAGACAAAGGAGTTAAAAAAAAAAAAAAACACAGAAAACTAAGGAAATTCACTTAATTATTCCATGGTCCATGCCACATGAAAGATACAATTCTTTCGCTGAACTGTGAACGCAATAATGTGAGAAAGAGTTAATCAATGCCTTAAAAAATGATAAATTCGAAAATAAAGATTACCCTTTTCATTAACAAACACATGGCCCTCAAAGAATTCAGCAAACTCAATAACATCCTCTGGCCTCTTGAAGTCAAGGTATGCTCTAGAAAACGAATGCTTCTGGCTGCAAAGTCAATCCAAGTATGAGAAAGAAAAAAAAAAAATCGAAACATATATATATGCTTTCAAATGACATGGAAACAGTGTGTGTGTGTGGGGGGGGGGGGGGGGGGGGCTAAAGAAGTGAAACAATTATGGGAACAAATTGACAAAATAGCTAGACACGTAAATCTAAATAATCCATGAAAATTTGACCAACAGCATAACTTCTCTCGATCCTACCAAACAAGGCGTAAAACTCGTTTAAATCCTTTACATTGACCAAGCAAAATCACTCAACTTGCCATGACCAGAACCCTAAAAATGAAATTCCAAATAAATTAGAAGACTTGTACACAATATACTCCGACTTAAATATGAGAGTGGACTTCTGCGACGCATAGAATAAGATAAAACAGCGCCTATATATTGAAATTTTCAAAAACAAAAAACAAAAAAGAAAGGAAATTTATGGACCTGTTCTTCCCGGGACGGAAGGAGACCCAAGTGTAGCGGCCGGAGAAGACGGAATCGATGGGGCCGAGGAGGGCGGACTTGGAAATGGAGGGGGGCAAGTGGCGGAGCACGACCTTGGTACGATCCAACTGTGGTTGCCACTTCATCTTTCTTAAAACCCTAGAAAACAGAACAGAGACAAAAGAATCTCCTTTGCCGAATTGAGGAGAGAACCAACGGGAACACTCGGTCAGATTACATCTTCCTAGCGTGGGAGTGAGAGATCGGAAGCTTCCGTGGCCTAGTTATGGAGTTTCTGATTTTGGCCCCAAATCATTTTCCTTTGTTCGCCATTTTTTGCCAACTGAAAACGATATTGTACAACCGAAAGAGAGGGGGGGGGCGGGGGGGGGGAGAGAGAGAGAGAGAGAGAGCGCGCGATTCTAGTACATATATACGATTGCGTTTTGTGATTCTTCCCTTAAATAAAATAATATATGTGTGTAAAATATAAAAAACAATATATATACGTACATGTATAAAAGTTTTTTTTAGTTGTATTTCTGAAAAGGAGGTTTACCCTCATTTTACTTTTGACATCCTTTTTTTATAAATTACTTTATTATTATATTATACATTCGTAAAATTACTTATAAGTACAACAATATTTACAAAAATTACTCACTGTGAAAGAATAAAGTTTTTTTACTTTAAAAAAAAATTTATCCTGCCATAATTGTTCAGAAGTATAAAAGATGAACATGAATAGTAATTGTGAAAGAATAAAGTTTTTTTTTGTCACAATTTTTATATACGAATTGTTTTCTTTGCTGTTGTTTCTATTCTTGAGTGGATTTCTTTTTTTTTTTTCCTCTTTTTTTTTTTTTTAGTTCGTTGACATTTTTTTCATTAAATTTTTTTTTTTTTTTTTTTTTGGATTCTTAATGGAATGAACCAAATTCCAGCCGAAAGTGTTTTCGAAACTTAAAACAAATCAAGTTAGACAAACGGCTAATATATATATATATATATAAAACACGCATTGAAGCAAAGTCCCTCACATGAAAAGCAGTTATGTAAGATAAACGCTTAAAAGCACTCGAAATCATTGAGCATGATCTCATCATCATGGCATCTTCAAAACTAGGAAATAACGTGGGATTTGATTGGTGAGTGAGAAAATAGAGGAGAAAAAAAAAACTAAAATTGATTTAGTGGGTGAAAAAATGACATGTATAGAATAATTTGATTGTAAAGGTTTTTTTAAGAATAAAAAAAGGGTGTAATAAGTAATAATTAAAATTTAAAATCTTTATAGTAGGTGGTTTAAGTAAAGAAGTGGAAAAGGTAAAAAAAAAAAAAAAATAAGTGTTAATAGACGCCTCCTTCTGAAAAAAGAAGTTATCTTTTTGTATAGTAATATAGAGCACACCGCAAGTGTGTATCTCAACACATTACACACATCTGTCATTACATTACAAGGACAAACAGCGTATTCATATTCGTTTCATCTTGTGTTCATATCGGATTTGTATCATAAATATGTCTACGTCTTAAAAAGCAAGCAGTTTGCTAAAATATACATGGCGTAGTACGCACTGTCTGTTCAGCACAACTACGTTGGGATGATTTAGGGGAAAAGTTCAAGTTTTCTGGCTGGAAAAGAGGAAAAATAAAAAATAAAAACAACAAGGGAAAAACCAAAAAAAAAACAAAAAAACAAAAAAGTGGTAGTTGGGAATTATCGTATTTGCTTCACTCAAAAAAAATTTTATCGTATTTGCAGATTAAAAACAATTGATAAATATACAATTATTAAACGTGTTACAGAGGATGATCAAAGTGATTTATATTAGTAAATTACTATACAATTGTAATCATGGAATTTTCATGAATTTTGGATTTCACTCACAATTATCTCCAAGATTTGACTATAAATTTTCCTCAATATCACCCATTGAAAATGGCGATCAAGAAAAAAGAACAAATAGAAGTTTAATTAAGAATACATAATCAGCTAGGGAACAAGTTCGAAAAATAAAAAATAAATCAACTAGGGTAGAATATCCATTCTCACGTTATTATTTTTTTCCCCTTATTTTAAGCTTGTGAGTGTTTAATTTAAAATTTTCCCTATTTAATCCCTAACGTTTATTGATGCTAGATAGGGGTGCACAACGGGTGGTTTGGGTGGTTATTGAGCGGTTTAAACGGATTTGTTTTATGGCGGTTTGTGAAATTTAAAAACCGTAACTGTCCAAAATTTAGGCAGTTTGGGAGGTTTTTTAAGCAGACAGTTTAGGCGGTTTTACACCAATATTTTTAATATATTATGACTAAATTCTCAAAGTATTTTACATCTTGTCTAAAGTAATGTTGTTCCTAACCAACCTTTTACCCATTACCAAATGAGAGAGAAAATATGAAATAAGAAAAAAAAAATTTTGAAACTTCTTTATTTATAAAGCAAGATTTTCTTTTTTGTTTATTTCCATCAAACTACGAAATAAAGTTCAAGTTATTATCATTAACGACCACTTCTATGATCACATCTTAAGATTCAAAATACATGTCACAGAAGAATTTAAAAAAAAAAAAAAAAAAAAAAAAGAGGATTATATTAAAAGGATAAAAGTATTCAAGATAATATATCAACTCTTTTTTGGAAATTAAAAAAAAAAAAAAAGAAAGAAAAAGGAACGAAATATTAACATGTTAATAATAGTTCAACAATGCAAACAAAAAACGGTAACTAAATAAATTGGCTTATTAAGTTTGCACGTTAAACTAATTAATAAGTTTTAGAGTCGATTAGATTACATGCATTCTAAATTAAACTCCAAAATCCCTCACAATAATTAAATAATAATTAAAAATACTAAGCGAGCGGGACGGTTTGAAACTGTGGTTTTATTTGTCAAACCGCAACTACCAGCTTATCATGATGGATTCAAACTGCACTGTCTCTTTGAAATGCGATTTTGATGTTGCGGGTTAGGCAGTACGATGTGGGCGATTTTATGCAGTTTGCAGTTATTTTTCTGCACCCCTAGTGCTAGAAGTTTTTTATTTTTAAGGAGTTTTTTATTCTTTTTTGTTTTAAGAAATTTTTTATGAGATGTAAACAAAGGATGAGGACGGCATTGTTAATAATAATTATAAACTATCTATTGACATAATCCAAATTGAATATGTACCCCCAAGTTTTTTGTTTAAGAAAAAAATTAATATTAAATGAAAACGTTGTTATGAGCCAAAAACCCTTTGGTCAAAGGACATAAAAAGGGGATTGGGAGGGCTTGCTTTTGAATCGAGGTTGTGATTCGATCTCATTTGTAATCTTTATTTGAAAAAACAAAAAAAACAGAAAACCTCCTCTGTGAGTAGATACATATGTGATCATAACTTGTAAATTAGTTTTGTTCTTTCGAAGCGTCATTAGGTTTAACAAATATTTTTCTTACATATGTAACAATATTGAGTTATATAGATTACGGCTAGTTTGGTGATGCTGTTGCTTTTGAAAAAGTTGTTGTTAGTTGCATTGAAGGAAAAGCAGTTGTGCCATAAAAGTAGCTGAATGTTTCGTAAATTATAATTTCAAAAGTGTTGTTAGACCTAAATTTGTATTGAAGTGTTTGATAAACTGTTAGATTGAATTGTTATGTGATTCTAAAATGATCAAAATAAGACATGATAAGAGAATTATCTAATATTTTTGAGAAGTCTTACTTTAATTTATTTTATCTTTTGCAATACTTGTTTGTTCGGTTTTTTTTTTCCTTTTTAAGTTTTAGCACTTAAAATAATTTAATTATATCTATTCTTCTTTTATATCATTATCTACCGGTTAGCACAATTCCATTAAATGAAAAACTACGTTCAAAGAAAATTAAATGATAAACTTATTCCCACACCAAAGTTTAGTATAAAAAATTATACAAAATCGAACTTAAAAGTTAAACATAAGATATTAATTATATATTTTTATTTGTTTTAAAATGTCTATTTTAATATAAAATCCAAACTATAAATTAAAAAAAAAGTTTCAGAAAATATAATATTAACTCAAAATATAGTCGTTTTTCAAAAAAAAGAAAAAAAAAAAGTTTCTCATTTCTTTACACTACATACGAATTGTGTTTGGTAAAAAAAAAAAAAAAAAAAAAAAAAAAAATTTCTCATTTCTTAATTAATTTTAGTAGCTAATCCTCTATTTATTTATGTATAGCATTTGGAAGCACCAATTGAAAAAGGGGGTGAAAAAGAGAGATTTTTATTTATTCATTTGACTGGACTGGATTTTTTTTGTTACTGATATTTATTTATAATGGCAATGTCAGTTGATTAGGACTACAAAGGTTTAATCTAAAAACTTTTGAAAGAAATCATAATTCCAAGTTATATCTTTTGCAAAACGAAAGCTTGAGATATATTCATTTGAGAAAATTAAATTAACATCATCATCTTTGAAAACGACAACATTAGTCATTAATATGCCATGGTTTTTTCTTTTATTATAAAATAAGTATTGCGTATCCGTTTATGTTTATTTTTTTTTTTCCTTTTATTTTTATTTTGGTAAAATACGCTGTGGCTCGTGTTAGCTAATAGCTACTTGCTGTTTTCTAAAAGGCTCATGGTGCGTACTACGCACAGTGTGACATATTAGTCAACTTTTGTAGTGGTCCGCAATATATTTTAGGTTTTTAGTAATTTGCCCCCTCAAAATTTGATTTTTGGTAACTTGCTTTTTGAATTTATAATTTTAATAATTTACCCCATTTTGTCATTTTTCCATTAAATTTAAGAACTTAAATTTGAAAGATCTAAATTGAATTGAGAATTTTTTAAGCAGGAATTATCATCCTCACACTAGGTGTACATGTGCTTTTCATCGTTAAATTAAGGAAAAGTTAAATAAATTATAACAGTTTTCAATAGCTTAGATAATCTAAAGCTTGGAGACAAACCAAAAGCCGACAAGTTTTAAGAAGCAATAATGCTAAAACCCCTCTTTCTCTCTCTCTCTCTCTTAAGGCCTGTTTGGGGATGTTTGGAGACAGTATTTGGAGGTTGAGTTAGAAATGTGTGTTTGGATGAAGACTTTTATAAAAGTTTTGTAATATAGAAAATAAAGTAATATTTGAAATGTGGTCAGAAAAAAAAAATATATGCAAAATAGATTCTGTTTTATTCTTTTTGTCATTGTGAGTATTTTGATAAAAGAATCCTTAATTACTCAGAAAACAAGGGGCTTCAACAGAAAATTTGCATCTTGACAAACGACATCATCACATATACGACAGTACGGCGCCATCTTCAGGAACGGCAAAACTTAACAACAAATCCTAAAAAAGGGAACAAGAATCAAAGAACAACAACACGTTAAAAACGACAGCATTGATATATGATGCCTCATTTCCAAACGACATCATCTCCATAAACGACAACGAATACAATAAATTAATAAGAAAATGAGAGCATCCCTGTTGTAGGGTATCATGAAGTCTAGATACACACACACATATTTGAATTTAGATAGAGAATTTGAAACTCAACACCTAATTATTATAAGATGTAAAATTATCTGTAAATTATATATTTAATCATTGGATAAAATTATTTACATATCAAAACCAAATTCGAGGTCAAATTTATAATATGTAACTTTTATAAAACTTCATAAAAATTAAACTGTTTAAAATATATATATATATATATATATAATTATCTTTGTTTGCTTTCAGTTTGAAAAGCACGCATCATGTAATTAATCAGATTTTTAGAAGGTCATTAATAACTACTTACTAGTTTTTGACATATTCTTTTTCAGTCAGCCTAACGAAACGTAAATTTAACAAATCGCAATAAATTTAACAGTTAAAAATATCTAACTATATAATACTATCTTCATCTGATCACGAAACACGAAGAGTAACCGATCAAATTCATATAAGGTTATTAATAATTAGTTTTCAACACAATCTGATGAGTAACTGATCATATAAGGTTACTAATAATTAGCATTATTAGTTTTCGACACAATCTGAAGAGTAACTGATCAAATTCATATAAGGTTGTTAATAATTAGTTTTCGACATAGTCTTTATTTAGCCTAACGTATATGTATATATATATATTTTTTTAAATTACGACACATGTATTTGATGTATTTAGAATTGTTCAAATAAGACCAACTGTTTTAGAAACTATAAATCGAAATAACAACATGATTTTTTTTTTCTTTACCTTGTCACATAATTCTCCATAAGTCCCCCTTTACTAAAAATTATTTAAAAAAAATTAACATAAAAATAAATTCTCATAAAAATCACCCCAAAACAATACAAAAATATCTCCATAAAAAAAAAAATACAATCTCTTTTATTGGTGGAAGAAAACAACTTCTCATAAAAAAATAACACATCAAAACTTTTTTTTTTTTATTTTGTTTCAATTTTATATGTGGTTGTATTTTTTTTTTTCCCTATTTCGGGTAAAAAAAAAAAAAAGAAAAGAAAAAAAAGATTCAGCGGTGATTTTTGATGGAGTATAAATACTAAATAGTGCAAAAGCCAAACTCCACGACTCCTTAGAGTATTGAGTATTAGTAGTAGGGCTTTTGTTTTGTTTGGTCTCTTCTCTCTCTCTTCCTCTTCCTCTTCTCTTCTATTCAGTCCTTCCTCCTCACAAAACACACAACACAAACACTCCTCGCCCACAGCTCTGCTCACTCGATTCAATCTCTCTCTCGCTCTCTCTCTCTCTCTCTCTCTCTCTCTCTCTAGTAAGCTTCTCTCTCTTGGATAACATATATGTATATATGTGTATAACTGTATATAAGTTGTTTTCAGGTTCTGGGTTTTGCTGTATACTTGTATTGATGTATTGGGTATTGTTTGTTTCAGAGTTTTGAGTTTTTTTGGTTGTTGGGGTTTGGATGATGGGAGAGAGAATCCCACCGGGGAGTTACTTTCAGTACCCTCCTCCTCCTCCTCCTGGAGTTGTCCATGCTTCTCCCCACAGGTCTTCTCCTCTGCCCGTGGATCGAGAAAGGTCACTTTCTATGCCTCTTTTTATTTTTATTTTCTCATCTCAATTCTTTTTAATGATGATTGTTTGATAATCTTGTATTCTTTTTCTCTATTGTGTCTTCGTTGATTTGTCTCACTATTTGGCTGAAATTTGAAAAGGGAAAAAATATATATATATAAAAAAGAAAAAAAGAAAAAAAAGATTGATGCTTGAATTTTGATTTTGGAAATCATTGATGCTCGGGTAGAGTTCTGGGAGATCTGGGGACTTGTGGCATATCTTATTGTGAAATTGGAACTGGTTCTGAGATGGTCAAATTATTGTTTAGCCGGATATTCTTGTTTTTGTTTGTAGTAATGTTTTCTTTTCTTCTTTATCATGATGTTATTTCACGTTTTGATTGGTTTGACAATTGGGCAGATATCTGACTGAATTGCTGGCAGAAAGGCAAAAGTTGGGGCCATTCATGCAAGTTTTACCCCACTGTACCAGACTAATAAATCAAGGTTTATAAGGAATCTTTTTTATGTATATCTGGTCTTGCAATCTTTGTAATTGTTAAATCTTGTGTCAGGTTTTGAAGTCTTTTGTGATGTCTATGTTGCTCTTTAACGTCACCAATGTGTTTTTTGTTTTGCTGAAAAGAAATTTTTGTGAGCCTCTTGTTCCTCAATCTTAGGATGTTAATATATGGTTTGTATTTTGATACCTCATGTGTATTGTGAAAATTGGCTGTGCCACTTTTTTGTGGTAGTTTATATCTGACTAGGATCTGCCTTGTGTATATTGCTTGATGCTTGGTGATGCCAATGGTGAATCCGGAAAAATAAAATAAAAATAATTCTAACTTAAGGATGGGGGAATTTTAACTCAAGAGCTCGACATTGAAGGTGAGTGGGGAATTCACGCCAGGCTAAGTATCTAACCACGAATCTGAGGAATATTAAATCGAAGGGTTCTTGTTTTATGCAGAATTAGATAGTCTCTGCGGTGTTGTGATTATCTTAAGCTTTCAATTGCCGACAATGTAGACAGACGACAATCTTGGTTCTCCTTTTAATATTTGTTACGTTTTAGCAAATTGATACTGTGTAACATGCTTTGGTTCTTTGTGAGTAATTGCTGGTTGGAAGTTAATTTATGTTGAAAATGCTTCACAGTTTGTTGAACTCATCCATTTTGTGCTCAAACCTGAACCTTCCTCTCATTTCATCACAGAAATTAGACGAATATCAGGCTTCAATCAAACCTTTGTAGATCATGAGAGACTTGAGCTTGACAGTCCATATCGGTCATTAGGTCAACATCCAATAAGTAGACCAATGGATTTGGAGGGATGGCCTGCAATGCAATTGGAGGTATTTCGTCCGTATAAGTGTATCTTTTTTTTTCTTATGAGTGAAAATATTCTGGTATTATCTTGAGTAATGAATAGTTTTATTTTGTCATTTATTTTGTGTAAGTTGGTTGATGAATTTCTTTTTAGGTAGTAATTGGAGCCGCCTACCTGTTTTCTCATTTGATCTCTTCTTCTGTAACTTTTTGGTTTTTTATATTTGTCACCAATATGACTTGATTTGTATCGTAATCCACTAGTAATTCACACTCGGGTTTTATCTGGAAAGATAGTTATGAGAGTAATTATTTCCTCGAAGGCTAAAAAAGCTGAAAAATCTAAAGCTGCCTGTTTTGTGGTTTCAGTGACTCCAACTTCTTAGTATTCTTTGTATTTTGCAATTGACAGTAAGGAAGATTAATGTGAATGTGAAGCACCAAAATATCATTATGGAAGGTGTCACAGTCTTCCATCTGATGGTCCTATTTTTCGCCCTTTTCCTTTATAATAGGAGAGTAGTTATAAGGAAAAATGTTTCAAATTACATTTTTAACCTTATTATATGTCAGTTATCTACGCATTACAGGTTTTATTAGATATTTTTGTGTATTTAATGATGATAAACGTTTCTGATCTACAACTTGTCAAAGAAACTAGCTTGAAAGTACAATATGGATGGAGTAAGTTTATGGCCTGATGTGATACTTTTCTTTTCGGTCTTTGATGTGTAAGAACAAGCCTTTGGATATTGTATGCCACTGTCACATCCCAGTAGGTACTCCCCTGTAAAGCATTGTTCTTATGGCCTTGTATCATTTTCTGAAAAGATAACAGAGTGTAAACGCACTTAAACATAACCGAATAGACCTTGGGGTTTGTTGTCGTTATTTTGTTTGAATTGTGTGAGAACTTTGTTGATTTTCAAGACTTGAAATGTCATGTTTTCTGAATCAGAGAAATTTCATAACCGTATAAATATATATATATATATATATTTTTTTTTTTTTGCAGGAGAATGGACATATTCAAAGAATGGCCTCATTCCAGTCTCCTCCCATGGGATGGCCAGTGCAAGGAATTCCAACCACTCCTAATGTAAAGAAGGTTGTTAGGCTTGATGTTCCAGTGGAAAAATACCCATCTGTAAGTATTTATGATCCCATCTAAGTTTGAGGCGATATTAAATGTAGTCTAAATATGTGATTTTTTTTTTTTTTTTTTTTAACACCATGCTATCAGTATAACTTTGTTGGTCGAATTTTGGGGCCACGGGGAAACTCCCTAAAAAGAGTTGAAGCTATGACAGAGTGCAGGGTGTACATAAGAGGCCGGGGCTCGGTGAAGGATGCTGTAAAGGTTTGTCTTCTTTAGACGAATTATTTCTGATCAGATTTAGACTGAAAGGGTTGAGGGAAGTTGAAATTCCTTGTCACCCCATTTTAAAAATTATTTATTAACTTCTGTGCGCCAAAATATTCTTTTTGTTACTTTAGGAAGAGAAACTAAAAGACAAACCTGGATATGAACACCTTAATGAGCCATTGCATGTATTGGTGGAGGCTGAATTTCCTGAAGATGTGATTAATGCGCGCTTGGATCATGCAGTGGCAATACTAGAGAACCTTTTGAAGCCTGTGGTAAATGCACTACTCGTAATGTAGCATTTGATCCGTCTCTCTCTTACAAGAAAGTTATACTAACCTCAATCCCGTGTTTCCTCTAGGATGAGTCCTTGGATCACTACAAAAAGCATCAACTAAGAGAATTGGCCATGCTGAATGGCACACTGAGGGAAGAAAGTCCAAGCATGAGCCCCAGCATGAGCCCAAGCATGTCCCCCTTCAGCACTACTGGAATGAAGCGAGCCAAGACGGGGAGATGACCTCCACCTTCCTGCTGAACTTGATTTTGTTTAACCACCGAATTAGCAGTGTATGATTCATTCTGAATACCCCGATGGCTTCTTTGTTATAAACATATCACCTACCGAGCCTCAGGAGGCTGCGTTCAAGCTGCCGACGGGGGAACTCCTGAGTAGAAGTTTTGGGATCTGATCGTGTGGCATGTCTTACAAGCTTACTCCTGCGGGATACATTTTGATCGAATATGGTTTGGCGTCCTCTGTGATTTATATTCTTTAAAATGTATCATTTGTTTGAGAGTTGAACAGAGTAAAATATATTATATTGATTAGTTATTATAGCTTGTAGCAAGTCAGTTGACTTAGACTAATCTATGATTCTGGCAGCTGCTGAGTTGTGCACAGACCTTTTGACTTTGTTTACTTTGGCAGATTCTCTGCTCTCAACTAGTTTTGTTATTACTTACTGGAACCTTTACATGCATATGCTTGTATGTGCATGTTCTCAACTTGCAACATAAATAAGTTTCGATTTTGTGTTTACATGGTATTTTGCCATTTTTGAGTTTGCAAATTCCTACAAATGTAAATGTATTTGAAATTTGTTTTATCAAATTCAGAAGATGCTAGGTGACTAGACAGACATGAGCCTGGTTAGTATGACTTCTTTGAAGCTATTTTTCGCCTTTTGGATCTCAAAGTTGTTTTTGAGGGTGTTTGAAGAGCTTCGAGCGTATGACTTCCAAGAAAATCACTTTCAAAATGATAATAATAACTTTGAAACTCGAATCCGGGTTTCAATCGAAATTTGTAATTTTCATTTATTTCTAGTATGAAAATTTAAAGACATGATTTTTTTTCCCCTTCCAAGTTCTTTACAAATGTGATTCCAAACATCAAGTAGAAAGCAATTAGCTTTTTCCAAACTAGTCACAACCTCGGATAGTTGAGATTCAAATCAAGCACAAAGTTGATATCATTTTATTCATGGAAACCCAATGGAAAGCATGTGAGGAAATATACAGAAATGGTTCTTCTTATAACAAAATTTGATGTCAAATTGACAAGCTATGACTTGGGGATGCATTTCGTATTTCGTACGAAAATAGTATGTACACTTCTCTCATCTATGTTCTGTATTCCTTTGAAGGTATTTGATCACGTCAAACCTTGATTCTCAGAGGAGCAAGTATTCCAAAAAAACAAGAGAAGCCTGCATAAGAAGATCACAAACTAATATTGTCATTCCAGAATGTAAACACATAATCAGTTACAAAAGGCACCAAACTTCTGAGAGCATCGAAACTTTTGATTTTAAGGACAACAATTTTATGTGAGCGTCAGCAGAAATTAGAACCTTCCCGCAAAAAAAAAAACCAAAAAAACAAAAAAAAACAAAAAACAAAAAACAAAAAACAAAGTCGATTATTCTCCATTAAGAAAAATTGCAAAAAGGTGATGGAGAAGCACCTCAACTAATTCCACAAACCTAAACTTGTAAGATCCAGGGGGTCAATCCCGAAGACCAAGTTCAAGCTCAAGATCATCATCCTCTTCAAACAACTTCAAGAGCCGGGCGTACTGCTCTTCTCTTTTCTTCTTTTGCCATAACTTGAAAAGGAAAAACGAAAACAATGCAACTGCTACAAGCACGACAACTACGAGGATCACCACGGAACCATTGCTTCTACTGGATTTAGAATGAGTTTCGACCTTTTTACCAGTTTCAGAATCACCCGAAAGTCCTGAAAAAGAAAAGATACAAGGTTATCATCGGCAGAAGGATCAAAAATTAGTTTTTTGTAACATGTACTATCTGTTTGTTTTGGACAGATAAGATCTATCACAGAAGTAATACGGCTCTTATTAGTCCATTTTAATTTTTAATGCTTGTCCAAGACTAACAGAAATAAGCACAGAACAAGCACATAAGATATATGGGTGTAAGCGGTAAATCCACAGCCGACTCCATCGCCAAGGTATAAAGTTCAAATTCCAACCCGAACTAAAAGAAAAAATAGTAGTTAAAAGAAGTAATTTACTCAAATATCCTTCATAATAAACTATAAACAAAAATACAGTCATTTTATTCATCTCTGTAACAAAAGAAAAAAAATTAAAAAAAAAAAAACCCTAAAGCTTTTTAAAAATTTTTCTTTTTGAACTTTTAAAACTTAAAACAACAAACTTTTATGAAAATACTTTAATTACCCAAATCATCTAATTATGAGTGTCGGTGTTAAAATTATGAATGCTGATCTTAATTGTATTTAATGTACTACTTCAAAATGAAGAATGACATCGCATATTTTGAGATCCTCTTACTCTTATACACAAAGAAGAAAAGAAAAGAAAGAAGCATTAAACTTTGGTTACAGTGATAATTGTCTACATTAGAGAAGCTAAATATTCAAACAAAATATATTAACACGAATCGAATTGATTAAAACTACCACCAATTTCTCAGCTAATCTTAACAAACAACAATCTTAGAGAACACGAAAAATTTCTGCATGCAAAGATAATCTGTCGAATTTAAACATCGGTATGATCTCAAGAACGCTAACAAGAAAAAAAGTTTTTTTTTTTTTTAGGAAAAGAAATGGGGAGAGAGATGTAAGGTACAAAACCTGGAAGGAATTGCAGAGAAACTGAAATCAATAGTAGAAGAAAACGCCACGATTTGCTTCCTGAAATTTCATTCATCTCTCTAATTACTCTCTCTCTCTCTCTCTCTCTAAGATTGCATTCGAATATGTGTGTGTGTCTATATATAGATCTCTCTCTCTCTTTCTCCTCTCTCTCTCTCACCGTTTTTGGAGAAATCGCTCTTTCGTAGCAACTAGCAGCCAACCAAACGCCCCGGTTTTTTTTTTTTTTTTTAAAGAAAAAAATTAAAATAATAGCACCAACTCTTTTGCAGAGTTGCTCTCCAATTCCCCCATATTTCTAGTTTTGCCACTCTAGTTTTTTTTTTTTGGACAAATGACACATTTTCCCCGTTGAACTTTAGGTCTTGTCACAAAATACCCTATGATCTTCAATTTGTAACATTCTTTCTCCCTGAATTTTGGAAAAATTTGTGAATTTTCCCTCTTAATTAAATTTTTGATGAAAAAAATACATCTAACACTCGTTGAAAATATTAGCTTGGGGTATTAAGTATGAAATCATGAAATGACAAACCATTGACAGTACTCCTAATACGCGTTACCCTTATTAAATGTGAAATAATGAAGTTACCTATAACAGAGAAATATAAGGAAAAAAAAATGACAATCAACCCAAATATTTACTTTTTTAACTTAATTATAATTGTTTTACATTTAATATCCGCAACTCATGCTTCAAATGAGTATTATGTGTATTTTTTTTATCAAAAAATTAATTAAGAGGAAAAATTCGTAAATTTTTCCAAAATTATGGGGGAAATTTTGTTAAAATTAAAGTTTGGGAGGTATTTTGTTACAAGACCTGAAATTCAACGGGAAAAAATATAATTTGTCTTTTTTTCCCCTCGTGTTCTCACGTCTTCTTTTTCTTTTCTTTTCTTTTTAACCTTTTGGAAGCTCTTTTTTTTTTTTTTTAATTGCAAGGCTCATGCATGTAAAAACGTATGCCCGAGTGTTATAAGGCATATGTTTTAGAGTTTATTTTAGAAATATCTTTACTTTTCCTCAAAAAAGAAAAACTAATATCTTTATTTTGCTTATAAACACTATTAAGGATCTCAAAAAAAAAAAAAAATTTAGGATATCAATCTTTTTTTTATTTATTTTGAGTGAAAAAATTTGAACTCTAAACCTTATGATAGAGTCATGTGTGATGGGATATCAAGTTAGGTAAAAAATTATCATTAAGTACATGACAGGATAAATGAGTTATTATTAAACTTTTTCTTTTTTATGAATAAATATATCCTCTAAAAATAATAATTTACTTACCCTGTCACTTTAGTACAATACGAGTTTAATGCCCGTGTTACGCACAGGGATGCCGGGAAAATATCTTCAATAATACGAAAAAATTGAAAAATAAAAAATGAAAAATACTGTTATTTCATTATACGCATACACGTCAGGAAAAATGAGAAAATAAACAAAATAACCGAAAAAACAAAACCAAAACTTAATCGACGAAAAAAAAACCCTAAATGACTAATAAATAATTTAAAACCCTCAAAATCAAAATCTAGGGTTTCGGACAAAATAAAGAAACGAAGGGAAGAGGAAAAAAAATCATAACTCTCAAAAACAGAGAAAACCAATGAAAAATAGTATAAAACCTAAATAACTAATAAACAGGAAAAAAAACACGAAAAAAAATGGAGATTCAAAACCTAAGATTCGGACAAAAAAAAATTACCCAAAAAAATCGAACAGTAAAAAAAAAAAAAAAACCAAAATAAAAACATGACATGCAAAAAAAATCCCCAAAAATTGTTCTTCAACCATACCCATGCACCGGAGAGAGGAAAAGAAGAAAAAGGAAAAAAATGACAAAAATTCAAAACACACAATAAAGAACAAAAAATAAGCAAACAATGAACCAAACACAACAAAATCTAAAACCCAAAAAAAAAAAAAAAAAAAACACTAACAGGAAAAAAACAAAACCGGAAAAAAAAAACCCAAATTTTTTTGTTCAACTATACACATACACCGGAGAGGCGAAAAAAGGAAAGGGGAAAAAATGGAGAAAAAAATTCAAAACACACAATAAAGAACAAAATAAAAAACAGTAAAAAAGCTGAAGAGAAAATGGAAGAGGAGCCAAGAGGAACCAATCCGTAGAAAGTTGAAAAAAAAAAACGCAAAAAAGGAGAACCAGAAAAGAGAAGAGAGAGAGAGAGAGAGAGAGCAACATGAAAAAAAAAATTGAAAAAAGATATTGAGAGATGAAGGGAGGCAGCGGCTGAAGGAGAAAGAGAAAGGAAATGTAGGGTTTTAGGGGCAAAACAGTCAAGTCACTGTACTGAAATGGAGGCATGAAGCAATTTAAGGGATAAAATCATAATTTTACTATGCAGAAAAAGTTAAAATACATCCCTTTAGTAAGTATAATAATTTTGTATTTTTTAATATAATATATAAGAACAATACTATAAAATATTGTTAAAAAGTAAATATCATAGAAAAAAAAAATCAGAGACATAAAGGAAAAAAAACCCCAAAAAAAAAAAAAGAGATCATGATTTTTGGTTAAAAAAAAAGGCAACTAAAATAGTAATAATCAAATAATTTTTAAATATTATTCTGAACTATAAAATAATCTAATTATAATTAAAATTAATTGAGGGAAAAAAAGATTAATAATTTTATGATTGAGTTTGTTTAAATTTTATTTAGATATATGTAATATTGTTTAAATTTTATTTAGATATATGTAATATTATTTTTAAAAAAATTATATTGATCAATTAAACAATTTTTTTAAATATGTTAATTTTTTTAATTTTTCTCAGATCTCAATATTTTTAATTTAACATTTTCTCAATTTTACATATTTTATTATTTATGTTGTTTTATTTTATATATTTCACAATAAATGAATAAATTATTGCTTGTATTTTTATAATTAAATTTATTTAAGTGTCATTTATAAAGGCTTATGTTGTATTATTTTTAAAAAAAAATTATGTTTAGTAATTCAATTAACAATATTTGACTTTGTTAACAATTATAACCATTAAATTTTTTTTTCTCACTGCATTCTTCATTGTTTGAGTAATTGTCCGTACGGACAATGCTTAATTTAATTTGTATTACTTAAAATAAATAACTAAATTATTACTTTTCTTTTTATAATTAAATTTATTTAAGTGTCAATTATAAAAGCTTATGCTGTATTATTTTTTTTAAAAAAAATTATGTTTATTAATTTAATCAACAATATTTGACTTTGTTCACAGTTATAACCATGAACAAATATTTAACTGCATTTTTCATTGTTTTAATTACAGTCCGTACTGACATGAGTGATTTTAATTTGTCTTAGTTAAATTTTATGTATTTTTACTATATAAATAATTAAAATGTTAAATTCTTAGATATTTTTTTAATTTTTTTATTATCATTTATATTTCATGCACTTTTTTTGCTCGGGAAAAAAAATAGATTTATCCAACACAATAATAAATATATTAAGTTCTCTGTAGTTACGATTAGCAATTAATTTGTTCAATGTAAATCCAAACCAAATAAAAATTTATAAAACATAAAAATATGGCGTTACACAGCAAGAGTAGATAATAAAACAATGTAAATAATACATATATGATTACAATAATTTACAATTGTAAAAATATTTAAATACAGTAATTGTTCTTATAAACTTAAATATTACAACAATCTAATGGACTGGAAAAAAAAATCCCCGGGCAATACATACTGTAAGAAGAGGAAAAAACTTATAAAATAAAAAAAAAAATTATAATAATAACACAAACATACACAAAACAGAACCCTCAGTCATATTTATATATACTAATCTAGATAAAAAAAAAACGTTATATATACACATACACTACAAAAAATATTACACAAATTTTATTAAATATTTTGTGATATGCTCAGATCTCTTATATATTTAAGAATATCTGTTAAATAATAAGCCAAATACAATCTAACTGCATCTCTCACAGCTACCAAGTGTAATATCTAGGAATATGTTTAAATAAAGATAACAGAAAAAAAAAGTATGCAATTCTCCACTGAACACTTGCATTCATCCATTTTGCCACCATCATTACGACAATCTGCAAAAATAAATTAGTTGACATCAAAAAAAAAAAAAAAATCGGTAGCAAAAAATTCTGAGGGAGGAAAAAGTACATACCATATGTTTAGTTTAAAAATTGTTATTGTTTCCAAGAATGAGCCATAAATTCATAAAATGGAGAAAAAAAAAGAGTTCAAAAAAAAAAAAACAGAGGAGGGAAAACTGAACAGAAACAATGGACAATGAATTAAAATATTACGAAACGAAAGAGGGGGGGGTGTGGAAACATAAAATAAAATAAAGGTAGAACAATAATAACAATGTAAAATGTCCAAAAAAAACAGGGGGGAAAAAAGGAAAATGCAGGATTCGAACACAACCAAAAAAAAACTTATCATTTGGACCAAAAACCTCTCAACCTTCAACATAAAAACTCAAAAACAAAGGGAAAAAATTTTGAGATTGCAAACCAAAAATCTGAAAACAAAAATCTAAATATAAATCGTGGACAGAAAAACCAATCCAAAGCTTCAACATAAAAACTAAACAACAGCAACACAAAAAATCAAAAAAAAAAAAAAAGAAGGGGGAGCCGAACAAAAGCGAAGGGAAAAGGTGAGGGAAACCGAATACAATAATGAAAGAAAAGTAACATAACAAATATCAAAATCTAAACCTTCAATACAAAAATCCATCTAAAATTTGAACGCAAAAACCCACCAATATCAAAAAAAGGGGCCAAAATCTAGGGTTTGAAGTCCAACAGTCCGAAAAATAAAGAGACAATGAGGGAGAGAGAAAAAAAGGCGTGTAAAAACAAAGGCAAAAAAACCAGCGAATCAATAATAGAGAGCAATATGAACAAAAAAAAAAGGATTACAAAAAACACTTCGGACAAAATCAATGAAAGATAGAGAAGGGAAAAATTTTAACCGGATACACTAACCAAAAACAAAACAACATAATAAATATAAAAATATAAGTATTTAACACAAAAACCCAACAATATTAAAAAAAAATTTCCCCACGGGTTGAAATCGGAAAAGTGGGAGGGGGGGAGGGGGGGAGGGGGAAACAGAGAAAGAGAGAGAGACTTGTAGAAAGAGAGAAAAAGAGAGTTGAATCATTAACAATAGAGATCAAAATCAACACAAAAAAATGAGGGGAAAAAAGGGCATTCGGCCAAAACCCTAGAAAGAAAAGAGGGAAAAACCCCACATACAGTAATGGAACACAAAACAACATAACAAACATGAAAATCTAAACATTCAACATAAAAATCCAATAATAATAAAAAAAAAAAAAAAGACAACATAAATTCTGGAATTTAAAGACCGAAAATCCAAAAAATATGGAGAAAGAAAAAAATGATAGAGAGCAGATCTGGAAATCTAACATTCAACACAAAAATCCAACAATATGGAAAAAAAAAAAAAATTTCAAGAGGTTGTAGCGGGGAAACCGGGAAAATATGAAGCAAAAGAGAGATGGAGTTAGAACATCAACAATAAACATACACAATGGAAGAAATTTATCACCGGCAGCAGCAAAAAGGAGAAGAGAAAATGCGGGTTGGAAAGCCAAAAATTTGAAGAAGAAGAAGAGAAAGAGAGAGCGACAGAGAGAGAGAGAACTACAACATCAACAGTAGAGAGAGAAAATGACACTATACAATGGGTAACACAATGGGCTGGAAAGAAAAAATGAGAGAGAGAGTGAGGACAATGGGCGGCAGTGGGCGGCAGGAGAGAGACAGAGCCCAGTGGGCAGCAGAAAAGAAAAGAAAAGAAAAGAGAGAGAGAGAGAGAGAACACAGTGAGCGGCAGAGAGACAGAGAGGAAATGAGCATGAGATATGAGGGGGAAAAACAAAAAAACTAACTCTGCAAAAAGAAAGCAAAAGTCATATGGAAAGTAGAAAAGAGATATAAGATGGCCTAGGGAGTTGAGCAATCTGATGTAACATCAGATTACTCACGTATAAATGTGTGAGAAAGAGAGAGAGAGAGAGAGAGAGAGAGAGAGCAAGGGAAGGACAAAACCGTCCAGTCACTGTGGGAAGCCCAACCGGTAGAGAAGGAAGGAAGGGCAGAAGCGTCCATCCACTGTAGCAAGCGCAATTCCATATGAGTGAAGGGGTAAATCCGTCAGAAAACTGTAGAAGGAACAGGGAAAAACCCCATTCCTTTAGTATATAGTATAATATTTAGTAGAAATTTGAGTTGCTAATCTCATTCTCTTGGCAAATTACCTGATTTTTTGAGTTAAAAATACATTTTTAAAAAAATTGAATTGATAGGTTTGTGATGCTTAAAAATAGTAGCATTCCACTTTAAAAAAGTAGATATTTAGTAGAAATTTGAGTTGCTAATCTCATTCTCTTGGCAAATTACCTGATTTTTTGAGTTAAAAAGACATTTTTAAAAAAATTGAATTGATAGGTTTGTGATGCTTAAAAATAGTAGCATTCCACTTTAAAAAAGTAGATGCCATGAGTTTTGAAAATAAAAGTGTCCCTTTAATTTATGCTAAAGAGATACACAAATTTGAAACATAACTTTCAGCAACTTATGAAGTGGAGTACACAACATGTGCAAGTTGCAAGTGTCTGAATATTCCAACTTAGATGCTCTTGCTACGAATATATCTAATTTTCTCTATTAAGAAAAAAAGAATTTTTCATTTGCAATTCTAACATGATGCCGATTATCTGATGAAAATTTTTCATTTATATAAATGTCTAAAATCATGATCAACAATGACACTGGTCAAAAGGAAGGATTATAACTTATATTTGTAACTCAAAAAACACCAAAACGCTAAATACTTGGTCGCAAACAGAAATACCAAAACAAACTCTACCCAAGAAAAAGGCCCCAAAAAAGAAAAACGACAAGACAAAAAGCACACTGGATTTTTCACTTGAAGCACTTGGCATCCAAAAGAGCCTCTCCCTCGAAAGGCTCAGCATCTTCTATCATTTGATTAACGCGCTCCTTTTGCTCCACATCTGAAATGTTGACCTTCTTCCACTCGTACAGCTCCATGTCGTAGCACTCATCGATTACAAACTGAGGAATTTCTTGCCCACGGAAGAGCCACAACCCCTTCACCTTGAATGGTGGCTCTGAGCCGATGACTAGCATCTTTCCAAACGCATATTTGCGCGCAAGATCCATCCGCTGAAGGAATCCACCAACCTTGTTCAAGGTCACAAAGGAAACAGTATTCTCCTCATTGTATTTGTAGTCACAGAACCACAGAGAGTATCCCTCCGGATCATACATGTCCCAGAATCCTGTAAGAGGGTTCCAAATTATTCAAACATAAAAAATCATATCGAATAAACAAGCAAAAGAAGATAAATCTTCGGCCATGAGCAAAGAAAATACCTTTGATTGCAACCTCTCTGAAGTTGGTTTTCGTGTTAGAGTAAAGCCTCTTCCACTCGTCCAATATCATCTTACTTGGGGGCAGCAAATCAAGAGGGTTCTTTGGTTTGGGCTTTGGTGCCTCTTCCTCTTCCCCGCCTTCTGGTTTGTCTGGCTTCGCTGGCTCTTTCTTGGCTTCTTTCTTCGGCTCTTCCTTGGGTTTGGGCTTGGCAGTTTCTTTTGGCTGGGCAGGCTTCTTTGCAGATTGAACAGGTAGGACAGATTCAGTCTGCTTGACCTCACCCAACACTTTCTTGAAGTTTGATTGATTAACCAAGGTCCAGAAGTATCTTTCAACATGAGGGAACTCGGACGTGAAGCTCTTTGTCAAGAGCCGGGAGAACCCGAAGTACAAATTGCATGTCAAGACAATGTCAGCCAGGGTCACAGAATGTCCAACCAGGTATGTGTTGGAAGCAAGGTAAGAGTTCAAAGCAGCAAGCCCTCTCCTCAATGCTGAGATCACAGCTTCCTCAGCCTTCATTGAAAAAATATAAACCATACCAAAGGTGGGTATTTTTGCAATATTGTGGTCGTCTAAAATAGTTACTGAAAATAAAAAGGTTTAATTGCTAAATAACAACAGAAATTGCAACTCACTGGAGGAAGGTATGGGGTTCGTCCAATTCTTGGTAAAAACCAAGCTATGAGATGATTATCAATCTCCAGTGTAGCAAAGTCAATCCACTGCTCAACGTGGCCCTGCAGATTAAGAACAACATAACGTTAAGTATAATTAGCTCAAGTTTGAACTAGGGGGCAAGGAAGTTAAAGCATCAAATTATCCTCAAAAAAGCAATTCATATTCAAACGTAAAAATGGTAAACTGGAAACGATGGCTTACAGCATCAATCAAAGAAGAACCATAGAGAGGATTATCGGCCTTCAAGCGGGCAACTGCAACAGAAAATGAGAACCCATTAAATCTCACCTCATATGGAAAGGATAATAGAAACAAAAGAGATTTCATGTAGACTTACCATAACGAGCTATGGCATTGCTCTCGAAGATTGCCCCATCGGGGGTCTCCAACACAGGAACCTAAAAAGGATAGCATAAGTTTCTTTAGAAGACTGACAAAAATACAACACAACTTTGTCAGTGACACAGAAGATTTCAGAGTTTAGCCTACCTTCCCAATAGGGTTCATCTTGAGAAATTCAGGAGTTTTGTTGGAGACACCCATCTCAAAGTTCTCAACTAATTCAACTTTCACACCAGTATATTCCGCAGCAATTAGTGACTTAGCTGCATTCTTGTTTCCTTTCCCTGCATGCAATATCTGAAAAAGGCAGATCATGCAACTCAATTAACATAGGACAATAACCAAATATACGCTAAAGAGCGTGAGATTAAAATAAAATTACGCCAAAAACGTACTCACAGGCCCCCATCACCCGCCACCTCCTCTCTAAAAGTTTAAAACCGCACCTCTTTTTTGAACAATAACCAAATATACAAAACCGCACATCAGAACCCAAAAACAAAAAAAGAAAAAAGAAAGCAAATTTAACGAAACTTGACGGAAATCTACGAAAATTAAAATCTGTTTAATTCAGTACCCAACCAAAGAATTTTCCTAAGCTTTAGCTGATTGTGGTGAATGCCCCATCTCAATGTCAAAGGGCAAAAATTCAGAAAACTACAAATTAAAAGAATTAAAAGAACTCGGAACAAGGCATGACATGAAAACCACCAGAAAGGGAGGTTGATTTCAAAAAAGTTAGTGTAAGACGATGTAGAGCAGCATAAGAAGAAATTTTAATATGAACACAAAGCGATACAAAAGAGAGAGACGATTTGAGACTAAAAAATGAAGCCTAAATCCAATTAAATCACAATTCATTGAAAAAAGAGGAGGAATTTGACATAAATTACAGTAATTGGCATGCAATAATAAAGGCGGAAGATCCACACAGAGACTCAAATTAACAATCAAGAACTCACCAGAGCCATGGCTTCACGGAAAAACGTTTCGCTCTGATTTCAGATCTGGCCACATAACAACCAAAAACTTCACGAATTAAGGAAAAAGAACAAGAAGAAGAAGAGATTTTGAATATAGAAACTGCTTCTCCGAGAAGAAAATAGAAAAAGCAGAGAGATTGAAGAGAGAGAGAGACCTGTATGAGAAGAGTGAGCTTCGTTCTTCCGAGAGAGCACAAGAGCAGCGCTGCGATAAAGAGTGAGAGAGAGAGAGAGAGAGAGAGAGGAAGAAACAAATAGGAAACGCAAGCTAGGGTTTTCGTACCACAAGTTGTGTTGTTTTTACAAGTTTCGGGTTTTTATTTTAACCCGTAAAGTTAGTTAGTGGACTGGGCCCTTTTAACGTTTTTGGAAGTATCAGTTTGTATATAATGTTCTTAGTCGTTTTTTTAGAAATGTCTTTGTCGTTTCTATTAAATGTCGTTCCTATTTCTTGTCGTCGTTTTGCAATTTGTTGATGCCTATACTAGGGAGTAGGGACGGCTATTCATGACAGAAGTCACTAATCCATATGTTTTTGTTGATCACGGCTTGAGAAAAAATTAACTAATAAACTGCACTAAACCACACTAACTTTTTGCGGCCTGGTTTGCACCTTTGAGATTTTTATAAATTAGATTAGACGAGCAAATAACTAAATACATTTTACTAAAATTTGTTTCTTTAATGCCTGCTTTATATATATATATATATATATATATATTAAAAATTATCATATGACAATAGATTACACCCTTTTTTTTCCCTTATGAAAAATTCATGATATTTAAAAAGCTCATGCAAAATAGTTAAAGTACTAACTATTTTTGTTCGAAAGAATAATATATTAGTTTTCTCACATTTTGTTGTCGTTTTTATATTGCCCTTGTTCATTTTATTTTATTTTATTAAAATGGGCTGTCGTATTAATTTTTTTCGATTGTTTGTCTAAGTTTATTGTCGTTTAATGTTTCTCGTCGTTTTTTCCTTATTACCGATCTGGACGTTTTCTCTTCTCTGTCATCGTTTCTGAAACGTCACTGTTTTTTAATTAAGTCGTAAAACATAGCTTTACTCAAGTTAACATGTCCATGATTTGAAATATACCTGATTTATCATCCATAAAATATAAATAAAATAAAATAAAATAAAAAAAACACATAACATGAACCCTCATGAGGAGGCTTTTACTTGAAAAACAAATGGAGCACATGAGATCAAAGGAACAAATGCTTATAAACTTTATGTATAAATTAAGACAGTTCATTACATCATGAAAGAACATACGAACATACGATGGGATAAAAATTTCCTCTAAACAAGTAGTGAAAAATAAAGTGAAAAATAAACATACTATAATAAGGAAACAAGCTCAATATGTAGATAAAAGTAAATATATAATTCTTCTTTTTGGAACTTGTTGATTCGGTAGATCATGTATGACTAATTAAACAGCATTCTCAAAAGCTTTGCTGAAGCCACGGAAAAGGAATAAATGGGTGAACTCCTTCATGTTTTAAGGTTTCAAATCCTTCCTTTTTCATATCAAAGATACCAGTGACACAACCCATGTTGAAATATATGCAATCCACTTTACACCCTGTATCACCTGAGACCTTGACGGAGAGAGAAGGCCACTACCAAAGAACAAAGTCTTATCTCCCAAGCTGTTCAACCTTGCCAGAGTTTTATTGCTGGTGTTCACCTCAAAAACATGAAACTCGACGATTTCGTGATACGGTTGAGCCCAATAGCTACGCTTCCACACGTTATTTCGTTGAACCAAGAACAAAGCTTCTTCTGATTCCACTATATAGTATTGGTCATCCTCTTGGCGATAAGAATGAGAAGGGTATTTCCCATCCAATATCTTCTTCAATGATCTGTAATCTACCGAAACAATTTCCTTCATTTTGATCACATCATGATCAGGGTCTTCAATATCCAATACCATAAACTTTCCCTCGCAATCCACAACATAAAATCGGCCCTTATAGGAAGCTAAATCTTCAGCCGGTTGACTTAATTTTATATTGGTCCACATAAGAGCTCCAGGTTTCAAGAAAGCCACATTACACGGTGCCCTCCTTAAATAACTAGGTTCTGAGTTGGAGTACTCGTTAAATATCACCATAATTGCATAGTCCGATGTCCAAGAGGGGCTTGATGATAGTGCAAACTTAGCGGTATCGAAATTGAAATTATGGTTGGGGAGTTGAACCTGAGCATGTGTTAAAGGATGCCAAAGATAGAGATGATGCTGATCAGCATTCTCCCCTCTCCCCATCATCCATCCTAAGGAAGAACATATATGTCTGTCCAAATGAGGTTGAAAAGGCAGTAGGGGTTTGTGAACCTTATTCTTCGTGAGGCTATGGAACCTCCAGCTTGGTTCAGGATCATGAAGCACACGAAAAAGCAAGAGACACGGAACCTGTCGTGAAGTTGGGAAGCAGTCCTTAGTAGCAGCCAATCTCCATGCCCTACAAACTGCTCGGAAAGCAATGTAGTCTTTTAGGGAAGTGATTTGTTTGGCAAAAAAAGTTAAAACATCTCGAGGAAGAGCAGACCAATCAGGCACCGTCATGATTTTGTGATCAGAAGCCTTCAGAAAGAAAAAAGATCATCTAAGAATTCGATTATGATATACTCAAGCTTTAATATACGCATATAAATAATTAACAAACAAACTAGTACGAAACAGAACATATGGTCAGACCCAAAATACATGCATGTCGATATATAATATAAGCATGGATTACCTCAAAACAATATCAATTATTAAGTCTTAGATTTTATCTAAAGCGAAATAACGCATAATCAATTACAAAATATTAGTAAATAAAATGCAAAAACTTAGACCAAGGCATAACACGGAAACCCTAGAAATTTGCTAAAGAAAGCTACTTGATCCGAAGTATAAAGGAAATGTATTTCCCTTAAAACTAATAATAAATTGTGGAAGCTGAATTTAACATAAGACGATCTAAAGCATCATAAGTAGAAATTTCAACATGAACTCAAATCGAAACACTTCTCAACCCAAAAAAAAAAAAAAAAAAAAAAAAGGATTTGGGTCTAAGAAATAAACCCTAAATCCAACTATAGAGAGAGAGAGAGAGAGACAGAGAGAATATAACATCAATCATAGCAATTGACATGGAATAGAGGCAGAAGATCCAGATAGAATTAAATTAAGAATTTAAGAAACTCACCAGAGCCATGGCTACAGGGGAAAAACGTTTCCCTCTGATTTCAGAAAACGCGTAAAGAACCAAAAAAAAATTAGAAAACAAAACAAACAAACAAAAGGCTTTGAATATAGAAACTGCAATACTACACCAGAAAATGAAAAAAAAAAAAAAAAAAAAGGAGAGAGAGACCTGTGGAGGAAGTTTGAGCTCCGTTTTCCGACAGAGCACAAGAACAGTGCAGAGAGAGAGTGCGAGTGTACTACAAGTTACGTTTATAACATAATTGGGTCGGGTGCCGGACTTTGGATGTATGGAGAAAAAAAATTATGAAAACAGCCACATTTCCCCTTTTTTACTTAGGGAAAGTTTAGAACACAAGTTCCACTTTAATTAAACTATATATTTTTTTTATTATTATTTTTTTTTAAAAGTCAATAAAATTTATAACTACTTTTTTAAAAGTTAATATTATTTAAATTTAAAAATTTCAACTCAATTCAAACTCAACTCATTTATCAAACACCCCCTTATAACCCGTTTGATATTACATCTTAAATTTATATTTTTTATCTTAATTTTATCTTTTTTTAAAAAGTCAATAAAAATTATAACTAGTTTTTAAAAATTCAACTAACTCAAACTTAAAAAATTTCAACTCATACCGTTTCACCAAACGGACCCTTAGATTTTTAAACCTTTATATTTTATCTAATTAAAGATTATTATTTTTAAGTGAGTGAATATTGCAAAGATGTCACTTTTAAGGGCCATCATATAAATCACTCCGTAAAAAAAATTTAAGAAAATTATGCAACCAACTCCTAAATAGTTGTGTACATTTTTTTTTGTCCTCTCTTAATACTTGTTTAAATTTTTGACCCTGTTATATTTAGTAAGGTGGAAAATATGAAAGAATGAAGTAGGATGAGAGAAAAGTATACATAAAATGTTTGACCGTATTAAAGGACAATCCTGCAATTCACCATCAGTTTTGACTATTAGTTACGTATTATACGAGAAAATAGATATTATATTTATTTACTTATTTGTAATTATTTATATTAGATTTGAATGTATTTTAGGCATCATCTCACCTTTGCGTCATTGTGCCCTCTTTTAACGATTGTTATCCCTACATCATTGTAGCGCCTTTGCGTCCTATTTTGACAACTGTCATCCCAGTGCCCTGCACCCTTTTTGCCTTCTCCCTTGTCTTCTGACAATTGATGTCCCAACATCTAAACGCCCTCTCCATCATGCCCTCAATGTTTGTTGTTATTTCTTTGCGCTCTTGCACCTCGACAACTTTGAAGATTTTCAGCAATATTTCTTTTTCAAAAAAACAAAAAACAAAAACAAAAAAAAAATCTCTCGTTTATATAAGTTTCTTTTATTGTAATCCAAGATTGGATCTCCTTTCGGAGCTCCATCTTACAAGGGATATATGATAAAAGAGATATTATATTTATTTTATTTATTTATAATTATTTAAAGAGGTTGTCTATTGATACTTCTCAATTTACTTTTCTCACCCCTTTTTAAATTACGCATCAATTAAATTTTAAATACTAATTATTACTTGAACACCTCTCTTAATATTTCAAAAATATTTAATTATAATTTTAGTTTTCATTAAAACTCACATGATCTGAACGTATCATTTTTTGATGGAATAACGACCATTTTTGTAATAGTATAATAGTTCAAGATATTATGATATAAAAAATTAAAAATTAGGGACCAACTTGAAACTATGAGTGTAATTCAGGGATTTATAGGGGAAAAATTTTAAAGGAAAAAAAAAAAAAGAAAAAAACCAGGGGCATTTGGGGGTAAAAAGAGGACAGTTTACAAGGGTAGTTTGGGTACAAAAATATCACTCCCTCCCGGACCCCACCACAAGTGAATGTAAGCTTTCTCTCTCTCACTAAAAAGAGAGAGGGGGGGAAGGGGAGGGAGAGGGAGAGGTAGAGAGGCAGCCCAATTCCTTCCTCTGGAATCGGCTGTGTGTGTGCACTGCACTGTCTCTGGCAATCAAATTAGATTGGTGAAGTTTGTGTGTGGTCGTTTTTTTGTAGAAAGAAAAGAAGGGAAAGAAAGAGATGGCGAGGAGACCGGATGAGGAATACGACTACTTGTTTAAGGTCGTTTTGATCGGCGATTCCGGCGTTGGTAAATCCAACCTCCTCTCCCGATTCACTCGCAATGAGTTCTGCTTGGAGTCCAAATCCACCATTGGCGTCGAGTTCGCCACCCGTACCCTCCAGGTCCCCCATCTCTCTCTCTCTCTCTCTCTCTCTCTCTCTCTCTATATATATATATATATATATATATGTACACACGCACACGCACACACACATATGTATATACTCTCTCTCCCCTCCTCCGATTGTCTGAAATTGGATCTGATTGTGAATAAAACCTACGAGCGTGTTAATTGCTAACTAGGTTTTCTTTGATTGCATGAGATTTGCGTGGAATTGTTTGTCTGGTCTCTCTCTCTCTCTCTTTAAATGGGAAATAGGATCGTAAAAAAGAGATTCGGATCGGATCGATGAATTTCGATCTTAAGCTGTTGGATCTGATTAGTTTAATGCAAAAATTCACGGCTTTGCTGAAGATTTTAGTAATAGGCACAATTCAATTTTGTCTCTTTTTCACTTGCGAATCGATTTAGTCTTTGTCTAGAACTGTTAGTTAGTGGTTTAAAAGATTGTTGTTCACTTTAAAAACACCATAATTGAGGTTTTAATTGTGTTAAGCAGAGCCGCTGGGGCATGCGATTGATTGTCCAATTTGTAAAAAGTTGGAATTTTGAAACGATTCTGTTTTGATTTTTATTGATTCTGGAGTAGAGCTTCAAATATATATTGGTAATTTAATCAATTGCTTGCCTTTTATCTATTTTATAGCACTTCAAACTTAGCAATATGTGCAATTTAATGCAAAACAACATCATTATGAAAGTATCACGTGATAATTGATTTAATTTTGTATTCTCTCACTTTTAAGATCAGATCTCCTATTTGGTTTGACTAAAAAACTGTCTTTAAATGTGACTAAAGTTTGCATAAGGAGAGAGAGATTTATTTGTTTACATAACATGATGCATTAAGTTTCCATATAATTTGAAGGATTGATATAATGTGGTTTGCCAGAAGGCCTCTTGGTCTGGTTGTGGTGCGGGCATAAATTTTTGTTGGTAGAGGTTTGAATTGGGAACTGATAAGCCTATATGAAATCACATTAATAATATCTAATTAAATCAATAGGGTTCTATAGTTTATTGCTTCTGCAGGGTCTTGGTTCTCGTACCATTTGGTGAAATATTGTCCAAGTCGCGTCAATGACGAGTTGTCAAATCTCAATGGATCACTCAAAGATTTAAGTTTGACGGGTAGTTGTTTCTTTTTAAAAATTAATTTTGAAAATTTTAATTTGGGTTGGGGCGTAGGTAGATTTGAACTCTAAGCCTTAATATTAAGTGGCTGTGGTATTACTATAGTCTAATTCCACACCCAAAATCGAGGCATTGATATGTGATCGTAATTTGCTATCAACTTCAGGGCCGTATTCAACTGGCAATTTTGTTGTGGCTTTTATTTGTGCTCATTCCAGTAAGATGCCAGCTAACTTGGGAATAGTTTGCCAACCTGGGATAATCTCTGATCTTGCATTATTGCATGTTTAGTTGATGAACCATTTTGGTTGGCAAAATGATGAAAAGTTGTAGATTGGAATGGTTCGAAGTGGTGATGGGTCTCTTTTTAGGCATAAGGTTTACTTACATGTCAAATTTTAGGTTGAAGGAAGAACTGTGAAAGCTCAGATATGGGACACAGCAGGGCAGGAGCGATACCGTGCTATCACGAGTGCCTATTACAGAGGCGCCCTTGGAGCTCTTCTGGTGTACGATGTAACAAAGCCAACTACATTTGAAAACGTAAGCCGATGGCTGAAGGAGCTGAGGGATCATGCGGACGCTAACATTGTGATCATGCTTATTGGGAACAAGACTGATCTGAAACATTTACGAGCGGTGGCCACAGAAGATGCACAGAGTTATGCGGAGAAAGAAGGTCTCTCGTTCATTGAAACATCTGCCCTTGAAGCAACTAATGTTGAGAAGGCTTTTCACACAATTCTCTCGGAGATATACAGGATAATCAGTAAGAAGTCGCTTTCTTCAGAGGAGCCAGCCGCTGCTAGTAGCATTAAGGAAGGAAAGACTCTTGTAGTCGGGGGTACACCCGAGGCCACGAAGAAGCCTTGCTGCTCCTCATCCTGAGTTCGATTACAATTCTATCAAATTTTCCTATACTTGGTTCTTTTCCCGTGTTTTGTTTTCCTTGTTGGTTTATCGTTGTAACTTTAGTTTTCTTTTTCTTTTTTTTTTTTTATTTTTCTCCTCTTCCCTCCTTTTCTTTTTCATATTTTGTTTTAGACAATATTTTGTTGTTGGTTGTGCGGATTGATAATTATTTTGTTGATGGGCAGATTGAATGAAGAATGTTACAAGTTTTTGGTTGGTTTGTTATTTTATTATTAAGAAATCATCTTTTTCCCACCAACCTTTGAAAACTGAGACCCTTTATTGGTCTCTACTGAGCCTACATTCTAGAATTTGTCGGTAAGTGCCCTGTGACTGAATCAAGATCAAGGGCAAAAGAACAAAAGCGTAGTATTCGCAATTACCGCTTGGTAGTTGCATTGCTATGATTGCTTAGTATTCGTAATTATCGCTTGCTTTTACGATAACTAATCTCAATTACATGTCTTTTAGGCCAAAGACGAGTGATAATCCAAGCAGACAAATATTTAAACACTTGAAACAACAGTTGTTCAAAGATCCATAAAAACATCACAGTTGACATATATAGTTCACTGTTTTACATATATATATATATATATATATATTTTAACAGGACACATTGATATAGCAAATATCAATGGCTAACCACAGCAGTTGCTCTTTTGCTCAATTGGCTGCCCCTTCATTTGAACAGTTCCAGTTGACTTTGAAGCAGTTGGTTGACTACCCATTCTGCAGAAAATTTCCCCCAAAAAAATAAAATCAGAAAAAAAAAATATATATACAACACAATCTAACAAATTGCATGCATGGAGTTCTCACCATTTTTTCTTTCAGAAAACACCATAGAAGCTTATAGTATTTTAACTAATAGATGATGATCTCTTTTAATGCTATGCAATCGCAAACAAGAAAGAAAATTGTTGACGAGTGGTTTTTACTTTTTCTTAATCTCGCTAGCCATGGTTAAGAAAGCCTGCTCCACATTTATCGAGTCTTTAGCACTTGTCTCAAGGAAAGGGATACCAAGCTCATCTGCAAATGCCTGCAGTTCATTTTTACACAGCAAATCGCAGTTAGACCTGAACTAGCGATTGTGTTTAATAATTGGTTCAAAAGCAAGAATCAACTAATCTGACATGGTTTGTAAATGTACTGGCATTCAATCATAAGTTGGGTATGTGCTTTTAAATTGGATTTAGACAGCGAAAACATATATCCTCTTCAGTTAGCCATAGCTGATTCACCTCATCATCACTTCTTGATATGCAAATTCAGAAGTAGTTGATAGAATCATGTGTAATTTATTACACTGTATACCTTTGCGGTTTGAGTGTCCACAACCTTGTTCTCCACTAGATCACATTTGTTTCCAACGAGGAGCTTGCAGACGCTGTCATTTGCATACCTATCAATCTCATTCAACCACTGCTTGACATTGTTAAAGCTCTCCATCTCAGTAACATCATAAACGATCTGTTCCATATTCCACAGACGACAATGATGGCAACATTGGTCAAGGGAGGGGACCCACTATCATAAATTTGATGATTGCATATAGAAGGAGGGGAGCTAAGAAACTCAGTCACCTAGCTATGACAATCGCATATATTTTCTACAAGCAGGATTTTAAGATCTACCAAAATGGGCAAGAGATCCTCACAATTATCCCATGTGCTCCTCGGTAATAACTGCTTGTTATAGTCCTGAAACGCTCCTGTCCAGCAGTATCCCACTAAAATCACAAAGAAAAGGATATGTTAATTTCTAAGAGACTCTACTTGGCCTCACCCTTGTTTTATTGGAAAAACTCTCATCAAGTCAAAAAATGTAATGATAGAAAGGCAGAATAATAACAGAAGATGCATATGTATATCAATCAATCATGAGACATGAATATTGGTGTTCGACTAGTAGGGAAATACTATTACTATCGGTAGCATATGGATTTTAATTTCCACAAAATGAAAGGACAGCATTTAGAAGAATAGATCTCAAAATCAAGGCAAACTTTGAATACTAGATATGGCCTCAAAACAACACGGATCAAAGTGCCACAAAAACGGGGATGTGGGGAGAGCAAAACAAGCAAAGTGCTGCTAGACGGACTGGTGGAGTGTTGCACCCCAAATGATGAGAATCCAATAGCAACCACTAGCATACGCTAGTAATTGAGCAAGATACTGTAATGGAAGGAACAGAAGAGTTTGTAGCCAGGTATTTGGCCAAATAGGATCGTCAAGTTCGTATAGAGCCAATCACCAAAATACCCCTAGAGAGGGATAGGGCTATGCGGAGTTTGAAATAATGTAGTCAAAAACACATATCCGTTACATGCCCCTACGGCCTAAAAGCCGCTCATACATAATGCTTATGGAAATTTTTCCATAACACAACCTCACCTTCCAAAATAGGCACCAAAAACATATATCTTGCCCGCATTTGGACAGCCAAAAAAGGTACTTTAACAGTAAACACAGGAAGAAACAGTTAACTTTGGACAAAAAGACAACTTCAATGTGGCAATTCTACACCCACTTCCAATGTTGAGTGTGTATTGTTCAAATTCCCCATCCCGGAGTTCAAAATTTGAAAGGGGAACAAAAGAGAGAGAGAGAGAGAGAGAGAGAGAGAGAATTCAACTCACAATTTGCAGCTTAATAGTCTTCCCATCCAACTCCACAGTTCTGATTTTCTGAGAAATTTTGTATACAAATTGAGTTAATTTTTTCAGCCATTAACAAGGAACAAAATTTCAAGAACAAATGAAATGTGGAAGAAAGAAACACTCACGAAATCCACTCCAATGGTGCTTATGTAGCTGTCCACATAAGAGTCATCCTGAAAGCCAAAATTTGGAGGAGTAGGAAAAAAAAAAACAAAGGTTTTTCTGCCTTAAGCTCTATTTACGGAAAAATCAACCTAAAAAACCCCAACTTTTTCCCCTTTTTCAGAATTTGGGGTACGCATTTTCTCCATTGGCAAACTAAACGAAAAATAAATTAACAAGCAAAACTAATTATAATAAAGGAAGCAAAAAAAAAGTCGAAGAGTCCAGAGAGGTCAACTGACGGCGAATCGGAGAAGCAGGCACGATTTCCCGACCGACGAGTCGCCGATTAGCAGAAGCTTGAAAAGATAATCGCTGAAAACAGAAACAAAAATAACGAAAAAGAGAAAGAGAGAGAAGAGATCAGAGACGTGATAAGAAAAAGGAAAGAAAATGGGTGCTTGAGAAGAGGGAAAATTGCTTACTATTCGGTGCTCATGATTAGGAAGAGAAGAGAAGGGGAAAAGAGGAGAAATGGGGAAATATTTTTGGTGTAGCTTTTGTCTTGGTGTTTTTCTGCTTAGTAGTAAAAAATCAGAAGAAAAAAAAAAAAAGAAAAAAGAAAAGAAAAAGAAAAAGAAAAAGTGGTGGCGACTCCTCTTATTATTGCTTTCTGTCCCACTCTCATTATAATAATGACCCGTATGTGGTAGAGCCCTTCCGTCTAAGGATTAGTATTAAGTTAATTTTGATCTGTATGGCAGTAATTTTTTTGTAAATCTAAGCACCCGTTTGGACCTCCGGTTCAAACTGAGATTTGCTAGTTCAGCTTAAACTCAAGATGTTTGGTGTTTTGGCTCAGCTTGAACCTCCATTTGACCCGTTATACAGTAAACCCAAATGGGTTTACTGTTCATCAACGTCCGCCTGCACTTCTGTCTCCTCGGTCCTCTGCCCTGGTCGCGAGCTCGCCGGCCTCGCGAGCCAACCACTATCCAATCGCTACAAAAAGCTCGGAGTTGGGCATGGAGCTACGATGTCACGACCGAGTTGGGGAGGCCGGCGAAAACAGAGGCGCGAGGGTGGCTCTGGATCTGGTGCGAAAGAGAAACTCCGGCGGCGTGAGGACGGAACGGGTGCCGGAGTGTGAGGAGAGAGAGAGGGAAGAGAGAGAAAGAAAGAATGAGGGCTTGGGGCTGCAATGCGAAAGAAAGAGAGGGAAGGGGGAGGGACTCACGTGGGGGAGGAGAGAGAGAAGGAAGAGAGAGAAACAAAGAGTGAGGGTTGGGGCTGCAGTGCGAAAGAAAGAGAGAGAAGGGGGAAGGACTTACGTGAGAGAGGAGAGAGAGAAATTTTTACAATTTACATTACAATTAATGTACATTTTGTTGGGGTATAATATTACATTTAAAGGAATTTTACGACATCTTTTGTTGTTTCAAGTTGATTGGTTTTTATAATTTGACATATTATTATTTTTTTTAATTTTTATTAAAATATACGATAGAATGTTAAAAAAAATTAAAAAAATTGATTCCGCTCATTTTATTATCATCCAAACAAGGCCATTGTTTTTTCCATTTCAACTCAACTTAAACTTTTTTCATCAAACACTCAATTCAACTTAAACTTTTTAACTCAAACTTTTTACCAAACACTCATCATTTAAACTAAACTTAACTTAACTCAAACTGAACTTAAAAATCTCAATTCAAACTTATGAGCCAAACGGGTCCTAAGATTGGTTTAACCAATTTCTCTCTCTTTTTCCCTTTAAAAAAGAAAAAAAGAAAAAATAGAAAAAAAGCTTCTCTCTCTCCTTTCTCTCTCTCTCTCTACTCTTCGCTGCAAAAAGTTCTCTCTCCTCTCCAATTCACCTCCACTGGTTCTGAAGAAGCCAGCAGTTCTTCCTCCGGAAACCAAACGCAAACAACCACTCCCAAATCCACCCCCCAAGAAAAAGCGAAATATCCCTGGAATGTCATATTCTTAGTCTTTTTTTTCTTTTCTTTTCTTTTAATCACAATTTTTCTCTGATTGTTTGGGTTTGATTTTTTGTTTTTTGGAATGGGTTTTTAGATCCAGATGCGAAGGTGATAGCGCTGTCGGAGAAATTTGAAACAAGAGCAAACAGCCGGAAAATCCGAAAAACCTATCGGGTTCGCCGTCGAGGCCCTAGTTCGGAGGTAGAGGACGTGGACGATGCCGCGAGTTGAAGAAGGCCAGCAACCGATGGCGCGAGTTGAAGAAGACCGGCAGCCGACGACGCGAGTTGAGGAAGGCCGGCGGGAGGCGGGCCGGTAGCCATGGAGATGATTTTTTTTTTTTAATTTTTTCCTCTCTCTCTGGTGGAGTCGTGGAGATGAGAACTAGAGAGTGTATTGAGTCCAAAATCCCATGAATTAGTCTCTATCGTAGTTACTATACACCCTCAATTCTCAACTGTTTAATTAAATATGAGTGGCCAAAAAATAGTAACTATGCATAATGTCTCTCTCTTTAATTAAATGAGTGATCTAAAAATAGTAACTATACATAGTGACTCTCAAAAGTCTCTACAAACTCTCCCAATAATAATAATTAATAATTTCTTGTCATAATATTGTAATAGTAGACAAGGTTATGATAAAGACTCTTTGAGAGTGATTATCGGTAGAGTTTTTTTTTTAGATCGTTAAGATTTTATCGGATGATATAAAACTTGATGGTATATATAAGTTATTGTATGTATTATCACATAGTATTACAGAGTAAGTGAAAAAAAAAAAAAAAACTAGAGAAGACCCCGTCGTCCCCGCCTCTGGCGACACCCATCGACCCCGGACCTGCCACCTCCCCCGCTGGAAATCGCCAAAAAAATTCATCTATCTCTCCTCTCTCTCTTCTTCGATGCTACTCCCATCTGGATTTCATCTGACCTTCGAACCCGACCGGAAAAAATGACAAGAAAGTGATGGCAACCTTAATGGCAAGATCTGATCAGACCACGTAGGTCGGGGGGCACCGGGGGTGGGCGAGTTCGCCGTTGCTGAATGAGGGTAATTTGTTTGGTAAATCCAACTATTTACTAAGAAATAATAGTATTTACACGTAAATCCTATATTTATTCTGTATTTTATACTTTTCATATAAATAGTAAATTTAAATATTTACCAAATAAGTAGTAATTATATGTAAATATGAAAATTTCCATTAAATAATTAAATTATATTTTTAAAATAATATTTCGTTTTAAAAACAAACTTTTACTTATTTATAAAATTTTATTAAATTACAAATCTTATCACAAAAAATATCCCAAATTAAGCCCCAATTCAATTAAATCTTAACCCTAAAACTCCAATAACTCTCACAACCGCTGCCATTTGGCCAGAGAATGAGCTAGAAAGCTTCGGCGAGCAGCCACCGTCCCCATCTTGCCAGAATCCGAGAAACGCACATGCTTTTGAGTATGCGATCGAGCTCGGGAAAGTCGAGTTGCTGAAGTCGGAGATCGTTTGTGAAGCTTTCGAAGCCGCGACCACCGCCACATTGTAGAAGATCAGAGAAGCACGGGTCGTCTAGAGACTGGGATCAAGCTCGCGAACCTTGATTCATTGGTGATAGAGATTGCGACCTGTAGTTACCGTCGCCGCATCACAAGGTCATTCCCAAGCTAAGAAAATCTGGGGATTCTAACCATCAATAATGATCATGACGGCGTTGGCGACGATGACGACGAAGGGCAGTCTTGATCCGGGCTCCTTGCCAGTTGGTGTTGTGATCTCTGGCCGTCGGGGAGAATGCGGGATAGATAGACAGGGGTGAGAGAAGGGAAAGAGGCTCAGGGATAATTTTAGAATTTTCTCTTATTATTTATCTTAATTATGATATTTAATAATAATATTTTAAATTCTACTATAATTTTAAAACTATAAATTGTATTATACTATTTTGAGCTTTCTTCCAAAGAAAAAACAGAATTTTACTGGTGAGAAATTCCCACCAGTAAATATTCGTATCAAGAGCGCGACCTCACATCTGATTCCATGGAACACCACACCAGATCAGGAATCCAATCCCAAAATCTGCCACGTGGACCAATGAAAGAGGCTTAACTTTTCATTTTTCATTATTTTTAATTGGAAAATTGGGAAATGTAAACCCAGAAAGAACCCTACTGCATCGCATCTTTATTCTTCTTTGCCAAGCAGCACAACACACCAGTCTGTCAACCACAACACAACACAACACAACGCAACACCTCCTCCTCCTCCTTCGTCGTGTATATATATATATATATATATATAGTTAGGGTTTTGCAGATAGAGAAAATCTGCTCCCTGGCTTTTCCCGTGTTGCGAAAGAACCTGCCCAGGTTTTTTGCCGCTAATGCCATTTCCTGCTTCTCTCTTCTGAATCGCAGGTACGTTCCTCCTTTCTATATCTCTCTTCTTTTTTTTTTTTCACCCAAATTTTTTTTATTCTGGATTTGGATATTTCGTTTGTTTGTTTCTTTCATTTTTTAATTTTGAATCTAAAGTGTTTGGGAGAGGACAGGAGTTAGTTATTTAGAAGTTTTCGCCCTTAAAATCAAGCTTTTGTTCTATTTGGAATTGGGAATGTGGAAGTTCTTCTTCTTCTTCTTCTTCTTCTTTTTTTTTTTTCAATTTGTTTTGTATTTAATTATCAACGAAAATTAATGATGAATCTGAGGAATCGTTATTATACCAAATGGAGAGTGAGGCATGCGTGGGATTGTTTTAGGAGGACGGGAATTAGGCATTTGATCACTTGTGGTAGTTAAATTATGAGTTTTTCTTATGGATTTTATTTTCTTTGGTGCAGTTTCTGTCAACTTTCTGATATGGCTGCGGAAGGTGGGAAAAGCTTTGCTAGGAGAGACCGTCTCCTTGAAATCGAGTCCAAGGTTCGATATTGGTGGGAGGATGCCGATGTTTTCAGGGCCGGGTCTCGTGAAAAGCCTCCCGGTCCTGGCGAGAAGTTCTTTGGGAACTTCCCATTTCCTTACATGAATGGTTTTTTGCATCTTGGACACGCATTCTCAGTCTCAAAGCTGGAGTTTGCTGCTGCTTTTCACAGACTAAGAGGTGCCAACGTGCTGTTTCCCTTTGCTTTCCACTGCACCGGCATGCCCATCAAGGCCTCGGCTGATAAACTTGCACGGGAGATTCAAAAGTTTGGGAATCCACCGGTTTTTCCGCATGAAGTGGAGGAGCAAGGAAACGAGGAGCCAGAAACTGAGGCAGAGGCTGCAAACAACGGCGCACCTCCAGATAAATTCAAAGGGAAAAAGTCCAAGGCCGCGTCAAAATCGGGTGGACAGGTATTCCAGTGGGAGATTATGCGCAGCTTTGGCCTCTCTGATAGTGAGATACCCGAGTTCCAGGATCCGTGCAAGTGGTTGGAGTTCTTCCCTCCATTGGCATTGGAAGACCTTAAGGCTTTTGGCTTAGGCGTGGATTGGAGGCGTTCATTTGTCACTACAGACAAGAACCCATTCTTCGATTCCTTTGTTAGGTGGCAGATGAGGAAATTGAAGTCCATGGGCAAGATTGTGAAGGATCTCAGATATGCAATATACTCTCCATTGGATGGGCAGCCGTGTGCAGATCATGATAGGGCAACGGGCGAAGGAGTTCAGCCCCAAGAGTACACCATAATCAAGATGGAGGTGTCGCAACCATTTCCTCCTAAAATGGGGGTGTTGGAGGGTAAAAGAGTGTTTCTGGCCGCAGCAACTTTGAGACCCGAGACCATGTATGGGCAAACAAACGCATGGGTATTGCCTGATGGGAAATATGGAGCTTATGAAATCAATGAAACTGAAATATTCATTCTCACAGAGCGAGCAGCTCTTAATCTCGCATATCAGAAGTACTCTAGGGTCCCGGAGAAACCTACTTGCTTGATTGAGCTCACGGGTCAGGACTTGATTGGCCTTAAGTTGAAGTCTCCACTTGCATTCAACGACGTCATTTACGCTCTTCCCATGTTGACCATCCTGACCGACAAAGGTACCGGAATCGTTACCAGCGTACCTAGTGATGCTCCTGACGACTATATGGCCTTGCATGATTTGAAATCAAAACCAGCTCTTAGAGCGAAGTACGGTGTGAAGGATGAATGGGTACTGCCCTTTGAGATTGTGCCTATTATCAACATTCCAGAATTTGGTGACAGGGCTGCCGAAAAAGTTTGCTTGGATCTGAAGATCAAGAGCCAGAATGAGAAGGAGAAGCTGGCAGAAGCCAAGAGGTTGACGTACTTGAGAGGATTCACCGAAGGAACAATGGTTGTTGGAGAATTCACGGGAAGGAAAGTTCAGGAGGTAAAGCCCTTGATAAGGAGCAAGCTTTTAGAAACGGGCGAGGCAATTATATATAGTGAACCGGAGAAGCGGGTGATATCACGATCTGGAGATGAATGCGTTGTTGCTCTAACAGATCAATGGTACATCACTTATGGTGAGCCGGAATGGAAGAAGCTGGCTGAGGAGTGCCTTGCCAACATGAATTTGTATTCCGATGAGACACGACATGGATTTGAGCATACCTTGAGTTGGCTTACCCAGTGGGCTTGCTCGCGGTCATTTGGGCTTGGAACTCGGATCCCCTGGGATGAACAGTTCTTGGTTGAGTCGTTGTCTGATTCAACTATTTACATGGCTTACTATACCGTTGCTCATCTGTTACATAATGAAGACATGTATGGAACCAGTAGATCTCCGATTGCACCTGACCAGTTGACTGATGAGGTTTGGGATTTTATTTTCTGCGGTGGCCCATATCCAAAATCATCTGATATCCCTTCGTCAATTCTTAACAAGATGAAGCAGGAGTTTGAATACTGGTACCCATTTGATATCCGAGTTTCTGGTAAGGATCTAATCCAGAACCATTTGACTTTCTCTATTTATAACCACACAGCAATCATGGCCAAGCATCACTGGCCTCGTGGCTTCAGAGCCAATGGACACATCATGCTCAATTCCGAAAAGATGTCCAAGTCCACTGGAAACTTTAGGACAATCCGCCAGGCAATCGAAGAGTTCTCTGCTGATGCGACACGATTCTCTTTGGCTGATGCTGGTGATGGTGTTGATGATGCCAATTTTGTCTTCGAGACAGCAAACGCTGCCATCCTGCGTCTCACGAAAGAGATCGCGTGGATGGAAGAAGTTCTGGCTGCGGACTGTTCTTTGAGGTCAGGTCCCCCTTCCACTTATGCTGACCGTGTCTTTGCGAATGAGATGAACGTTGCTGTAACAACCACCGAGCAGAATTACCACAATTTCATGTTTCGAGAAGCGCTCAAGACTGGCTTCTATGACCTTCAAGCTGCCAGGGATGAGTATAGGTTTTCATGTGGTGTTGGGGGAATGAACCGTGATCTTGTATGGCGGTTTATGGATGTGCAGACTCGACTTCTCACCCCAATCTGTCCCCACTATGCAGAGTATGTGTGGAGGGAACTTTTGAAGAAGGAAGGATTTGTGATTAATGCTGGTTGGCCAGTGGCAGATGTTCCGGATCTAACCCTGAAGAAAGCGAACAAGTACTTGCAGGACTCGATAGTTTTGATGAGGAAGCTGCTTCAGAAGCAAATTTCGGGCTCAAAGAAAGGAAACAAGAAGGCTGCACCAGTCACAACTTCAACGGAGGACAACAAACTGGTAGCCCTGCTATATGTCAACGAGCAATTTGATGGGTGGAAAGCAGAATGTTTGAGATTGCTTCGAAGCAGATTCAACAACAGTACTCGCACTTTCACCTCGAATGAGGATGGGGAAATATTGGAGGCTATTCAGAACAGTCCTGTTCATCCAAACGACAATTTTAAAATGACACAGAAGCTCTGTATGCCGTTTATGAGATTCAAGAAGGACGAGGCTATCGCGCTCGGGATTGAGGCATTGGACTTGAGGCTACCATTTGGAGAGGTGGAGGTTCTTCAGGAGAACTTGGACCTGATTAAGAGACAAATTGGCCTTGAAGAGGTTGAAGTTTTGTCCATCACTGATCCTGATGCCCTTGCTAAAGCCGGTTCTCTTGTTAGACTGATACAACAGAACCCTCCTACCCCTGGAAACCCAACTGCCATCTTCTTGAGCCCTTGACCAGGTGAGATTCAGTTTCCTTTTTTTTTGGGTGATATATTGAAAATCAAGACATCATTTTTGTGTTGTTTGATGTGCTGTAAATAAACATAGGTCCCGTGAAGATTGACAAATGAATTGCCTTTTGGAAGAACGTGAGTGAGAGAGGGGCTGAAGTCATAGATGAAGTAGATCTTAAAGTGACACTGCTGGGAGAAATGATGGTACAAATGAAGGCACACAGATTATAATTTGTTTTATTTTGTTTTGTTTTTTTGTTTTTTTCACTTGTTAGGCTGAGGCTGAACTTGTTTAGAAATTCTGAAAATTTTCCGGTCCTGGTTTTACTTTTGAAATGTGTTGTCTTTAGTATTATTCACTTCTTGAACTAATGTACCTCTTCTATCACAGCATTTTCTTGGATACGTGTTTTCAACAGTGTGTTGTGGAGGTGTTGTTTTTGTTTTCTAGTACGGGGACTGTTTATAATTTACTCTCTCTCTCTCTCTCTCTCTATATATATATATATATATATATACATATATATAACAATTTGTATTAGGGGTCATACTCTTAAATACTTAATCCATATCTAAAAGTCCAAAAATGAAAAGAGTGAAAAAACTTTCTTGGCTCTTGCAGTGAACTTCTTCAAGCTGTTCAAGACTTCAAACTGGGTTAAGAAATGGCCCGTTTAAAGATGATGGAATATTAAGGGAAATTGAGCAAATATCATATTTTATAGGTACTTTTGAAGTTTATAGCAGGTTTTTTAAAAGATGATAAATTGTAACATATATTTGATAAATTCTTGGATTTTTTTGGTATTTTCTGGTAAATCCTTATATTTCCTTGGATTTTTTAAAAAATAATGATTTATGATTAATTTAAAAAAAAAAACTTATGCGCATAGTTTTATGTTAGAGAGGGGAGGAATGTGAATGGGGTTTTTTTGATTGTGTGGTCATAAATTTGATTATTTGATTATTATGTTTAAAATTTTATATTATAATTTATCATTATTCTTTTAAAAAATATCATTTCACTATTTCTCTCTTAATTGTGTGTTAAAGACTTGTAGGTTTTAGAAAATACAAACTTTGTTGAGAAATATTATAGCATTAAAAGAGATAAAACATAGCCAGTGTGTGTTATTGATTAACAGGGTGAAACTGATTGGTAGGAATTGGAATAGAATATATTGAACAGGAAGAGGGGGACAAAGGGTAATGGGTTGTGAAGTTGTATAAAGAGCATATACTATATGTTATAACCGGAGATCTTTACTCAATCCAAAAAAATAATAATAATAAATAAAGAGATCTTGATCATATCTATTTAACCACCCCAAATTCATAAACCACTAAAAAATCTCATTTATTGTTTTACATACAAGTAAGATTTTTAAATATGGTATGAAAAGGAGTCTATCGATAGGATGCAATATTATTTTTTTTTCTTAGTTTGATATGATTTTTTAACGTAACATGATATATTAGATGATTAACAACTGTATCCAATTATGTTTATATCATGGTACAAAATTCTGTAAAAAAAAAAAAAAATTTGAGGATGATGATCACTATCCATGCTAACTAACATAGTTCCCTACGTAAAAGTTTGCGATGGAATCACATTCAAGAATAAAATTCTAAAGACATTTGTAAGTGGGTAGTGCTAGTACCAAAAAAAAAAAAAAAAAAAAAAAAGGGGGGGGGGGGGGGGGGGGGGGGATGCTTTTCCAATCCTCATGGCTCCCTGGTCTCCACAGTTTATAGCTATTTGATCCATGCTTCATTCACTGGTGGGGGCAGTTGCTTGCTGTTTATGGATTTTTCCTTTTTTGTTTGTTTGTTTGTTTGATTGATTTTTCTTTTTCAAAAAAAAAAAAAGGAAGTTGAAATTGTGATCCACTTGTCTCTGGAATTTCCAACAGAAACCCACTAGTGAGTCATTGTGTTATAATTTGTTGTTTATTAAATAACAGCTTTTATTCTTTGGCAAAAAAAAAAAAAAAAAAAAAAAAAAAAAAAAAAAAAAAAAAAACTTTTAGTTTTGGAAGTGCTTGTCCTTCTCTCGTGTCAAATACTAAAAATGTTCTGCTTGGATTGGAACGACTACAAGTAAAGCAACCTTATTAATAAAATTTTCGTTTCGCCCCCCCCTTTTTTTTTTCTTTCTTTCTTTATTCTTTTATTAAGTGGAAGAAAAGTAACTCCACTAACTTCAAATTTTCACGTTTGTTTGGACTCGATACCTTCCCATTCTCATTAATTTCCAAATCCTTCCTATTATCCATTCAAAATATAGGTTACCTATACTAAACATAATCGACCATTATTTTCACTATTGCATATTTTAGCTAGACCAAATATATATATATATATATATATATATATAATAAACGTTTCCTAGGGACATATGGGTAATAATCTTTTTCTAAAATCATTTTAATAAATGTGCCAAATTTAGTTAAATTAGGGGGAAAAAAAAGTTTAGTGTTTTCTTAAAAATAATTGAATAATACCGATCACGGTTGACTTTGATATCATTAAGTAATATGTCAATCAATCACTAATAAACTTGATAGTGAATTATTAATTGATCAGATCCAATAATACGAAGCAAAAAATCAAACACTTAAACCTAAATTCAGATAATTAAACATGCAAGAAATTTGTGATTCAATAAATCATTAGTAACGATCATTGAATAAAATTGATCCTCAATTATACATGGATGCTTATCCATTCAAACATCTGGTTCTTGGCGGATGAGCAGCATTCATGGAAATAAAGCCACTGTTGGACCTATATACATATATATATATATATATTTGTCCCCTTAGTTGACGTTTCACTTTATGCTTGTTGTGAATTTATAGATGCTCTTCTCCCACACCCCCCCCCCCCCCCCCCAACATAACAATAACGTATTCCATGTGTATGTATTCAGTATTATATATACGTATATTCATATAGCATAATAAGTATTTGTGTGTGTATATATATATATATTGCATTATTGCAGAGCTGCATGGTGATTAAATGGGATGTGTCAGTGTCAAATATTAAACAAGAGAATATAATCATGTAGTGGAAGCTTCTCTATTATCAGCATCAATACCATTAGCTAGCTTATGCTGCATTTAGTGGCCCAAAAAGGGATTATCCTACAACACAACGAGAGAGATTAAATTATCAATCCAAAAAAGCATATCTCTATATATATACACATTGAGATATATAGATACATAATAATGAAGCCATTTTCAATTTAGTGGGAATTAAGATTCTTATTCTTATTCCACCACCAACACAACACACATATGTACCTATCAAAGTTGTAGCTCTTTCTCTATATTTATATATACATATATTATTCCAGGCCATTGGCCACCCTAGAACCTTTTTTCCCCCCATTTCATTGTTCTTAACTTTTCTAATTCACTCTTTTTTTGTTTTTTTGGTTTCATGTCTCTACTTTGTGGGACCCTTGGTACTGACCCATCACTCAAATATTGAATTGATATTGACACTCATGGTGATCATGATGAAGATGGTGTAATTATTGCCTTTTTTCTTTTTCTTTATTTCCTCTTCTTCCTCTTCTTGTAGTTGTTGTAACCATGAGGTCCTTGGTATCCTTTTTGGTACTGGAAAGCAAAAGCCTCTATTGATAAAAGTAAGTCTTCTGTTTTCTTCTTCCAAGTTTATAGGGTTTATTCTAGCCCAAAAAAAAAAAAAAAAAAAAAAAAGTTTATAAGGTTTTTCCATCTCTTTATTTTCTTCTCTCACTCTCTCTGTCTTTTTCTTTTATTTGGGTTCAATATGCACATGTTTCTGTATATACTTTGATCATTACTTTCTTTTCCTGTCATTTAATTTTCCTTAAGTTTGTTTCTCTGGTTCTTCTGGTTTGGCCTGTAGGAAACTCGTACAGTGTTTTGATCCTGATATGAAACCTAGATTAGCTATTAAATTTGATAGTGTTCATTTTTGTAATTTTTGGATGCTTGAGTCTGCATGTTGTGCTGAAGAACATCATCACTTTTAGTTGCTGTTGTTTTACAATTATAAATGAATAATAGTCATACTATTGTTGGTTTCAAAAAAAAAAAAAAAAAAAAAAGATCACGTAAAAAATTATTGTGATATAACACCAAAGAAAAAATTTTATTTTTATTCATGCACTAATGTGAATATATATACACATGTTTATTTTCCTTGAAAAGATATCTACATCTATATACATCTATATATATGTAAATTTACATATACATATTTGACAAAAAGACATCCTATGTTTTACAAGGAGCAAAACGGAGAGACAATAATGAAAAGTAAAGAACTTGTCCCACCCTCTTTTGGGAGAAACGACACAAACCATATCAAAAGTAATGTGTCGTACGAGGTTATATAGTTTGTTGGTCAGTTGTTGTACTAATGATTTGCGTGATCTTCTTCCAAACATTTGGACGTTGCATGCAATACACACACACACATATATATGAGAGAGAGAGAGAGGTCACATATGTTCTGCATAATTTCTATCGATCCTTTTTCTACAGCTTACTTGCAATATGATTATATAATTTCTAGAAACGCTCATGTCATGTTATACAGCTTAATTTACATTAATAATCCAAACTGTATGTTTTCTAAAAGTTGGTACATATATATATATATATATATATTAATTATTCCGTTTTTCATAGGATTCTAAACGGGACAGGACAGAGTTCTCCGTGTGAGAACAGATTTGAACAGAAAATCAAAGAGACTCGTAAAATGTTTGGAGTGTTTTATAGCTGGCTTTCTCCACAGTTAGACATAAAAAAATGGCTAATTCTCCTGCTTTTGTTAAAGCTCAGTTCTCAATCCACACAACCTGATGTCGAAGGTACGGCCTAAATTTTAGTTTTGCCTTTTGGTTTGAACCGAAGTCACCAAATTAATGTTACTAACCATATTAACTTGTTTCGATTTCAAAAATGTTCAGTTGAAGCTTTGGCTGATTTACTAGTGGCACTCAATGATGCAAATGGTCGGATAACAGATTGGAACATTAATTTAGTGAGTCCATGCTTTAGTTGGTCCCACGTCACTTGTAGAGATGGAAAAGTCATTTCCCTGTAAGTGCCAACTACTTTTGAGATACAGCATATTTTACTTTTACATTGGTTTACAAAGTGAATTCTATTTCTAGCTTTTTCTGAATGTCTTACTGCGTTATTAGCAGAATTATGTAGTACGGTATAATAAAATACTTACCGGCACAACCACTTTGGATATTGTCAAATCATATACGAAAATACTTTACAAATTTGACGAAAACTGACGAAGATTTGATGGTTTAAAACTCTCTCTCTCTCTCTCTCTCTTAAAGCCTAAAGGTAGAAGTTAAACTTAGTTTGTGACTGTGTTTTATTTGCAGGAGCTTGGCTTCAATTGGACTTTCAGGAACCCTTTCACCAGCAATTACTAGACTCAAATTTTTGACTAGCCTGTAAGCAATAATTTTTGCGAATAAGGTTGCATACTTTGCATTACTTTTCAAAGTTGAATGACTAAAAAAAAAAAAAAAAAAAAAAAAAAAAAGGAAAAAGAAAAACATCTAGAACATATGAAAGTACTAAAGGTGCTATAGTTGTTGTAATTCTTCAGATCTATTTTCGCTAAAACAATTGTGCTTTGCGAGGTTTTAAGACTCATTCGATATGGCTCTCTCTTGCAGGGACATTCAGAATAATAGTCTGTGGGGGGCTTTACCAGAATATCTTGCAAACATGACTCAACTGCAGAATCTGAATCTCGCCAACAATAATTTCAGTGGCTCTATACCCTCTACCTGGGGTGATCTTTCCGCTTTAAAGCATTTGTAAGCCTGCATTTTCTATCTTCTGTGATATATAGTTGGACATTTCTAATCTGTAAATTCAATGTCATTTCATCTGTCTTGACTGCACAACTGCTTGAATTTGAAAAGTTTAATATAAATAGTCGAACGAAATGAAAAGATTTCACTTCCGTTGGTGATGCAATCACCACATATATACGCGGTACTGCATTAAAACTGCTACATGGTAGAGTGGGACCCAGTTTCTTTAGTTTTTTGCCATGTGACAATTATTACATGTGGTGATGCATCACCAGTGGTGATAAAGAACAATGTTCTTTCACTTTGCGCTGTCCAAATCCTAAAGAAAAAAACCTTTTGACGGCTAAGAAAAGTAAGAACAATTTAACCTGTGTTGCAGGGTACTCAGAGGGAACCAGATAACTGGAAAAATTCCCGATTCAATCACAAATATAACCGGGTTGACAGAGCTGTATAGAATCTTTATCCAAGTCTCTTGTTGCTGTTAGTGTTGTCTTATATATCCTATTGCTTCTCTACCTTTGGCCTTGTATTAATCAGACTTTTTCTTTCAATTACAGGGATCTTTCATCTAATGGCTTGAGTGGAAGCATTCCATTGCAACTCTACTCAGTTCCAAAGTTCAAGTAAATCCCCCTTAGAACTTTTCTTCCTTATCACATAATGACAGCCTTCATTATTATTATTATTATTTTCTATAGGAAAGAGTTATAGGAATAGAGGGTGGCTTATCCAGATAACCCCATGGGTAGTAATATACCCCAACCACCAAAGTGGTCCCAGCTCGAACCCATGACTTCTTGCATGGGGGACGAGTGGGCTTACCACCATGCCTAATTTCTCGGTGATCATTATTATCTTATATATAAAATTAAAAAAAAAGACTACTCATGTTATGGATGCTTAATAAGCTAATTTATGGTTAAACTTTTCATACTGCAGCGAAATTGTTGAAATGAAAAGCAATGTGTATTCTATGGGTTACAACACAAATGTTGTTGATAATTGTAGCACATTGTCAGTTTTTCAGGGACGCGTCTTTCATGTGGCTCTAGCTTGGAGCAACCTTGTTCTTCTAACTCTCATCCTCAAGGTTTATTCATTCAACTCGTCTACTGTATTTTTGTTAAATGCATATGTGTTAATCCTTCATATTGCAAAATATTTGCTGGCAGTTTCAACCAACAAGGGAAAACTCGAAGCTATTATAACTTCTGCAAGTTGTGCTGCATTAATACTTCTATTTGTTGGGGCGGTCTTCGCATACCAATACCATCGCCACTTGTACAAGCTCAAGCAAGATGTGTTTGTCGATGTCGCGGGTAAAAATTTGTGTCTTGACATTGACATTTGTGGTATGATATCTTGACACATGAGTAGAAAGCGTCGACTTAAGGAAATGCAAAGTCATATTTTTTTCCTCCTCGCAAATTGTGTTGAAGTTGTTTAAACCAATTATTTTACTTTGGAAAAGTTTTTGTGCAACTAATAACACTCATATATGTCAATTCAGGTGAAGATGACTGCAAAATCTCCTTTGGCCAGCTGAAAAGATTTTCGTTGCGCGAAATTCAGCTTGCTACCGACAACTTCAGTGACAGCAACGTAATAGGGCAGGGAGGGTTTGGGAAAGTGTATAGAGGAATCCTCTTGGACGACACAAAGGTTGCGGTGAAACGTCTTGCAGATTGTTATAGCCCTGGTGGGGAGGCTGCATTCCTCCGAGAAGTTCAGCTCATTAGTGTTGCAGTCCACCGGAATCTCCTGCGTTTGATTGGGTTTTGCACAACCTCATCTGAGAGAATCCTTGTTTATCCCTTCATGCCAAATCTTAGCGTTGCATACCGCTTGAGAGGTATGTTCTTAGTATATTATTCAATTTTAATATCTTTATTCAGCTATTCATCCTCCTATGTTGCAAACGAAATAACTTTTAATTTTTTAAATTTACAGAAGTACTTTAGAATGTCAATCCCTTAAACTTTCATACACCAGTTCCTGGTGTGAGATTCCATGAAATTTGGAAACGAGGATTGTATTCCGAGAAGATTAGGACTAGTTGTGAAGAAAAGGACTTGCCAAGATAAACACATCTGATTCTCAATTAAAAGCGGGGATTTACAATCTGAAAATACTAAGTTAAACGCTGCAATTCGCTTGAACTCCGGACGGGATTTTGTGATTTTCCCGTGTTTTTCTTATAGTCTCTTCGGTTACGTATTGAAAATTTTCTTTGAACAAATGACAGATTTAAAACCAGGAGAGAAAGGCTTGGACTGGCCAACAAGGAGGCGTATTGCATTCGGTACAGCGCATGGCTTAGAATATTTGCACGAACACTGCAACCCGAAGATCATACATCGGGACTTGAAGGCCGCAAACATCCTGCTTGACGATGATTTTGAAGCTGTTCTTGGAGACTTTGGGCTGGCAAAGCTGGTTGACACGAAAATGACTCACGTCACCACTCAAATCCGAGGTACAATGGGTCATATCGCCCCTGAATACTTGTCCACCGGAAAATCTTCTGAGAAGACGGATGTTTTCGGTTATGGAATAACGCTTCTTGAACTTGTCACCGGACAACGTGCAATAGATTTCTGGCGGCTTGGAGAGGAGGAGGACGTTCTTCTGCTTGATCATGTAAACTTCTCAATCTTTTCCACGCACTTGAGCAATATAGCACAGCTGATGAATTTTCCTGCAAGATAATGTAAGTAATAAAGGACGAATTTTCATATATTTAAGCATTGAAATTGTGTGCGCTATTTTTTTTTTTTTTTTTTTTTTAACAGATAAAAAAGTTGCAGAGGGAGAATAGGCTGCAAGACATTGTGGATGGAAACTTGAAGTGTTATGAGCCCAAAGAAGTGGAGACAATCATTCAGGTGGCTCTCCTCTGCACCCAACCGACACCAGAGGACCGTCTGACGATGGCGGAGGTCGTGAAAATGCTGCAGGGAGTGGGTCTTGCCGAGAGGTGGGCTCGGTGGGAGCAGCTTGAACAAGCAAGGAATCGAGAATTATCACAATTTTCTCACCATTTTTCATGGGCTGATGAGACTACACATGACCAAGAAGCTATACAGTTGTCCAAAGCAAGATAATAGGTTTTTTCCTATATCATCATGTGTCAATTTTGAGAGTAACTGTACTGATTTCACATCTCAGGTTCAGATAAACCATAAAAGTCTGTATACAAGTTAACACAGCCTTCTTTTTCTTCTTCTTTTTCTTTTTTTGGTGATAAAGTGTTTGTGGATAAGTACTATTATATAAGATTGTTGCAAACTAATTTCCTTAATATGGTTGCTAATGATTCTTGATCCTTTTCTTCTCCATTCCTTCTAAAGACGCTTCCTTCTGTAAATACTGTTAGAAAGTGATTTTATCACACCTGACTCCATTTTCATTCCACATTCGACTCCACCATAAGGTGTAAATTTCAAATTATACAACCTAGGTCTAAAAAAAATTAAATAGATAAGAACTATAATTTCAGATAGACAGATTTCATAGGGGAAAAAAAATTGTATTCTCACAAAAGAATTAATAAAACACCCTCTTAAATTCTGTCTCTTACACAAACTTGGAATCTCAAGAACTAACTTACCCTTAAAAAATAACTACGCCAAAATGAATATTCAAATCTTTGCAACAAAGGAGTATCTACATGAGATACAAGTAAAATTTACACAAGGACACGTGGAAAATTTATATACAGTGAACTAATCGAATTTCCAACGCATCTTTCTTCGATGAGTAACACAAACCCCTCTCACCATCTTTTTCTGATGAATCCTTATTATGTTCGTTCAACTCTCTTCACCTTTCAATAATCATGCCGTCAGAACTCTTCCAACACCTCTTCATCGGGTAAGATCACGGTCAGAAGCGAATACTTAACACGAAGTGATATCTTGCCACTTTCAACAACAAGCCTTGCCCCAGAAACAGCCCAATAACCGGGTGAGTCCTGTGGTCCTCTTGTCATTTCTCTCGTGTCAACAAACCTCAGAAGTTTGGGGGTCTGTGTGGGAACCGGAGGGCCTCCAGGGTAAACAGCAGAATTTATGTTCACATCAGAAGGCTTCGGAGGAGGTTTTTGAGCGGTCGAGAAAGGAGTGCTGAACAGTGTTGAGATAATTCCAGATTTTTGGGCCAGTCCAGGGGAACCATCCCATTCGGGCTGTCTCGCGGTTGTTGCACTAACAACTTTAGAGAAATGGAGTCTCAAGAAAAGAACTTTCTTCATACCAGAGTCTCCGACTTCAAAGTGAGCCCCAGTGACAACAGAGAGATCGTCGTTAGCCTCAACCGGGGCCGTGCAGACATGAGAGAAGCTCTTCCACTGAACCTTTTCGTAATACCTGCGGTCAGAGGAGCGATGGGAAACATTGCCATTTACTTCATCCTGCAGTTCGAAGGTCTTTGGCGAGGACGAGAGATGCTGCAAGTGGATTGCTAAGCAGTTGCTTCTTTTTCCCTCCAGATAAAGTCGGAGACCAGTCACTGGCTTCTTACCCACATCAACCTATCACATTCGTAATTCAGATATTAAAAAATACTAAAATTATGCAAATATTGAACAGAAATAAGCTAGCTATGCAAAGCTGATATTATTCTTATCCTTGAATGATCCCCACAGTTTAAAACAGGAAAAAACAAAATCACTCTTGGGCTGTTCAAGTGAAATTCGGTCCCCAACTTTGCACTATTGAAAATTACAAAAGTACTTGGATTACAGATATCTGGAGAAAAAAAAATTCTGGAAGGGATGTGTAATTCTTGACAATGCAAGGTTATCGAATTTCGCTTGAACTTGGGGAGGATTATGTGATTTTAACTTTAAAAAAGCAAAACTGCATCATATGCAACAATGTAATACATCTCTTGAATTTTCAATAAATAAGAAAGGGAAGAACTAGCATTACCGGAACTGTATTAACATAGAGCTTAGGACCCATGAAGCTAAACTGCAAAGACGCACCACCTTGCGGCTTCTTCTGAGGTCCAAGGGCAAGCTCACCAAAAACCGGTGCCCACTGCCTTGGAAGTTGGAAGTCCAAAAACTGATGCAGTTCTTCAATTGGTGGCTTATCTGCACTTGATAAAAAATAAAGTAAATATAAAAAAAAATAATAATAATAAACACATTAAAACTATGATTATACCATAAGCGTTTTAACAGAATCAAAAGAGTGCCAGAGGCATGTAATAGAAAGCATTAGCGTGCGCACTGACAGAAGAAGAGTCATACTTACATCTAAGGTAGAGATTAACAGCATGGGTTAAAAATCCACTTCCATTAATGCCACTCAGTAATGATGTAATCGGGACTAATGACATGGAGACTACATCAGGTTCAAAATAAACAGTCTGACACCAGTCGTCATGGGATAGATTTTTATTTAAGCTTCCACCTTTTCTCTTGCAAATGAATTTAGTATCCTGCAACTGAAATATGCAAAAGCAATAAGCTGTTGCCGATCTCTACTGTAAAGCCTTTTTGGCATCTTGTTGTTGTTTGCTGGTTTATGTCAAAAGAATCTTAAAACCTTAAATAATGGACATCATGACATTAAGAAAACTACACGGATAACCCAGAAGCTCTTCTAAAAGAAACTAAATCTTAAGGAATCAACACTGTTTAATCACTTCAAGAGTCGATATAGATCATAATTCATCACAACTAGGAGTCAATTTTTAATCTGAAACAGTGAGCTTAAGGGAGTTCAATGTTTTCCTGATTGTGTACCTCTGAAGTAGAGTAAGAACTCGAAGGAATCCTATCCATGATAGTTCGGCCATGCTCCAGAGTGAACTGAAACAGAACATAGAACAAGTTTATAAATAATACATCCACAGCATATGATCAAGCATTTCTTTCGCCCCGTAGTATATAAAACTGCGAACCAAATTAAGTTTGAGAACTATTTCCCAACATTAAACGGCTTGAAGGAGCTCAACAAGTTAAGGAATTCTATATTTGATTGAAAAAAAAATTTAACTTCCAAGAACCTTATTGAAGGGACAAGGTCCCAAGGTACCAAATACCACCAAACCTATAAAGAAATCAAATTTCAAGGATGCATGAAAGCTCTTTGGGAAGAACATCATATGCGAGTTTTTTTCTGAGAAACCTCAGGTACTTCAAGATCTAATCTTTAGAAAGAATGGAATTAATTTAAGGGGAATATAAAGATAAAGTTCTTGAAACCTTGTTTCTCGTGTTGGATTTTTCAGAACTCCTCCTTTCTATGAACATCTTATCTGCCATGTCCTTTAGTTTCTTCTGTATATCAGCAGGTTGAAGAGGTGACGAATACAGCTGCTTCATGTAAATTGCATCTTTGCCTCCCATTTTCACACCAACAATAACATGAGTACCATACCTTTCAATGAACCTGGAAATAAAAAAGCATATACCACATGATAAGTTTTCCAAAGTTAAAGCAGATGAATTAGATTCAGATATCTATTAATAAAAGGTGAATTTCGCATAAATGGATCACCATGACTATGATGCATTCTAGAAACATGCATAATAAACAACTTACGTCATTAAATATGGATTTCACCAAAAACACAAGGAAAAATATTTCAGTTAAGAGTCCAGAGAACTAAATCAGGTATATAAAACAATTTCCTCCGTGGGTTACGAACAAATAATCGTAGATGAATATTGTGAACCCAATGAGAATGTATTGCAAATATGACTGCCATTCATCACCATTAGTAATGCATCACCACATGTACGACAGGAGCATAGAACTGCCACATGGCAAAAAGTAAAATTAGTGGGTCACACATAGCATTTTTCATCGGTAATAGCGCCGTAAGAAGTCCACCTTGCCAATGCAGCAGGGTCCCAGGAAGATGGCACAGCTTGTTTGACATGATCACGCAACACCACCTGGGATTTCTCAAGTGCTATGTTGTAGAGCGTCAAGGAAACTCCATCAAATGCAAGGGCTTTGGTGTTGGCAGCATCTTTCTGCCAACCTCCTGTGAACTCGAAAGCAGTATTGAAATGGCCCGTTGGGATTTTACCGGACAGAGATAACTCCTGATTAAACTGTTCCGACATCTACAAAACAACAAATAAGCAAATACATATTACTAAAATCCAACCATACAAAAAAATTTATATGTACGTATATATTATATTAGCTGTCTCTATCATATAGGCGTAAGATAACAAGAATGTCACTACAACAATGTAATCCTCTGAATTTATAAAACAAGAAGAACTTTACTTCAACCATTTATGGAGGTTAAATTTAAAGTCATATTTACAATCTTTTGGTTATTTAGTCCCTGTATTGGTCTCAAAATCCCATAAAATTTATGTCACGTTAACAACTAATTGTTAAGTCCCCCCCAAACAGAAAAGTAGGGACTAAATTGCAAAGAAAATAAGTGCAAAAACGAAAGTACCAAATTACAAAAATTCAGAATTTAGAATTTATTAGAGTTGCCAAAGAATTCACTGCCAACTAGAAAGGCTCAACTAATTTGCTATTGTTTCAGCCAGCGAAGCAATCGAACTACTACAACCATAAATAAACAAAAAAGGAGCATCTTCAAAATTCCTTTCTTTTTTTTTTTTGCCCCGTTTTTAAAATAGAGTAAATTTAAGAAAAAGAAAAGAAAATACCTGCTGAAAAGAGAGAACATCAGAGCCGAACCTCATGCGCTCACCTTTATCGCACTTGATGGATTTGGGGACATTCCGGATACAGATTCCACCGGGAATCGCGATTTCTCGAAGGGAGTCATCGTCGCCGGCGATGAGACGGTGGTCGGCGGCATCGGAGATGGCGGATCTCTTACAATACTTGAGGCGCAAGTCAACGGTGAGGTCGTAGCCCAACCCTACCGCCTGAATCGCTGCTTCGGCGGCGGCTTTCTGCGCGGCGGTTGAGGACCTCCCAGCCATAACCCAGTAAAACAAAAAAAACAAAACAATAAACAAAAAAAACAAAAACAAAAACAAAAATCGAAGCTTTGTAGTTGGTTTGGCTGGCGAGAAAGGAGAGGAAAAGTCCGATTCCGGAGAAGAGAAGAGGAGAGAAGAAAGAAGTGGAAAGTGAGAATCAAAAAGCAAATGAGGGAGAAGAAGAGAGTTAAAAAAGGAGAGATATTTTTAGTAATAAGTTTTTAGAATATAATGGAGAAGTGGGTACTGGTCAACATGAACGATGAAGAGAGAGAGAGAGAGAGAGAGAGAGAGAGTCAAAGGTTGAGTGCTTCTGGTGCTGGGTGGCGTGCGGCTATAGACTTCTCCGAAGCTGCCCCTCTCTCCTCTCTCTCTCTCTCTCTCCTCTCTTTCTCTCTCCACTGCATGGCAATTGTCATCTCTTCATCTTCATCTATTCTACTCTCTCTCTCTCTCCTCTTTCTCTCTCTTATTTTTTGCATTTTTGCTTTTGGATTGTTTTTTCTTTTCTTTTCTTTTCTTTTCTTTTTTAAATCATATTATTGTTGTTCGTGACTTTTATTTTTAATTTTTTTTAATTAGGCCTCTTGATGTGGTTTGTACTACATGTGACTTGGTAGTTGGGGGTCAAAGAGCGGGAAGAACAGGACAATACCCAGCATACTTTCTCTGCCCCTACTATTTTGTAAATTTACCTGTTGCTCCCTAAACTTTGATTTTAATGGAAGTTTCTCCCTAAACTTTGATTTTTTTTAATATATAAGTTATACTTCAAAATTGATGGCAGTTAAGCCTCCGTTTGGTGTTACGGTTGGAGTTGAAATTTTTAAGTTGGAATTGATTGACTTTTTAAAAACTAGTTATAATTTTTGTTGATTTTTGAGAAAAAGATAAAACTGAGATGAAAAATTTAAGTTTGAGTTGATTTACCAAACGTAGCCTAAATTTTTATAGAAACACCCTCGTAAATGTTCATTCGAAGGGCACAAACAAGAATTTTGAGATGATGTCGAAACATGACAAATCCCATGTGTGAAATTTTTTTTTTTTTAAATGAAAATTTTAAACGGCAAGATCGATTTGAAATGCTATACAAGACTTTATTTTTTGAGTGTGGCTTTTTAAATTTTAAAATTTTGGGAACGAACTTTATTAATTTGGGGAAGAAAGAAATAGAGGTAGAAGGTAGAACCATCAAAAAAACCATTTGGATGGTTCAAAATTGGTGGGGGAAGAAAAAACAAGCTGTAGTTCCAATAGTTATTACTTACTGCTTATATCGTAGGATATATTTGTGAGCCGTGTTCAACAATATTGTTATCTATTTATTTTATTTGGCTTATTTCCTTCCCTTTGTTGGAGAAAGATAGAGAAAGTAAAACAATAGTCACGAGGAGCAGACGGCACCTAATGCAAGCAAGGGACTTTATCGTCGCCCAGAATTTAGGATGATAAAAGAGGCTTTTTTTTTTTTTTAAAGATACTTGCCGAACCATTTGACTAATCTGCTGTGGCTGACCAAACCCTTTCTTTCTTAAGATAATAGTGCAAAACAGTTGACCAATCTCTTGCCCCTTATATATATATATATATATATATATATATATATTATCAGAAGAACCAAACTCTGTTAGTTGCTCAACGTGAAATTTTATTTTTTTAAGAAAAAAAAGAGCCGGTTTCAAGAAACATATGGGTAAAAGCGGCTGGCTTCTATGACTTCTGATGAACTTTCCTTTTTTGCCACAAATTTGAAAGATTAATGTGGCATGCATCACTATCATTGACGGATTCATCCGTAATTGCATATTTCGAACGCATTTTTATGTGAACATTACATAACAAACATGCAATTGGCAAAATATCACTCTCTCTCTCTAATAAGCAAACCACACTGAAATTACGCTGGAAACTTTATGATCACAAGCTTCTTATGCTTTTCTTTAAGATTTAATGATGTGTTCTTTTACAACAAAATCTACAAGCTACAAAGTTTCACATACCATCACAATACCTCTTTTTCGAGTTTCAACACTGCCATGAACGCTTCTTGAGGAACATCAACTTTACCGATCGCCTTCATCCTTTTCTTTCCTTCAGCCTAAAGATAACAGAAATGACATTAAATCGATCGTGCACGAAACTAACAACTCTCTTTTTCGTGATTCACTAGATCGGAGAGAAGAAAACTAGCATTGGAGTTCCATGGACTGGGCAATATACATACTTCCACTAAGAGAATTTTATACACTTAAAAGGAGCTTCTGCAATCTCACCAAAATTCAATTCCTGAACAGACGTATATTTTAGCAAGTGTGTACCTGTTTTTTAAGCAACTTCTTTTTCCTCGTAATATCTCCACCTAAACGAGTGAGAAAGAGAAAACATCAGTGATAAGAGAAAGCTTTCTAGAAATACCACTTTCCAAAGTGAGAGTCAATTTCTCACCATAGCATTTGGCTAAAACATCCTTCCTGATTGCTGATAATGCCTCACTAGCTATCACTTTGTTTCCTATGCATGCCTGTCGTGGATACACCACACAAAGTTACAACCATGTCGGTTGAGCACTCGCTAACTGATGAAAATGGGACTTTAAGATGGTAAAGAAAAGTGGAGCAACATGTTCTTCATATTTAAAAAAACGGTATTTAGAACCATAAAACTCTTGAAGGGTAACCCAGCAAAAGTTGAATGAAGACTTACTTGAATTGGTACTTTAAACATTTGTCGTGGTATAAGCTCCTTCAGCTTTTGTGTCAAAGCCCTTCCAACACCATATGCCTTAAAACAAAAAAAAACAAAAACAAAAAAAAAAAAAGAAGAAGAAAAACATTTAAGCAAGCGAAAATTACACGAGATATTTTTTTTTCTTGGTCCATTCTTCATTTTTTTTTCTTTGGGGTTCATACACTACTTCTGTACTTTGACGTCCATGCTTCCTTGATGAAAAGTTTTATTTTATAAAACGTTTTGTCTGACACCCACCATTGTTAAATATTGTTCCTTGATATCTTTCGGAGAGTTCAAGTACAAACTAGTATGAAAAGCATGAGCCATTCATAGCTCAAGAGTACCTTATCCTTGTGAACAATAGTAGCTAATGGTTCGACACGATCACCGTTAATCTGAATGTCAAGTTTTATCAGATCACTTTCCTTGTACCTGAAGTCAATTTGACACACGGGTTATAACTGAAAGTGCATTATTTTCGTTACAATCTATGCACAAAAGGAACAAAACAGGTCTCCAGTACGAACGGCAATAAAGAAGTATTCTCCGGTTAAATTGACTAGGCATCCTCTTTTTAATTTCTTATTGTCTCTTTTCATCTAAGAAGCTGCATCAACTATTGTAATTTTGTACTGGTTATAGCTCCGATGTTTAAAAATAAACATTTCTGCACTTCAACTTTAGTATGCAACTGCCACAAAGAAAAATATGATTCAAATGACTTGCTCCATGAAACTGGGGAATTCTTCTGGGAAGTTAAAATTATTTGTAACACACACACAAATGCTATTGTACTTTTGATTGCTTATTTAACTTTCTCTAAGATGACGTTAGTTGCCCAGATGTGGCATAAATTGCATGACTAATTCAAATCTTGATGATTTGCGATGATAGGAGCATCACGAAGCTGCATTTATTGTTTATGTGAGATAAAGTCGTGCATGTACCCGACAAATGTGTACTCCATGCTGGCATAACCTTTACTTCTGGATTTCAGCTGGTCAAAGAAATCACCAACCATCTGTAAACGAAGAAAGAAAAGGGGAGACGTGAAACTGTTAACAGAGTTTACAAGTTACTTGAGCAATTCAAGTTGACTACAGGGCAGGGAAAAGAACCTCTGCTAGGGGTAATTCGTACGTAATTGATGCCCTATTCTCAGTAATAAATTTCATCTCTTTAATATCTCCCCTTCTATCTTGAGCCAATTCCATGATTGAGCCAATATAATCTTTGGGTGTAAGCATCTCAATCTATAAGATTTAACGCTACCAAGCATCAGGGAAACATAAATGGTTGAAAACTATGCTTCATCATGAACTACAAACAACAAAAGCAGGCATATAATATTTCAAGGTAAAAGTACCTTGACATAAGGCTCTTCAATTGACGTCCTTTTTCCAGGTTCAGGAAGTACAGATGGGTTTGAGCACTCCACCTTCAAGAAATTCAAGAAAAAAATAGACCAATGATATAACATGACATTATGCAAAATACTGAAGGCAATTCAATAGCAACCTCTGTAAATAAAATCAACAATATCGATACGACTATGGACAAGTCGATTCGTTTTCGAAAGAAAATAAATGAGTTTAGGATTGAGAAGAAATTACAGTATCACCATTTACACAGTTCACTCTGTACACAACACTTGGAGCAGTAGTTATCAGACTCAAATTGTATTCTCTCTCAAGCCTTTCCTGTAAAGTAGAACAGCGTGTAACTCATAAGGATAAATTCGAGATAGTGTTTCCATCACATGCAAAAGGGGAAAAAGATCAGCAATGGTGTGGCCAAGAGCTAAGCCCACGTCTAAATCTTTTAGTATACAGAAGGTGGTAGAATCAGAGAATACCTGAACAATTTCCATGTGTAGAAGACCCAAGAACCCACATCTAAAGCCAAAACCCATAGCACTTGAGGTCTCAGGCTCAAACTGCAAGTGAAAGATTTATGAGGAGCAAATATTTTGTTGTTATTCGTCAAAATCCCTAGCTATTTAGTATATAAAAAGCAATGAGAAAGCTGCATGATTTATAATTCGGCATATTAAGTATGTTATATACGCAAGGAAAGGATAACATCGAAATAGAATAGCAGGCATTGCTGCAATTTACCCTCACATGCAATACGAAAGATCAAAACCCCACCTTAAGCTCCTGATTGTAACACATCATTTACCATTCAAAACATAACAATTTAAATAAAAGTTAACCTAAAAAAAAGGCCGTTGCAGGAAATGCAGATGAAGGATCCAATCCAATACACAAGTAGGTAGAAGTATTGACCCTTTTTTTTTTTTTTTTTTTGGGGTCCAAAAAATGCCAAAACTCATAATATCTCAGTATGCCACTAATCTTTCCAACCTTCAAAGCAGCATCATTAAGTTGCAGTTTCTCCAGTGCATCACGTAATTCAGGGAACCTGCCAGTAAGGTATACAGGATTGAACAACAGTGACGACATAAGAAAACACAAAAATCTATCCATAAGATTAATTAATATAAAAATTCCAAGAGAACACTACTGGTCTGCATCAACAGGAAACAAGCCGCAGAACACCATCGGTGTGGCTTCCTCATATCCAGGCAACAAGTCTTCTGCCCTTCTAACATAATGGGTGATAGTGTCCCCGACCCGTGCATCAGCCACTGATCTTATAGAAGCTGAAAGATAGCCAACCTGAGAAGCAACAAGATAGTGTGCAAAAACCAAGTAAAACTTCATGGGCGTGCCTCCTTTAAAGTCACTTAAACGATGCAGATTTAAATGTTCCCTATTTGCTTTCAGATTAAGTCAATCTCCAAAGTCCAACCACCATGCCATTTGTTCTAAATTTCAACTCTTCACACAATTTCTCTTTCTCGACCAATTGTAGTAAATATTGGGACCAAGTGAGTTTATGTATGCATGTCCATGTCTAAGCGTGCTTGTTTATACAAGAATGTGCATGTGCATTTGTACGCGACAGAGAGATCAAACAAAAACCACAAAAAACAAAAAACAAAACAAAACAAGATCTGAAAAGTATTTTAGAACAGTCCCAAGCAGTTGAGCAATATAAACACCATGAGGAACATTACCTCACCGGCATATAATTCTTCAACTTGTAACTGATTGGGGGAGAATACTCCAATTTCATCAGCATAGTAGTCCTGTTGTCTAAGAAAAGGACGTTAAAGTATGTCCTAAACGTCAACTACTTGAGAAGAAAAAATTGAAATAAGCACGAATGAGTAATATTATAAAATTTACAAGGAGGAGCAATCCTTTTTGCACTGTAATCGAGGGAAAAATTAATAGAAAACATATTTTTACCTTGTCACTGGCCATAAAATAAATTCTGTCCCCTTTTTTTATCTTCCCATCAACAACTCGAAAATATACAATGACACCTCTATATGGATCGTAGTAACTGCAAAAGATTCAAAAACAATACATTGAGATTAATTAAAAGATCACATTCCAAATTTAATAAAGTGTGGTACAATAAAGTCAATTATCAAGAGACTAGATTACTAAAAGATCGAGTTTGAATGACGACAGCAGGGCCAAATCAAATACCTATCGAATATTAAAGCTCTTAATGGCTTATCAGCAGTATCGTTAGGTGGGGGAATCCTCTCAACAATTGCATCTAAAATTTCACTTATACCAATACCCTCCTACACAAGAAAAGCATTACCAAATAAACATATTCACAGCAAGAACTACTGAAATTCTTCAGTGCAATTTCCCAGTAGATGCATGTGACGAAGTTCGTTTAGTAGAAAAAATGACAAAGGAACTAACCTTTGCAGAGCAGCGTATTGCATTGCTACAGTCTAAACCAACGATCTAAGATTCGGGGGAAAAAAAGAGTGAGACTTAATGATTAACCAACAAGAAGTAAAACAGAAGCCACATAAGCACTAGATATATTCATGCAACAACCTCCTCAATTTCCCTCATAACCAGCTCTGGTTCAGCACCCGGAAGATCTATTTTGTTCAAAACCTGTAAGAAGCAGAGTTGTTATGTCACTGGTTTCATGAAATATAACTATCAACTGAAGGAGGAGAAAAAAGTAATCTTCGATAACATCAAATACAAGAAGATAACAAAATGAAACTTACAGGAATAATTTCTAGGTTGTTTTCCAGCGCCAAATAAACATTGGCCAGCGTTTGGGCTTCCACTCCCTACAAAATTACAACTCCAAACTCGTTAGAGGTGATAAATGACAAATCCAAAGAAAAAAGGTACATGAAAGATTGATTGAAAAAAGTCACCTGGGAAGCATCTACAACAAGGAGAGCACCCTCACAGGCAGCAAGAGATCGAGAAACCTAACACACAGACCAATTTTGTGAGGAAAATAGTAATTGGTAAATGCTTTTCAACACGACTCCAAGACCATGAACCAGTTAGTGCACATCAAAAATAATAAAACAATTCATCATATCAAAAGTAACAAAAATGCGTGGCATATATTGCACACACCTCATAAGAGAAATCGACATGCCCCGGAGTATCAATTAAGTTGAGACAGTAGGACTCGTTTTTTAACATGTAACGCATCCGAGCTGCCTGCCGCCAACATCAATACGAGCAATGAGTGACCAATGTTAAGACAACTGATTAGTTATGCAGATTGTTCTCTAATGTGTAATTAGTTAAAGCTGTTAGCTAACCTGGAGTTTGATAGTGATGCCACGCTCTCTCTCCAAGTCCATGTTATCAAGAAACTGATCCTTCATCTCACGCTTCTGGACAGTCCCCGTCATTTGCAGCAACTTATCCGCCAGAGTCGACTTCCCGTGATCGATATGCGCAATTATACAGAAATTCCTGATATTCGAAATCGGAACCTACCAAAAAAAAAAAACAGCAATGATAAAATAACTAGAAAAGAAAAAAAAAAAAAAAAAACAAGCAAACAAACAATTTCGCAGGGAAACGAAGAACCTTCAAAAGACGGTCGTGGCCAACTTGAGCGGCGAAATCGAGATCGGAGAAGGCAGTTCCGGAAGCAGAAGCCTGGCAAGAGATGGGGAAGGTGGGAGGCCGGAGACTGGAGGAGTGAGAAAGAGTAGTAGAGAGAGAAAGCGGAAAGGGAGAGAATTGAGAGAAGAGAGAGGAGGTGGTGGTGGTGGTTCTTCTGGAGTGGTGGTGGTGAAGGAAAGTGGATACAAGAATCGCCTGAGAAGAGAGATTGGCCGCCATATTTATTTTTTATTTTTAATTTTTTGAAGCTGGGAGAAATGAGTCTGTCGCTGAAGAAGAGAACTGAGAGAGAAGAGAGACGAGAGTGGATTTGCAGCCACAAAACCATATGTAGCGGGTAAGCGAGTAGCGGGTAAGCGAGTAGCGGGAACCCTGACGCGGCAGTGAGTGAGTGACTGGCACCTCTCCTCTTCTATTGACTGTATTGGGTTGGGCTCTTTCATGTGTCTTTCCTACATCTGAACCCACTTACCAAAGCCCGCCTGCTCTTGGCAGCCCGGTACGCATGAAGCTGGCTAAAATGGTAGTCCATAAAAAATCCACCTCAAGGGAAGAGCGTACAAATTAGCTAAGGCGGTTCGATCTTCTCCTTCAAGACTTTCCTTCTTAAGAATAAAACTTTTTGACCGTCCCATTTGTTTTGGATACATCAAAAATTAATAAAATTTACTGCACCTTATTTTCTTTTACAAAACTTTTCAAAACAACGTAATAAAAAAAAACTCCTTTCCTTCCGGCGGCCCCTCATCCCTCCGGCAGCCCCATCCACGACCACCCCGCCACCTTTCCTTTCCTCGGCCGACGGCACCAACCAACCCATCGCCCACATTGGGAGCTCGCCGGCCTCGCGAGCCACTCACCGCCGAATCACAAGCGCGTCGGCCTCGCGAGTCACCCTTCACCCAATCGCGAGCTCGCCGGCCTCGCGAGTCACCCATCGCCCCATCGCGAGCTCGCCGGCCCGAGTCCGAAGGAGTGTAGACTTGTCGCGGCGGCCGACTCGAGCTAGTTCGTTAGATCTAGCTTTCGGTTATGGATTTCGTGGGTGTTGGTGACACTCACATCGCTAGGTCGGATCCGGGTGGTGCTGGGTTGGAGATGGTGGTCGGCATCAGTCCGAGCTCCTTATAACGCGAGTGGCCGCCGTCCATGATGGATAATCTGAATAACTGGAGCCTGTCGAAGAAATTTATCAGATTAATTGGAGCCTGTCGAGACCTCGCACAAGCCAATTCGTTCAGAATTCCCATCCGCATAATTCTAACCCAAATCCAAATGCCCTCTCCGCCGCCCAAACGAGAAAAAGAAAAAAAAAAAAACTCTTGCAAAACAAGATCGTGATAGTTATTAAACTTAATCGCAGAAACACGAGAAGATCATCGGAAATTTCAAGATCCAAAAAGAACGACCAAGACTACTTGTTTAGAAATACGACGATTGAGATTATGATTGAAACTATCAACTCAATGACTCCTTGCTTTCATCGCCGGCCACTGGATCTGAGGGCGACCCACGGTTACGACGGCGTGAACACTTTCTTTGGCTCCGACAAGTCGTTAGATGCGACGGCGCCGACGACCAGACGAAGGTCGGCATCCTTGAGCAGCAGCAGTTCCCCTGAGCAACAGAGGGTTTTTTTTTTTTTTTTTTCCTTTAATTTCAAGTGTGATCGTTTGTTTCAATTCTACAATGATAGTCAAAAATTTTGACCCAATTGATGGGGTAAAATTGGAAGATTCCATTGTAGAATTGGCCCTTCATAAGTTGAGTGTGACAAATATTCATTATTATCTCAAGTGAAATTGTAATTCAACTAAGAGGTTATTTTAAGTATATGATTCTCTATAAATAAATATAAAAAGCTATTGTTTTTACATAAAAATGTTGAAATAAACTTGCATGAGGCCGCCAAACCATATATGTTAGAGTAACATGTGTACACCCTTTTTATGGACAATTTTCAGTACCCTTTGAATGATTTAAAAAGCCCGTATAACATTCGTTATGTTAAAAGCCGTTAGGCCAATGCAATAGTACTCGTGGGCATGAGTATGACTAATGAATTCGTTCTAACTGGGGGCTCTCCACTTGGGATTCTCTCTCTGCAATTGGGTGGGTTATAACTATTTTTGTTATACAGGTGGATAATATTAACAAATATTTAAATTTTTTTTTTAAAAAAAAACAACATTTATTTAGAAAACCAAAATTCAAAATTTTATGTAAAATTATAAGATATTAAAAGAACTAAATAAATACATAAATTGATATGTTTTCTTCAATATAATTACTTATAATAATATTGAATAAATGTGTAGGATAATGGAAGTGATATAAAAAACTTAATTCAACATATTTTTACAGTCTCATGGTATTTTATAAGCATAATTTATGTATTTATTAACCCAATACAACATGTAGTTAACTTTTATTCAAAAATTAATTTTCTTTCATTTGAAATGAAACGAAATTTCTTCGAAGGTTATCATAAATTACAATTTTGATATCTTCCGTCATTGAAACAACAATCACACGTAATTAAAACCATCGAAAGATTCGCATTTACACACCCTTTTCGTGATCTACAAGTGATAGAACCTTTTAAAAATCGGTGTTTGCATGTAGAAAAAGACTAAAATCATAATTAATGATAAGTTTATGGGAAAGTATTGTTTTATATTCAGATGTGGGGATGAAAATAAGATAAGTAATAAAAAAAATAAAGATTTATGGATATTATCACATAAATTTTTAGATATTTACGATAGAAATTTGCGAAAAAATAAAGGTCGAAATGTGTAATTTTCAAATCGTGGATGGAAATGTTTTTGATAGAATTCGAGGGGAGTAAAAATCTGAAAATGCGATATGGATTGGATACCGAATACCAAATACGGCAGTGGTGAAGGCAGTGACAGCACACTTCCCTAGAAAACCATTAACCAACCAAAAGGTCCAAAACCAAAAATAAATAAAAATAAATAAAAAAACCCCCAAATCCACAGTGAGCGGGAGACTAGAGAGTCCCAGGTGGCAACTTTATTCTGCTTTCTCTCATTTTATATCTCTTTATTTTATTTATTTATTTATTTATTTTTATGTTTTTCAATTTGTATTTTTGGAGGGGGGGTTGAGTAAGTAGGTGCTATTTTGGGTTTGGGTGTTTTGCCTTTTCCTCTTCTCCTCCTCATCCTCCTCAGCAAAAGCAATAGTTATTGACTACTACTACTCACTCATCTCCTCTCTGTCTCTCTCTCTCTCTCTCTTTCATTTTCTCTCTTTTCTTTCCCATTTCCATTCTTCATTCATTCTTTCTTTCTTTCTTGCTCTCAGCTCTCCCATTCACTATTTTCCTTTCCGGATCCACGGACCAAACCTGAGTTCCCGCCGGAAATGCCGCAGCCGCCGCATTCTCCGGCGTAATCTCGGCCCAAACATGCAGGAGACGCTACTCACCTTCTCCGGCGAAGACATCACCACAACCACCACCACCTCCTCCAAGAAGAAGAAGAAGAAGTCTCTGCCGCTGCCTCACCCGCAGCCGCAAGGCAGGGACATCGACATCGAGTTCCTCCTCCCGCCGCCGCCTTGCGTGGTGGTCGGCGGCCGGAGCCACCGATCTCACTCGGCGTTGCGGCGCGTGGCTCCCACGCTCTCCGTCGACGGCGCGTGCTCCTCCACTGTCGAGAAGGTGCTTCCGAACGGGGACATCTACACGGGGACGTTCTCGGGCAACGTGCCGCACGGGAGCGGCAAGTATCTTTGGTCGGACGGGTGTATGTACGAGGGAGAATGGCGGAAGGGAAAGGCCTCAGGGAGAGGCAAGTTCTCCTGGCCCTCCGGCGCCACCTACGAGGGCGACTTCAAGTCCGGCCGTATGGACGGCTTCGGCACCTTCACCGGCACTTACGGCGACACCTACAAGGGCTTCTGGGTCTCCGACCGCAAGCACGGCTACGGCGAGAAGCGCTACGCCAATGGCGATCTCTACCAGGGCGAGTGGCGCTGCAACCTCCAGGTAACCACGGAACTAATTATCTCCGATGTTTCTGTTCATAAGGATGACCTAGGTTGTTCTTCAAATCGAACCCGCCGTTATACATTCTTAGATTTTAATATTGTTTTTCCTGTACAATGACCGCATGAAAAGTTCTCTGTGAGGTTTGCCGGCATTTCTGGATATTTTCGTGGATATTGATATTTTCGTCTTCGCCTCTCAGGACGGTCGCGGCCGGTATGTGTGGAGCAGCAACGGCAACGAGTACGACGGCGAGTGGCGGAGTGGCACAATTTGGGGGGAAGGCGTTTTGATTTGGGGAAATGGAAACCGGTTTGAAGGGTACTGGGAGAATGGAGTCCCCAAGGGGAAGGGCACCTTCACTTGGTCCGACAATGGCGGTTTTTCCGGTGAAGATGAGCACCTGTACAATCACAAGTCCGGGTTTGAGGCAGCTTGGAAGAGGTCGTCGGTGGACGGGACGAAGCCCGTGAGCTTACCTCGGATTTGCATATGGGAGCTGGACGGGGAAGCCGGGGACATTACTTGCGACATTGTGGATAATGTGGAGGCTTCCATGTTTTACAAGGATGGTAGAGAGTCTTACTCTGAACCTCCGAAGCTGCAAAACAAGAGTCCCTGTAGCTCAACAGATTGCGAGGTCAAGAAGCCTGGTCATACCATCTCTAAAGGCCATAAGAACTACGACTTAATGCTTAATCTCCAACTGGGTATCAGGTAATTTTTTACTTTATCCTCTGCTGGTTGAGCCCTGGTTCGATGCTTAGGCCTTGTTTAGTAGTACGAGGGAAAGGTGGAAGGGAGTTTAGCAGATGGATTTTAATCTGCAACTAGCTTTTGAGTACTTTTATCTTGTTATTCTTTTTCGTTTTTGTTGGATATTCACTCATTCTATTCTTGTTAATTGAAGGTACACTGTTGGAAAGCACGCTTCCATACTACGAGAACTCAGGGCTGGAGATTTTGACCCCAATGAGAAGTTTTGGTCAAGGTTTCCGCCAGAAGGCTCTAAGTTCACACCGCCGCATCAGTCTGTGGACTTCAGATGGAAGGATTATTGTCCAATGGTGTTCAGGTAATTCATTCTATACATTCTTCTCAATGCCAAGTTTTTGGAATTTCTTGCATCAATAGCAGTTTGCTGAAAGTTGTTGATTTCGGGTTCCCACAAGTGTTGGGACTTTAATGCAGTAGTCTTGTTATTTTCACTAAGTGGGTAACACTGTAACTGATTTATTTCACATTTAGACATTTGCGGGAATTGTTTGCGATAGATCCTGCTGATTACATGCTAGCCATTTGCGGAAATGATGCTCTTAGAGAGTTCTCTTCTCCGGGAAAGAGTGGAAGCTTCTTTTACCTGACCCAAGATGAGCGTTTCATGATAAAAACCGTGAAGAAATCTGAAGTCAAGGTTGGTTGCTCTTCCCTTTGGCTTTTTATTCCATTAGATGTGAAAAGAAAACAAATCAACCGAGGAAGAACAGATGCAATGTAGTTATGAACATGAGAGTCACCATCTTTTTTTTTTTTCTTCTTGTTTCGTTGGCATATTGATTGGTTTTTGCCGTTGGTTAATGGTATACCTTGTTCAGGTGCTTATAAGGATGCTTCCAAGTTACTACCAACATGTTTTCCAGTATAAGAACTCTTTGGTAACAAAGTTTTTCGGAGTTCATTGCGTAAAGCCGGTGGGAGGTCAGAAGGTATAATTTGGCCAATTAGTTTTCTACTTCAAGTGCTCTTTTTACCAATTGCTAAGCAGTTTCTAATTTATCTTGGTATGTAACGCAAACCAGACGCGTTTCATCGTGATGGGCAACTTATTTTGTTCAGAGTACCGCATCCATAGACGATTTGATCTCAAAGGGTCTTCCTATGGTCGTATAACTGATAAACCTGAAGGGGAAATTGACGAAACTACCACGCTTAAGGACCTCGATCTAAATTTTGTGTTCCGCCTGGAAAGGTCATGGTTTCAAGAACTAATCTGGTATGTGATTTTGAAGCATTTTACTTTAATCATTCTCTTGATACCTGTTCATATTCCTGCTTAGTTATCATATTCTTGAAAACATGATCTATCGAGCTACTTTAATTTAGGCAAATTGAAAGAGACTGTGAGTTCCTGGAAGCAGAGAGAATAATGGACTACAGTCTTCTGATTGGTCTTCACTTCCGCGGCAATTATTCATCGGATGAAATGAAGATGTCACCGTTCAATATGCTTTCTGGTGAGCTAGCTTAATTTCCCAAATCATGTGTTTAGTAGCAAACCTCGGTAGAACTAGAAAATTTATCAGAAGGTACTAAAGAAAATAACTTCTTGATGATTTTCATCAGGAAACACAGAGGTGAACCATGACGAGGCGTTTACACGGGGTTATAACAAAAGTAACGAAGAGCTGCAGGAGATGGAGTGGGTTCTTGTAGGCCGGTATGTCTCATTTTCTTTGATAACTGATTCTGATTCTTTTTATTATTATGTTGACTAAGTGATATAAATTATATGGTTTGACAAGTAGTTGGAAGGAGCAAACATTGGACGGGAGGGAATGTAGAGTGATTTCGTGTTTGTTAAAAAAATAAAATAAAATAAAAGGATTACATAATGTATACTAAGGAAGGGAAAAACTAAAAAAAATAAAATCATTTGTTATGAACTGGGAATTTCTAATTTTTATTCGACAAAAAGTGCTGGTCAACTTTAGAAGGTAGATAGTTTAATTTGATCAATATTTATCTATCTGTCATTATCAATCAACGATCTTGTAGGTTGGGCCCCATTAACCGGCATCTCCTTTACTACTATGCGCCGTGCCCACATGTTCATGTTTGGTGCCAATGGACCCCCAACTATCAAATATCAATCCCCCTAGAAAACAAATTTCATCCTTTCCTTCCTATAAATGATTGGTTTGATGATGACTTCTCTATCTCTTTTTTTTCTTTATTTTTTTTTTCCTCCTTTAAATCGGGAAGTCTTGGATTTAGAAAGATGTTGGGCACGTCGTAGAGGAAGCACCCGCAACACGGAATCAGTATTTTCACTCCTAAAATTATCTAGGCATGCATGCACATGGTCGAATATTCACAATTCAAAAAACAAGCAAGCTGTTTTTTGTATTTCAGAGCATATATTTTAAATAATAAATAAATTCGTCTGCACTTGAACTTGTTGGGTTCATTTCATCAACTTGAAAGTGGGACTTTGAATTGGGGTGCAAAGTTTTGGTTGGTCATGTTTTGCAGGACAACAGGCTCTCGTGGGTCTGTCGTGGATTTTTTTGGATAGAAACAAAAGTCACTTTATCAAGTTCTTAAACTCAATTATAATGTCTTATGCTGATTGGTAGAACCGACAAGGAATCTCACTTATTTGCTGACTACCTGATGCATCATAAAATTTTCCTAATTCAATTTTATGATGCTACCAAGAAAAACCATGACATGGGTTCTAGTCTTGTAATGGTTTTGTGAACATTATGCCCAACATTGAGTTAATTGCCATGTGACAGTTCTCTTTTGCTGATACACGAACATAGATATAGCAGTGCTCAAACTGATCATTGAACTCCTATGTTTGGTTGTAATAATTTGCAGGGGGCCACTGATACGGTTAGGGGCGAACATGCCAGCCAGGGCAGAGAGAGTGTCAAAGTCGGTGTTGGACCCGAACACTGGAGGCGGGGGAGGGGGAGGAGGAGGAGGAGGAAGTGGAGGTGGAAGTGGAAGTAGCAATTCAACCCCGTCGCGGAATGGCAGTGAGATCTTTGACGTAATACTATACTTTGGTATCATTGACATTCTCCAAGATTATGATATAACGAAAAAATTAGAACATGCGTACAAGTCGTTGCAAGTGGATCCCACTTCCATCTCGGCGGTGGATCCCAAGCTCTACTCCAAAAGGTTCAGGGATTTCATTCATAGAATCTTTGTGGAGGATATTACTAGTACTGACTCGTAATGGTATTTTACAAGATTGGATTGGAGATGCCAAAATTGAAACACAAACCAAACCAAACCAAACCCAACCCCCCACCTCAAGTGTTGAAGAATCTCAAGGGCTCCACAAAATTCCACTGTCACTGCAGCAGGAGGCCTGGTACTTTGTGTATCAAAATATGTGAATGTCTCTCTAGTCTCTACTGACGGGGTTCTTTTGCTGATGGGTCTTTATTTTATTTTCATCATTTTATTGTATTTTATTTTATTTTAGTTTTCAGAAAGCAGCCATGGTGAACTGTAAGAGGACGTGGGTAGTTCGAGCTTTGTATAGCAAGAGGAGGGTATTGGCAGGTGACTTTTTTTTTTTTTTTTTGATCGAGGGTTTTCAGGGGTGAGATAATTCGAGGAAAGTTGGGTTTTTTTTTTTTTTTTTTGGTTTTTTTTTGGGGGTGGGTTGGGAATTTTTGAGCGTCAGGCCAGGAGGCAAGAGTATAGAAGATTTGAGATGCTTCCTGTTTGTTTGGGGGGTAGTATTTGGGCGACAAATGATGGTGGGGGAGATTGGTTGGGGAAGAGAGGAGGGGATAGAAGAATAACAACTGTACAGTCAAAAAAGATAAGATGGACAATCGAACGAATTGGAATTGAACTATTTTTTTTGTTCTTCATTTTTTATTTATTTATTCTTTTATTATCCTTTTTGAAAAGAAAAAAAATAAATGTTGAGTTGGCTATGTCATTGAGGAATTCAAAAAGATGTTTTCCTGGTGGGCAAGAAAGAAAGAAAAAGCAGCAAAGATTACCTTGGGGTTGGGGTTGGGGTTGGGGTTGGGATTGTGGTTCTCTCTCTCTCTCTCTCTTTTGCATTCATATTATATGGGTTTTTTTTTTTTTTTTTTTTTTGGGAGCAAGACATGAAAAGAAGAGAAAGAAAGATGGGGATGTTTCACTGAGTCGTGTTTTTAGCTTTGTCTCAGGGCTCTCTTTTTCTGCTCTCAAGCTTCTCTTTTTCCATTTGGCTTTTGAAAGTTTTGAACAGTGGGGAATGGCTTACAAAAAATCAACACAATTTGTCTATCTTCTTTTGGCTTCTTTTGAACAATGCGACCCGATAAAAAAAAAAGAAAAAAAGAAAAAGAAAGAGCAAATAGAAATGGGAATGTGGTGACAAAGGCAACCTCCTAAGTCCTACCTAACGTGTTCTTTTTTGCCACGTCTACACTTTGAATGTCGGGATCCCAATTCAAAAATTTTCTCACGTCTCTATCCTCCCTCCTCACTGATTGGTCATCATTTCACTCCTTTTTCGACGACATTCATACGTAGCAATTTTTCTTTTTTTGCTCTTTTTTATATTTTAGGGGGGAAGGGCGGTATATACATAACAAAACTCTTAATGATAAAAATAAATAAATAATAAAATAAAATTAGGGAAATTAAAAAAAAATTTAAGATGAAATTTTTGGATTACACACAACAAGATGATAAAAGCGAACCTTGGAGAATCTTAGGAATAACTGTTATCACATACTAGTACTACCAACCCTTTTCTAAAATCAAATAATTAAACGTTATGCAATAATGTCAAGACCATTCAGTAGTAGGACGAATGCTAAAGGCGTCGGATCTATTATGCACTGTCCGAAGATATATATATATTTATATATTTATATATATGTATGTATTTATACATATGTATGTATTTATACATATGTACATACGCTTAGATGATACTACAGAGTAAGGCTGGTAATATGGGTAGCGACACGATGACGCGAATTTCACGGATTCGGGTTGGGGAAAAATATGGGTCGGGTCAAATTCAGGTGACCTGAATTGGACACGGGAAAAAATTGATCGCGTTCAGATTGGACCTGTAGAACCCGAACACGACCCGGGTCCAACCCAAAAAAAATTTTGATATGCTTTTTTTAAATAAATAAATAAAAACCCCTAAAACCCCTTTACCTTTAGTCTTTATATTTGTCTATTAGAACTCGGTATTTTGTTGGTGTTATGTTGTTTGAATTTAAACTTTTTTATGTTTGTATTTGGATTTGTGGACTTTATTGTGATGTTTGTATTGTAATAGGACTTTGCCTAACTATGATTTGTGAACTTTGCATTTAAGTTGGAAGTTTAATTCTATGATTTTGTATTTGAAAACAAACCTTAAAACTTATTGTTTTGTCAATGGTATGTTCTTGTTGAAAGTAAATTATTATTCATTTTTTATGAATTTGAGATATAATTTTGCTTAAATTGAATTAGTTTTTGTGTCAAATTGAAGTTGTGGGTTCAATTTGGTCCAATTCGAGTTGCGGTTTCAATTTGGGTCAAATTCGTGTCGCAGGTTCAGTTAGTGTAGCAGGTTTAGTTTGTGTCGCTAGTTCAGTTCGTGTTGCGTGTCAAGTTCAGTTCGTGTCGTGTCAATCCGTTACGGGTCCGTGTCATGTTCGTGTTGCTGTTTAAAGAAATTTTCATATTACGGATCGTATTCGAGTTGGGAAAGAAAAAAATCGACACGACTCTAACACAATACGAATCTGACACGTGATATGAATTGTCACTCCTACTATAAAGCCTGTAAAACGAAGAAGGAAAAGAAAGAAAAAAATAATGTAATCTTATTAGTAATGATAATACTTGGGATTTTGTTTGGTAATGGTGAAGATGATGATGAAATGTTTTTTTTTTTTTTGGGTAGTTGTTGATGAAGAAAGGTTAGGATGATAGAAATTCAAATCAGGGACAGGAGATTTTTACTGCCAAATCTAAATGACGTGATGGGCACCTCTAGCTAAGCCAAGATACTATGCATAGTATATGCCATATAGGGGTGGGGGTGTAATTTTCATCAAATTTTGATAAAATTTTTACATCTTTATAAATATTACACAAAATGGTTTTTTTAGGTCCGTTTGGTTCTCCATCTCATTTTAAACTAAATTATATTTTTTTTATCATATTTTTTATTTTTTTTAAAAAAGTTTTTTATCTTTTCTAAAAAAATCAACAAAAATTACTATTTAAACTTAAAAATTTTAACTCAATTCAAACTCAATTTATACATCAAACACCCCCTTAATCTTATAAAAAAATTTAAGTAGTGGCTTTCAATCATCTAAAAAAAATTAAATAGTGGTTTTCAATAATACAAAAAAAATAAAATAGTAAAAAAAAAAAATTAATTAGAGGCAAGGGCAGGAATAGGGATAGGAGGATAGGTGCCCCTAGTAGTAGAAAGGGGCTTTCATAGGTGGGCAAGAAGTAGTGCAGCCTACTGTTCGGAATAGAAGTTTTATTCATAGCTGTACACGGTTATCTGTATTTTTTTTTTTTTTTTTTTTTTCAAATTCCAATTCCACAGTCCATACACGCCTCTGCCCCTATTGGCCCCACCCCTTCTCCTGTCCCCTATTCACTGCCAATGTTTCCAGAATATTCAGTTTCCCCTTCTTCCTCTTTAAAATTCAAATAGTTTCCATTTGATTTATTTAGATAAAATTTTTAAATTAGAGTTGATTGATTTTTTAAAAATTAATTATAAATTTTATTATTTAAAAAATAAAAATAAAAATTGAGATGAAAAAAATATAATTTAGTTAAATTTAAATTTAAACACTAAATAAAGTTTTATACCGTAATAATTGTGTAATCAAAAACATATTCTACATAAAAAATAATATTTTAAGTTAAAAATCAAATTAAATAAATGATCTAAATAAATATTTATTCATCTATATCTCTGTATCCAAAATAATCTTCATCCTTGTCTTTGTCTCCGCTTTGTCTCCGCTTAAAAAGAAGCATAAATATGATTGAAATCTTTGTTAGAGTGTCTTATTTTATACTTGACTCAGTCTTCAAATTTTAATCATTAATTCTATTTAAATCTAGATGATTTTTTAAAAGAGTTGTTGTTTTTTTTTAATTAAAATAAAAAAATTAATAGCTTCTGAAAAGGACTCTTCTAAATTGGAATAAAATTTCATAAATTCTGTGCTAACAATTTGATTCATCCGTAATGAAATTGAAAATTAATTTGGGCTATGAACCAACATTAATTGGTCAACTTTCGTGGCAATTGCTTATTGCTTTATGCCTCCCAGCTTACCTTTTATTTTTGGAAGAAAATTATGCTCTATTTTTATCAAATTATATCCCATTTTATCATATACTAATTTCTATTCTACTTTCCAAGTTCATTTGTAGGAACTCCATTTAAATCATTTCACTATATTTCACTTATTTCAATCTCCTTGTCTTTTTTTTAAGATCTAACAGGAAATCATATAAAAACAATTGCAACATAATCTAACTATTTGTGCAAGTAGTTTACGATTAAGGAGCAACGGTCTCTTGTACAGAGAGTAAAATAAATTGACTATAATTATAGTGTATTTTATTGACTCGAATTATTACGTTTATTTGAGTGATATATTTTTTGATGAAAATTTCTCTTCTGCCTATATTATTAAAATTATAAACTAACCTTTATTTTGACGCTTTACCCTCCTATTATACTGTTGAGTAGTGTTATGGACAGTAATTTCAATCCTAATTTTTTGAGAGCCAACTCATGTGTCATATTTTTATTGAAAAATACAATCAATTAATATGACAATAATTTAAACTATTAAAAAAATGACAACTCTCGTATGTCACATAAGTTGATATTTATATATCCTAGCATTTTTTCTATATTAGTACTGTTATTTGTTAAAAATACTGAATTGTCATGTCATGACTCATATAAATTGATTATGGGGCTAGAAGCCACCAGACATAATTTTTTCTTACCAAACTTGGACTATCTAGGTACATTATATGGTTGCCATTTTTCCTGAGTTCCACACTAAGGAAGTCCTCTCAAGTAATTGAGGTTTGAGAGGCACCAAATTCTCAGATGTCCCTTGACCCTCCTCTTCATTTTCAAATCTGTGTCTCCAAATATCATTCAACCTTTCCCTTGGTAATAACTAATAACCTCACATTTGTGGACCTTGCAATTGCAAGCAAATAACTCTTTCATTGACCTCTCCCACATCCCTTCTTCTCTTTAAAACCTAACTAATCTCGTCTTAGCAATTTGGTGCTTTTTTGTTATAATATATAGTTTTGGTGGTAGGACTCTTCCTTGGATTGGGAAGCTAACATGACAAAATTCTCATTTTGTTTTGTTGGGACTTGTTTGCGTGCTCAAATCCCTCCTTCATCATGCAAACCTTACCCAACTATATCCACTAGCGTTGGCACGCCCCACTATTACTTAAACGGCCCAATTTCAGTTGGCCTCAATCATGAACCTGACCCACTTGAATACCTTCTTCAAAGACTCTCATTTCAACATCATGTTGTTTGTCATGCTTGTCTTTGGTCTCCTATTCCATTCCCCAACATTATGAATTTTTCCTCTTTAAGACAATATTATGGTTTATTTTTGGTTTATTAAATGTACTAGAAGTGAAAATTTTGAATATAACTGAAACACTTTTTTTTTTTTTTTTAATAAAAATTTTAACACATTGCAATATGAAAATTTCAAGGGAGGGTACGTGAACTAAGAAAAAATTGTAAAAAAATTTTGTTGATTGGGGTTAAAATACAAGAGAGTCAATGATGAATATATGTACACCTCACTGATTTAATTAATAGTAAGCCCACCTTCCGTGCTTTTAATTTCATTTAATGCCACTTCGGAATTTATTTAATACCAAACTTTTTGCCCCCCCCCCCCCCCCCCCCCCCCCAATTCTAAAAGTTACCATAGCTCTTAAGCCAAAATCAAGCAAGCTAAATGCTTATTTAATGCGTAACCTTTTTGTTACCCCCCATATACTCAAGACATTCTTTCATTTCCAACTGCTTTGTTTATTAATTAATCACATTGATCCACCTCGTTAAAATTACATTTAGGGAAGGTAGAGAAAAAAAAGGAAAGACGCGCATAAAAAAATACAACTACCACATACACACACGCATACATTTGTTACACCATAATTCAAGACTCACTTTTTATTTGTGAGAAGTACCTATTCCTCATCACTCATGGGAGAGGGATAAGCAATGACATTCAACAAGATCATATTCCTTATTGCTCATGGGAGAGGGATAAATAATAAAGTGTGCTTTACTCTGACACCTAGCAGTAGAGACTATTCCCCAAAGGAAGAGGCTGAGCTTAGCCAAGCCGGGGAGGAGTGGATTATATCTCCTCAATGCTCTACGCTGAGGACATTGCGGACGAGGCAAAATGACGACTCAGCAAAATCCATAGAGTTATGGGATTTAAACTAGAGAATATTCAGTGTTTGAAATTTAAGGTCAACAAGCTGCAAACTATTCTCGTATTTGAAATTTAAGGTCAACAAACTGCAGACTATTTTCCACGGATATCTCGGAAGCAATTCAAACAAGTTTACTAGATTTTATTTGTTTATTTAAATTTATTATATTTATCCAAAGAGGGCCTATAAATAAACGCCATTCTCTCTTTTAGAAGGGGACGCTGCTTTTTCTATAGCCAAAGGCAAACACTTGTAATCTCTCTGAAAATAGTGAAACTCCAGCATCAAGAGAGGACGTAACCCAAGAGATTCTGGCGAATCTCTATAAAATTTCTTGCGTTCTCTACTTTTTTGCAGATTTCCTTTTACTATTCATCGTGAGCGCAATATGATGAGGATAATTTCGGGTTGACAAATTTTCACCGTCAACAATATAAATAAGATGAAATTACAATTTAAGATAGACGAAGACATAGAGAAACATACATATAGCAATCACATATTTATTGATAAGGGAACTAAGAGCAAATTAACAAAGTGATTAGAGAAATATATAATAGTAGTAGTAGATTATGAAGTAATAATTAAAAGGGGAGAATAGATATATATATATATATAATTAAGGTAGATGATCATATATATATTTATTGGGGAAGCTTGTTGAGCTTGCAGAAAGCATAGTCCTTGAACATCTTAGACTTGTATTTAGGAGGATTTTGGGGGTTGAGAAGGTTGGGTAAAGGTCCGACCACAAACTCAGGTGGTGGCTCCAAGAATACAGGCCATGACATCCTTGCCTTCTTCTTATCCACTGTCGTTCTGTGCAGCACGCTCTTGTAGTACCCGTTGCTTGCTATCTGTATATACACATACATATGTATAAGTATATATGCACGCACCCCCATGCAAACATGCTGGTTATTCTTATGATCGCTTCTAAAATTAAACAAAGGTTTATTTATTTATTGATTTATTTATTTTTTTAATTTTCAGATCAGTAGCGTCTTTTCACTAATTAACAGAAGATTCATTTATTACTCCAAAACCAAATTAACTGAAAATAATACCCCGGGAGTAATTAATTTTTTTTATTAGTAATTTCATTAGTAATTCTTGGAGTAATTTCACCATTAATTTAAAGTCCATTAATTATCTATACTGAAATATTTATTTACGGAAACTGGTCAATGGCCAGGTTCAATACTTTTGATTTTTTCATTGCTCATTAATTAAACCATCTTCAATATATATATATATATGTACAAAATAAAGTTATCAAAAATAACATGGTTAAGGTTTGTGCTCAAAAACATTCCATTTAATATGCTCTTAGCTTTATCTTCTACTACCGTTCTTCAAGTTAATTTGACTCCGAATCAGCTGTATAGCTAGCACAAAAACAAGTTGTAAGTCCCACCAACTTGCTGCTATCACTTTTGGGGCTGTCCCGTGCGAAACCAAAATTAATTTTAGCATATATACGATCCATATAGTTGAGTTTTTTTTTTTTTTTTTTTTTTTAAGAATTGTTTGATTTTTTTTAAATTAATTAAATTTTTTGTTGAATTTTTAAAAAAATACGAAAATGAGTTGAGCTTTTTAAGTTAGAGTTGTTGTTCCAAACACACAGTTAACTGTTCAAGTATAACTAACAAAATATCAAGTATTCATGTAACGTCAAGTCGTCAATTGAACTATTTTGCCTTTGTTTGACTCTCCGATTTGAACTAAAAAATTTCATTTCGGTTTTTGTCTTTTTCTGAAAAATCAACAAAAATTATAATTAGTTTTTAAAAAGCCAACCAACTTCAATTTAAAAATTTTATTCCAAATCAGTATACTAAACACACTCTTTTCTCTTTTTTTTTTTTTTTTTTTTCAAAACTAGTTGAAACATATACGTTTCCACTGTGTGAAATAATATATTGTATAATAAGAATTTAAAGATTAAAAAAAAAAAGATAAAATAAGGAAAGTAAAGAGAGAGAGAGAGAGAGATTCACGTGCTTAACTAAAAAAAAAAAACTTGAAATTCATTTACAAAACTTCAAAATAAAATTAGACGAATCTAGGGTGTTTGGTGTAGTGGTTTGAGTTGAGATTTTTAAGTTTGAATAGTAATTTTTGTTGACTTTTTCAGAAAAGACAAAAATTTTTTTGAAAAAAAGACAAAAAAAAGTACAGTTTAACTTGAGTTGAGTTGGAGTGCCAAACAAGCCTTTCAGGCTAAATGAAACTCAATGAAAACTTAAAAAAACTAAAAACTTATTATCGATAAAGTCTCCGAGCGTAATTTACGAAACAGTAGTAGGGAAAGCGACATATGTCACATTTTGGAAATGTTGTAAAAAAATTATAGGGTGGAGAAGTAAAATAAATGAATATATTAAAGTACCTCAATCTGATCGCCAATGTGAATGATAAGGGCATTAGGGATGTAGTTGGCATCAATCCAGTGATCGTCTTTGAGAACCTGAAGACCAGGCACCTCGTTCGGCACCAGAATCGTCAGCGTCGACAAGTCTGTGTGCGCCGGTACTCCCAGCGTGAGGTCCGGCCGAGGACACGGCGGATAGTAGTTTATCTTCATCATATACTCCACCTCCTCCCCTCCCACCGCCTCTTTCAGCACCTGACCTTCCAATCCCAACCCTATTGACAGACTCTTGAACACCTTCTCTGCCACCCCTCTCACGTGTGTCGCATACTCCTCGTTCACCTCTCTAACCACACACACACACACACACACACACACATGTATATCAACATTACTATTATTATTATTATTATTTTTTACCACAGACAAATAATTATCTTTGACACATATTTTAAAAAATTATTTACAAATATATCCATACACTATTATGAAAGAGAATTATGCATCGATCAATAGGATTCTGTTTTAATTAAACTGACTAATCTGCCTCGGGTTCTATTAGTTTTTTCAGTAGTATTATCAGCTAGATACACGTCCCAATTAATGTAACTATTTATCTACGAGCAAACCAAAAAAAAATCATCTGAATATACTCGTATACCAAAAAACAAAATCTTGATTTCTACTGTAGTATATGCAGGAACATGAGAGAATATCATAAAAATGGTGAGTGATATATATATATATATATATAGTAATTCATTAGAACCTGTAAGAGGGAGGATTCCGAGGCCAGAATTGGTAGTTAATACGAGGAGGAGGCCAAATCCTGTGGAATAGATGATCAGCCCATGATTTCTTGCCATTCTTGTCCTTTTGGAGCTTGGTGCCGTACCCTTCTATGGACTTGGCATCGGCAGCCTTGGCGTAGACCTCTTTCTCCTCCCGCGGCAGCCCGAAAAACTCTGTCCCGACCTCCTGCAGCCTCCGTATGACCTCCGCGGGGATGCCGTGGTTCACTGCCTGAAAGAAACCCCACTCTTTGCTCGCCTCGGCGATGCTGCGGACCAGGTTTTGCTCGTCGGGGTCGCTGAGATCGACGGTCGGGATCTCGGGGATCGGGCCGCGGAATGTGGTGGCGGCGGGCTGCTCGGTCTCCGCCATGACGAACTCCGCGGGGATTGTATCTGAGCTCAAAGACAAGGAAGCAATGGCTTGGACCCTCTCTACCTCCATAGACGTGTGTGGTAGACAACGTTTTTTTTTTCGTTTTTTTTGTTTTTGTTTTTGTGCTTGTATTAGAAATGCCAAATGCAAACGTTATTTATTAAAAAATAGAAACGTTGAGGAGTTGGGTATAGATGGGTATAAATGTAACTTTAAATAAAGTAGGGGAGAGGGTGTTGGTTATATTAGGAGTTGATATTGGAGGGTTATACGTGGTGTTTTTGTGATCACCTTTTAGAGCTACCAACCTCACACCTTACTTTTAGGGGGGGGAGAGGAATCCATCCTCCAAAACAAAAAAACAAAAAAAAAAAGGAATTGAGATCAACTCTAATATAAAGAAAATATCAATTTATATAATATATAAGTTGTCTTCTTTTAATTAATATGTATTTTTATCACGTAAATTATTTATATTTATTAACAAGATTTTAGTAATTTATCATTATATAAGTTGATATTAAATATTAAAATTAGAATTAGTATTTTTAACGCGAAAACACGCACAATATGTGGGCTCTCTTGCGTGTCTTTTTCTTGGGAGAGATCAACGGCATGGATGGGTTAAAAAATGTCGCTCCCGTTAATTAGAAAAGAAAAAAAGAAAAAAGCAAACAAACTTTTTGAGGAGAAACGAAAATTCATTCAATAATTAAAAAAAAAAAAAAAAGATAAGCTATTGCAAACCGTCCATAAATATATCAAACTAAAACTGAACATGTAGAAAATGAATTTCATAATTATCAACTATAACAAACGGTCCATACTTTTTTTTTTTTCCTTTTTTTGATATTATCATACGGACTCACATGGATCTATTTTTTGAAAGGAGAGATCAATGAATGTCATAAACCAGCAAAAAAAAAAAAAAAAAAAAGTCTATTGACGAGTTCTTTGACCACAAACTTTTTTAATAGGTAAAAATTGCATGTGTAGAAGCTTCTATATATAATAGATAGATTATATTTATCTTTATCTTTACATGTATAAAATTGTCAATAATGTTCTTCCTTAATCAATAATGTCCTCCCCTCCTCCACCTCCTCCTCCTGTTATATGTGAACCTATTGTTTTTTTTTTTTTTTTTTTTACCTTCTCTTTTTTGCTTTTATCCTTTTTTCTTTATTTCTTTATTTCTTTTTTTTTTCTTCTCTCATTTATTTTCTTTATGCTTTTATCTTTTTTTTTTAATTTCTTTTATCTTTTTTGTTTATCATCACATATACAGAATCCTCTATTTATCTATTTAATAACATATCTAATTCTATCATTAATAGTAAAAGTGAGAATATGTAGCTTTAGAGTTTTTTTTTTTTTTTTGTAAAGGAGTTTCAATATAATTTTTTAATCTAATTAAAAATGCTTTATCCAAGATTCTTTTGGAGTTTCGTAACGAGTTTGAGGTTTTGGTTTCTTTTTCTTGTTTTGTAATTTTTCTTTTCTTGGTTAAATTTTCTCTTTAGATTCTGATGTCTTTCATTAATTTAGTTGAAAAGGGTTTTGTCTAATTTTTTTTAAAATTTTGTTAAGAAGTTTTATTTTTTGTTTTTTAAGTTTCATATGGAGTTTTGATTTTTTGCTTCTTTTTCTTATTTTGTCGTTACGCATGTTTTCTTTTTTTTTTTTTAATTATTTTTTTAAAATTTTTATATCTTTTATACAATATATTATTCGTATGCGTGAAGTGAAGTGCAAGTTCAACTAGTAAAAACTAAAAAATGAATTTTTAATCAACTCTAACATTTGAGGTATAATAATGATGTTCGGTTCATTGAACTTTCACTTTTTTTTTTTTTTTGTTCATATGTATTTGTTGGAAAATTGACTTTGCACCTGTTCTGCTATCTCCATTCTCTAAATTAAAATATATAATAATAACACTTATTTAATGTATTTGTTTATTCCCTCGTTCCTTTACAAAAACTCTTATTCAAGTTCCCACTTTCTTTGTTTTTTTCCCTTGTTTCTTTGTAAGGAGTCGGGTATTTTAAATTTTTTATTTGTGCTTTACATGTGATTTTTTTTTTTTTTTTGGTTAAAAGTTATTTTCTCACAAAAATCTTATTATTATTATTATTTTGTATATGTTTGTATTTAAAAGATAGTAAATCCAATTGGTTTAAATTAATTTCGTTGGAACTGTATCAATTAAGGAGAAGATTATATTCAATTAAACAAAATATACAAATATTAGTTAGAATGACGCCATGATACATGAGACAAAATCCTCAATTGAGATCAAATCTATCAATCTGATAAAGCTTAGCAAGAAAGACGTATAGAAAAATTCTTCGGTATAAGGCTTGTTTTAAAAAGATCTCTACAATCGATGGAATCCTTCAATCAATTGAGAGCCACCAATTCTGCATTGACATAGGTCCAACGGAACCAAAATAATATCAAGACATAAATCTAACAGACCACAAAAAACTCAAAAAATGGAGAGACCATCTTCATTATTTAACAACCTAAAAATTTGAATCATATCGAAGTAGTGTTTTCATGATAATCATATACCATATTATCAGTAGATGAAAAATTTTAGTAAACTATTGCCATTATCCTTCTTCTACGGGGGGAAAAAAAAAAAAAAAAAAACCTGTTATTATCCTTCAATTATTGTATGAAGTTCTTAAGTTTAAAAGAAAAGAAAAAAAAAAAGACAAAACAAAACAAAAAGAAGAAGAAGAAGAAAAAGACATGATCATCAAAGGTTAAGGGTAGAGATTTACTAATGTACTAGTGCTTTAACTTTTGGAAGCGTTTTACACAGGTAAAGCAGCATTATTTTATGCAATTTGAGCTAAAATACAAAGCATAGGAATAAAGCTTTTTCGCGAAGTTTATTTTTTTATAATTTTGGAAGTAGTCAAGCTAATTAACAATTCTGAAAATTTTCCATCAGGTAGAACCATGACTGGGGTCTCCCCAAGTATGTATCTGACCTGAAACCATTAGGCCACTTCTACTAATTATTAAAGGAAATTGTGCTGAGGTTTTGTGTCATAGGTTGATTAATTGATTATTTTTCTAATTATCATTTTGTGATTCTTTTCATGTTTAAAGATTATACAAAATTTTACATATCGATTAGCATGATTATAGGGCTTGATTTTAAGTTTACTGATTGTAATTCTTCTCCATATAGTGTTGTATAAATTCACATTATGAGTAAGAATTATTTGAATCTCAATTTTCAAGTAATTGTTCCATTGAAAATCATAATTTAGAAACCTCTGAGATAATTAACATTGAAGTGGTCTGATGATGCTGTCTTCAATCCTGCACTGCATGGCTGTAGAATGATATTCAACACTCACCTGACGAAGCTATTCAAGGAATTTTTGTTAGGAGACTAATTACTACAACAAAAAAATTTTTTATTTTTTTATTTTATTTTTAAAGAGTCAACGACTCTCGCGGTTTTTATGCCTTGAAAATAACCTCATTATCAATTAGGCTATTGAATATCTCTTTCTTGATATATATACACACACAAATAAACTAACTTTAATCGATTGATATGTGGTTGCAGACATATTTTAATGATAATATCATACCTAATTCCATCAAAAGGTGTATAATTTGAATCCCCCATCCCCAAGTAAAAAAAAAAAATCAATTGATCTAAAATTAGGCTGATTTACTTCATTACATTATAATTTATAATTTATACATATACAAAAGGCACAAAACAGTAGCAGCTATCTGGGACCAGAGAGCTGGTGTGAAGAAATGTAAGACAAGGAGTTGTAAGAACCAGCACTGCTTCCAGTTCCACCACCAGTACTATTATTCGGCATCACATGAATCTCGTCCTCCTCATTTACATTCTGATGCGACGCCTCCGTGAATCTCCGGCCGTAGAATCGCAGAAAATTCAGCGACTGAATCCTTGGCTCAACCACAGGCATTCCACCTTCCAACATGCCAACCACAGTGGCCATGCTCGGCCTCAGCGCAGGGTCCTCCTGCACACAACACAACGCAATCTTCACCATCTTTTCTACTTCACTCTCATCAGCTACTCTTCCCTCCAGTCTCGGATCCACCAGCTCCTTATACCTCCTCTGCTCGTGCATTTCTAGCGCCAGCATTGGGAAATACACCGCCTGAGGCTCCACACCACCCGGAGAAGGCGACGACGATGATCCGCCGCTGCCGCGTCCTGTGCTACTGCTGTTGTTTTTGCTCCATGTTTGCACCCAGCTGTTCTTCTTTCCCCTCACTATTTCTAGCAACACCATCCCGTAGCTGTACACATCGGCCTTATCGGAGATTGAGGAGCTCGTCAGCCACTCGGGAGCGAGATATCCCCTGGTTCCTCTCATTGTTGTGAAGAGGCTAGATTCTTCGGGGCTTAACAGCTTTGAGAGACCAAAATCAGAGATTTTCACCTGCAAATGGTCGTGCAAGAGGATGTTTTCGGGCTTCACGTCGCAGTGTATGATCCTCTGGTCACACCCGTTATGCAAGTAGGCGAGTCCCCTCGCGGTCCCAAGGGCTATTTCGAACCTCTCGCGCCAGTCTAAAACCTGGCCGCTGTTACAGAACAGTGCTCGATCTAATGAGCCCCGGTTCATGAACTCGAGCACAAGAAACCGCTGTCTTCCTTGCGCACAGAAGCCTTTTAACCTGACAAGATTGATATGGTGGATGTTTCCTATTATGGTGATTTCGGTATAAAATTCTTTCTTTCCTCGGACTCCCAAATTTGTCATCTTCTTCACAGCCACCACCGTTTGGTCAGGAAGAGTACCTTCGTAGACTGTGCCGAATCCACCACTACCTATTTGAGTTTTGAAATTCTCAGTGGCGGCCACGAGCTCCTCATACTCGAACCTTACCGGCAAGCCGGGGATGGAGATTTCCTCCACCTCCGCTGATGAAGACGAGTTCCAACGCCTTAATGTTTTTGCTGCAGCAGCTCTAGAAAGCCTGCCTCTTCTCAACCATAGAAGGACCGCGAGTGCGAAACCAAGCACGAGGATCAACCCAGAAGACGGTAATAGCACCAAAGCGACTATTGGGAAACCGCGTTTATCACCACTACTAAGGTCATTCCCAATTGGATTTTTAGGAGATGATGATTCAGGTACTAAAACCTTTAAGTAACCCAACCGGTTACTACTAGAGTCCGACATGACGGAGCCTAATTGGTCATGGATTATGTAGCAGGAACCAGAAGAAGATTCATGAAAAAGGGCCAGGCAAGAGCAGTTTTTCGAGCATATATCCTGGCAAGCAGATAAATTGAGGTTGGATTTTGCAACATCGTCGAAACCGTTCGCGAAGTAGTCTACGTTGTGGCCGAGTTCCAAGTAGGAAACAGAGGAATTGTGTGGCACAACACTAGTATTACTAGTAGAATTGCAGAAAGAAAGAGGTAAAGAAAGAGACCTATTATTGGGAACACATTCAGAGGCTTTGGCATTCAAACCAGAAGGACAAGAACAACTCTTCGACGATGATCCGGTGGTGTTGCATAAGCCGAGTCTGCCGCAGACAAAAGGAACTTGACAGGGATCCGACGGAGCCGAAAATTCTTCAACCAAGTTGTCATCTACCAAATTATTGATCTTTAACCTCCCATCAAAACCCACTTGCAATATTCTAAAATCCGACATGACAAAACTCACCTTTAGAACAGCCGTTGACCCGTTGCGAGCCAACAAAAACAAGCCGGTTCCATTCACAACCATGAACGACACCGCCGAGTTGGAGTCCTTGAAAGCCTTGATTTCCATGGACAGCTTCCAATAACTCGTCCCCTTCCACTGCATCACCGCGTTGCTTTCGGTAACCAGGAGGCGATAATCCCCGATCGTGGCGTCGTCCTCGGACCTCGAACTCACCAATGTTTTCCCGACAAGCAGCGGCTGTCCGAGGACTAATGTGTCGGTCGGGTGATCGAAACTCTGCCAGAGAGCGACCTTGTTTTTGTCGAGCAACACGAGGTTACCGGTGTCTAGAAGTCGGAGAGCGGCGACCTTGGAAGATAATTGAGTAGCGGACCAAACAACTTGGTTAGGCTCGGTGGTGATGGAGAGGCCGTCGGCGGTGAGATTGAGCAGGGAGGATTCAGACATGGGGGTCCCGCGGTTGGCGGTCCAGATAACGGTGGAGGAGGCGGCGTGGACGACGCATAGGTGGTATTTGTGAGGCAGGGATTGGGACTTGGACAGGGTTCTAATGGAGGCTTTGAAAGTGCCATTAAAGGAAACCAAGAAATCACCTCCAAGGTCAATGAATTTGTAGTTTGAAGCAGTGAAGCCTGGAAGAATAGTATCGTTGGAGATTGGGCCTGAGAAGTTGAGAATAGGAAAGAATGATAAGACAGAGCAAGATATGATGAAGAAGATGAAGAAGGAAGCCATGGGACAGTTTGAGCAAAAAAGAATGAATTTGGGTTTGGGTTGGAAAATAAATTGGTTTCCATTATTAGGAAATTGTGGGGTGTGTCGATTGAAAGAGAGAGATAAAAGAGATGGGATTGTTGTAATTAGTCGGGGGGCGGGTCACAGGCAGTTCGTGTGATGAATGCGTTGACTTTTTTTTTTTGTTCAGCTGTCGACTCAAAGATGATCAACTTCCTCTTGATTTGATATTTTAACTTAATTTTAACTAAATTTTACTTTTTATCTAATTTTTATCTTTTTTTTAAATCAACAAAAATTAAAATTAATTTCTAAAAAATCAATAAATTTCAATTTAAAAATTTTATTTATAACTGATAAACCAAACACAAGCTTAGATTAGATATATAATCTTTATATTCATCTCCATTTCAAATTAATAATAACACAGCTTGGATGGACCAACTATAATGCTTGACAATTTATGATTATAACGAGTTAATCATCACATGTGATCCTATATTATAAGACTTATTCTTTGTTAGCATTGTTCTTTTATTTTTGTCATGTCCTCACTAGCGTAAGAAATGACAAAAAGGAAACCTTTTGACTTTTACCATGTGTTATGTTTGACTGCTATAGGATCGCAAAGAAATTAGAAAAATGGTCAAACTTTCCAAAATATATAATTAATTATATGTGTTTTTTGTCCTATATTATAAGACTTATTCTTTGTTAATTATCGAGTGTCCAACGTCACTAATATAATTTTAGCATTGTTCTTTTATTTTTGTCATGTCTTCACTAGCGTAGCAATGAAAAAAAGGAAACCTTTTGACTTTTACCTTGTGTTATGTTTGACTGCTATAAGATCGCAAAGAAATTAAAAAAATGGTCAACCTTTTCAGCATATATAATTAATTATATGTATTTTTTGTCCCCCCCCTCTTTCCCTTGAAAACCCATTAAAATAAATAGAAAAAAATACAAACATGTGTTTCTATTTAGTAAGTTAGTTAAAAATAAAATTTTTAAATCAGAATTTGTTAATTTTTAAAAAATTAATTATAAATTTTATTAACTTAAAAAAAATTAAAATTAATATAAAAAAATTAAAATTTAATTAGAATTAAACTATCCTCAAAGCTATTCCCCTACAGCCCAGGAAGGTTGACAAATGCTTGCTTTTAGAGGTCTCGTGGCTAAATAATATTGGCCAATTTGAATTGAGTTAACGTAAGTGCAGGAAGAAAGCGTCTTCATGTGTGGGGCCTATGACTTTTAGTGGACGGCGTTAACACATAATAATAATAATAATAATAATAATAAAATGAAAAAGAGTACTCAAAAGTTTATAATGTGAACAAGCTGGAACTTGATATGACCAATAGGCTTGCAATTGTATGGTTGGCTTGTAATTCAATTCAACGGTCATTCCAAACATACATAGATCCACGCACTGCTGGACCTCTTTGTTGTTGGTTTTTGCAGAGCTATATCTATAGGCTGTGCTGTGCACCACTTGAATGAATGCATGCTAAAGAGAGAGTGCAATTTGAGTAAAAACTTGTAACTTATCTTTGAAATTAAATATGAAATTATCATTATGTTTAACCTAAAAATATTCTTAGTAAAAACTTATGCAATTTGAACCGTATTTTGGGCATAATTTGGTGCTTTATGGAGGTCTGAACCCAACTTCTTTGATAGCCAAACATTTAACAAGCTTTTATTTTTGTTAATCAAATTTAAGAACCCAACTTATTTTTGTTAATCATGTGATATGAGGAATTTTTTAATCACAGCTAGAGTAGATCAGAAAAACACACACGAACACACACTCATTCAATTGTCTAAGCACAAGTTGTTTGAGTTATGGAATTAATTAATTATGTTAATAAGACGAACGCTTAATAAAAAGAGAGATAACCAGCATCAACAACCCAACAGACAAAAGGAGAATTTAATCATTGACCTGCACCAAAAGCCGCCTTCTTTTCTTCCTTCTTCAATTTGCATCTCATAACCAATTTCACATATTATATTAATATTAGTGAAGCAACTCATAATCATCTCTAAGAGTGTAGTTTAGATTCTTCCACTGGAAATTTCTAGTTTTGTTTTGTATTTGCTCTTTCTATTACCGTAATATCATGTTTGATACGATGAAAATAGAAATGAAGGAAGTGAGTGAAGATAAAATTAAATGGAAAATGATAATATAGTTTGTCCGTAAGATGGAGGAAAAGAGAGAGAGATAAATAGGGTGAACGAAATTGAAGTGACCCACTAATTTTATCTCTTTTAATATTAGGTGGAAAGCTAAAAATCCATTCAATGTTCTCTAAAATAGCTCTTTTATCCTTGTTTTCAAACTAAAATAACATATATGAGTGAATAGAATAGTAATTGTACAAATATCTTATTTTCTTTCCTCCTTTTCTATCAAATGACCTAAAGAAAAAATAAAATCTTCTCCATCGTTCAATTTTCTATCTTCTACAAGTTTTTTTTTTTTTTTCTTTTTCTTACCAAACAGAATGTTAGTTTTAACTTTGACACTCGGAATTGTGCTAAATGGACCACAGCCCATTCTCACAGTCTTGGGTTGGGAGTTTGGCCCAGAGCAGATTCCCCTAGTTCAAGGCCTTTTAATCTCCATGTGATCATATCTTGATTCTCAATTGATTTTTTAACAGTGCATATTGACAAATACAATCTTACAAGTTCTTATGTTGTTATTGTAAATTTCAAGAGTTGATATCTAAATCTACAATTAATTAGAAAAGAAAGTGTGTTAATATCAAATATTTCAGGATTTTGTTACTGTTACAAGTTACGCGAGTTAAATACTACCATATGCAAAAATAAATTATTTGTGATTTTGACTCTTCTAAATAAAATAAGCTCACATTAGTTGTTCCTCGAATTTAACAAAATATAAGTTTAATCTCCTTCTAATGTCTTTGAGTTGGTGCTCTTGCTAGTAAATTGTCATAAAAAAAATGATTTTCAATGCTATACAAAACAAGATATATGAGAGCACTAATAGCGTTTAAATCTAGCACTTCAAGATTACTAATTTCTTTGTTATCTTCTTGAGTTCAAAAATAATCCCTGTTCACTACCATTGGAATCTTCAGTGGTTGAGCTTTTTTCGTATAAAAATCTTTCATGTAAAACTTTATCTAGCTAATGTTAGGGATATACAGACGTAAAAGTCACGAAGATACCACTATAATGTAGGAAAAATACAGATGTATCGACGTCAAACTATAAATAAGAGTTATCATTTGATTTGATTTCATACCAACAATCATAATTTACAAATGACGAACTATAACCTTATTGCACGGTTTGGTTAAGTTTTAGTTAACCAACCAAATACGTCAGTGTTAAGATGGTGCAAACTTCATTTGACTGCCTTGTTATTGTATCTCTACGATTTCTTCCTTGACATTGATATTGAGTAGTGTCCCAAAAAATATATAGATACCCCTACATGGTTTTGAGAAAGATTAGGGAAATTGTGTAATTTAATAAAAACTGGGAGATACGAATGCAAATACAGAAATTATTGATTGATTGATTTATTTTTCATTTATTTATTTTTTCTTTTTTTTGAAGGAAATTTATTTTTCATTTTTGAGTAAACGGAAATTATAAAGTTTGGTCAAATAATAATAAAAAAAAATAAAAATAAGCTTCCCGCAAAGAGGGACGCCAAGCGGCAAACGAACGAGAAAACGTGCGAACTTTCTCAACTTCACTATTTATATATGACTTAAAAAAAAAAAAAAAAATGCTAGAGACAGAGAGAGAGAGAGAGAGAATATACAAAAGGAAAGAAGGAACTCCTCTCTTCTTCCCTCTCTTCGCGTTTTGCTCTCTCTCTCTCTACATGTATTTTTGTCGACCGCTCCTTCTCTAGCTCTTCTCCTCCTCCGCCACTGTGTAAGACTCTCCATCCCTCTCTCTCTCTCTCTTTCTCTCTACATTTCTCTCGTTCTCTCTCCACACACATTCTCGCTCTTCTCTCTCTCTCGTTCCCGAACGATTGATTGCTACGACTCTCTGCTCTTGGCGGGAACGCCGCCTTTGATCCCTTTGTCTCCGATTTCTTCCTTTTGCTTCAACTCTTCTTTTAGGGCTTATTTTTTGGGGCTTATTCGCCATTAATGCCCGTTTCCTAATCGTTACGGCAATGCGACTCGCCTCTTATTATTCTCCTACCGTATTTTGTGGTCACCTCTTGTGTTCTTCGCTTCGGATTCTCCGTACTCGCAGTTCTAGGGTTTCCTTTTTCTCTTTTCGCAACTGGGTTTTTTTTTTGTTTTTTTTTTTATTCTGTATGGTTTGTGAGAATTGTGGGCAGAGATAATTGAAATTTGAGTTTTGTCCATAAGATTTAGGCAGCCATTTGGGTTCTTATCAGTTATCGTTATAGCCTTTCTGGGTTTTTCTCTAATGTGCATGTGGTTGCAGATATGATTTGTGGTTAAACTGATGCCATTGAGTTTTTTTCTTTTCCAAAACTTGTGAAAGCTATTTTTGCCATTGTTTGGTTCAAATTCAAGGAATGTGCTTTTGCTTTCTTTTCGTGCTTTAGGGTTTCTGAATGCACATAAACGAATCCGATTGACGTTAACTAGGAGAGGGTTAATTGTTTTGCTTCAATCAAAAGGAACTCTTTGTCTGTATTGTGGGATTTGATTTTTTTTTTCAAATATGTTTTTTTTTTCTTTTGTTATATTGCTCTCGTGTGTGTTTGCTTAATGTAATTTTCCTATTGAAAATTCGAGGAAAGAAGGTTTTCAATAATGGTATTAGGCTTTGCTGAATGGCATTTTTCTCCTTTTGCTTCGAATAATACCTGTGATTCATGTTGCGAGGATATTGTTCTGAATATATATATATATATATATATATTTTTTTTTTCTGTTGCAGGAAGTGGCTTACCTTAAAAACAGGGTGTGCTGCTGCAGAGAGCTAAGGATGCCCTTGCATAAAAGGACGCCTTTTCTCTTGGCAGAACCGCCTAAGGATCTGGAGCCTCACGAGCAAGTATACCAAATTCGTTTCACGAAAGAGATATTTAGGGATTATGAGTATCCTTTTGTAGTTTTTGGTCTTCTTATTTATCTTTCTCTTATTTGTGGGTGGATTCTTGTCTTTAGTTTGACTAGTCGCTTTCTTTAGTTTTTGACAATGGACTTGTGGGCAAGATAGCCATTTTTCTTTTCCAACCTTTCTTTTGCTTTAATAGGAACCTGGGAAAAAATTAAAAAAAGAAAAAGGATGAATTTAGTCTTTTTCTAACCATTACATTCGGTTTGTGAACTTAACACGGATCAGTAAGTACTTGAATCAGATTAATCTGTATCGTCAGAGAGTTTGGACGTGTAAGGTCACTTGGAAGCCTAACTTGACCTATGAAGAAGCTTTGGTTTCGGAAAAACGTGCTACAGAAAAGCTTCATCAGTTGCCTAAAGAGCTAGTGGCACCTGCACTGCAAATTATCCAATATAGTGAGGACTAAAACCAACTCCTTTGTTTGTTTCTTCTTAGTAATACAAATAATCGTCAGATGATGGTAGTCCTTTAATTTCTAATTGAGTTGTTCTATTGTGAGAATATTTATGTTTTCTCTTTTTGGTTCTTTGGATTCATTTGCTTCCGTTTCTGAGATGAATGTAAATGGGTTGATAAGATAGTACTTTTTAGTTGTAGTATTCTTGCATTGTTGTGTAACTCAACTACCTCCTGTTATGGCAGGTATGCTTTCATTGAAAGATCTTGCTGACACAATAGCTGCAAAGTTGCAAGACCGCGTCTTTGTAGGTGCCGAATTGTACGCGAAGAAGGATAATAGCGAGCGTCTATGCAGAATTTTGAAAGTACTTGAGGAAGGCGATACGGTTAGATATAAGGTAGCATGGCTTGATCGGAATAAGAAAGTTGTTGAGACTTCATCAGTGAGCGGGGAAGATCTGATACCAAGGAAGCTTCCTTTTAGTAGAAATGTCTTTAAATCTTTCATTCGGGAATCAACGTACAGAAGTGCTCCTTGGGTCCTTCATGATAAACTGGCACAAAAGCATGGAATCTCAACTGAAGTTCCAGAGGACTTGAGAAGCAAAGTTTCCTTTCAGAATGGACTAGTAATCTGCAATAAGAAGAGAATGAAAAATGATGACTTGGTAATGTACAGATTTGGTGTTCTGTTTACCGGTGAAACTTTGTTGTGGTATTATTATTGCTTTGTCTAATAATTTATCATGCCCAGGAAGTGAAAGATGGGAATGGGAAATGTAAACGGAAGAAAATTGATGCATCAGAAGGGGAACTGAAAGGTAGAGATCTGAGTAATAATCATAGAACATTTGATGTGACTGGTTTTTAACTTGTAAAACGCATGCAGTGATTGACTTTAATTTCACTTTTCTTGTTTACTTTTGGCATGCTTCTTACAATTTATTCAATATGATGGATAACTTTATTACTGTTTTTCTTCTTCCTTAAAAACGAATGGTCTAGTGCTTTTTAACAAGTACAGCAAGTGTTCATTTCATTCTTGATATCGTCCACTGTCTGAATTTGCAGAAGATGATCAGCCAAATGAGGAGCCTATCAAATATCCAATTGATGACCTTTTGGTGCAGCCTGGTGCAGATGATCCTGTTTTCACTGATCGACCCATTCCATCAAGGGACTTTAATGTTCCCATGGAATGTGTTGGAGATCTTTTAATGGTTTGGGATTTTTGTTCATCTTTTGGTAGGCTGTTGCACTTGTCGCCCTACTCTCTCATGGATTTTGAAAGTGCTATCTGCCACAAGGACAGCAATGTGATTCTCCTTGTGGAGACTCATTCTGCTCTTCTTCGCTTGCTCATAAAAGAAAGCGGAGACTATTTCTTGGCCGTTCAGAAACGAAACAGGAAGTTCAAGGTTAACCATTTGACTATGTTTATCAATTAGGCTTGTATTTTTTTCCGGTTATACATTTCTTTTACTTGTTTTATTCCAGCTACGGGATTTCTTTTTTTCCTTGCGTGAATGTTAATGATATTTTGATGTTGCCTTGTTTTTTCAGATTACTTTAATAAATTGGACGGAGTATCTGTGCGACTTGCTAGAAATGATCGAGATTCCTGAATTAGGCACTCACACATCAACTATTAAGAGGGGGCATTATGGCCTTTTAGATGCTCATGCAAAAGTGGGAATTTTCCGGGAAATGATTAATCGTGCACTTGAAACAGATATTTTTAAGGAGAAATTGGATGAAGTTATTGAAGAAAGACAGGCCTTGGGGGCAACGAGAAGGGAGGAGGCTTTGGAGGAAGCCAGAAAGAAAAGAGAATTGAAAGAAAAGTCAAAACCCATATCTGAATTGAATGGAGAGATGGATTCCAAGGACGTACCAATTGTAACAGCAAATGGTTATCACATAAAGCAGAATGGAGACAGAGGGAAGAAAAGAAATGGTGAAGTCATTTCATCTGAACTGGACGATGCTATGGGGAAAAGGTCTGATTTGTATTATATATGTAATTTTTAATTGAGCATTGTTATCAACCACACCACTAGTAATGCATCACCACACGTATGGAAAAAGAGTCACCTTCCCATAGTTGGGTCCCACTGTGCTATGTGGCCGTTTTGATAAGCTACCACTTGTGTGCTGATTGTATCACCAATGGTGATAAATAACAATTTCCTTTTTAAATGTGTGTTAACTTAAATGTTAAGGAGTTACTTTCTGATGGGGGCTTACTGTACTTTCTTATCTAAACAGTGGGGGCAAAAACTCCGACTCCTCATCAAAGAAGATGCCCAAGAAACATAATGTAGACGGGAAAATCCCAACAGAAAATGGAAAAGATACTTCTAGAAAGGAAGCACTGAGAAAATTGGATGACCAAAAAGAAGGAACAGAGAGAAGAAATAAAGATGAGAGGGTGCGCATTTCTTTTTTTGCTTCCCTTTTTTTTTTTTTTTTTTTGTTTGGGGGGTGGGGGGTGGTATCCGTGTGTCTATTTTCATCTTTACTTGACACTGCTTTAGTTAAAACAGAGAGAATACTATGAACGGGAGATGGAGAAGCGTTTTGTACGCACCAGCCCCTTGGGTAAAGACGGGCATTATAATAGATATTGGTGGTTTCGGCGTGATGGGAGAATATTTGTGGAGAGTCCAGACTCCAAGCAGTGGGGATACTACAGTAGCAAGGAAGAGGTATTGTGTTTGTTTGCCTCAAATATGCAATGGACTTGTTTTTTTTCTTTTTACTTAACTGCAGTTGACATTTTTGGAACAGCTTGATGCATTGATGGGCTCGCTAAATTGCAAGGGTGAGAGGGAGAGGGCTCTGAGAAAGCAGCTGGAAAAATTTTACAGGAGAATAAGGTGAATGGTCCTTAACAACTCTGCCCTAGACATTGAATAGACCCATGGATACATACATCGATCTAAATTGGAACAGATTCAACAGAGAAATAAAAGATGAAACATAAAGTTTAAGAAAAAGAAAGAGCGATCTCGTTTAAATATCACAGAATAAATTATGATCGTTCAAAAAATAGAGCATTTCCTGTCACAGCTTTTCTTTAGTAAAGGAAGTATTTACTGATTCCTCGAGGAATTGTTTTTGGTCTGGCAAGAACAATCAGAGGGATTAAATTGATCCTTTTTGAAAGTTCTCTTTTCTAACGAATTTTTCGCAGCTCTGAACTGCAAAAGAGGACAAAGGACTTGACTAACAAGATTGCTTTGGAGGAAGCTGTCGTGCGAAGATCAACGCGTGTAAGAGCTCCACCAAGAGAGAATCCAGCTCACGCTTTCCTAAGGTACGTGAACAGGTGGAAGGACGACTAATATGAGTTTGGCTAGATATTTCCAACTAACACAACAGGAGCTGAGCTCTTTACATCTATCTAGCATGCAAATCATATAATCTGCGACCGGAATATTAGGAAGGGAGTGTTTTTTCAGCCTCTTCAGTGTTTAAGACTAACATGTTATTTTTCTGAGGAGGAAAGAAGGGATGGGGTGGTTCCATTTTTGTAAATCCATTTCCCCACAAATATTGGACAAGCATGTGATGTGGTTGTGCTTGACCGTTCAATTTTTGTGAGTATATTTGGTGGGGGGGAATAAAATATTCATTGTTCAGTTCATTAGTTATGACTGTATGGATACAGTTGTCATTCTTGTTCATATGTTGGTTCTTTTTTTCTTCATTATTATGTAAATGCACTAAGCGGATGACAAAAAGATTAACATCCTAGTTATTGTACCAATCCCACCTTAAAAACAAAATGGCAAAGTGAGATTGCATCTTTCACTCTTTCTCGTGCGGTTGTTTTGAGGTTCTTGTTCTTTCTAAGGGTAGTCATTTTATTTTGCTTTTGTTTTTTTGATATTTTGTGTCTTTTTGCTGCTGCTGCTGTTTTTCATTAATTTTTATCGTCTTGCGTCCCAATCTAGAGGATGTTGTAGTTTTTATTGGTGGTTGTCGTTTTCTTGGTTATTTTGGGCTTTCGCTCATGTTGTTTTACTACTTTTTGGTCGTTTTTAAGCGATACGTTTTGCTGGTATTGTCAATTAATCGCTCTCGACTTCCAATCGCATACGTTGTCCTCGCTACTGTCGTTTTTTAATATTCCTTGTCGTTTCCTTTTGGATTTTCTGAATAACGACAATGAATTTAAACGAGCAAAATGGTACCTAAAAGCCATTAATGCCAAAAAATTTTGCACTAACCTGAAGATTAAAATAACAGGTTGAAAAACAACAGGGACAAATTGAAAGCTGAAAAATGCACATTACATTTTCTGCCCAGCTCTCTAGCATTCTTTCTTTTTGGCCTTTTTTTTGGTTGGCTTTTTTTTAAAATATCAGTGAGAGAAATCTAGGGTAGCTTGCTAAAATTCATATCCCGCCTTGCGCCGCGGCGCCCCCCCGCCCCCCCCCCACTTCAGAATCAAATTGGATATTAACGAGTGGGATAAACACGGACACCGAAAAGGGTGACGAACGTCTATGTCTATATTCAAATGTACTTTTTTTTTTAATTTAACTTTTAATTCAACTGAACTTGACAACTTGTAACTTTTTTCAGTGAACACACAAGAAGTTGTACGTTGCCCCAGTTCTTTCATTCCCACAAGGGTAAAAGACGAGGTATTCAAAGTAACATCCGAAACCTGGTTACATGATTTTTTTTTTTTTTTTTTAGTAGTCAGGGTGCAGGGTGGTATTGTGCCTCTCTAGCATTTAGGCGATGAAGAAGAGGAGGAGACAACTACACTATCTCAACCACTGCCCGGCCGACAATGGCGCCCTGGTTAAGATCCTGGAATGCCTTATCAACCTCCTCGAATTTGTACCTTCGGGAAACAGCATCCTTCAAATTGAAAATACCTGTTTCTGCTAGTCTCACCAGCTTTGGAAGATCCTGCCTTGCCCTTCCTCCGTAAGATCCAATCACTTTTATCTGCGACCAAACAATCACATCCCATTCCACTTATAGATCAGCAACTATTTTTGTCAAACATACATGATGTTGGAAAAAATAAGGCTTATTACCAAACAACAGTTACATTTAAATCTATTTCACTCACCTTTCTACGAACAAGACGGTTTATATCTACTTTCCCGACCGCACCGGCTTCTGAAAGTCCAATCATCACAGCTTTGCCTCCATCTTTCACGCTTTCGAAGCATTGCAAAAATGTCTGTGGTTTACCAAGGGCTTCCACTGCGATGTCGACACCTTTTCCCCCAGTTATTTCCTGTTTTCAGCAAAGATGGAGAAAAACATCTAAGCAAAAAGACTTGAATTACATCACCTGCCATTTTCTCCAATTAAATACACAGGAAACAGAGAATAATACTCTTATCTTCTCGATGGCATCTTCTTTGAATGCATTTATAGCATGAGTGGCACCAAAAATCTTGGCTTTTTGCAGTTTTTCATCTTGGACATCCACAGCAATTATCTCAGAGGCACCAAATGCTCTTGCTATCTGCAAACAACTGGAGGAGCAACTGATCTAGTTAGGAAATACTAGAATTCAAAATGCAAATTCTCACATGACAAGCATCTACAACTGTTTGTCAACTGGTTTCATGAATCCAAACGCTAGCCAAACTATTAGATGACCAGTCAATAAGGTAAAAGGCAAAGACACTTGGTTAACAACAACAAAAAATCCTGGTTGTTTTTTACCTAGAGCCAACACCTCCAATTCCAATCACAGCAACAGAATCTCCAGGTCGCACCTCAGCCGCATGAGCCATTGCACCATAAGCAGTAAAGACCGCACAGCCCAAAATTGCGGATTCTGTATATGGCAATGAATCTGGTAAAATAGTCAATCCATGGGCTGGCACAACACAGAACTCAGCAAGGCCTCCCATGCTATACATGAATATTGGTTGTCCTACATCATGAAGAATATGCATGTAAGATATAAGACAAAGCATTTTGTACGCATAAGTAGGCACGTGAGTCAAGTATACTGCTTACCACTATTACGGAGGAACAGCCTTGTCTCACCATCGTAAAGGGTTCCTTTTGCACGGTTGTAAGCAAAGAAGTCTTCGCATAAATCGTCATGGCCCTGGTTTTAGATGATTGAATGTTAAAGATGCATTATTTCTCAAGGAAGTGTTAAAAGTTAAAGCATAGAGTCATGGGGTGGTGTTACCTTGGAACAGAAGGAACAATTTCCACAAGGCATGATAAAAGCTCCAATAACATGAGATCCAATTGGAAACCTGGAAACCAAAGAGATAAGAGTGATAATATACACGAGTGTTTGTGTGTTGTGCTTGCATGATCATAGTAGGTTATGTTGTTAGAAAAACACATAAAAGAACAATACTTGGGTAAATTGCTCAAATTCGGAGAGGCACACCTTTGGACGATTTTGGTGTCTGTAAGAGGTCCATGTTCGACAACCTCGCCAGTTATCTCATGCCCCACGACACAAGGAGTAGAAAATGGAATTTCTCCTTTCATGACATGGAGATCAGAGTGGCAAACTCCGCAGGCTACATCCAAGGGGCACAAACAGTATTAGACACAGCTGCTTTACAGGACATAAATATGTTGAGGCAACCAAAACTTGGGAGTCTAGGATGAGCACAACTAAAGGTTAAGAAAAGGTCACTCGTGATCATACCTCAAAACCACAGATGAGAAACGCATTGTGGCTATGCTGAAGAAACCAAGGTGACAATTATAAAGCTTAATGAAAATGATTGCACATGAGGATTCGTTTTTGAAGAACAACATCTCCAAGGAACCATTCAGATTTATAATTAGTGATGCAGTCCTTGTATATATGTAGCAATGCATATTTAAGACTGATATATGGACCCAGTTGTTTTACTTTTTTGTGATGCAACAGTTTTCATACCTTGGGGGTGATTAATCATGGTGTTCATTATTAAATCTAGCTGGGATTCTTCTGATGGGAGGAATCAAAACAGATTGAAAAGAAACATGAATGGAAAAAGACATGTGGGTCAGAATTCAAAGCCCACCTGGTAAAAAGACCGATTTGGCTAATCTAAAATTTTCCCAGGTGTTATCTAAAGACAAAATAGCAAAAATTGTGGAAGACCCAGAAACAGAGGGAAGAAGAATGGAAAGGGAGGGAGAGACAGACCCTTGGTTTTGACGAGAATTTCACCGGACTTGGGGCGAGGAATGTGGAATTCCTCGAGGGAGAGGGGCTTGTTGGGTTCCCGGAACACGGCGGCGCGCATGTACGAAGGAAGTCCATCACCAGATGAGTGAAACCATCTTCTACTGCTGCTGCTACTCTGATTATCAGACTCACCATTACTAGTCTGAATCTGAGTCTGAGTCTGAGTCTGACCCACCAAGGTGTACGATGATCTGGTAATACCCAGATACGATGATGGTGATGAAGATGATGAAAAGCGGAGTGTTTTGGCGGCGGAGCCACCGCGAGATGATAATCGTATCAACGGAGAAAAACCCATTTTACCCTCTCGATCAATGCTCCCCCTCTCTTCTGCTAATCTGAGATCTTCTTTGGGTTGGGACTTGGATTGGTGATTATGCTATTGCTGAGTCAGTTTGCCTCATCCACTCTGCTTCTATTCAAATACCCTCCCGTCTTCTGTCTTTTGCGTTCTTTTAGTTGACTTCAAACATAAACAATATGTTACCTAATACATTAAAAAATAATAATAATTTAAAAAAAAATTTAATGTAGAGGATAGAAATCACCGACTAGATCGACACTCTTTTAGCATTCTTATCACTTTTCTATCGCTCTATTTTATTAAAATTAAAGAGAAAAATTACAAAAGAGTTTATTCGAAAGGGAAAATAAAAAACAATCAATAAAAATACTAGACAAGCGAACCTAGTAAAAGATAAAAACCGGAAGACAGTCTGATATGATAAAGTCTAAACTTGCTTCTTGAGAGTAGCCTTCAAATATATCTTGTTAAAAACCCCCTAGGTAAATCCAAAGGGAAAAATCTTAAAGGGAAAAAAGAGTACATATTTACCATAAGGTTGACCAGAAAACAAAGCAACTTGAGAGTCACATTGTAAAAGGCAACACGAATCCCATGATCAATTGCTACGGCTGTCAAAAGCTCTTCTGAGTAAACTTTAAAACTTATAACAAAATTTAAATTAGACATTATAAACTTTACTTTAATATTTTTATTACTTATTAGAATACTTTAAATATCATTTTGATCTTAAAAGCTCTTTGGTTTCAAATACTTACCGAAAAATCAATGTTTTTATTTCTTTTCTTATATTAACTAAAAACCAAAGTAAAAACTTTGCTAAACGAGCGTCAATAGCTTCTTCGTACTTCCATCTAATTAGATTGAAAAAGTGGTAATTATTGGACCACGGAAAGAATGACAATCACCAAACCACGAAATCATTTTCTATTATATTCTCTCTCCGACTCATTCAAAATGGCTGCCCCATAAAATTTTCACAATTGATAAATTAGTATAAAAAATCTTGATAATTGACCCTTTAAACTTCAAATCTCTTACAAGTAGCTCCCCAATTGATATTTTATGTCTTTTTGCTGTTGTTGTCATTATTTTTTGTTTTAAATTATCATCTTACATTCGAATCTACATGATGTTGTAGTGTTTTTTCGTTGTTGTCGTTTTACTGGTTATTTTAAGCTTTTACTCGTGCTGTTTTCCAACTTTATGGTCGTTTTTAAGTGATACGTTTTGCAGATATTGTCAATTAATCGCTCTCGACTTTCAATCGTATGGATTGTCATCGCTTCTGTCGTTCTTTTATGTTCATTGTCTTTTTGTTTTGGATTTTCTAGATAACGAAAATGAATTTAAACGAGCGAAAGGATAAAAAGCTAAAAGATAATGATGCCAAAAAATTGCACTAACCTGAAGATGAAAATAACAAGTTGAAAAACAACAGCGACAAAATTGAAAGCTGAAAAATGCATTCGACATTCGACATTTTCTCGTCCTATGCAACGTTCAAAAATTTCATAATCCTATTTTGTCCTTTTCTTTAATTTTTTTTTTTTTAATATTTCTTTTCTATTCCTAAAGTCAGTTTTCGTGTCCGTTTTTTCTCGAGTCTCTCTCTCCTTCGTTCGTCTCTCATGATCGTTAAATGTAAGCTCTCATACTCTCCTTAATTAATTATGTCAGTTTTTTTGTGTCCATTTTATCTTGATTCTCTATTTTATTCGCTCTTCTCTCTCATGGTCATTAAATGCAAACTCTCATACTCTCCTTCTCTGTGGCATACTCCTTTTGCAACCTATACTTTTACCCATGAGAGTCACTTTTTGATACTTAAAAAAAAAAAAAAAAAAAAAATTGGGTGGCAAAGGAATGGACCTCGTTGTTTAGGGGTATTGTTTATTGGATTCAATCAACCATCAAAGCTTGTTTTATTTTACGGAAAGGCAGTTCAAAGTACAGTTCTAACAAAACAACACATAAATTATTTTGTGCTTTAAAAGGTACTGTCTGGATGTCAAATTAAGTAAAATAGCTTAGAAGAATGTAGCCCAAAAAGATACAATCTAAAGCCATCACGCACCGTAAGGTCTTCAATCTTCAAGGCAATTAATGTAGTGTTAATGAATTAAAGAACACAAAAGGAAGCAAAACAGATTGTTAATGAATTTGGGAAGAAACAACTTTTATCTACTTTGTAACTAGTGGACCGGTCTTCAATGACGTTTGCAGCGTTAGTTTAGGAACGGAGACAGGCAGTAGTACTTCTGGTTTCACCGGCCTGAAACTCCGAGAGCATGACAGGCATTAATGAGGCATCCATAATAATCTTCTTCACCTGATCACAACGTACAGCACCTGGTGGAGAGCAGGGCGTTCTCCTCCCGTAGCGCATGCAAGGAGCCTGTTTGATAATTCTTTTTTATTTTTTCTGCGTTATCCATATTAAAAATTAAAAATTAAAAATTCTCACGTAACTCTATTAAAATTTTACCAATATGTTATCTTTCAATCATTAGGATTATGTATCTTTTGAAGTTAATGCCATTTTGTCTATAGATTATTTTTTGGCAATTCAATTTTTGCACTTCGAGAGTTCGAGTCATGAACTCCAACTCTAACGCCTCCTCATCTCACATAAAATAAAAGGTCTCTAGTTTGATGTTTCTAATTAATCAAGATATATAATTTGAAAGGACTGTACATGTTTTTTGTTTTCTTTTGAAAAAAATCATTCTTGTTTAGACAATTTTATAATACATGTGTTACATGTGATTAACACTGTGAGAGATTCTTTTAATTGATGCCATAGAACGCACCCTTTTTTTTTTTTTGTTATATTTCTTTTGGTTTGGTTTTTGTTTTGTTTTTTTTTTTCACTTCGGGTGAGTAAAATTGATTTGGATTTTAAAAAGATATTAAGGGGCTTAAACAATTATAGATTTAAATTCTGTATTTTTTAAATATAATCAGTCAAATATTATTATTAGATTATCGCTCATGGAATCACCTGCAGAGACAGTATTAATTAAAGTAAAAGTGAAGAGAGAAAAAGACATTGGGAATTGGTGTTGACTGGAGTGAGGTAAATTATAAGGTTTGACACTTGACAGTAGTAGACACGGCAGGGTCTTTATGGTCAAAACACAAACACAAATACAAATGAACAAAGACGAACAAGGAATTCCCAATTCACAACATCCTCGTCTCTTCGCTCCTGCGATGCAATTATGATGTCTCTTCCTAGTTTAAAAAGAGCCCTTCTCTCTCTCTCTCTCTCTCTCTCTCTCTGACAACAGAAAACACACACAATCTTTGAAACTTTATTTTTACTTTATTATTAAATATTATTATTTTGATTATTAGATCAATTTTATCATTGATTCATCTTCGATAAAAAAAAAACAATTTTGTTATAAAAAAAAAATATATCTTATATCTCAAGTTGTAAATTTTTTATATGTACGTTCACAAATCAATTTTTTTTCAAATAATTCAAACAACAATAGTTAATAATAAATACCTTATCAACTAACTTTTAGTTTTTACATTTTTTTTTGTAACGAATAAAAAAACCAGAATATTAAATTTACAGAAAAATAAGTGAATATTTTAAGTGATTGTTTTTATTCAATATATACCGAAGTAAATAATTTTTTAAAATAAAAAATATTTAGGTGTTTAATGTTTTAGTCCAGCTATGGACCACCTCCCCCACTCTCTCTTTCTCTCTCCCCCCTTTTCCACGATTCTTCTTCCTTCCCTTTCTCACTCTGCGACACAAAGTTCCATTCATAACCACCAGCGACTGTACAAACCATATTGATACTCGCTACCCTTCAACGCCATTTGTCTCGTACGGCACCACACATCGTGGCTTCTCTGCCAAGCATGATAACCTCCCCCCTTCGTGCACTCTTATTACTGTGCTGCAATCTGCATAAATTAAGCGTTCAAAATTTCCTTGTCTATTAATATTGCCAAATAGCATTTCCTAAATATATATATATATATATATTTATATATTTTTATATTGCCAAATAGCCAAAAAAAAAAAAAAAAAAAAAAAAAAACCTCTGTCCATTTGACCGATATGGGTGATTGTGAAAAATGAAAAACAAAATAGTACGTTTTTTTGGCTTGTACAGTAAAAAAAAAGAAAAAGAAAAAGCATTGTCTGAAATTAAAGAAAAAAGTAAGTGGGTGTCCATCCAAATTCACAAAAAATAAAAAAAAATAATAATAATACTGGTAATAAAATTATAACTAATCCAAAGTGTTCATCTAGGACTAATTCTGGCCTTAAAAGGTGGTTTTATTTGAGATATGGTGTAAAGGTGTATGGACGCATATTAGGACAACATTTAGATAATAATAATACAATTTGTCATCTCTAATTGTGTGTTCTCCATGCAAGTATGGTAGCAACATACACGTACATCCAAAAGTTTCTTAAATATTATGCTTAGATTAATGAACTTCTACTTTAAGATACTTTTGCTTAATCGATTGAATAATATTGAATACATTAATTTTAATCATAATTTTTAAATATCAATTCATATAATAATTAATTATTATTGATAACTATCTTTTAATATTTATCGATGATAAATATAAATTACAACTCACATAGATGAAATCCTCTGACCATAAATTATTCTCTTGAAGAAATTTTTAAGTGCATACGCATGCACCTGTCATGATTACATAGCACGAATTGGGTGTAGAGGGGGGGGTGAGATGATAAGAAACCCCAATAAATGTCCTTTTTTTTAATAAATTAATTCTAAAAAAAATATTAATTTAATGAAGAAGTATTTGCTGTAATTGAGGTTCAGACAGCCCCTATGCTCAAGGGCGGTGCTGGGTTTGCCTCACCCACCCCCTTTTTAATTTTTTTTCTTTTTCTTTTTTTTTTTTCAAGACAGAAAAAAATAAATAAATTAATTAAATTTCAGAATTTACGTAATTATAATGACAATAATATCATAAATAAATAAATAAAACAAAGAAATAAACTTCTTTTGGAATCCTCTCTATCTAAATAATAAATAATAATCTCTCCGATTTCTCTAACATCAAAATTCTGCTTGATTCTCCATTTCTGTAATATATTTTTTTTAATAATTAATAGACTCAAATTTTCTGTATTTATTTAATCTCCTAATAATTACCTTAAAAGAGAAGACACCACCCAGTAGCAGCAGCTTTAGCAAAGCTTATTTACAAACCATTAAAAAAAAAAAAGGAAAAAAAAAGCAGAGAGTATTAATGTTTTGTAATTCATTTCCGTTGGATCATCTCTCTCTCTCTCTCTCTCTCTCTCTCTATGATTTTCCAGTGTCGGAATGCTGAGGCTATTTAGGGTTTACCAGCTCCTCCTCTTCTTCTTCTTCTTCTTCTTCTGATCAGGTACTGTGCTGCTTTTCTTTTCCTCGTTTTCTTTCTTTTTTTTTTTTTTTGTTTCAAAAATTTTGAGTGATTAAGTAATAAATTTTGTTGCTTTTGAGTCGGAAACGTTGATCCAGGGTCTCTTAGTTATCTATTTGTATTTTCGTTTGTGATGTTTTTATTGAGATCTGAAAGGTGTTGCTTTTTTTTTTTTTTTTTTTTCCCCAGATTGTGAGAGCACTACAATCTAGAAAATCTTGGGGTGAAGAATTGGTTGCGAGTTGTTAAAGCAGGCTTTGATTGGTGTTGCGGAGTTGGAACAAGTGGTTAAGGACGCTTTCCAATCATTTTCGAAGTTGCTGCTGCTGCTGATTTATTTCAACTACAATCTTGTAATTTCTTAATTCTCTTCTGTGGCTTCTGTCAGTCAATTGTACGTCCTTTCTTTTCATTCTTTTTTTTTTTTTTTTTTCATTTGTATTGAATTTGGAGTGTTTCTCTCTGGTGCTGATCCCTGAGCGGTAGCTCTGATATGCTTTTTTTATTTATTTTTTATTTTTTATTTTTTAAAGATTATGCTTAATTATTCTTGAAGCCTTGGCAACATTGTCGCTCTGTAAATTAAAAAAATAGCCTCAGCATAACATTATTGGTTACTCCAACATCCTGCATAACATTATGGTTCTGTTAAGAAAGAAACAAAAATAGTATTTGTCTTGTGCTGTTTTATAATTTCAAACTTGGTTTTTGCTGAATACATTATCTTGAGAATGGTGGCACTAAGTTGATGTATTTTTGGAAAGTTATTAATAGAGGAAGTTGAGTGGAATCATTGTTGATGCTTTTACTTGCTGTTCATGTTGTGAATGCCGGCAAGTGGTCTGAAGATGGCAGCTGAGCTTGTCAATTCCGCAACAAGTGAGAAACTGCCTGAAATGGATTGGACCAAAAATATTGAAATCTGCGAATTAGTTGCTCGTGATCAAAGGTTTGACTTGTACTTTTTTTTTTTTTTTTTTCCTGAGGTTCTAAAAATGATGACAATGAGTTTTTCACCGCCCCTTTCTATTTCTCATTTGCTTTGCTTGTTATTCCATTTTGTCTCTGTCGGCTAGTTTATAAATCTGAGCACAGAAGCTAACGAGTCATCCAAATTTAATTGATTTCATCTAATTTGATACCTTCAACATTTCTACAACATGAGTTTTGTGGCTGTATATGTGCAGACAAGCTAAGGACGTCATTAAAGCTATCAAAAAACGATTGGGTAGTAAACACGCGAATACTCAGTTGTATGCAGTTTTGGTAAGTCTAGGTTCTTTTGTTTGGAAATATATATATATATATATATATATTGTGTATATATATATTTTGCAGTTCATTAGTTTTATATGCATTTTGATTTACTTTGTCAGGACTGAAAAAGCAATACAAGAAGAGGGGAAAATTTTCATTGCAATAGTGCTCTTTTTGTTTTATGTTTTTATATGTTAACTGAATACACATGATGGATGTTACTCGTGAGTGTAATTCTTATATGTTGTGCCGTTGCTTTCTAATAAAACCATCCATTTTTAAATTTGATGTGCAGTTGTTAGAAATGTTGATGAACAATATTGGAGAAAATATTCACAAGCAGGTTGTTGATACAGGGATTCTTCCTATTCTTGTGAAGATGGTTAAGAAAAAGGTTTGCACTCATATGTTGACCTTTGTGGGCTATTGAATCAATTAATTTTTTCCTGATTTGAATATATATATATATATATATATTTTGCATGTTCGCAGTCAGACTTACCTGTTAGAGAGCGGATATTTCTCCTTCTAGATGCCACACAGACATCTCTTGGTGGTGCCTCTGGAAAGTTCCCTCAGTACTACAGTGCTTATTACGACTTAGTGGTATGCAGAAAAATGCAACATCCATAACGACTAAATCTCTCTATTCATGAAATGATTTAGATTTGGTATTGATTCGCAATCTCTTGATGATTCTAGGTTGGGGCTAAGAATATTAGTAGTGAAAAGTATAATTGCTCTTACTAAAATAATTATATCCCATCAGGAATAAGTCCTATGGAAAAGATCCCAATTTTTATGAGCTGCATTGGTAGTGTCAATGAGACACTGTAAGACAATGGTGAAGATGTTGACTTATAATAGTTTTCATAATTTATATGAAAGGGTTGTTGTACTGCTATTTTTGTGGTGAAGTGCTAGCTTGGTCTTGAAGCTTGTTGATATGCAGTGGTCATGTTATGGTGTCTTAGGGTGACTGTGCCTTCTCTAGTGAAATTAATAGTCATGTTTCTTACAAGGAAATGTATCTCAACGTTAACTGCTATTAGTTGTTTATGGTGGTATTCAGAGTGCAGGAGTGCAGTTTCCTCAAAGACCCCCTGCAGTCTCCTCAGATCACCCCACCACACAACCAAATAACAATAACTTGCCTAATGGAGAACTGGCACCATCTAGACATGAAGGATTTCCGCGGCAAACAGAGCCTCAAGATGTTCCTGAATCAAGGTATCTTCATAGTGATGTTTTACATACTTCGGGTACATATTTAAGTTGTCCGTGGAAGGAACCTGTTTAAAGAGGGGAAGGGGGTTGGGCAGGGAGGTTTAGTTCTACTTCCCTTTCTCTCTTTTTCTAATTTTCTGATATTTGAGGGCTAAGATAAAAATTTGCAATAGCTTTAATCGGTGTCCACCTATTTCATGCAGTATCATTCAAAAGGCCACTAATGTATTGGAGGTTTTGAAAGAGGTTCTCGATGCTGTGGATAGTCAGCATCCTGAGGTATATTTCTGGTCTATTTTTCAGAATTATAAATTTTGCCTTGCAAAAATTGAAATTGCAGAGGTACCTTTATTTTTATTTGTCATTAGTGGTCATATAACATGCTTTCAGAAGAAGAATAGAAAGGTTGAAGAAAAATAAGAATAGAGACATGGCTATAGAGGTGCTCGGCACATAATAGATTTTTGCCTCAGTGAAATTTGTAAGCAAGAATCAGCAGCTATGCTTGGGATACAAACATTAAAAAATCACTTATGTAACAATGCATGGAGATCTTTTCGGCTTGTTACATCTTTGTTGCATGTCACTTAGTTTGATTGGTTATTGCTAAAATGCATACTCCCAAGAGTTGCCATGTGAAGTAATGGCTGATGTAATTGTTCTTTCAGGGAGCAAAGGATGAGTTTACACTAGATCTTGTCGAACAGTGTTCGTTTCAAAAGCAAAGGGTAATGCATCTAGTAATGACTTCTCGGTAAGGCTAATTTCTGGATTCAATAGAGCCGACAACTACACTGTTGCTCTTTTATGCATTTTCTGTGATTATTTGCTCTCTCTTTGAACTACTTTGGGTTTTTATAGTAAATAACAAATTTAGTTGTTCAGTTTATCTCCTTTTGAAAACAAGGATTCAGTGGAACTTGTAGTAGTTGTCCGCTTCATTAACATTTTTTTTTTGGGGTCATTTGGTATTCACATATTGACTTAAATTGATTCTGATAAATTTATGTTGATCTCAGGGATGAAAAGGTGGTTTCTCAAGCTATCGAGTTAAATGAGCAGCTCCAAAAAGTTCTCGCAAGACACGATGCCCTTCTTTCAGCTAAGCCTCGTTCAACTATGAACCATTTTAACCAGGAAGAAGCAGAGGAAGAGGAGGAGGCTGAACAACTTTTCCGGAGGTGTGTCCCTTCTTTTCTGGGAAATTAGTATTTTCCGTTTGAACGTTTTTGGCGATCTTCCTCAAGGCACTATTCCTCTAATTAAAGAAACATTACAGTAATAAATAAATAATCTCATTCTCCAACCTCGGAAGTGACAAAACACTTGCCTGGAGAATCAAAATCTCACTTTCCCGTTTTAAATCACTTTCCCCTTGATTGCAAACCTTCACAGGTTACGAAAAGGAAAAGCTTGTGCAAGGCCTGAAGATGAAGAGCGACCAGCAGAGAGACCCCACTTGCGTTTTCTCGGATCAGCCATTCCTGGAGAAATGCTGAACCGTCCACTTATACGACCACTTTCTTTGGAGCCATCATCACACGAACCGAATGGACATGCCGAGGCTGTTGCTATACCGCCCCCACCGGCAAAACACATGGAGAGGGAGAAATACTTTCAGGAAAACAAGGCTGATGGTCTAGCTGGCCATGTGAGGGGCCTGTCGTTGCATAGTCGCAATGCGAGTAGCTCTCGCAGCGAAAGCATAGATTCCAGTGATTGATACGGCTACACCGCACCAAGTGTGCCTCTCTTCGAGTATTCCTTATTACTCAGTTTTATATCCAATATTTCCTTGTTACTCAAAGTTTTATAGGCAGTTGATATTGGTGATGGCTTCTGATTCAGCAGAGTACATTTGGCGTTTAGAGTGTTGTTTTTGTTATAGTGAGTTTTAACATGAGAGGGTGTTTGTTAATTGTCATGTGGTGGTGTTACTCCTCTGATCTCTGGTTTTGCGCTCGCTCTACAGACTAATTCCTTTTTTATTAGTTGTTACTCCTTTTGCAGCATGTACAAAGGCAAAGGGCAGAGTTGTAAAGAGATTTTTCACCATTCCTATTTTAATTTATTTATTTATAGCCCATTTGTGGATATAGTGTGGGTCTTCGATGTAAAGAGATCTTTTATTTTATACGTGACAAATCAATGTTAAATGGTTGAGTTATAAATCAATGTTAAATGGTTGAGTATTTCTTATTTTTATTTTTATTTTATTGACGGGAGGAATTTGCTAGCAATACCACTCATCGTCATCATCCTCATGAGTCATGGCATGAGCCCCACATTATATTCAAGATGAAAAAGAAACCTAATTAAAGAGGGGGGAGGGGGGAGGGGGGAGGGGGGAGGGGGGGGGGGGGGGTGTATTACACTAGTTTAATGTCCGTACATTGCACGGCGGAAGAACAAAACTAAAAATGATAAAGACAGATGATAAAAATAAATTTAAAAAAAATACAAATTACTAAAACAAATATAACAAAACCTAGATCTCACCCAATTTTTTCTTTAATTTTTAATTCTTCATTTCTTTCCATGATTTTCTCCGATCATGTAAATGCAGGAGAAAAAATAATAATAATAATAAAAGAGAAAAAAATTAAAAATAAATCGAAAAATACTTTTATCTGATTATATATATGCGGAGGGAAAAAAATGACTAAATTAAAAAACAAAAAACAAAAAAAAAGAAAAAATTGCCCAATAACTCAAAAAAGAGAAGGAAAAAAAAAAGAATCTAAAGTAAAAAACAAAAAAAAAATATTAGAACATTAGAATAAATAAAAAAACAACAATAAATAAATAAAACAACAAAGTAAAAATATTAGAATCGAAAGTTCGAAAACCAAAATCAGGAAAAAAAAAAAACTTGGAAAAAAAATAGGAAAATAAAAACAAAAAACAAAAATAAGGGGAAAAAAATACAAAACAACAACGAAAGAGGAAAAAGATTGCGGAAAAAATAAACCAAGGACAGGAAAAACACAAAAATCAAAATTTAAGGGTCGGATAAAAGAAAGAAACCGAGAGAAAATGAACAGTAGAGAGAGAAAATCAGAGAAAAAAATGAATGAACAAAAAACACATAAATAAGGGGGAGAAAAAAGAAACAACAATAGAAGAGGAAGAAGATGATGGAAAAACATAAACCGACAATAAGAAAAATAAAGAGATTAGAGTTTAGGGTTTAGAGAGAACGAAAAAACAGAGAGAGAGAGAGAGCAAACAGTTGAGAGAGAAAATAAAAAGAGAAAATGAGTGACAAAGAGAGAGGTATACGTGATATGTTAAAGTTATAGGGATATAAAAATCCATCCATTATGCAGCATAGTATCTGAGAAGGATAAAATCATCCGAACACATAAAAAAGGGGTAAAATCATCCGCTCACTAGAGATTAAAAAATAACTCTAATTGAGGGATAAATTCATCCCTACACTACGAAAAAAACAGTAAACCTCTCCTCCCTTTCAGTATAGTATCTAGTAATAATGGGTTTTCTGTTTTTTTCTCCTTTTTCTTTTGACGGCTCACATGGTATAAGGTAGTTTGTGTCCTTTTCCTGCCGAACAAAGATAGAAGAAAGAGAGAGAGAGAGAGAGAGAGAGAGAGAGAGAGATATATATATATATATATATATGAAGAAAAAGGACAAAATCCAGAAGCCAATCTTGACCCGTTTGCATTTGTTCGAGGGAGTGGGAAAACTGGGTCAGGCTTTAGAAAAGTCGACTTTTCTTTTCTTTGTCTACGAGAAAAACACAGTTAAAACTAATCTGTTCATCTTTTTGAGCCCCTATACTAAAATGGTATCCCAGTCTGCACTCTCAAAGTGTTGGTTTACTGTTTGTTAGAAAGAGGAAAGAGGAAAGAGGAAAGAGGAAGGAAGATGAAGAAAAGCATATATAGTAGTATTCTATGGAGCACCTGGTTTCCACCACATGGTGTCCATGGTGGAATTGGGAAAGCTAATCTTGCAACACCATCCTTACTTGTCTATAACAATCTTGGTGGTCACAAGTACAACCCCGCCACTTGATACAGCTACCACATCCTCATACATTGACCAACTCTCCCAGACCACTCTCCGAATCTCCTTCTTCACCCTTCCCTCCATTGATCTTCCCCAATCCCTTAGCAGAACTGAAGCCGCCTTCGAATTCATCAAACTCAATGCCTCACGTGTTGTGGATGCCCTCACAACCATGTCTCTCATAACCTCGGCTGTCCACGTCTCCTACCATCCACACATTCCAACTTACTACTACTTCACATCTTGTGCCTCAGCTCTTGCGGTCATTCTCTACCTTCCCGCCATCCATCACCACACGACTAAGAGCGTCAGAGAGCTGGGTGACACCCTCCTGCACTTTCCCGGATTGCCACCCCTTAAGGCCTCGGACATGCCTGATGCTTTCTATGACCGTGATGATCCTACTTATCGCTACTTTCTAAATGTCGCCACTTATCTTCCCAAGTCGAAAGGAATTATAATAAACACCTTCGACTCTTTGGAGCCACGCGTCATCGAGGCCCTAATGGATGGTGCTTGTGTCCCTAAACAGGTGACTCCACCTATATATTGCATTGGACCTTTGATTGTTGATGCCAAAGACAGGGCGGTAGGATTAAGAGATGCATCGTCGGAGTGTTTGGAATGGTTGGATTTGCAGCCGGAGAAGAGTGTTGTGTTGTTGTGCTTTGGAAGTAGGGGTACGTTCTCTGCGGTGCAGCTAAAGGAGATGGCTATGGGATTGGAGAGGAGTAGCCAGAGATTCTTGTGGGTGATCAAGAGTCCACCGGATTCGAACATGACGGAGCCTAACTTAGAGGTGCTGCTGCCAGAAGGGTTTTTAGAAAGGACCAAAGATAAGAGGCCTGGTGGTGAAGTCTTGGGCACCGCAGTCTGCCATTTTGAGGCATGGATCAATAGGGGGTTTTGTGACACATTGCGGGTGGAATTCGGTGGTAGAAGCAGTGAGTTGTGGAGTGCCAATGGTCGCATGGCAGTTGTATGCCGAGCAGCGCATGAGTAGTGTGGTCCTGGTGGAGGAAATGAAGCTAGCAATGCCACTTGAGAAGGTGCCGTCGTCTTCTTCGTCTTTGGTAGAAGAACTGGTTACTTCGCAAGACTTGGAAAAGAAGGTGAGATTGTTAGTGGCATCCGGATCAGAGGAAGGGAAAAGTCTTCGAGAACGGAGTTTGGCAGTGAAAGCCGTGGCTATTGAGGCTTGGACTGATGGTGGGTCGTCTTTCACTTCCTTTTCAAAGATGGTTGGTTCACGGAAGCAGGGATGTTGATTGGAACCAAGTCACGCCCAGAGGTTGAAATCGTACACGTAGTAGCAAAAAACTGTCATTTTCGAGTGTTTTTAACTTCCATAAAAATAATTGGTTTTAGATTTCCAATTTGGCCTTCGATCAGAAGTGTAATAATAAGCATAGCCTACTTTAGAAGCTCCCTGTTGGAAAGAGAGAATTTATCCAAGGAGTTCCTTGGATCTTCTCTAAGAGTCCTTTGTTAACATTGGACCCTCGGCAATATATATACGTATATTATATATCATATACCAAAAGTCTTAAATCCGATACCGGTTGATATCCTGAGATGGAGTGAAAAAGCTATTGGTAGAAGACATGTGCTTAGAGCGGAGAGGGTGCCAGAATGAACAGAATGAGTTAATTTAAGCACTTATCTTCGTCAAATCAAACCGTCAAACTCTCATCCAACGGCCATCAATGAAGTGCCGGATATGTACCGGAAACAAGACAATTCCTATATATATATATTTTTGCAATGCATAGGACAGCAAAGTAAGATCAAAGGAAATGGCTGTATTTCCAAACAGAGCCAAAGCACATCGTTTAAATAAATGACACAACTCATACAACTTTGATTACGAGATTCAATGCAAAAAGGAACTGGAGATTCAAAATAGCATTTTCATTTTATTTACAACTTATTATTATTTTTTTTGGGGGGGGGGGGGGGGGGGGGGGGTTCGATAATCATGAATATGGGTAAGAAATGAATTCTTACAACAAATAATCCTTACCTTTTAGAATAAGGGGGGAAAAAACTGTACATAATTTAACTTTTGAAGCTACAGAAATAATTACACGATTGCAGCTCTCATCTTGTCGTCTAAAATTTAATAGAAACGCCCCAAGACTTTATTGGCTTTCTTCTTTTCCTATGGGCCCCCAATTAAATAAACATTAAATTACTATATGTTGTTGGAAGTAAATAAAATTTGACCTAGAAAAATAATCTTAATCTTTTCCTTTTGGATTTAACATGACTTGTAACTTTGTAACGTCGATCCAATATCATCTCGCCTAACTGTTAAAAAGGTAGTCGCCTGGTGGCAGAATAATTAACTCATTTGCTTGATTAAACGCAACTCCCAATTACCCTCGCCATCTATCAGCCGCAATTCAACCGAATGGAATGGTATCAGAGCAGGACGCTGTAGAAAGGGAAAAAAAAAAAAAAAAAATTATACATCAAAAAAGTTTATTAATTATAAACCAGATGCATTTTCGTTTGTTGATCACTACTGCAAAATACGGAGCATCCCCAGAACCAGCAAGAAATATACATAAAAATAAAAATAAAAATGAAAATAAAACTACCAAGAAAGATTCAACTTTTCCTTATGGTTTGAGAAAGTACTTACTTGTGAAGATGTAACTACTGTGATACCCATGTCCTTCGCGAGCCTATAAAGATGTTCTTCAACGTCTACACTTGTAGCACTGTCATTTGCAAGACCATAGAATCAGAATACGAGGACCTCAAAAAAAATAAAAAAATAAAAAAATAAAAAAGAAGATAACTAGTCTAACATTTTTTCTGAGGGTATCGAAAGAAGAACTAAAACATTAAGCAGTCTCACGTACTTGGTGCACTCGTCAAGGATACCGAATTTAGGCTTGTGGAAAAATAAGCGTGCCTGGTTAAAATAAGAAGAAGAAAAAAATTAAAAGAAAAAGTCACGTCATACCTGAAACAATTTTTAAACGAATATAGACTTGTTTAAAGAAGCGAGACAGATAATCAAGGTACTAAAATACTAGCTTTACCCACCATGCCTAATCTTTGCTGTTCTCCAAGAGAGAGAATATCTTCCCAATTCAAATTAGCATCCCAGCCGCTTTCCTCCCTCTCCAAAAGATAATTCAGTCTGACATTTTCCAGAATGCTTTTCAAGTGCATGTCCAGAATATTTTTGGCGTCGGAAGACATCTCATCTGAATTTCAGCATTTAAGATATTTTTAAAAATTCAGTGAAAATTTTGATTTCCAGTTGGTAGAATCAAGGAGTTTCTAAAATAAGTGTTTTTCAAATTACCTTCCTTGTAGAACTTCAATACCCTCAACTCTGCTTCCTTTTGGGAGAAAGGATATATAATTTGATCTCTTAGGGTTCCCAAACACGTGTATGGCCGCTGAGGAACATAGAACACACCGCAACCTGACCCGGCCTCTTCGGTGACATGTTGCAATGGTTGAGTTAGCCTCCCGCTCATGATGGGCCAAAGACCTCTAAGAACTCGGAAAACAGAACTTTTTCCACTCCCATTTGGACCTTGAAAGAATTTCATGCTTGTTAGACGTTACTACTTGTATATGATCTAAAATGCATATAAATAATAAAAGTCAAATAAAAGTAACAAACCAGTAACGAGCAGGCTTTTTCCAGGTACTATATCACACGTCAATTGTCTAGCCAACAATTTCTGTGCAGGGGTGATGATGTCGACCTCAGAGAAGGTAATGGCATCCTCAGAATAAAGATGTTTCCATTTAGAAAGCGACTGAGTATCATCTGGAGTTATCAACCACATAATACGCAATAAGGGCATCAAAATGTTTGGACTCAAGATAGAACCGACAGGCAAGTAAATAACAGGTTTTTCTAAACATTGGTAAAGGGTTCTACAGAATTGCCTAGGCATCCAACATCAGAGTATCATATCAATTGAGCGAAGACTTTTAATAATTGAGATAATTGATCTTTAAGAATAAATTCGAAGCATAATGAAATTTAAGTTACGATTCTTAGAAGTAATACAAAGATGACACGTTCTTGATATGCTCGTAAAGAACACCGCAACATTTACCAGACTGTGCAGCATCAAGAAGCTCTTCAAGCTCAAAAATTCTATTGATACCACCAGAGAGTTCCACGAACTTCCGATGCAGCTCCAGAATGTCACCAAAGGCTAAAAAGCTCTGAGATACAACAGATGCTAAGAACCGCAATGCATGAGCCAGTTCACCTGAAAATGTTCTTCATCGTAAGAAAGAGAGAGAGAGAGAGAGAGAGAGGTATAACTACAAGTGCCTCTTAAAGCTCACCTTGAGTGGATACCAAGGCCCTATCTCCTTTGTGTTCCATGGCATATAACAAACTTAACCCCCAAGTCACATTATGTGGAAGTTGCTTTGTTATGAAATCATCCAGTATACCGAACATCCACTTCTTCTTCAAATGAATCAAGGAATGGTCAAGAAGCTCTTTGAATTTTGTTTCAACCATCTGTTTGATACGACAACCATTTAAATTTGATATGGATAGGTAAAACCATAAAATAACAGATATATCGCCCAAAGTGCATGTTAGTATCTTTGCTAGACTGAACCACAATGCTTATTTGTCTAGTTGGACATAAGAAGTTGCAGGTTCAAGAGTCTCAAACTTTTCTGCAACTTTAAGGTATGTATAATAGGAAACAGTCAATTCATACAATTGGAAACGAAAGAAAATGAAGAAAAACAATAAAAAATTTGTGCCAATAAAACCCTATGGTAGAGAACAAAAAACTCCAAGGGAACAAAGCTTGTGCCCATAAAAGCCCATATTCTAGAAAATGCCGAAAGGCCTGAAACTACTAGAGAGTGAATACTTCCCAAAACGAAATAATACTGAAACTAAACACTACAAACAAATTTGAAAGACATGAGGTATTCTTGGATACATGGAAAAAAGTACCAAAACAAAGTTTATATTTTAGTGATCAATAATCAAACCATTCCCCTTATAAGTTTTCATGTTAAATATAGCACTTTCTTCATCTTCCAAAGTTTTAAGCCAAATAAAGAAACAACTTAGCAATATTTGCATAAGACATGTATGGTTGCCAGTAGCTTACAGCTTTTTCTCGAGCACCACCGCCGAAGAAAGCAACTGACTCAGCATGAGTACGCAATCTTTCATGCATGAACCTATTAACACAAAATAAGTACGATTTTTATTTCATTGCAGTCGAACTTAACGGTTAAGAAGCAGAAAAAAAATCACCTGAAGGTTCCTTCAAGCTGTTGTTCTCGACTTGTCAAATCGCCAAATTCAGGGGTAATGGCCCTTAGAAGACCCAGCCCCAGTAACATGTAGGCATACAATATTGCAACGCCCCTTTGACCAGTTAATAGCTTCATTCTCCAGGTAAACCTTCCAAAAATGGCAGCAGCAGCCATGCATGAATTAGAAGGAACAGGAAAATAAGCAAGAAGAGCTGGCTGCTAGTATACTAGTCACGCACAAGAACCTTAAAATCATGGTACTCTAAAACTTGACTCAATTAAACTACATACTCACCACAGAATGTCCACAGATGGCTTTACCATTCCAGTTACGAGTCCTGACAAGTCAGTAGTTAACTTTTCCAGGTCATGAGTTATTCTCTGATCAGCATCAATATTTTTGCTCGACATGTGGAAGACCTACAAAGAAACATATATACATGATTGTGGCACCAATCTAAATGAAGAATCTGACGGGAACAAAAGAAGAAACAAAGAGAGAAGCAAATAAATGTTGTTGATTTAGTACCTAATTGAAAAACTTAAACAGCCCATGTGAAATATCCAAGAGTTATACGTAAAAACAAAATCATCAGAAAGTTTACATAAAACAGGGGAGATTAAAGATTCGTTAAACATTTCTAAACAGAATACCTTGTAGAACGCATTCTTTCTCAGATAATTCTTAAGCAAGTGTTTGGTCAAACGAATCCTCCATCCCAGAGCAAGCCTGGCTGTCAGGTGCCTGCAAAATAATAACATAAACTCAATTTGGTTCTTGAGGTATCAATGCTAATACTTTTATTCACACCAACTAATTACACATATAAAACTGCAGAAGAATCATATAGGACTCCTCTAAAACCACAGAAATGACCCGATTAAAAATTCTCCATTCCCATTACAGAATTATCTAAAGGACTCACGTAGTGCAATAAGCAAGAAAAGACCTAGAGGTAATAACACCTATAAAGGTCCGAAGTGAACTACAGAAAATATCCCAAAACTTTCATACTACTGAACTTTTTTGTTTTTTAATAAGGAAGATCCTTTCATTTATTATAAAAATCAATTACAACGGAAAAGAGGACAATTATCCTTAAGATAAAGCAATAAACAAAAAAGAAAAACACATTACCTTAAAGAAGGTGCAACGAAAGAAGAAGCAGCACTCTGAAGAATACTAATACCAATTAAATGGATGAAGGCTGCCTTATCCTGCTCCAAAACGTGTTTCACGGTGGTTCCTGTATAATTAATTAACTTCAATAACATCATTATTATTAGATTACAAAATACTAGAATAAGGGAAAGAAAATACCATTTAATGACGCAATACGATCTGAAATCCACGTTCTTGATACAACAAGAAAAGCAACCGCAAGCAATTGGGCTCCCTGTTTATCGAACACTGTTGGGACCTAAAAAGATACAACTTGAAGGTTAATAAAACAAAGTAAAAGACATTTCATTTTCTTGGATGCATAGTGAGACCATCGTATACCAATATCTTAATAGAAAGCCATATCATTCAGATCAACATCAAGCTGCTACAACACTAAGAGTTTACACCACGAAACTTACATGGAATCAACAATACATTTCTAACTGCCTCCCAAGGCCAAAGCAAACATGCAATAAAGTCACTATCATGCGTAAACTTCTTTCCCAAAACGAATTGGGTAATGTAAACAAACAAAGATTCACAGGCATCAAAACTGCAGATTTCTTATCCTTGGCGATTCTCCCAGCATAGAAATCCTAAAATGAAGAATCCTCGAAGGTAAAGGATGTGGTTAAAAAAGGGCCTCCAGCCCATCTTCAGCTAAAGACGGATGGGAATGAGACCTATGAAATAGACTAAAAGAGGGCGTAGTCAACCTCCTTATGTATTGAGTCATCCTTTCTTCCAGCCCCAGGATGGGGTTTCCCATTTAAAATCTGTATGGCTAATGATAAAATGTAGGCAAGAGCGAGTTTCACCACATTTCTAGTAACCAAATGAGAAAAACAAAAATGAAAAGGGGAAAAAAGACAACATGTAGGCACATATATTCATCACAAGTTAAGGTCAAGATTAGTTGTATAAACTAAGAATAAACAACATAAATCTAAAAAACACCAAGTATGAACATGAAAAGAGATCGCGCATCAAGGCAATAATATTAAAAGGTGAAAAGTAATCATAAAAGTGTCTGCGTTAAAATGTCTCACCAAAACTCTGAACATGGCAGCTACTCTCAATGGTAATACCCGTGAAGCTCCACAGAGTTGCGGGAAAACAGGCAAGGAAGCAGCCTGATCCTCAGGTGGAGCAGCAGCCATGACCTCTTCAAAGTAAGATTGTGCCTTTGAATTGGAGAATGCAGAATCCTACAACAAAATACCCATCGGATAAGTATGAAGTAAACTTGAACAGCATAAAACCAAACAAACCCATGAATTAAAAGTAATGAAACTTTTAAAATACCTTTCTAGTTGCAGCAAAGGCTCGCTTTACTACCATTGCATCACTCTGGCGATATGTTTCAGAAGGACTCATTGTGTTGATCCCAACATCATCCAGGGCTGGGGAATCATCCCTGAGTTATCACAAAAGCTTTAATATGCAAAGATACATAGCCCGCAATCAAACAGATGCAAAACTAGGCAAACAGAAAAATGAATATGTAAAAGAGAAAATGACAGGTAAACCAACTTGGTTTACAAACCTTTTATAGTGAACACTCCAGCCTCCTTCACCGTCCAACGACAACACCACATCATGAAATGCAACTAAAGCTGGACGATGAGAGATGGTAATGCATGATGTTCCCATTGCTCTAACTTTAGCACAAAAGCGTTCCTCCATATCAGTTGTGACGGCACTTGTGCACTCATCAAGAATTGCAAACTTAGGCTTATGATAGAACAGTCTGGCCATCCCCAATCTTTGTTGCTCACCGAGAGATAGTTCATCGCCCCAATTTATCTCTTTTTCAGGTCGATAACGGTCTAGTAGATACTCAAGGTCAACCTTTAGATAGCAATAACCATTCAATCCGCATGAACACATAATATCCACAATATTTTACGTCAAAAGGAAGCAAGTAAATTTTAATTTACAACAGGAAATGTATAGCCATTTTGTATCCAGCCAAGGCACAGAAAGCAATGAAATGAAAATTTACATTTCTCAATAGCTCCACCATTCCATCATGTGTGAGTGGTTCAACTTCCTGATCCGCAGTAAGAGGATAAATTAACTGGTCTTTAAGCGTTCCTACAGCAGTGTATGGTCTTTGTGGCACATAAAATATCTCTTTATTGAGATCAGTACCAACCCCAGGTTTCGCGATGTGGCCAGATACAAGGGGCCAGAGGCCTCCTAGTACTCTGAAAAGTGAGCTCTTCCCACTACCATTTGGACCTTCAACAGGATATAGTATACAATCATATCATGTGTCAAACAGATGAATGTAAAGACGGTATTTCAGAAAAACTTATTACGGTACTTTATTGAGAAAAGAAGAGATAAGTCAAAAACAGTGACAAGCCACTTAACCAGAGCATCACATATAGCAAACACCAAACATAAACAACATGCTCATGCCAAATAAAAACTCAAGTACCTCCCTGAGCTACATCTAATCTACTATGCACAAAACAACATTATAATCGACGTCACTCAACTAAGTTTTTCTCAAAGAAATTTTGGGTCTGCTACAAGAATCCTTAATTTCACTTTCCCATTTTCCATTATGGAGGCACAGTAACTAGGACCGTGTTGTCTCTTGCAATTAGAAAAAACCACCATTATACCAGGCAACATGCTACCCCCTTCCACGTACTATGCCAAATTAATCACTTTGCAACAAACCATCTTGCTAAAAAAGCAAAATACTAGACTATCCTAAATTTCATTCTTCATTCTTTTTTTTTTTTTGTCCGAGAACATTGCGTAGCACATTCTTATGCAAACCTTTTCTTCATAACAAAATTTAGTGGACTGGGAAAGAGTTAGAAATGGACTACCAGGCACAAAAAAAAAAAAAAAAATTCAAACTTTACAAGTTAAAAAAGACAATACCTGTAATCAAAAGATTAGATCCTGACTCAACTTTAAGGGTCAAATTGTCCACTAAAACATTACCGGTTGGAGTAACAACCTGGAAGATCCCATTACTATTAGAACACAGAGTGCAGAAAAAGAGGCATCAACACGTAGAAAAATAACCTATTTACGTACCCTGACACCAGCAAACTCGATGTAATTAGCCTCACTAAAGCAATTTCTACTCTGAGATATTTTCATCAGAGATTTGTCAGTACCAATACTTAGCTCTCTTGAAATTGCCAGTAACTCATGAATGCGATCTGCATATCCACTGGAGAAGAAAAAGATAGAAAGAAAATTATGACAGGTTAGCCATACAATAAGGCTACTTACTAACGAATCCATCACCATCTCTCTCTAATGGTAATGGGCGTACATATAATATCACATCTAGAGAATGCTAAAGAAGACTGGAAAAAAAAAAAAAAAAAAATTACCTGAGACGATTGAGTCGTCTTGCACTTATAGAAAGTGTTCCCAGAGACTGAAATAGCGAAATTATGACACTAGTATGATATCTTAGATTGCTCAACATCTCTGCACGCCCTAAAGTTGAAGTGTCAGGTCGCAGATGACCCGAAAAGAAGGGCTCAATAATCAGAATAACAGCAACAGTAGCACCAAGGTACTTCAGTAAAAAGTCCTGAATCATGCCAAACCACCAATGTTCGTGAAGGACTACTCTCAAATGTTTAATTAGTGCCTGAAAGTTTTGCTTAATATGGGATTCTTCTCTACTCTCTCCACCATAAAATGCTATACTTTCTGCATGGGTCCGCAACCGCGAATGAAGCTGGCGATACTCTCCTTCCAACTGTTGTTCTTTGGACATCAATTTTCCGAAAGCAGGAGAGAAGTTTCTGATCATTGTCCCTGCTCCCAGTACATATGCCTAAAGAAGCAACATCAAAGAGTTAAGGTGGAAAAATAATTGCTTCAAACAATTTTGTAAAGTTCTACAACCCGTCAGTGGCTTTTATGGCAGAATAGCTTCAACAAGAAATAAAAAAGAAACATAGAAAAATATATAGAAACTGTAAAGGTCAATTACCGATAAATTAATGCAAGCAAGAAATAGAACATTACCAATATCCAAAAGACATACTTTGGGCTGGCATACGAACAAAGGCGCCAGGTATAAAGCAGACCATCAGTGACTGCTATTAAATCATCCTGTACTATTTCACTCAACTCTGAACAGAATCTGGGGACGTCACTAGCAATTCTTTGTTCAGGATTTGTTATCCGACCATCTACATGTGATAATTTGTAATATGCCATGTTCTGCAACCAAAAAAAGATTACCGAGTGAAATGGGAAACAATCTGCAATAATCAGGCAGAATATTAGATTATAGAAAAGCTGGCATGCCGCAAGTAGTAGCTATTAGTAACCTAAATAGGGGTATCACCTCACTAATTACAGGAATGAGATTGATGATTTAATACGCTCATGTGTCCTTCTATACTCTGCTTGCTTGTTCTTTTTTTTTTTCCATGATAAGAAATAAGCTTAATCTTTCCAAAAGAGAAGTGCACCAGTGTGTGACAAAAGAAGAGCTACATCAATCACAATACAAGTCCACTTCAATAAATTAAGAGAACAAACAATTCAAAATGAAGAATGATAGGATCATTTGACAAAGAAGCCGATGAAAATAAATACACATCCATGGGAACTTTTTGCTCAAAAAGAGGCAAGCACTATTATAAGAGTATCCCAGCCAAAAAGCACACACACACACAATTTTCATTATTTGAAATGGAAATTTTCTAATTACCTTGTTAGCCACAATAAACGTTTCCAACTCATAACATGTCGAGAATTGCCTAACTAATTAATATGCTTGTTTGAACATGTAGCCGGAAAGCAAACAATTAGGACAAAGCAAAAGAGATGTATTCTAATTTCGGCGATAATTACAAACATAACTACCTCAAAGTAATAAGAATGGATAAGTTTCGTCAAAATCTTTCTGAACCGCAGGCTTAAGGTCCCGGTTATGAACTTTGAAGTAGAATGCATGGATGAAAGAAGAAAACATAGCAAAATATTCTCCGAAATCAACCGAAAAAATAACGGTACACGCCGAAGAAAAGCTGCACGGAATAGAAATCCTTGCACTTTTGCAAGTCTGTTGCTCAAAGCTGTTCGTAACACCTACAAACATAATATTTTTTAATATTTAAGTAACAGACTATCAGATCAAAATGGTATCTCAAACATGCAAAAAACAAAAATTACTTACCACTATTGCTACTAAACTTAAAAGGTCTCTTGCACCCATCCGGCCCATTTGAGATAAGAGGATTGCAGCAAGCACTTTGAGAGACTTCAATCCCCCCTTTTTTTCGGAAATTTTCTTCAGATTAGTATCATTTGCCAACGCTTTTGAATTTTCTTTATCATTATGCAGCCCATTGTAGCGACTAAAAGAATCATGTCTTTTACTGCTCAATCGAGAGTGCACATATGCGGCCGTCCCGCCGGCGAATACGACGCCTGTAGCTAGTAATAAAGTTTTCCTGAATGCCATTAATGAAATTTAATCACCATATGGACAATATGCACAAGTTCAGCATAGCGATGAACCATTAGTTACAAAACTAATCTTAAAGAAAAAGATGTCTACCACCATGCTAGACCTATGGTGTTATAACAAGAAAACCATAGCACAAGATTTCATAAAGCTAATTACAAGACTTCAATAACTTTACATATCATTCTTATACAAATCCATGTAATGCTATCAAATTGAATGAAATGTTTAATAGGAAAACCAAACGGTCAGATACTTTTTCTTTTCTTCTGGAAAACAATCCAGATCATGACCAATATGAAACAAATGCTGCCCAGAACACAGAGGGAGAAAAAAAAAAAAAAAAGGATAGATACATGTAAAACAAAGAAAGAAAGAGGGATAAAAGGAAAATATGATAGTGCGGAGATATATGTATATGTGCATATTCGATACCTCCTCGATGCCAGAAAACTCCTGCCATGGTCGGTTAATTGCAATAGTTGTAGAGAAGGCATGGTTGAAAGTCAAGCCTTCCCCTACTAACGAATCTGCGAAACTAGGATATGTTCTGCTTTTAACTCCAATTTTTGTTGCAAAAACAATTTGGAACTACAGTTTAACTTAACCTCCCTGCCAAAAGGGATAAGATTTACAAAGACTTAAAATCCATGAAGGCAGCTGAATACAATAGCATATCAACAAGGAAAAAAAATTATATATATATATATATATATATGTTATATACGACGGCAAAATCAGAACCGTTAAAACTTAATAATTGTACACCATTTAGATCTCTCCAGTTCAAAATGACACTGAATTAAAGATGTATAATTGGAAATAGCACACCGAAATTAAAACAGGAACTAAGGCTTCAGTCAAAGCACAAAAACCATTTAAAAATAACTTTCTTAAACCCAAACAGATCCTTAACATAGCCGAAACAAGTATTGAGGCTTCAGTGTATGCCACAGAAACCATTTAAAAAAAAAAAAAAAAACACTTCCTTCGCGTCGACAAATAACCAGAAAGCCAAAACAGACTTGCAATGGATTGGATTAAAAAAAAAAATCTCCGGTATTGATAATCCATACCAAACAAAGTAAAAGTCTTCATTTTCTCTAACCAAAGTGTGCGTTTTTTTTTTTTTTTTTGGTCCTTCTTAACAAACGCTGCTTTAACGAATCACAGATGTAGCAAGCAGCGGGACAAAAGAAAAAAAATTGAATTGAAGACGAAAAATTAGGACGAGAATAATCAATACGAGGAAGAAAAGGAAACCTGGAGAGAGAGAGAGAGAGAGAGAGAGAGAGAGAGATATGTGGGAGGGGTCCTAGGGCAGAGAGAGGTTGTTAGGAGGAGGAAATCCGAGAAATCATAAATGGCGGTGCTCCCAACTTCTTCGTCTGTCCAGTTTGTTTAGGTGAATGGACTGCATCAACAATTAAGAGAGATAGAGTTTTAGAGAGAGAGAGAGAGAGAGAGAGAGAGAGAGAGATTCCGCAAAACGGAAGAGAAAGGAGGTCCCGCAAAAGAAGAGACCAGTGACGTGTGCAGAAGCAAAGCCGGGACGAAACTAAACAAAGTAGTAACAAACCCTCCCCCCCCAAACTTTTACCCCAAACAAATAAATTTGTCAAATTATCGGAAATTAAAAAAGTTTTTTTTTTCTCCTCATAAAAAAATGGAAAATTGGATATGCCGTAGGGACACAAATATAAATCCTATCCACATTTCACATTTTTAAATCATTCCATCTTTAAATTTAATGATGCAACACAAATTAGAGCAATTATCTTAATTTTAAAATTTTATCTTTATTCGAAAAATTGAAGTTTCATTTGTATTTATAGAAGATTATATTTATTTAAACTATTTTAGAAAGCTTGCTTTCTAGTAGTTACTTTTGTTATTTTCAAATCTAAATAAAATTATAAGCTTTTCATGTTTTCTTTTTAAAGAAGCCTTTCACGTTATTTAATTATTCAGTTAAAGTTTTGATGATTATTAGTAAAATTTATTTGAGAATTCTTTCGACATATCGTGTATGATTTTCGTTAGTCTTCAATAATCAACAAATTTATATATTCATTATACTTCCGCTATATCATGCAAAAGAGTATAATTATTGAAGAATATGTTTTAAAAACATTTGTCAAAACTTGTACTGCAAATGATCTATTGTTTAGATAATTTGTTAAGCTCTATTGTAATTGTCATATGATTCCACTTTTATACATATTAAGCCTTCGTTTGGTATCTTAGTTCAAACTCAAAATTTTTATCTCAGTTTTTATTTTTTTCTGAAAAATAAACAAAAATTATAGCTAGTTTTTGAAAAGTCAACCAACTCCAACCGTCGAACCAAACGGACACTAAGACTTTGTTTGACATTTAAGTTTAACTCCAATTAAACTGTACTTTTTCATCTCAGTTTTTTTTTTTTTAAAAAAGTTAACAAAAATTTATAACTAGTTTTTAAAAAGTCAATCTCTAACTTAAAAATTTTATCTTTAACTTACGAATCAAACGCAAACTAAGAGTTTGTGTGTGCAAAGCCAAGACTGAACAAAACAAGAATTAAAATCAAAACTAACAACATTGACCTAACATAAAATTGTTAGGTAGGATTAAAAAAAAATGTACTTTATCATTAATAAAATAATACATGCATCATTGAATTATAATTGAAACTCATTTTTCTCTTTATTTTTTTTTTTTTGTAATTTTGATATAATTTCACCATCTAAAATGGTGAATAACTTGTTTTTAAAAATAGAACTATGAAGATCTGGTGTATGACTTTTAAAACTTCTTATTGCAAGTTTTTGATTTACCAAATTGTTTCAAATTACACACTTTATCTATTGAATTATTAAAACCTAAAAAAAAAAACACACACACACACACACATGATTGAAGAATAATGGCCCGTTTGGTATTACATCTTAAACTTATATTTTTCATATCAGTTTTTGTCTTTTTCTGAAAAGTCAACAAAAATTATAATTAGTTTTTAAAAAGTCAACCAACTCAAATTTAAAAATTTCAACTCAAACCGTTTCCCCAAACAAACCCTAAAAGTTACATGATACATTTTAAAACAGAAAATAAAAAGAAACTGACTTGACTTGCATTTGGTTGGTTTTCCGGTTGGAGATTAAATTTTTAAATTGGAGTTGGTTGACTTTTCAAAAACTAGTTATAAGTTTTATTGGCTTTTCAGAAAAAGAAAAAAATTGATATGAAAAAATACAGTTTAGTTGGAATTAAACTTAAATATCAAACAAAACTTTAAAATACCTTAATAGATCATGAACTGAAAATTTAAAAATTAAGGATCCAAATAAGATTCAAACTATAAATTAGAGATTAAAAATAAGGTTAACACCGATTTTGAATCTTTTCAAAAATGATAATAATAACAATAAAAGAAAAAGTAGTTAAATTAAAGAGGAAAGGGACGAGCATCGGCATATGAATATGACGTATGAAATGGACTGTCAAACACAAAATTGCAAACGAACCCCCTCGGGAGGTGTTATTTGTTACGAGAGAAAACTTGAGAGATTTTCTTTCTTTTTAGGGCCCGTTTGTTGTATGAGTTTGAGTTAAGATTTGTAAGTTTAAATAGTGATTTTGGTTGATTTTTTCAGAAAAGACAAAAAACTTTTGGAAAAAAAGACAAAAATTGAATTGATGGTAATGAGTTTGAACTCATTACCCAAACGGGCCCTTATTTTTTCTTATTCTTTTTCTTAATTGTCACTCTTACGGTTTGTGTCCTCTTCTTCCCAAATTCCAACCCTCCTTATTGCTTCTCTTTCCTATACATTATTATCTCTATCTTTCCCTTTCCCCCCCCCCCCCCCCCCTTCCCACAGACATATATAAAATCATGAGATAGATCGATTACAATAGTTTTCAATAAAAAATCTTAATAAACTCATAAATGGATCACACTCAATTATAATTTATAGTTAATTACTCATTAGAAAAGAACTTATAACATTTATAAGCCACTAAAAATCATCGTTCTCCATCAATGTATTACGGAATTTTTTTTTTTAGTAAAAAAAAAAAAAGATATTTTGTGAAGTACCTCAGATTAATTAAAATGAATTAGTGGGTTTTTTTCTCGACTAATTTCTATTGACAGAATAATAATTAAAAAAAAAGGGTTAATTTCACTTTTAACACCTGTAGAAATTTTATTATTAAAAATAGTATTATTTTTTTTTCCCTTCATTACTAGCACTTAATGTGGGGTCCAGCATCATTTAATATATATCAAATTACGGGTTTACCCTCAACTCCTTCAGCTCAAATATCCCTCTCCCTCGCATGGCCCAAAATTTTTTTTCAAACCAACATCTACAGTGTTTTAGAGAGAGAAAACTGAAATCTAGAGAGAGAAAGAGTTACCACCCACCGGAATCTTATTTTTTTTTTTTCACTTTTTCGCCTAGCCCCCCACCCATTTTGAAACCCAAATATTCATATAATAGAGAGAAACTTCCATTTAGAGAGAGAAACTTCCATCGAAAGTTTTTTTTTTTTAAATCTAACATTTTTAGCCATTTTTGAGTAAAGGTCATTCTTGTTATGACCATCCGGTCATAATAGTTATGACCTATGTTAAAAAAAATTTTAAAAAAAATCTAACATTTTTTGCCATTTTTTAGTGCGGGTCATACAGTTATGACCGGGTGGTCATAATGGTTATGACCGGGTGGTCATAGTCATAAAAGTGTGGTCATAATGGTTATGACCGGGTGGTCATAATGGTTATGACCGGGTGGTCATAATGGTTATGACCGGGTGGTCATAGTCATAACAGTGTGGTCATAATGGTTATGACCGGGTAGTCATAACAGTGTGGTCATAACCATTATGACCACACTGTTATGACTATGACCACCCGGTCATAACCATTATGACCACCCGATCATAACCATTATGACTACACTGTTATGACCTGTACTAAAAAATGGCAAAAAATGTTAGATTTTTTTTTAAAATTTTTTTTAACATAGGTCATAACTATTATGACCAGATGGTCATAACAGGAATGACCTTTACTAAAAAATGGCTAAAAATGTTAGATTTTAAAAAAAAAAAAAACTTTCGATGGAAGTTTTCCTCTCTAAATGAAAGTTTCTCTCTCTAAATAGAAGTTTCTCTCTATTATATGAAGATTTGGGTTTCAAAATGGGTGGGGGGCTAGGCGAAAAAGTGAAAAAAAAAATAAGATTCTGGTGGGTGGTAACTCTTTCTCTATCTAGATTTCAGTTTTCTCTCTCTAAAATACTGTAGATGTTGGTTTGAAAAAAAAATTTGGGCCAGGCGAGGGAGAGAGATATTTGAGCTGAAGGAGATGAGGGTAAACCCGTAATTTAATATACATTAAATGATGTTGGGCCCCACATTAAGTGCTAGTAACGAAGGGAAAAAAAAATAATACTATTTTTAATAATAAAATTTCTACAGATGCTAAAAGTGAAATTAACCCTAAAAAAAAAATGATCACCTTAATTCAGAAAAGTTCTGGCAGGCTAAGGGAGGATGTTTGGGGAGGATATTTAATGAGTTGCTGGGTGGGTTGGTTGTTTTGCATTCAATGGAGGTTTTTGTACTAAATAGGGACCAAAACCTATCCACGTTTTGTGTCCTCACCTCAAAGAGATCTTCAATTATTACTTGCTTTGCCCTAACCAAATGATGTCCACAACAACGCACAAAAAATCCTCTTTTTACCCAAATTTGGGCTTTTGACCCACCCCTCCTATTGGCTCACTTGTTCCTGAATCCTGATCCACCAAAACAGGCCTCAAATATTTGACATGTGATGGCCTTTTAGGAGCAAAAGACAAATCTGATGTGAATGAAATGAAAAGAAAAGGATGATTTGTAGATTTTTTTTTCCCCACGAAACTAAGAACACACATTTTTTTTTTCCTTTTTATAAGAAGAAGAAGGTAATTTGTAAGATTGTCACTTAAAAATTATACTAGTTTAACTCGCGTTCTGCGTGTGTAAATAACATATTGCTTAAAAGATATAAGAATTTAAAGAGAAAATACAAAAAAGAAAAGGAAAAAAAATACAGAGCGATAAAATAAGAAAAAGAAAGAAAAAAAATCAAAACTCCATACTAAACTTAAAAAACAAAAACTGAAAACTTCTTAATGAAATTTCAAAAAAATTTTAGACAAAATTCTTTTTGACCAAATTAATAAAAAAATAGCTATATAATATTTTAATTAGAAAATTAAAAAGAAAAGAAAAAGTACAAAATGACAAAATAATAAAAAGAAATAAATAAAAAAACAAAACTCCATATGGAACTTTTAAAAAAAAACGGAAACTCCAAAAAAAAAATTAGTTGAAACATTTTTTTTAATCAAATTAAAAAATCATAATGAAACTCAATCTCCATTAATTAAGAAGGAAATAATAATATAAAAAAAAGCATAATGACATAAGAAGAAAAAGAAAGAAAAAAGTATTTTTAACCAGATTAAAGTTTAACATCAAAACGTCCTTACAAAACTTTAAAAAAAAAACTCTAAAAAAATATATTATGACTTTTGTTATTGATGATAGATGTAAATTTATTTGGAATATATATATATATATATATATAGAAAATTATGTATATGTGTATAGATATGTAATGAGAAACGAAAAAGATAAAAGAAATTAAAAAAAAAAAGAGATAAAAGAAGAAAAAAGCATAAAAGCATAAAAGAGAAAGTAAAAAGAAAAACTATGGGTTGATACATATATATTTTTCATAGATGTTAAAATATGTAAGGAGAAATGAAAAAGATAAAAGAAATAAATAAAAGATAAAAGCATAAAATAAAATAAATGAAAGAAAAAAAGGAAAAAGATAAAAGAAAGAAAATGGATAAAAGCATAAAAGAGAAATAAAAAAACAATGGGTTAACACATGACAAAATAATGAGAGAGCATTTTGACTGTTTTATATATGTTAAGATAAAATAAGATATATCTTTGAATTATTACTTTAGTTATAATAGTTTCAGTTTTTGACCTCTAATTAGATAAATATATATGGTCAAAAATCCAAGTAAGGTGACAAAAACGTATAAACGTGTCTATTTGTGCGGTTTTTTTCACAATTTTCTCAAAAGAAGAGCTTTGTGATGGAAGGAGTGGTTGTGAGTAAATAACGTTTCTTCAAAATTATATGAAGTAAATATTATGATTTTAAAATATTTGAAGTAAATAGTAATAAATAGCAAACTTAAGTGATAAATAATCAGTTCACTTCTAGTAAAATAAACCATTTACGTAATTGTCTCTTTACTGCTATTTTTAAATCTATTATGTAAGAAAAATGTTGTTTACTTCTTTCACTCATCTAAACTCTTGTTGAAGAAAAAGTCTAAGATTCGAGTTCATACTCTATTATAAAATAATAAATATAAAGGGTGTCATCATAAATCCTTTTTTTAATTAAAAAACAAAATAAATAATTAAAAAAAAAAGGAAAAGACAACAAAAAGAGCGAGAAATTTTTTTTTTTGGTAAATAAAAAAAAGCGAGAAATTTTCAGTCATAAAAAATAGCACAAATAAATTAATATAGAAGTATCAGAATAGCAAACAAAAAGAACTCAAGAAATAAATATTTTGCACAAAATTTTTTTTGAAGGATATATTTTGTACAATTTTGAACGTTGCATCATTTTTTGGTAGAATTGAATTAATTTTGTGGTAACATGTAGAATTCAATTCCTTCTATCTTATCTTTTTTTTTTTAAATTAAAAAGAATCCTTTTATCTTAAATTTAAATAAAAGAATTATTTTAATTTTATATGATGAATAAATAAAGGAGATAAGTGATATCTTTCCTGCATAACTCGAATCTCAAACTTATTAAAAATAAAGATTTCAAATAAGACTTTATTTACCACCATGCCATCACTTATATTAATTTTTTTTTTTTTTTGGTGAATAACCACTTACGTTAATTTTAACAGCAGTTAGATGTTGATATGATGTGTAGAGGAGGCCAACATGGATACGCTCTTACATAGTATCCAAACGATAAGTAAGTACTTTATTTGCAGGGAAAAAAATGTCTTTGTTGTAGCAAATAAAAAAGTTTAAAATATCTCTTAAAAATTAAAAAAAAAATAAATAAGAGAATAAAATAAAAGATAGAAGGAGGAGACAAAAGATTAATCCACGGACTAGGAATAGAGAAAAGATTAACTAGTAAGGAACACTATGAATAAACTCCTATATAAATACAAGTTTATAAGTACAAAAAATGGATAAGTTACCCGAAAACATCAAATCTTCTATAACTAAGAAATTTCATATATTTCTAATATGAAAAATAATATAAATATATTTAAATCTCATATATTATAATCAATCAATCTAAAAATTAAAAATAATCGTAAAGAACAATTTCAATAAATATTTGATAATCTCAAATCTCAACACTCCCCCTCAAATTAGTGCATACTAACTTGCCTTGAATACTTTGAAAAACAACTTCGGAATTCTCACATGCCAGACTCAAGTTCACATGAGTTTCGCAATATGCCAGGCTCAAATTCATAGGAGTTTCACAGTATATATTTCAATTTGATTCACATGCTAGTTTGTTGTAAAAAACTAGGAAAGGAAACTAATCCTCCAAATCCAAAAATAATTTTTGGATTTCAATATATCTACTCAAGTTAGTGCAAATATTCTAAATCTGAAAATAATCATCAGATTATAATACATCCCCTTAAATCGATGTTAATCTTCTAAATCTGGAAACAATTATCGGATTACAATATATCAATTATCAATGGGATCAAGAAATAAATGATTAAAAAAGATCCTTTTTTTTTTCACGGTTGTATGCCAAAGAAAACAAAACAAATACTATGAAAGTTTTTTTTTTTTTTCCACCCATTTGGTTCCACTAATTTTTTTTTTCAATATATATATATATATATATATATTTTCTCTCTTTTTTTTTACACGCTCACTATTGTACGCGCATGTGCTCTAAGATAAATAGTATCTATTTACTCCAAGGCTGTCATCCGTTTTTAATAACAGCGACATCAATGATGGTTCTGTAGCGGATTCGGTAATTGATAAGATGGTGACACCTCTTATATAATGAGTATGGATTATTCACTAGAACCTTTAAGAGATTCAATTGTGTCAGCTCTGATATCATCTTAAAAATTCAAAAAAAAAAGAGAGAGAGAAAAAAATAAAAGATAAAAGGAGGAGAAAAAAGATTAAGATGATTTTATCGTAGACTAGGAATAGATAAAACATTTACTAATAAAGAACTGATATAAATGCAAGTTAATTAGTACAAAAAAAAAAAACGGATATTTCAACGATATCTTTCTCACCGTGCAAAGCCAAAGCCCAAAAGGTATCACAATTGACTTCGAAAGGGCAAAAAAAAAAAAAAAAAAAAAAGAAAAAAAAGCAAAACAAATTAAAGACGCGACACGTGCTAGAAAGACATTCAACGATCTTAACACTTGTGCCAACCTATGCCTTCTCAACTAGGGGTGACAATTCGTGTCACGTGTCGGGTTCGTGTCGTGTTAGAGCCGTGTCGATTTTTTTCTTCCCCGACCCGAACACGACCCGCGACCCGAACACGAAACGAAACCGTGACACGAACACGACACGAACCCGTCACGGGTTGACACGACACGAACCGAAATTGACCTGCGACACGAAATTGACCCGCAACATGAAATTGACCCGAAATTGACACGAAATTTGATCCGAAATTGACACGCGACCCGAACTTGACCCGAAATTGACCCGTAACACGAAATTGACACGGAATTGACCCGAAATTGACACGGAATTGACACGAAATTTGACTCGAAATTGACACGAAATTGACACGCGACCCGAAATTGACCCGAAATTGACACGAAAAAACGGGTCCGACACGAATACGACCCGTTTTTTTTTCGTGTCAATTTTTCCCAACCCGAACACGACCCGCCCCTTATTTTTCCCAACCCGAACCCGCGAAATTCGTGTCGTTTTCGAGTCGTGTCGTCGTGTCGCGACCCGTATTGCCACCCCTATTCTCAACACCCCATAGAAGCTTTTTCACTAAAAAATATATATATATATATATAAATAATTAAAAACTCGGTGAAGAGGGTGACTACAAAAAGAAACACAGGAACAGAGGAGCAAGTTTTGTATGTGAACTGCGCACAATGTCACTTCAGGGGGTGAAACTGTAACATATTATTATTGTTAGCTGAAAAGTCTAAGATGAAAAATGAATTTTGGACAGACAGAAGATTGACAGAAACGACACAAATGACAAACCCACCGGCCGCCCCAACTTGGTCCTATTTATACGCATAAAGTCTCGAGCAACCATTTACAAATTTACATTCCATTCTATTAATTCCTCCATTGTCCATCTCCACCCCAAAAAAAAAAAACAAATATATATATATATGTATGTGTATAGATGTATATCTGTACGTCAAGCTATGTATTAGAATCTAATAATGAATTAGTGGGATTTTAGAGAGAGAGAGAGAGGAGAATCTCAATCAAAGGGATAAGGCCGTGTAAACTTACTTTAATCATGAATCCAACCTTCTCCACATCCTCTGTGTTTGTGGTGTTGCCCATACTCCCTCTGCTGGCCCTACTGCTCCTCTTTTTCTCCGATCGTTCGGCCCTCACGACCTTCTCTTCGTCTTCTGCTTCTTCTTCTTCTTCTTCTGCAATATCAGAATTTTGGAGAAATATTGGTGACAATTCATCTTCAGCTGCTAATAGTGTTACTGCTGGTCTCTCGTCCGATCAATTAGCACCTGCAGAAGCTCCCAGCCCAATCACTTTCCCCAAAAAACCCGATTCTCGCAACTCATCCCCATCAGCTCCTGCATCCTCTCAAATTGTAAGAAAAACGAATATCCGCTGATCCTTCCTTAATTACTTTACTCCATAATTCGTATATTGGTGCCTCTTAATATTAACTACTAGGTGCTTGGTTTTATTATTCATAACATATATATGTATATATCTATATATGTATACAGGGAGAAGCGGGTAAAATTAATAGAGATACAGAATTAACAAGGCCGAGCAGCAGTTTACATAAGCTAGAAGCAAAGTTGGTTGAAGTAAGGGCTTCCATAAGGGAAGCTGCTCTGTTTGCCAGGAATTATACTAGTGCTACTCATGCCTACTCAGACCAAGACTTTCTTCCTAAAGGCCACATATACCGGAACCCATCTGCTTTCCACAGGTGGTTATTCATATTCATTGATTTTTATATCTGGTGTATGTATTGTTTTATCAATATATTAGTGTATTATATAAGATTGCCTGCCTCTTCTCATGAAATAACTTCTCTCTTATATTAATTCTTGTTGTTCTCCTCCCAAATTGATAATCTTTTCTCTTCTCTCTATATATATTATTATTATATTTCCCTTAAATTTATTCCTACTACTACTACTTTAATTGTATTTAGTTTTTTTTTTTTTTTATTGTTATACTTTACAATTCTTTAAAATTATAAGCTTGATATTGGAGACGGGGCTGAGTATAAATAGGAGTTACCTAGAGATGGAAAAGTTAATGAAGATATACGTGTACGAAGAAGGGGAAGGGCCCATATTCCATGACGGGCCATGTAGAAGCATATACTCGTCGGAGGGAAGGTTCATCCATGAGATAGAGAAGGGATTGTTTCGGACAAGGGACCCCAATAGAGCACTTGTGTATTTCTTGCCATTCAGTGTGGTGAGAATGGTTCAATTCCTCTATGTCCCGGATTCGCATGACACGAAGCCCATGCGACGTGTTGTCGTCGACTACATGAAGCTCATTGCACATCGACATCCCTTCTGGAACCGTAGCCTTGGTGCCGACCATTTCATGCTTTCTTGCCATGATTGGGTACCTTTCTTCTTTTTTCACCCCACCTCTTCTCTACTTTTGCTTTCCTTCCTCCCTCTCATTAATCATTTCATGCAGAGCATTATGTGAGTGAGTGAGTGATTATTCCATATCAGTAATGATGCTTTCGTTTAATTAGCATTTTTCTTAGGTTAGAAATTTGGAAGGCCATTTTTAATTTCCGTCGATTTCTGTTTATTTTAAAGTATTCTTTTAGATCCCCATTACCATCAATTTTTAGCTTTTAGCCCGCAAAATACAAGATACCCAAATATATTGAAATTTTGGCATTCAGCCAGCAATAATAACAATACATTAAAGAAAAAGGGGGGGAAAAAAGGAAAGAAAGGATGTAATTTTGGCAAAACAAAATTTCTTTCACGATTTCTCAATGCCCTTTTTTTTTTTTTTTTTTTTTTTTTTTGGTATTCACACGATTTATCAATCCCATGGCACTCCCGTGTGTAGTACATTTACTGTCTTTTTGCGATTATTGTTCTCGTGCCCTCTTATCATTGTTATTATTATTATTATTATTATTTGCCTATTTTGGTACTTTTTTATATGTTCCTTGTAATACATGATGTCTTCACCTTGCTTTTCCACGATTCCCATTTCTCCCAATCGGATCCATTGATGTCCTTTTTCTACATTTTTTTTCCTCCACACATTTGTGGCAATCAAATCCATCCACAAAATCCCAGTATATTTATTGCTTCCCTGTAACACCCACTCATTTTTTGTCAATAAATTATTCCATTCTTATCATGTCTTTGTCTTATTTTACTTTAATTAATAATTGCTTAATCTAATAAGACTTCCATATCACAAAATGAATTCAGAACAATGTTAAAGAAATTTAGTCTTTCCATTTTATAAAACGCCTTTATTTATTTTTGTTACATTTATAAAATGTGCCTTAATGACAAGAACATTACAATATCTTTTTACAGTGCCTATGTTAGGTAAAAAAAAAAAAAAAAGGAAGCAAATATGACAAAAAGTAGAACCATGAGTTCCACAACTATGTTCTCCTAATGAACAGATTAGGCCATACTCATGAAATACGGACCATGATATGCAATATGAACAAGGATGTGCAATTATATTAACAATATATATATGCAGGGGCCGACTACATCATCATTTGTGCCACATCTATACCACAGGTCCATTAGAGCTTTGTGCAATGCAAATACTTCGGAAGGATTTAGGCCTTTTAAAGATGTATCCTTCCCGGAGATAAATCTACAGACAGGCGAAGTTAGTGGGCTTGGTGGGGCCTCTCCGTCGACGCGCACCATCTTGGCGTTCTTCGCAGGCCGTCAACACGGCTACATTAGGTACTTGCTTCTAAACCAATGGAAGAACAAAGACCCCGACGTCCAAGTCTACGAACAACTTCCAAGACGAGTGTCCTACCAAGGCATGATGAAGAAGAGCAAGTTCTGCCTCTGCCCTAGCGGCTATGAAGTGGCAAGCCCGCGAGTGGTGGAGGCCATTTATGCAGAATGCGTTCCAGTGTTGATCTCCGATGGTTACGTTCCACCTTTCAGCGATGTCTTGAATTGGAAGTCATTTTCGGTGGAGATCAAGGTGACTGACATACCAAACATTAAGCAAATATTGATGGGGATTTCCACAAGGCGGTACTTGAGACTGCAAAGGAGAGTGAAAATGGTGCAAAGACATTTTGTGGTCAACTCAACTCCTACGAGATACGATGTCCTTCACATGATTCTTCACTCCATTTGGCTCCGTAGATTAAACGTTCGCTTTCAAGATACTTTTCGCACTGTTACTCACTCCAAAGTCTTTCATTAATTAGTCTCAAAATTCTTTTTTGAACAGTAGGAAGTGTTAAATTTTCATAATGACAGAAAGGAAGCTCACAAAGCAGCAGCCACAGCTTTGGGCTTATACTTATACTAGGCACAAATTAGTCTCCATCAAACATACAATTTACATTCGCTCTATATCACTAATGACCAATCCGTATGTCAAGCAGTGTCAAATATATACACACCACCGGCTCCACTTGAATAATAAGAAACATGTCATCTTGAAAAATAAATAGTATTAAAGTGTAATAATAATTACTGTGGTTTTAGACAGAGAGAAAAGAGAATTTCAATCAAAGGGATAAGGCTAAGTCATGAGTCCAACGTTCTCAACTTCAGCTGCCTTTGTGGCGTTGCCAATAATCCCTCTGCTGGCCCTCTTGCTCGTCTTTTTCTCCCATGATTCGGGTCTCGCCACCTTCTCTTCTTCTTCTTCTTCTTCTTCTTCTTCTTCTGCAACATCAGAATTCTGGAGAAATTTCGGTAACAACGCATCTTCAGCTGCTAATAATATTACTGCAAGTCTCTCGGCATATCAACTAGCACCAGCGAAAGCTCCCCCAATCACTTTCCCGAAAAAACCCGATTATTCTTGCAACACATCATCATCTGCTCCTGCAGCCTCTCCAATTGTGAGAAAAGGAAATCAAAAATGATCCTTTAATTAATTTACTCCATAATTAGTATTTTCTTTAATTAATTACTAGCCACTTATTGGTCTTATTTATAGGGAGAAGCGGGTGATAATAGAGATACAAAGTTAATAAAAGCGAGCAGCAGTTTACGTAATCTAGAAGCAAAGTTGGTTGGAGTAAGGGCTTCCATAAGGGAAGCTGCTCTGTTTGCCAGGAATTATACTAGTGCTACTCATGCCTACTCAGACCAAGACTTTCTTCCTAAAGGCCACATATACCGGAACCCATCTGCTTTCCACAGGTGGTTATTCATATTCATAGATTTTTATATCTGGTGTATGTATTGTTTTATCAATATAGTAGTGTATTATATAAGATTGCCTGCCTCTTCTCATGAAATACCTTCTCTCTTATATTAATTCTTGTTGTTCTCCTCCCAAATTGATAATCTTTTCTCTTCTCTCTATATATATTATTATTATATTTCCCTTAAATTTATTCCTACTACTACTACTTTAATTGTATTTAGTTTTTTTTTTTTTTATTGTTATACTTTACAATTCTTTAAAATTATAAGCTTGATATTGGAGACGGGGCTGAGTATAAATAGGAGTTACCTAGAGATGGAAAAGTTAATGAAGATATACGTGTACGAAGAAGGGGAAGGGCCCATATTCCATGACGGGCCATGTAGAAGCATATACTCGATGGAGGGAAGGTTCATCCATGAGATAGAGAAGGGATTGTTTCGGACAAGAGACCCAAATAAGGCAGTCGTGTATTTCTTGCCATTCAGTGTGGTGAAATTGGTTCAATTCCTCTATGCGCGGGATTTGCACGACAAGAGGCCGATGCGACGCGTTGTCATCGACTACGTGAAGCTCCTTGCTCATAAACATCCCTTCTGGAACCGTAGCCTTGGTGCCGACCATTTCATGCTTTCTTGCCATGACTGGGTAACTTCTTTTCTTTTTTTCTTTTTAGATATCCAATAAAAATTCTTCGTCAGTTTATACGTTTGAGATAAAAATCTTAAAACTTATTTTTTTGATATACTTCTTCTTGAGACGATAACAATTTGAGGATAATATACTGATAAAACTGAGTATTCCACAAACATGATTGAAAATGTTATGAATTTGACTAATATTTTTATTAGATAATTAGAAAAAACTCACAATTCAGAGTTTGAATGAATTCTTAATTATTTCTCTCAATTATTTATAAAATGAATAACCAATTAAATCAATAAATTTGATTATATATTCATATCATGCATACATATTTTTCATTTACTTGTTATTTTTAAAAAAATAAAAAACTAGTTATAACATACAACTATAAAAACTATTGAAAAATGAGAATAATAACAAATAAAATAAAAGAATCTTATCTTGAAAAAATCTCATGGAAATGAATTAAAAAATTAACAACAAAATAGAACATTAAAAAAAAGTAAGAAAAAAAATATATAGATTTAGACGGTAATGAAAAGAGAAAAAGAAAAAATAATAATTTATTTATAAAGAATTTTTTTAAAAAATTAAGAAGTAAAATAGATAATAATTTAATTTTAAAATTAACAGGATAATAGATGAAAAAAATAAAATGAGGAGGTTAATAAACTCACCTTTCTATCTTCTTGATTGTTTTGTTGTCATGGAAGAATACGTTATACACATGGGATGGGACCAGGGCAGTAGTACCGTCTCTTTCTTACTTTTGTAGGTTTTGTTGTCATTGAAGAATACACTATACGCATGGGATGGGACCAGGGCAGTAGTACTGTCTCTTTCTTATTTTTGTAGCTTCCACTTTATATCTTTTTCCGACTGGTTGGCTTTCTTTATCTCTTGTCCGATTGCGTAAGTTTTAGTGGCAGTGAATATTAACATCTCCTTGTACCAGAAAAAGGAAAAATTTAGCTTCCCAACAAAAAAAAAAAAAAAAAGGGGAAAATTAAAATTTACTAGTGTCAATAGACTCTCTAAACTATTAAATGTACATGTTATATATCTAAACTATAATATGTGTGTCAAATTGTCCCATATATTTGTTTTCGTTAGTTTTTTTTTTTGTCTTTTTTAATGTCAAAATGCCCTTGATCTTTACATTTGTGTCAAATATGCCTCATCTATATTATTTTTGCTAATATATTATATTATTATTCCATTTCTAGTCATTACTTGAAACTGAAATAACTTTTCTTAACTAATATTCTTTTTTAAATTAATAATTGCTTATCTAGTGAGGCTTCCTTATAACAAAATGCAATCAGTACTATGTCATAGAAATTAAGTCTTTCCCAATATTTATAAAACACCTTAATAATTAATAAGAGCATTCTTATGTTTTGTCTATATCTATGTTAAGTATTAAGTTAAAAAAAAAAAAAAAAAAAGGGGAAGAAGAAGAAGCAATATGACAAAAAGCATAACTGTGAGTTCCACAACGATTGATAAATAGTATTTTGCCCATACTCATGAAATACGTAGTATCATATGCAGTTTTAAAAAGTTAATAAGTCTCTTTGTTATGACCAATTTTTTGAAGAGAGAGAAAAAAAAAGAAAAAGGAAAAAAGAAAAAAGAAAACGAAGTCAAATGATAGTTCGTTTATGATGACGTGCATTACATAAATAAACAATGCAGGGGCCTTCTACATCAGCAGTTGTGCCACATCTATACCACAGGTCCATCAGAGCTTTGTGCAATGCAAATACTTTGGAAGGATTTAGACCTTCTAAAGATGTGTCCATCCCCGAGATAAATCTAGAAAAGGGCGAAATCAGGGGGGGGGGGGGGGGGGGCTCGGTGGGTCCTCTCCATCGACGCGCACCATCATGGCGTTCTTTGCAGGCCATCTACACGGCTACACTAGGTACTTGCCTCTAAGCCAATGGAAAAACAAAGACCCCGACGTCCAAGTTTACGAACAACTTCCAAGACAATTGTCGTACCAGGACATGATGAGGAAGAGTAAGTTCTGTCTCTGCCCTAGCGGCTACGAGAGGTGGCAAGCCCACGAGTGGTGGAGGCCATTTATGCGGAATGTGTGCCCGTGTTGATCTCTGATGGCTACGTTCCGCCTTTCAGCGATGTCTTGAACTGGAAGTCATTTTCGCTGCAGATCAAGGTGAATGCACATCCCAAACATTTAGCAGATTTTGATGGGGATTTCCACTAGGCACTACTTGAGACTGCACAGCAGACTGAAAATGGTGCAAAGACATTTTGTGGTCAACTCAACTCAACTCCTCTCAGATATGATGTCCTTCACATGATTCTTCACTCCGTTTGGCTCCGTAGATTAAACGTTCGCTTTCAACATACTTTTCGCACTGTTACTCACTCCAAAGTCTACCACAACCAAACAAATCAAAATCCCTAATTAATTGTTGTTAATTATTTTCTCTATCCTCTTTCTTCCTTCACCATTCATATTGTACAATTAATTAAGATATAAAAATATCTTTACATTATGGGGAAATCGTCATCAACAACCTCCTGAGTTCGAGCCTTCGAGCGTTGTGTTGGTGACGTTTGCGCTGGAATGTGTTGCGACAAAACTTATGGTTCTCTGTTAAATTAGACAAAATCCCCTTCATGTAATTAATTACTTATTAAGACATATGGCCTTGGTTGTTTTTTCTGACGTCGTTGGACTCTGCTTATTCTTGTTTTCCTCAAAAGCTACCCTTTTGATGAAAACAGAGTTGTTAGTCAATATCAATCTAATCAGAATGTGCTTACAACAATCCCTAATGTTATTTGTTTCCTCTCACCCGTGCATATTTATATAAAAATATATACATATATATATATATATATAATGTCTTGTATACACAAATTAGTATTGGAGAGATTATTATAATGTCTCTTGTCCAAACATATTAATTGTGTTAAAAAAAAAAAAGGATTAGATCTGAAGAAACATATTTGTGTACTATTCGTAATTTTAACTATGAATGCTAACAATATTCTAATAATTCTATAAACTAAAAAGTAAATAATTCTATAAACTAAATATTACTGCATGATGAAAACTAATTACCACTTCTATTATTCTGAATAAAAAATAATAGCATGATAATCCAAATTTTAATAGATGAATTGAGCTTATATAAAATTTACTCCACACGTTCATCAGCACGTGGCTCACAAGTAATTAAATTAAAAGAGTGAATTCCTTGAAAACACTATTAAAAAACTTGGTAAAGTTATTGTAACAACCTGCCTAAATAGGTCGTTACATTACTACTTAAACCAAGTATTTATTTATAATTACTTCAAATACGTATACTTGAAAATTCTAGACCAACTTTGTAACGGCCTGCTTTGTTACATACTCTAAAATAATTTTTCATATAAACCTTATATATCATAAACTTTATTATATAATATAATATGAAAATTTATAAAAATTATAATTTTTAAAATAGCTTTTGTAAAATAAATTATGTAGTGATATCCATGACCCTTTATTTGCTCATCATCGTCATCCGCATATTGTCCACCATGCACTAAGTTGTTGGTTGCTTACCTACAGTATGAATATAACTAAATATTATTTTCAAGTATGACATGTTTACATATATGTCATAATTTACATGATATGCCCTATGCCATGTTTTTACATATATATCAAGATTATGTATATGACACGTTTTACGACTATGACACACTTTTCGATTATACTATGTTTTACGATAATGTTGTGTTTATAATAATATCATGATTTCAACTATGTTATACTTTATTATTATGCCATAGGTTACGACATTGTCATGTTTTATAATAATGTTATATTTTATGATCATGTCACAAGTTATTTTATGCCATTGAACTTTATGTCATGCCATATCTATGTATCATATACATCATGACTGATAAGATCATAAGTTAAGAATTTTAGTCTTAGAACTAGTCTTTGTGAAGACTTCATGTAGAAGCATGATTTTAAGCATACTCGTTAAGAATTAAGTTACAAGATTAAGACTAACTCAAGACAAGTAGAGTGTTGTGCCAACCTTCCGTAGATCGTGAATAATTAAGTATGTTTTAAGATTCTCATATTTGTTAAGGACTTTATAAACCCTAACTTTATGTAGATTGCGTGCATATGGTACGTGCACAAAGAGTTCACATGTTAAGCAAGATAATAAGTCCATAATGGAAGATAAGAGACCATAATCGGATTATGTGTTAACAAACCCAAAACGAATCAGAAATGGGTCATGCATAAGTTATATGATGTTTGTTATGTTTTTGTGAAATTAAGTTTATACTTGCTCAGCGTAAGCTCATTAGTATATTTCATACTGTAGGTAAGAAGCCTGTAGCTTAATTTGATAAGCCTTGTGGACGATGCGGCAAGTGAAGGACAGTGTGGGATACCACTATGCAGATTTTTTTTCCGCAAACTCTTTTGAACTATTAATATATCCATACATATTCAAATAATTTGTATTATGTTTCGTATGTGATGTTTCAAGACTTCGGTTAAGTGTAAGTGTTATGTATGAATTTATAATTTATTAAATAAATAATGTGTTTGCATGGTAAAGTTTATTTATATGGATTAGTCTATTTAGGTTGTATAAAAAAAAATTTATTCTAAAATTTTCAATAAATTTAAGTATTCAAAAATAAGATTTAATTTAAATATGCACAATAATGACCAACGCAATCAGGTCGTTATAGTTATTTTTTTTTGTGATGATTTTTTTAACTTTTTACCTTTTTTTTATTTCTCTTTTTTTTTTTTTCCTTTTAACTTTTTCTAAATTTGTCTGTTTTTATTCTCTTATTTTTTCTTTTTATTAAAATCTTTTTTTTATTGATTTACTTTGTTAATCAAATTTATTTTTAGAAAAATATATTTCTAAATATGTATTTACTTTATTTTTATTTTTAATGATAGCCTATATATGTGTAAAAAAATTTAACCAATGTGAATAAATATTATATCATTGAAAACTTTGATATTTATGTTTAAAAATAAATATTCAATAATTTTAATATATGTACGTTTTACATGTGCTTCGCACATGATTTCAACTAGTATATATATATATATATATATATATATATATATATATATATAGCACATCAAGAATGAAAGACGAAAAGTTTAAAGAAATAATAATGCAAAATATGGAGAAAGCAGGCTTTTAATTTTACGAGTGCGAAAGTTGGATTTTTCTTTCATTCTTTTGTGCTTGAAATAAATGCATGTACAAATTTGCAAAAGATAATGAGCTGAACAAAAATCTACACATTTGATATTTGCGCCGCGCAAAACTCCATTCCCGTTCTCTCTTTAATTTGGCACTTTCCTTCCAGTTCTAAATTACAAACTTCTTTGACGTCGAGGGAGCCCCGGCCTGAACTTTTGCAAGGTCTAATGGAGGTCGAAGATAAACATGGCTTGGTTGAGGGCGTGGGCGTAGGCGTTGACGAAGCCTCGGGTCCTTGGCGATGCGAAGATTGATTGGTTGGAGCTGATGAGGAGACCGCTCTTCCTCTGGCTGAGAGAGTTGAAGTAGAGGTTGCTGAACTCGTTCCTCGATCCCTTGAACTGCTGCTCCACGTAAACGTTTGTCCACAAATGTAAGATTACAATATTAGACAATGAGACGTGCAGAATAATTATTTTAATATATATATCTATATATATATATCTATATAATTTGTAAAATGCAAATGGGACATATATATATATATATATATATAAATAATCTTTGGCACCGCCCACTCAACAACGGACAATCGTTGATATACAGGTAAGAAAGAGAAGCAGGTAGACCTTCTTCTGGCAAGCACTGAAGCTGATAACAGGATCCAATCTCCAAATGTTCTAGGGATGTGAGTTGTTCAAAGCTCCTGCCGTTAAGGGCTTTGAGCTTTAGAAAACTGAAGATGCCGAAAGAAGTGAGCGTGGTTGGAAGCAGGCCCTCATCCCCCACATCATTGTAACATTGCCAAAGATGTAATGAGGTGAGACAAGTGAATCTCTGCAGATCCCAGTTTTTGCGCAGTGCGAAGAGCTTCTCACAACATCTAATGTGGATAGATTGTAATTTTGAGAAGGATCCCCATTCTAAAAATGTCTCTAGCCTTGAACACTACCATATACTTACCCGCTCAAGAGATGGAGATGGAGTCTCTGTCTGTTGTGGTGCTGGCCTTGAAAGCATTAATGTCACAAGTTGTTGGCATCCGCGGATCTCAAGATTTGTCAAGGATGGAAACACTCCAGTTTCTCCGACAACTTTACCAAACGACCACTCTTTCCAACTCCTCATATCTTTAAAACACAACTTTTTCAAGGATCTGAATGGCTCAGTATTTGAATAAGTACCACTTGAAAAAAACTCGTCACCTATTCTTTCCAACGCGTCAAATCCAGTAATCTCAAGCTCCTGGAGAGAAGGTAGCCGCCCAAGTGGCCGCAAAGAGTAGCAGTACTTACAATCTTCTAGACGCATGCTTGTAACATTAGAAAACGAACAGTCTCCTAACCAATCAACAAATCTTGTACCATTGTAACATTCGATATCTAGTGTCTTCAAGATTGTGTGAGGTTGTAGCCTGTCGAGTAATGCTCTTTGTAATTCTGAATCATTATTCTCACTCTCACCTTTCCAACTCAAAATCAATTCATTGACACACTTCAAATCCTTCAAAATAGTCCCTGAAATTTCCCCAACTCCCACAATATTTTCAAGTCCTGAAATACGGATTCTTCCATGTAGATGGCGAAGCTGTTGTAATTGCTTAGTGCTAGGCACATAATTTGCACCCACAACAAAATCAGACAAGAACTGCAAATTCTCCAAATTACACAAGTCTTGTGGCATGTCCTTCAAACGTGTTCCTGTAACATCGAGATGATGCAAATGGATCAGGCTTCCTATCTTGCTCAACAATCGAGTCAGATTTTGACAACATGATAACAACAATATCTGCAAATTGTGCAGATTACATACTGTCTGAGGTAGCCTCTTTAATTTACTCGATGATAAATCCAAGTATCTAAGATGTTTCAAGTTTCCAATTGAATCCGGCAACTCCGTGTAAGGACACTGAGAAAGAGACAGAACCCTCAAGCTTTGTGATGTAGAGAACAACTTTTTTTTGCAGTACTTCATATGGTAAGAAGCTGACCGGGGATACATATTGATGTTGGAGATTTCCATCTACCCTCGGCAATGCTAGGAAAGTGCGCAAGGACTTTAATCTAGGAAACATATCAAGGTCATTGAAGTCGATGGTATTTTCTTTCACATGTGACAAATGACGAGCCTTGCTTGTGGGAGCATTTGAGTCACTGTCACCCAACCTTACACAAAACTCTCTGGATAAAAATTTAGCCAACTCACTCACAAGGCCATGCATTGGGAAATAGTCTAGATTGATTGATGAAAGGGAATTCATTAGTACATTTTTGAAACAGTGAGCTTGATAATAGTTGGTTAAAGTACTCCTCTCCGACTTCTTCTAGCCTCTTTCCTCTTTGGTGTGGCAAGAGACCTTCTGCCATCCATAACAATATTAATTATTCTTTTCCAATTTTAAAATCTGCAGGAAATATTGAGCAGTAGGCAAAACATCGCTTTAAATGACGAGGTAAATAGTAGTAGCTCAACCACAATGCTGGAAGAATATTGTCCTCATTAGGCAGCTCCCAAATATCGCTATCAAGTATCTTATTCCATTCCTCTAGATTTGATCTAGAGCGTAACAGACCAGCAAGAGACTTTACAGCTAAGGGGAGGCCTTTGCATTTTTCAACAATTTTTCTACCAACGATTTCCAAATTTGGATCGGCATGTGAGGCTACACTATTAAATGCATGTTTAGCAAATAATTAAGTGCCAACAATCATCTGTCGGACATTGTTCTTAGATGGTGAGCTGGACCATTGGACATTGTCAACGCAATTCCTTCATCCCGTGTCGTGACAATGATCCTACTTCCATGAGCTCCAGATTCAAAAGCACTCCTTAAGGCATCCCATAGGCCGTAGTTCTTGTTCCAAACATCATCAAGAACAAAGAAAAACTTTTTCCCTCTTAGAGCCTTATTCAATGTTACTTGCAGTTGATTCAAGTCCTTGATATCACTTGCTTGGGACGTGACTACATGATCAAGAATTGTTTTTGTTATCCTACAGATATCAAATTCATCCGATACGTTTACCCATGCTTTCGCATCAAAATGCTTATTCATTCTGTCATCATTGAGGACGAGTCCAGCCAGCGTAGTCTTACCAATATCCCACCCATTCCAACGATGGGAATGATCGATATCCTATCCCCACTATTATTAACATCATCGGATAGTAACAACTCAACAATCTCCCTTTTTTCAGCATCCCTCCCATAGACACTCGATTCTTCTACCAAAGAAGTTGCCGGTAATCTTTGGGGAAGAGATCTACTGTGAACTCCTTCTTTGAAACGAAATACATCCTTTTGGTCTAAAACCGTCTTCAGCCTAGCAAGAATCTTTTCCATCTTTGGTTCTATTGCTTTCTCGAAAGTAGCACTGAAAAAAGATTTGGTAAGATTACTTACCTTTCCCATGCTGCTGCTGCTGCTGCTGCTTGCAGATGATCAAAGCTTGCAGATTCACGTTTGATCATCTTTCTACGCAGAATTACGGCGCAGACGCTATCAATCAAGTCTTCTGCATCATATGTTGCTTCTTTGAGCTCTTCAAAGCCACTTCCTAACAGCAGGGTCTCTGAGCTGCTTCTCCTCAGCATCATCGAGGACTTCATCAGCCGACACTAACAGAATCTCCAGGTTCTTCAGCAGACCCCTGTTGACTTTCTTTTTGCCAAAATGGTTGACAATCTCTGAAGAGGCCATCTTTTCAAACAGACTCTGGAACAGAGCAGAGATAAGAGATCCTCCAAATAATTCTGCAGCCATTTCATTTCTAGTGTTTTCGACTTTCCTTCCTCACAAAGGCAAAAAAGTTCTTATCCTTGTGCTTTTCTTTTCTTTTCTTATATCTTATTTTCTTTAATGCGAAAGTAATGTGCATGGGAGTTTATTTGTGGTCTCCCGTCCATATGCTTAGAAACTCCTGGCCCATGGATCGAATAATGGTTATTTTGGGCCGACCTTAAATTACGGGGTAGTGATTCTATTTGTGCACGTTTTGATAAATGCCACAAACTCATGCTTGGATTGATTTTTATTATACAGGAAAAAAATTCTCACAAAAAAATCCTATAGATGATATCATAATTATTTATTTATTTAGATTATTAATTATGATTATTACTTAGTATTCAAAAAATACTTTGATAAATTTTTTTCATGTACATATTTTTATATTTTACATTTTTTTTACTCCAAACATCTTTTTTTTTTTAAAAAAAAACTAAATCCACATTTTCAAAAACTTAACTCATCTTCAATCAAAATATATCCAAAACTCAACTCAACGGCGGTCGCATCCGGTACTCTATCTAAATGTTCAGCCCTAGTTTGTTCAATTGTTTTACACAAAAAAAGAAAGAAAGTTTAGTTGTTCTAAAAAGTTTACTTATATAGCCTAAATTATAAAGAAGGGTAGAAAAGATAGAATGACAAGGAAAATACTCCAGTCTCTCACACAATTAGGCATTTTCTAATTTTAATAAAGCTAGTTTTGTATCAGCAGTTAAAATTGATAATGAAATGAAAGAAAGAAAACAAGAGTCTGGTAAAAAGAAGAGTCTGTGGGCATTTTGGAAAAACAAACAAAAAGACAGAAAGGGCCACTCGAGAGAGCCCAGAGGAATATAGACAGACGACTGACGACAGATGGGAGGGTCTTACTTTCACTTCACCCTTTGTATATATAGGGTTTATTTGGTATCCAAACTCATCTCAAACTAAATTGTATTTTTTTTATCATGTTTTTTATCTTTTTTGAAATTTTTTTTTGTCTTTTTTAAAAAAATAAACAAAAATTACTATTCAAACTTAAAAATCTTAACTCAACTCAAACTCAACTTATACACCAAACACCCCCATAGTTATACACTAGTTGAAGCAACTTGCCAATTGTTATTGCTTTTTAGGTTATTTTTAGTGGTTCACTTTGCTGTTCCACTATGAAGAATTTTATTTAAGCTTCAATTAACGCTTATAGCTAAAAAAATTAAAAAAATTAAAAAAAAAAATTTAACGACGTTCATGTTAGCATATAATTGTCAAGAAGTTATAAAAAAAAATTAAAAAAATTAAAAAAAAAATTTAACGATGTGGATGGCACATGCTAACTCAGCAAGTCTTCTGTATGCTTGCTTTTGACAGAAGTTTTTTATTTTTTATTTTTTTATTTTTTAATTTCATTTTTATTTTTTTTTAAGAAGCAGCTTTCTCAATTGCTTCTTCACAAGAAGCTCTCCCTGGATAAAATTGATGCAGAAATTTGGATACACATAATTAATTTTCTCTCTCTCTCTCTCTCTCTCTCTCCAGAAATTTGGATACACATAATTAATTTTCTCTCTCTCTCTCTCTCTCTCTCTCTCTCCATGAATCCTACATTTCCCCCAACTCCGTTCTTTCTTTCTCAACGCACTATGTCTCTCTCACCCTTCCTCGAAAACTGAAGCCAAAACAAAACAAAAAAACAAAAAAAGACGCTCTCTCTCTCTCTCTCTCTCCCTCCCTCGGAAAAAACCAAAAATTGGTATCTCTCTCTCACTTGTGGACCCCACACTCCCTCCTTTTTCGTTCCCAAGTCCCACGCATCCTCCCTCCCTCCCTCTCTCCCCCTCTCTCCCTCGCTCATTCTCCTGTCTAGTGTCAACCAACCAAAGCCACAAAAAGAAAAAGAAAAAACGTTGGTTTGGACGAAATCAAGGTCTAGGGTGGTGAGCATTCTCACTTCTTAATAGATATAACTTGTTATAGATGTATAGATGTATAGATGTATAGATAAGATGAAAACGTATATTCCTGTTTATTCAAACTGCAGCCAAAATGATCACAGGATTATTCTAGTGAATCGGGTGTGGGTTTGTGGAGAAGAAAAATAGGATAGGACTTAGGAGTGCATTGGTGAAAGAAAGAGGGTAAAGATGAGGCATGTGGTTTTACCTCTTCTCACTATGATTGCCGCCATCGTCGTCGTCGTCATCATCAGTTCTAAACCATCATCCGAATGGAATATTATTCTTATTAGTAATTCTCCTCGACCTGCTTCTGCTTCTTCTTCTGCTTCTAATTCTGCGAATGATATCTCTCTACTTCAACACACCCCTGCTCTTGCTCATGATGTTCATTCTCCCAACACATCCACTCCTCCTCCTCCTGCTCTTGCTCATGATGTTCATTCTCCCAACACATCCACTCCTCCTCCTCCTCCTCCTCCTCCTCCTCAAATGGTAACAACATATGCTAATTATTATATTCTTTATTTAATTTGCTAGCTCTCAGTATATATAATGCATATCTACATATGCATATGCATATGCATATAAATGAGTTGTTTTTCGTGATTGAAAAATCAGGACTTTTGGGATTCGATTCCAGTACTATACACATATATAAGAGTGAGTGTATGTTGGATTTGGTTTTGTAGAGGGAAGACAATAGATCATCAAATAGATTATCATCAAGTAATGGTGTGAATAGTTCTACAACCTTAAAAAAATCAACACTCATATTCCCCAAACCAAGATTCAGCAGCAGCCTTCTTTATAAATTGGAAGCGAGGTTGGCTCAAGTTCGGGTTTCCTTAAGGTCAGAAGCAGCAGCTGCTCTTTCCCTTTCTCTTTTTAAGAATAATCGGGCACCCACTACCACCACCCCGCTATTGGATCCTGATTATGTTCCTCAAGGTCTCTCTTACAGGAACCCACTTGTTTTCCACAGGTATTTTTATCTCTTCCCTCTTTTTACCCTCCATTTCCTATCTAGTATAGTTTTTCTCTTTAATTTCTTTCACATCTCACCCATTTTGGTGGAATTCAATACTTGGATTATCAATGGTTGTGTTTGGCCGCATTTGATACCCAAAAAAACTAAAATAAAAATAAAATAAATAAAGCAGCATATTGTTAGATACATATTTTTAATTGTAAGTTTACCAGAGATGATACATGAGTAATAGTAGTAGTACTAGTGCAGGAGTTATATAGAGATGGAGAAGTGGATGAAGATATATGTGTACGAAGAAGGTGAAGTTCCAATATTCCACGGGGGTCCATCAAGAAGCATATACGGGACAGAAGGCCGATTTATTTATGAGATGGAGAAGGGGACCTTGTATCGCACCTGGGACCCCAACAAGGCACTTGTTTTTTTCCTGCCCTTCAGTGTCGTCAGAATCATACGTTACGTTTCCCGCGACCACCACGCCGTGGGACGTGTCCTCAGAGACTACATCACCCTCATCTCCCACAAGTATCCCTTCTGGAATCGGACTCTCGGTGCCGACCATTTCATGCTCTCTTGCCATGATTGGGTAACCACCTCTCTTACCTCCATTCTTTTACCGTTCATATATATATATATATATATATATATTTGTTGTTATTAATCTCTAATTTGTTAGCATCGCGTCAGTTTGTATCTAATTGTATCTAATTCAAGTCATACTTGCTACTGTTATATACTTAACAATGCAGGGGCCAAGAGCATCATCTTTTGTGCCTCATTTAGTCCATAACTCCATCAGAGTTTTGTGCAATGCAAACACTTCTGAAGGGTTTAAGCCTTATAAAGATGTGTCCTTCCCAGAAATCAATATGCGGACAGGGCAGTACATGGGGGTCGGGGGAGGCTCTCCGTCATCTCGGTCCATTCTTGCATTCTTTGCAGGCGGTCTGCATGGCCACATCCGGTACTTGCTTATGAACCAATGGAAAAACAAAGACCCTGACATCCAAGTCTATGAACAATTCCCCAGAGGAGTGTCCTACCAAGACATGATGAGGAAGAGCAAGTTCTGCCTCTGCCCCAGCGGCTACGAGGTGGCCAGCCCACGAGTGGTGGAGGCTATTTATGCAGAATGCATTCCAGTGTTGATCTCCGACGGCTACGTTCCGCCTTTCAGCGATGTATTGGATTGGAAGTCGTTTTCGGTGGAGATTAACGTGAAGGACATACCTATGATTAAGGAGATATTGATGGGGATTTCCACAAAGCAGTACTCGAGTATGCAAAGGAGAGTGAAGCAGGTGCAGAGGCATTTTGTGGTCAATGCGCCTCCTAAGCGATATGATTTTTACCACATGATTCTTCACTCCATCTGGCTCCGTAGATTAAATATTCAGGTTCAAGATCATGATCATGATGAGACACACTCCTAATCCTCTCTATGACCGAACTGATCTTGGTACATTTGCCATAATTGTCTAGTTTACTGTAGCTATATGTACAGCGAAATACTTGGGGTGAATTTTTATCCAAAATCAGAAACTAGACTTTTGTTTTAAGACAAAAAATATTGTAAAACAATATGTTGTGCAATGAACCCCAAGAACCACTACTAGAAGTAGAACCAAGTGATCAGCTTCTCAATCAATCACTAGCAAGAACCAGAAACTCAAAGTAACAAGAAGAATCTGATGGGATTAGGAACAAGTGTTCAGTTTGTTAGGAGCATAACCAATAAGTGAGGTTTATTAGTATAAAAAGGGGATGGATAGAGAGTGAGGGATATGGACTAATCAGTCCCTTGGAAGAGCTAGCAGACCTCTCGAATGTCTGCAAATCTATCTTTGTATCGATCTTGTTTCCAATAACGAATTCCCCCACTATTCTGCTCCATTTGCATGTTAGAATTCAGAGATTCTCTTTTGAGTTTTCTTGGTTCATATCAGAATCAAAACGCAAGATCACCAACTGATTTTAACGGGGTTTGGATCAATGGTGATCCTACATCCTCGAGTGAGCCAGCAATAAGAAAATCTCCACTAATCAAAGAGAAGAGCCTGAGATTACAAATAGCTCTCTGTACAATGAATGAAAGAAATATTTATATCCAAGAACTATATCCCTATCTATACAGGCTTATATATGATTCGCCTTTACAAAAAGAATACACTCATCTACCTAACCAATCCCCTTTCTTGATGTCCAGATGTCACGGCCAGATTTGAGGCAAGTACTACTGACTGAGACACGTCAGCATCCGTGATTAATGACTGTGTTAATTCATCACACAGTAGTTATACCAAAATCTGCGAAATACATTTATACATATATATATGTGTGCGCGTGGTCCCGGGCATTGGTAATTTATGTTTTAATTGTGGTCGTCTAATCTATTAAAGTGAGAAGGCTGCGTTTTGTTTCTTCGACCTATTTGCCTCTTTTTTCTAAAGATAAAAAATTTGAGCTTCCAACCACCGTACAAAACTTACATAAAAATAGGAATAGCAACAACAACAATAATAATATAAATATATATATATATATGTATATATCAAACGATTCCTCAGCAGGTAAGTTGAAATATGTTTTGAGCAATATCCCATTTATGCATCTTTTCTTTATCAAAAAAGGAGAACCGCAAACTTCATTTTCGTCCAATAAAATAACGTTTGTCAAACCAAAAAACATGTGGCAAGAAGATGAGATGAGAGCTGGCTTATGTCACACTCAAACGAAGCCCCCACGATATGGACTTTGGCTTCATCAATACAAGTATACGTATCTATTTCATGTGCAGCAGCAGCAGCAGATAGCAATCAAGGATGAGGCCGCCGTTGTAATTTGAATAGTCAATAGTTTATCCATACACCTATATATAAGTGTGTGTGTGTGTGTGTATATAATGGATAGTTTAAGATTCTAAATTGGAGGGGTGGGGGTGTGTGTGTGTGTGTGTGTGTATATATATAATGGATAGTTTAAGATTCTAAATTGGTGGGGTGGGGGGGTGTGTGTGGTGTGGTTTTGAAGAAAGAGAGTAAGATAAACGTATAATTAATTAAGAGATGAGGCTTCGTAACCATATGATTGCAGTATTCTCCTCTTCTTCTTCCTCGGTAATTGTTGTGGTGTTATCTCTAATCTCTATGGTTGCCGTTCTCTTGACATTCAATTTCTCAAAGCCGGACTCCGTGAACTCTTCATCACCTTCCACTTTCAAATGGGATGTTGGTAATTCTTCATTTGGTTATTCTGCTGCTTCTCTACACAGCGCTACTGATTCATTAATATTGTACAATAAATCTAGTAGTGTTAGTCCTGCCCCTAAAATAAAATTGGGTGGTGGCGGTGGCGGTGGCGGTGGCGGTGGCGGCGGAAGCAGCAGCTTAGATAAACTGGAAGCAAGGTTGGCTGAAGCACGGGCTTCCATAAAACGAGCTCTTCTACTTGGCAATAATTCTTCGTCCATCGATCATCAAGATCCCGACTTTGTTCCTCGAAGTCAAGTGTACTGGCACCCAAATGCTTTCCACAGGTATTTTACAAAAATAATCATGCTCTCATCATATAAGCACTTAAAATTTTTCATAAATAGTTGTATTAAATGCAAAATGTTTCTGCTTTTTGAAAATTCTAAGCCTTTTTTTTTTTTTTTTCTTTTTTCTTTTTTTTGAAAACATGTACGTAGGAGTTACTTAGAGATGGAGAAGTTATTGAAGATATACATATACGAAGAAGGAGAGCCTCCATTATTCCATGACGGACCAAGCAGAAGCATATATTCGACGGAGGGAAGGTTCATCCATGAGATGGAGAAAGGGAAGCTGTTTCGCACAACAGACCCCAACAGGGCTGTCGTCTTCTTTTTGCCGTTTAGCGTGGCTAAAATGGTCACGTATCTTTTACACAACAGGAATCGCATGCAACGAGTGGTCATAGACTACATGAACCTGATTGCCCAGGCTCATCCCTTCTGGAATCGAAGTCGTGGTGCCGACCACTTCATGCTCTCTTGTCACGATTGGGTAACGTAGCTCCAACAAATTGCTACATTTGAACGTCTCTTCTGGTTTAGTCTCGGTTCACTAATGTATGTTTGTATGCTAACAATGCAGGGACCACTTACAACGTCTTTTGTGCCTTACTTGTTTCACAACTCTATCAGAGTTTTGTGCAATGCGAATACTTCTGAACGATTTAAACCTTTCAAAGACGCGTCATTCCCTGAAATCAATATACACCGGCGGGCATTTACAATCCATGGCGGACGCTCTCCTTCTGCTCGCTCCATTCTGGCTTTCTTTGCTGGCCAGCTGCACGGCCACATAAGGTACTTGCTTCTAAAACAATGGAAGAACAAAGACCAAGACGTCCAAGTTTACGGGGAATTGCCTGCTGGCATGTCCTATGAAGAAATGATGAAGAGCAGCAAGTTCTGCCTCTGTCCCAGTGGCTACGAAGTGGCAAGCCCGCGAGTGGTGGAGGCCATTTTCGCAGAGTGTGTGCCGGTGCTCATCAATGATGGTTACATTCCGCCTTTCAGCGACGTCTTGAATTGGAAATTATTTTCAGTGGAGATCAAGGTTAAGGATATACCAAACATCAAGGACATATTAATGGGGATTTCCACGAGGCGGTACCTGGAATTGCAGAGGAGAGTGAAAGAGGTGCAGCGGCATTTCGTGGTCAATGGCACCCCTCAGAGATATGATGTCTTCCACATGACTCTTCACTCCATTTGGCTCCGCAGGTTAAACGTTAGGATTCAAGATCATGGTACTCAATCCTCAACTCCCATGTCCTAATGCTCCCCTCCCATGTATTTTTAGCCAAAAAAAAAAAAAAAAACGACTAATTAATCTATTCCACTGTACCACGCGAATTCAAAGGGCGCGACAATTAGTTGTATTTGTACGGTTACTGAGAAATGCCAACTCCTACACTGCTAGGATTCTCTTCTTTCTCTACTTTTCCCGGGTTGATTAAAGCACAAATTAGAGAGTTTTATTTTACATGGTTTACTGCAGAAAAGAAATAATAATGACACACATTAGTTTTCACTAACAAGACAACCCTCTAAACCGACTAAGATAAATAGCGTAATACATGCACAGGGCAGTGCAGGGTTATAACATTGCCGACATTTTTTATACGAATTATTGTCCAAATCACAGACACAAATAAGTGATATTACTATTATGACATTAAGACTATTAATACATAAAAATAACTTTGGCATGGAAGATGCAGACTAACTTATTTGGAATTCTCCACTTGCATGAACCTCTTTGACCCTTTTGTCGTACTCGTCCTCTTCGTCTTCTTCTTCTTCGACTTCATCATCTATATCCTTGTCTTCATCATCTTCTTCTGTTCCCCAACCAAAGCCCCGGACAGGCTTTGATACTGGAGGTGGGGTTCTTGCCTCCCCCACAATCTTCATGATCTCATCCACGCTTTGGAGAGAAAAGCTAGGATTTTCCCTCTGGTAATAGATGGCTTGAGCTGTATCTGTTAATTCCCTTGGCAAATTCTTTAAAAACCATGGGTGGTTCTTGATTTCTTTAATTGAAATCCTCTGCAAAATCAAGCACGGTTTGAATATCAACGTCTCAATATCATAGTAGTGCAAGTCGCTTGTGCCAAAAACAAAATAAAGGTACTTCATTACCAAACCCAGATTCACTTATATCTGAGACATCTCGACATATGACAGATTTTAAGCTAGTGTTCTGCCTTACTAATTAAGATAGTTGGGAACAGTGTTTCCCACAGAATGTTAGTGTACAAGCTGGTGAATCAAAATTTAAAACCAAAAAAGAGAGAAGCAAGTTTCACGCCGTTTATGGTTTATGAAAAGAATATCACTCCATATATGGTTGATGATTCTGACCAATATGCAAAACATGTAATCTCATTTATACAAAAAGATGAGACACAAATACAGTTTTAACTTTGGGAGATACGTGACTGGTATTTTCGCAGTAAGAGGCCAAAATATTTATTTAAAAAAAAAAAAAAAAACATTTTCTAAATCTCAAATAAAGAATTTATGTACAGTGTTGATATATGAAGATACTTACCCTGGATGGGCTTGCAACAAAAATACGAGAAAGAAGATGCCTACAATCTTGAGATATGTGAACATAGTCTGGGATTTTGTACTGAACAGCCATAATTCGCTGCAGAATCATGAGACAACATATTGGAACTCAGATAAATTGTTCGGTTGGGGGGGGGGGGGGGGGGGGGGGGGGGGTGGGGGGGTGGTGTAGGGTTGGAGAGCATTAAAAAAAAGAAGGTGATTTACCTGAATAGTTTTTCTGAAATTCTTGGGATCATGTTGGTCTTCAAAAGGGTAAGCCCCAACCAGCATCACATAGAGAGTCACTCCACATGACCAAACATCTGCCAACTATTTAAAAAATAAAAAACAAAGAAAAAAGAAGAAGAAGAAGAAGCAGAGGCAGGAAAATATGTCAGATTACATATGCACTTGCTCGGGGCAACATGCATTTAAAGAAAAGTTTGTTATTTTTCCTTGAGCTTTTCAAGTTTCTTAATGTTTGAGTTGCCGGCCAGAAACATATAAACAATGAAATACAAAGATTAAATATGTACAAAAAGGGCCATCTAAATTCCCTCAATTTCAAACATCAACTCAGATATTCAATACTAGATTCTGGACTGTGGCTGCCGACATTGCCACCCCGTAACCAAAATAAGTTGACCCTGACTGATGGGGGAAAAAAAGATTTCCCCCCAGTTTTCTAGTTAAGTTAGGAATCGGGACTTAATCAACAACCCTACTCACCACCATGAAATGGCCAAAAGGCCAAAACATTTAACAAAAACTCACCAATCTATACAAATGTTACGGATACGAAAAGGAACAAGGGCCGTGAAAACATTAACCCTCAAGAATTTGCAAATGGCCGCGGGTCAACCAAGAGGACAGAGTAATCTAAAAATTTCTTCAATATTCAGCAACCAATCAATGGACAAGGGACCCAAAGTGAGTTGGCCTTTACTTTTATTAAAGTCATAAGGCTACGCAAGCTTTAAAATCAATATCAAGATCAATTTTCTTATACCATCTATCTAGATGGAACCAAACAAAATTAAATTAACTAAAGAGGGCGACTAGTATTAGAAGCAAAAGGACATGTTCCAACATGGGGTAGATTTGCAATTAGTGGGTCCATGAACAATGTATACAGGGTATTAAAAATAATAATTATAACTTCACTAGGCAACTTGTAGGATGCATCGCACCTTCAGAAAGTAAAGTACAAGTATCCAAAATGCGGTTAAGTACAGACAATATGCAGATGACTTCAAAACAACTAAAACCTCCGAGTGCCAAAGAAGTTACTCTATTTTTTTTTTCCTTCTTCTTCTTTTTTTAAGATAAAAACAACCATTGAAGTTTTGTTCTTTTTAGGATGTACTTTACTTTTTGTTTCGGCATTCCAAACTTCATAATCAAACTAGGCACAGTACAGACAACAAGGAAAAAAAGAAAGGAAAGCAATAAAAATTACTTTGCCATCATACTCTCGCCGAGACAGAACCTCCGGTGCGATATATGCCGGAGTACCAACCGTTGACTTTGGTCTTGAATGCAGCAAAGATGACTGCATAGAAACAAGCCTTATATTAGAAGAGAGAACAAAATAACAAGGTCATCCCTTTTTACTAACTGAAATGTTTTCCAACCTAAACTAGATTAGATCAAGCTTTATTTTTCGGTTTTTTAGTTTTTTGGTTTAAAAGAATTGAAGTTCACAAACCTTAGAGTAACCGAAATCACAAATTTTCAATCGTGGAGCAGGGCTTCCATCTAAAAGCGTGTTTTCAAGCTTCAGATCTCTATGGCATATTTGCTGCAAATGTAAAAGAAACTAAGTTAAGGGGAAAAAAAATCAAAGAGAAAGAGTGGTTCAAAGCATTCAATTCCTAGTTATGCCATTACCATGGAATGGCAATAATTGACTCCAGAGATAAGCTGCTGAAAGAAATATCTAGCCTGTACAAATAGAAAATAGATTAATATTACAGTCAAAAACGAGGAATTGAAATGGAGACGCCTTTTCAAAAGGCATTTTCTAAATTAAAAAAAATTACGAAAATCCACTCCTAGTTCAAGTGTCAATTCCTTTAAAATCTTCTCTGTATCAGAGTTTCAGCGTATAATATTTGGCTTGATGTCATAATAGAACTAGATCGCAAAAGTTTTATCAAAAGGCAAATGATTGTCTTCAGAGTTATTTCCTAGTTTTGTTTGAATCCAATCGTCATATCCAAGTTGGACCATCAAAAAAATATAAATATTAAGCTCATAAGAAGAATACAAGAGAGCATTTTGTAAATTTTCTTTAAATAAAAACAAATTGAAGAAAAAAAATGTTGAAAAAAATAATAATAATAAAATAGCGAGAGGGGTGGAAACAAAGGAAGGAGAACCTCGTCTTCACTGAATCTGCCGGCATTGCAGATGCGGTCAAAGAGCTCCCCGCCGGCAGCGTACTCCATCACTATTGCCAGATGCGTCGGGGTCAATACCACCTGCTTAATCTCCATTCTTATTATTATTATTATTATTATCCTCGACAACTTCCTGGTTAAATTCTTCTTTAATTGATTAAGGGGGAAAAAAACAAAAGAAGAAAGAAAATACTAGCCTCCTTGAAGCGGATGATGTTGGGATGACGAAGCGATCTGTGGTTTATGATCTCTCTGGCCACATTCTCATCTATCTGCATACATTAAATTAAGCTTTGAACTTTCTGTTTGGATGCCGAGAGAAAAAAAAAAACAATTTTTTACGGAATTAAGCAATGAATGACTCAAATCTTGAAAGGAATGAGGAAAAAAGAAAGAAACCTTGTGGCCACGCTCGATGTATTTCATGGCGACGAGCTCCTTGGTGTCCTTATGACGCAAGAGGCGAGCGACGCCGAAATTGCCAGACCCCAAATCCTTGACCACCTCGTACTTGTCCATAATTTAATCTCAATCAGTGTTTGGGGAGGTTTGGAAGAGTGGAGGTTGGAGTTTAAGATTGTAGGACTAGATGTTAGGGTTTGACTCCAAATCCAGAACACAGCAAACAACAGGCTCTCCTCCTAATTGAGACTGTGTGCTCGATCTCTCTAATGCAAAAACACCGACCACTAACAAACTACCAGCGGAGAATGGAGATATGAATGACTCACTTTCTACTTATCTTAATTACGACCTACGCACACACAGAGTGACACCTTTTACTCTCTTTAGGACTGGATCCACAATACACTCTGTATATACTTATATAATATATATATATATATATATATAGAGAGAGAGAGAGAGAGAGAGAGAGAGAATAGAGAGAGAGAAGGGGCAGGGGATGGGAAGTGCCAACCGCCAAGTGGGGATGGGAAACCATGACTCCCTCTCTCATTTGACCACATGCTGACTCAGACCATCAGCTTCCATCCAATCACTTCTTCTTCATCGTCGCGTCGGTTACTCTTTTTCTTTTTCTTCTTCTTCTTCCTCTTCTTTTTATTCTTTTTGTTTTTTGTTTTTTGTTTTTTGTTTTTTTTTTTGTTTTTGGGAGAATATGTGACAGAATCTGATTTATATACCCCATCAATATAACTCATTTTTAAATCGTTAAAATATTATTTGTGTATAATAATTATAATACAGTTTCGGGGGTCCCTCGCCGATGTCGAGGGCGTGGGGGAGGGGGGCTCGAGCACAGGTATGGAGGGTCTGGTCCGCGTCAAGGGTTCGAGGGCTCGAGCGCCGGGGGAAGAGGGATCTGGACGGCATCGGGGGTTAGGGGCTTGTGCGCCGAAGGGGAGGGTGGTTTGGTCGGCGTCGGGGGTAGGGGTGGGGTGCCTGTGCTCGTCGGCGTCAAGGGGGCAAATCTGGTTGGGGGGGTCCATCGCCGACGTCGAAGAAAGGAAGGGGTGGGTTTTTTTTTTTATATATATTTCTTTGTATCTACTTTTTTTTCTTTTTCTTTTTGTTTTTTTTTTTAAATAAGGGTGTAGGATTCTAATTTTAGGGTAGAATTACGGTAAAACCCTTTTATATACTCTATCGATAGAGATCATTTTAAAACCATTCAGATGTAATCAAATGGCTAAGATGTTACTTGTGTATGGTAATTATCATACATTTAACCTTATCGTAGTATGACTAATAAATTAAAAAATTATAAAAATAATAATTAAAAAAAAATCCAACCTTCTTCCCGATGTCGACGACCGACGACGCCAGCGACGGACCCCATCAACACCCCCGCGCAAGTGTCGACCTAGTCCCTCCCCCCTCCCTCCAACCAGCCTTGGCGCCCCCCAATTGACCAGACCTGCCCCCCCCCCCCCCCCCCCCCGACCAGCCTGCTCTAGCCCAGGCGTCCCCCTTCCCTGACGCCGACGACCCCTTCCCCCCCCCCCCCCCCTTCGACACCAACGACGTTTTCCCCCGGCCAAATATGACCCCCTCCCCCCAACCTTCCACCACTAGTGGATTTTTTTAAAATTATTTTTTTAATTTTTAATTTATTAGTCAAATACTACTGTAAGGTAAAGTGTATGATAATTACCATACACAAATAACATCTCAGCCGTTTGATTACATCTGAATAGTTTAAAAATAAGCTATATCGATAGAGTATATAAAAGAAGTTTCATCACAGTTTTACCCCTAATTTTATTTCATAATGGAGATGGCTATAATTTTGAAAATTTTTCAATCGAATCTCCTATCTAATCCTATCAATAGAAGTTATTATTTGTTTTATCTAGTATATTAAAATTTTCGATTCTTTTACTTATAATTGGAGTACGCGACTTAAGGATAAGTCTCATAATATGGAACCTATCAATGGATTAATTTATTTATTAATATGATGTTAAACATCACTGATATTCTCTGATATTAAAAAAAAATCTGTATGATTAGAAATAAAGAAAGAGATATTGCATAATAATAAAAATAATAAAGAAAGAAAGAAAGAGAAATGTCGAAGTAGTACACCCCGTGTGGGCATGTGAATTGCTGTGGGATTGGGGCTGGGATGGGGGGTTGCATGTGCCAAAGTGTTTGCGTCCATGCAGTCAATTTAAATTTTGTCATTTTATTATTATTATTATTATTATAAAATTGAATTTGATGATGGGACGTGTTCTGCTTGATTGAATATACATATACACATGAAACGTACGTAAGAAAACAAACAAAAAAAAAAAAAAAACCAAAAATATCAATTACTCAACACTCTACACAACAATTTCATGGTTTCATTATTAAAAAATTCCATTTTGTTCACCTTCAAATCCAGTGTTTTCTTTTTTCTTAAAGAATTACCTTCATATCCAATGTTGAGGTATAGACAACAATTATTTAAACCAATAATAATAATAATTAATTGATTAAACAAAAAGTCTATTTTTAAAGTCATATTTTAAAATATATATATATTTTTATAATATTATGTAAATATCTATTTTTAATAAAATATCTACTTATAATACTTATTTTTATATTTAACATCACTTTCCTTCATTATGATTTATTTTTTTTCCTTATTAGTTCATCATTATTATATCTTTATCTTAATGACCAGTTCTTTATTATAGTGATGACTTATTAGTATAATTAATATTATTTTATAAATATATTTCTTAAGTATGATTTCGATTTCTTAGAAACCTATTTTTTTTAGTATGATTTAGGTTTTTTATGATAATTATAGAGTTATTGTGATAATTTATTTATTTTATTATTATTGGTATTGTTTTAATAGTTAGTTTCTAAAGTTTAAATGTGTGATGAAATTGTTTATTTTTTTATGATATTTTTTTAAGTTTTGAAGTATTTCATATTTCTTTATAATATCTATTTAATTTTGTTATATATTCATTGTGAATTTTATCTTAATGATCAATTATTTATTATAATAATTATATTTCATATATCATACAACTAATATCAGTTATGGTTTTTTTATTTATTTATAATAAAGCAAGTAAAATGATCTTTTTTTTCTTTTATAAAAGATTTGTTCAGTTTTATAATTTTTTGGAGATTTTTTCTTTCCTTTTTTAATCAATTATTTATTTGTTTAGTTTCAATTCTTGATGAAAAGGTAATGTGGTCTTTATAAGTATTAATTTAGATATTCATATAAATAAAAGAAAAAATGAATATTTTTTGAATCATAATTTTCAATTTATGTAAATAACCCTAATAATAAGTGATAGGAATATGAGTCCCCCCAATCTATCTAGGCTTGGGGTTTTCAACAGCCCAACAGTTTGGGGCCTGACCTGATTTGGGCAGTATGGTCTGCGAACTGCTCAGGTTGCAAGAACCTTTCGTTTGGTCCAAGTGACTCGGCCGACTAATAATCCAAGCATCACATTTAATGCGGAGTCACAACCTTCTTTTTTTTTTTTTTCCTTCGAAAAAACTATGGACAAAGGTCGTACTAGGACATTTTTTTTTACCATGGGACACGGGATTGAAACTCTGTACTTTTAGATGAAATAGGGTATGAAATTACTGTTAAACTATACATACAATAACATTGTACAGTTTATTTTAGAGTCAATCTTGAGAAACAAAAGTGTGTAAAAATGTCTACACAAAGTATCAAAAATTTATGTTTAAAATATTCATAAAAGAGTACTATGGATTGGATTGAGAAGTTGATATTTATTATGCTGGTGACTTTTCTTATATTGGCTGATAAACATTGACGAGCTTCTGACAATGCCTCCAAATATAGTACCAAACAGATCTTACTTAAAAAAAAAAAAAAAAAAAAAAGATCCTATATCATGTATCCTTTTATTAATCTTTTAGATATATACATTTTTAAAACTTATAATACCTTGTGTTGAATTTTACCGTGTCTCATAGCCTAAAAGAATTTGAGAAAGGGGTGATTTTTGGATCTCTAACCAATAGGCTAAAGAAATTAGAGAATTAAGGATGGCCATGAGAAGAGAAATACTAGTACCATCTTGCATGATGTAACCATAAGAAAAGGCAAATACAATGATACACTAGTCGATAAGATTAAAGGAAGCAACGAAAAGTCACTCCTCTCTCTCTTGCAGTTGATATAAAGCCAAAGTCAAAATGTTAGTTTTCGTTGCATTAGGATAATAACATTTGTATATATATATATATATATATTTATCTCGTTAATTTGACCACCCACCCTAAGAGAAGAGATTTACTTAGATTGGGGGATCAAGGTGGCCGCTATCATGGAGACGAAGAAGGCATTCACAAGTCTTCTTTTACTCATGAAGTTTGTGGGATATTAAATCAAGAGTTGCAAAACCTTAGGTAAGAAGAAATAAATGAATGATGTTTAGAGTAGGGAAGATAAGATATTTTACTTAAAAAAAAAAAAAAAAAGATTGTGAATCATAAGAGAAATCAGATATTTATCAAGTTGTATTGAATTCGTGTACAAAAAAAAAAAAAGTTAAATGTTAAGTTTGTAAATAGGAATTTAGATATAAATTGCGCAAATTTCATACCCTAGTGAAAAAATAAATAATCCAACAAAAAAAAAAAATTTGACAAGGGTAATGGTTCCAAATGGAAGGAAAGATAATTGAGAAACATGCGCGGGAAGGGGGGTGGGGGGTTGTGAGATTGGGGTAGTGACAGCGTGAGTTTGGTGTACATTGTTGAAGTTTGACGGTGAAGAAGTGGCCCCACGTGCTTTTTTTGGTGGGGGGGGGGGGGGTTGGGTGGGGTTTTTTGGGGTTGTGGACAGAAATAGAAACCATTAAAAAAAAAAAAAAAAAATGGGGTATGAAGCGTCGAATGGATCCTAGGTGGAGGTGTCCCTCCCAACACATGAACGGTCGTGTGCTTTTTTTTTTTTTTTTTTTTAATTATTATTTTTCTTTTTTATATGCCAGTTGTCTTGTCCTCAAATTTCTTGCACTTTTTTTTTCATGTTTTAATCTGATTTTAAGGGGGTTCAAGGTTGAGTTGATATTTTTTTTTTATTCACACAAATAAATTATACACAATATTTTACATATTTTAAGAAAATAACGGACTCATAAATAAATTTTATAAAATTACAACTTCCAATCAATTATTAATTATAAAAGAATTTATGACATTTATAAATCATTTCAAGTTTTTAGAACTTCTGAGTTGACTTGAGTTGATTACACATTGCATTGCAATTTTTTGATATGGGTTAGAATAGAGGTTAGGCCCCAAATACTATAGAGAAAATTAGGTATAAAGCCTTGTTTTAAGTACTTATTTGTAATATTGTTCATTTTAATATTAAAATTGATAAATTTAATATTACAAAATGATAAAATTATCAATTTTAATATTATGATGGGTATATTTAATATAAAGAGGTATCAAATTAATGGCATTCTTTAATATAACCTAATACTTTATGTTAAATATTTGTTGAATGGGAATGGCCGGCAAACACGCCTATGATTACTATCAAAACACACCCGTTACACATCCATTATTCCCATGATCCCATCCCACGTAGATGTAGGCCTAACCTTCTTTTCTTTTTTCTTTTTTCTTTTTTCTTTTCTTTTTTTTCAAATTTTTATGAGCGGAAACATGATTGTGTAGGTTGAAATCAGATCAGATTCTGAACTAGAAAATGCTCTTTTTTTTTTAACATTGCGTTAAACCAACACGTTTTAATTATTATTATTATCTGTCCAAAAAAAAAAAAACTTTTTACTACCGTTGCGGTAATATCCACTTACTTTTTCGGGATTTCATGTTTAAGTTCTCTATTAATGTTTTCTTAAAAACATAATATTAGATTTTATTTTTTTTAACAACGATAATAACAAATAAAAGGGGGACAGAGAGAGGTCCCACAAATTTACCATACGCACGCATTGGATTAGTTGACAGTGAGAACGGTGTGGGTGTTGTGATTGAGGCACAGTCCAACAAAAATATTATACATGAATTTACCTAAAAATGTAGAGTTTAGAATTCTCCTACCTCAAAATTAAATAATAATAATAATAATAATAAATAAATAAATAAATAAAGAGAAGGGTATCTAAAAATGTAGAGTTTAGAATTCTCCTACCTCAAAGTTAAAAAATAATAATAATAATAAATAAATAAAAAAAGAGAAGGGTGGGGTGTTCGGAGAAAAAAAAAAAAAAAGAAGGGTGGTGGTGGGGTTTTGGTATTGGAGAAGGAAGGAGAATTGCCGGTCCGTGATTGTGACTGTGAGTTGAGACCCCTGAGGAGCTTTTTTGGGGTTGTAATATATATATATATATATATATATATGGAGCGACAAATTGTGTACAAAAGCCCCACCACCAACCATACTCTTACTACTAAACCACACTCCAACCAAACCAACGCCATCAAAACATGAAAACAAATGAAAAGAGAAAGAAAGAGTACTCGCAGTACATCTCCATTTTCCCCGCCTTTAAAATCTCCCTCTCTTTCCACCTCCACTCCCCACAACTTCCCAATTCCCACTTCCCACTTCCCACTTCCCACTTCCCAACCCACTCCTCCCTCTCTCTCTCTCTCTCTCTCAAACACTCGCCTCATTTTCGTAGTTAAATACTATATACACCTCGATACACACACACACACACACACACACACACACACACAGAATCAACAACATCAGCCGTTTCTCAATCAAACAAAAAAAACAACATTACTCCTCTTTCCAAATTAATCTCCATACAAGCCAAAGCCCATGGCCGAACAAGTCCCCAAAACAGCTCAAGACACAGCCCCACAAGCGGCGACGACGACGACAACCACAACAACAACAACCACCACAACAACAACAACCGAGGAAGTCGACGTAGTTGCCGATGTAGTTGTCCAGGACTCTTCTCCTTCTTCTCATTCTACTCCTCCTCCTCCCCCTCTTCCAGAGAATGAGAACGAGAAAGAGAAAGAGACTGACGATGAAACTGAGAAACAGAAACTAGAGAATGAAAAAGAGAAATTAGAGAAAGAGAAAGAGGCTTCTCCTCTGCCACGGCCAGTGCCAGAAACAGATCAAGAGGAAAATCAGCCGGCCCTCAAACCCGACACCACTGAAAGCTACGACGACAAGATTCCGGAGTCGGGTTCCTTCTTCAAGGAAGAGAGCACCCGTCTCTCCGATCTTCCCGACCCCGAAAGGAAAGCCCTTCACGACCTTAAACTCCTTGTTCGTGAGGCTCTCCACAACCACCTCTTTTCCTCCTCTTCCTCTCCTCCCAAAACAGAGGAGGAGTCCCAGGATAACGATAAAGAAAAAGAAAAGCCAGCTCATGAGAAAGAGGAAGCGGAAGCCAACATCAAAGCTGAAACAGCACCAGCCAAGAAGAACCCAGAACTAGAAGAAGAACCTGCGGAAGTAGAAACCTCTGAAGTCGCTGTTCATCATGTCACGGATGACGACGGTGCCAAGACCGTCGAAGCCATTGAAGAGACCATTGTGGCTGTGTCTGCTCCTCAGCCCAAAGAGGCAGATAAAGATACACAAGACATGGAGAACAAGACCAAGGACGAGTCTTTGGCAGCTCAGTCTCAGCCTCAGCCGCAGCCTCAAGAGGTGTGTATCTGGGGAATTCCGCTTTTGGCCGACGACAGAAGCGACGTCATTCTGCTGAAGTTTCTACGAGCCAGGGACTTGAAGGTCAAAGACGCATTTACCATGCTCAAAAGCACAATCAGCTGGAGGAAGGAGTTCGGAATCGACCAACTGGTGGAGGTGGAGGTGGAGGAAGAAAGTAATCGTAGTGATTTAGAGAAGGCGGTGTTCATGCATGGGCAGGACAAGGAAGGGCACCCTGTCTGCTACAACGTGTTTGGAGAGTTCCAGAACAAGGAGCTCTACCAGAAGACATTCTCGGACGAGGAGAAGAGGCAGAAATTCCTCAGGTGGAGGATTCAGTTCCTCGAGAGGAGCATCCGGAAGCTGGACTTCAGCCCCGGAGGAGTGTGCACCATTGTTCAGGTCAATGATCTCCACAACTCTCCCGGACCTTCCAAGTGGGAGCTTCGTCAAGCCACCAAACAGGCCCTCCACTTGCTCCAAGACAACTATCCTGAATTCGTTGCTAAACAGGTTTTTCATTCTTTTACCTTATTTATTATATATATATATATATATATATATATATACACTACTACTACTACCACTACTACTACTACTACTACTACTACTACTACAGCTACTACTTTTATAATTATTACTACTTTGATCTCCCAGCATGTTTGTTTTACAAGATTATAATTATGTGTGGATTTTTTTATTTTATTTTTTTGGCCTTCCCGATTTTTGTAACGAAATAATATCTTTACGTAGGTGTTCATAAATGTGCCGTGGTGGTACATGGCGGTTAATAGGATGATAAGCCCATTCCTGACTCAGAGGACCAAGAGCAAGTTTGTCTTTGCTGGTCCTTCCAAATCTGCCCAGACACTCCTGAGGTCTCTCTCTCTCTCTCTCTTTTTCTTTTGTTTCCTTTTATACAAACAAACAAATATAAAAAAAATTTGTATAGAAGTTATAACCTTTGAATGGTCAATTCAGGTATATAGGTGCAGAGCAAATACCAGTCAAGTATGGAGGACTGAGCAAAGACGGTGAATTTGACGCCACTGATGCAGTCACCGAGATAACTTTGAGGCCAGCAGCCAAGCACACTGTAGAATTCCCGGCCACTGAGGTGAGGGTTGAGCCTTTTTTTTTTTTTTTTTCTTTTTTTCCTCCCTTGTTAAAAGATAAAAGAAAAATTCAAAATCAATGGAAATATTTGAATAAAGGAAGTTCCTTGGATTCTCTTTGACACTGCTTTGTTCGTACTGTGATCAGCATGACAATTTACTGGTACTTGTAAGTAACAATTAAATGATGAATAAGAATGATGAGGAGTGATTAGTTTTAAGAAATGAAATGAAATGAAATGAAAATGCAGAGATGCGTGGTGAGTTGGGAGGTAAGAGTGGGTGGAGGGGAGGTGAAGTATGGAGCAGAGTTCGTGCCAAGTGCTGAAGAAAGCTACACTGTCATCATTCAGAAAACCAGAAAGCTTAGCAGCAGCAGAAGATCATCATCATCAGCAGCAGCAGCAGCAGCAGCAGCTCAAGACCACCCACTGCCAGTGGTTTCCAACAGCTTCAAGATTGGGGAACCTGGCAAAGTCGTTCTCACCATTGAAAACCCAACCTCCAAGAAGAAGAAACTCCTCTACCGCTTAAAGTCCAAGCCTTTCTCTGATGCACCCCACAAATGCGCCGGAGACTTTACATATACATCTATATAAGTATATATATTTTATATGTTTTCAAAATGTTAACATTGCCTAAGACAAACTTCTCTTCTTTTCTTTTTGGCTTTATATATATATATATATATATATATATATATCTATTTGTTTGTCACTATTTTTGTTTTTTTTTCTTACTAGGAATTCTTTATTTATCTTGCAAATCTGTGATGGTATCTATACTTTGTTCACCTGCTTTTTCCTTTTGCTCTGTATTTAGATATCAAGTACTGATTCTGAAAACTCTATTTGTTACTGGTCCGTTGTCTAAATGATGAAATACAGTTTGCTTGCTTGTTACAAATTCTGGTTACATTTGATATAATCATACTTTAATCTGCTCATGAATCCCAAATAATATTGGTAAAAATAATACTAATTATTACAAATCATAATATATAATTTCAGTGATAGATAAATAGTAGTGACATTAGCATGCTTTTGTATTTTTCTTTTTTTTAGCAGCATGTTTGTCTGTTTGGTTGTTTGGCCCAGAACTCAACCAACTAGGTTACAGTTTCCAATGATCTCACTCACTCGACGACTCAACTGATAATCAAAATCAAAATCAAAATCAAAATCAAAATCAAAATCAAAATCACACCTACCCGCTTCAATTTTGGTAATTTCTTGAACTGCTCAAGGAAACGATGCTCATTAATTGGTTAAATATTAAAATAAATCCGCCTTAAAAGAAATATATACGCACATATTAAAATATAATAACCGAACAGAAGACAAGACACAAGTCAGGGCACATCAGAAGTGGGAAAAAAGGGATACTTGGATACATCTAGGGACGCATGTACTTTGGTGTCCAACAAGTACTTTTAACTTTAAGGAGAAGGTTATTAGATTATTATACGTGTCCTATGTCCATACATTATGACTTTGTTTGGTTGGTTAACTTATTTTAAATTAAATTATATTTTTTTTATTATATTTTTTATCTTTTTTAAAAAAGTTTTTTATTTTTCTGAAAAATTTAATAAAAATTACTATGTAAACTTAAAAATCTCAACTCAACTCAAACTGAACTCATTCACTAAATACCTCATATATATTGTATTTCAGTTTCATTGTGTGTGGCCCCTAATTTTCCTCAGATTCCATTGTGCTATGTGGGGCCTGTGCTTTGGATTCCTTTAATAGTGCTAGTATGCTACTGCTTCGGTGTCGTTTACGTTTTCCTCTTTCCTTTTTTCTTTTTTTTTTTTTGTTTTTTTTGTTTTTTTCCTTTAGTTGCCTCTTTTTTTGAGGCTTTTTAGGCATGATGAAGAGAGAGGCCTTATTTATTTATTTATTTTCAATATTCCAAAAGGCTGGATGGTCATCATTTTGACCACACTTATCCTTTTGTAGCTGCTAATCCCAGTATGTACTATATTTTTGTTTGTTGTAAATTTGTAATAATATATATATATATATATAAAGTAAAATTCATAAAGGAAAAGATGTATGAATGCGTGATGTTTGGAACTGTAGTGTAGTGTCATCATTGACTAGTACATGAACGTGGAAAAGCCAAACATGGACTTGTAATTAATTCCTGAAAGCATTTTGTCTGCAGGTTTCATTACCAGCTCTTCCACTGATGAAAAAAAAAATATATATATATATATATATAGTTTAGATTATTATTGTCTGTAAGATTTTTGGGCCGTGCAAAAATGTTCCTCTTTTTCAATTTCATATCAAGTTCATCATGATCAGTAGCGTATAAACATCACACAAAATGATGTAATGAGACATACATTCTGATCAACTAACAGTAAAAATAGTGGGTGTATAGTTGTGCAGCAGGTCAAATGTGCATCAACTATGCACTTGTTCCTGTCCTAGCTGATTAAAACCATGACAAACATACACAAGCTTTTTTTTTTTTTTTGGCCGAAAATCCAAAAAAAAGAGCCCGTTATTTCTTTGTAATAATACATGTAACGAGAGGACAGAAAACAGGTATCCAATGTGCAGTGGGGGAAGAAGATAATGAGTATGTCTACGATATCTTTTAGGGTTAATTTCATTTTTAACACTTATAGGAAAAATTATATTAAAATCAGCACCATTTTTTTTTCCCTTCATTTCTAGTATCGCCACGTCACCGTCCACTTTTTAGGTTGATGTATAAAGACATATATGTCCTCAACCAAACCCTAATTTGAATTTTTTATTCTTTTAAAGGCCTTTACACACAAAAGTTAAAATAAGTTAAAATATATTTTTTATTCTTTTAAAGGCCTTTACACACAAAACGAGGAGTTGGCATTAATTATCGATCAAATTAATGACTGTTGGAATTCGTACAGATTCGGTCATTTTCATAATGACTGCCTGGTCAATATCGTTGTGACCAAGGTTAAATGTAAAAATTCAATATTACAGGGGTCACAACGATAATGACCAGGTGGTCATTATGAAAATGACCGAATCTGTGGCAGTATCAAAAGTTTAAAAAAAAAATTTTATGCCTTTACACACAAAACGAGGATTTGGCATTAATTGAAGGCGTGTCGATCAATCCAATGACTGTTGGTATTCGTACAAATACGGTCATTTTCATAATGACCGCCTGGTCAATATCGTTGTGACCAAGGTTAAATGCAAAAATTCACCATTTACAGGGGTCACAACGATAATGACCAGGTGGTCATTATGAAAATGACCGAACCTGTAGAAGTATTAAAAGTTTAAAAAAAAATTTTATGCCTTTACACATAAAACGAGGATTTGACATTAATTGAAGGCGTGTCGATCAAACCAATGACTGTTGGTTTTCGTACGGATACGGTCATTTTCATAATGACCGCCTGGTCAATATCATTGTGACCAAGGTTAAATGTAAAAATTCAACATTTACAGGGGTCACAACGATAATGACCAGGTGGTCATTATGAAAATTACCTATCCGGTGGAATGACCAAATTTTAGGTAAATTCATTACTTATTTAATTTTAAATTTTTTTTTTTTTTGCCCTTTACACATAAAGTGTGTTGTTCAGACTTGTTTTCTCAAAACGTGGGCAGGGGTCACAACGATAATGACCACCTGGTCATTATGAAAATGACCGAGCCTGTAGAAGTAAGGAATGTTAGCCAAATTCATTACTTATTTTATTTTTTTTATCCCTTTGCAAACAAAGTGCTAAATGCAAACTTTTTAAACATAAAAACGAAAAATCATTATTTTTAACTTGACTTCTTTGATTCATTAACTTCGATTTCCCCTCAACCCTTCAGCGGCCACCATTCTCTCGATCTCTGGTGTCGGTTTTTCTTTTCCTTTTCTCGGTAGGTAGCCTTCTATCTCCCGAAGCGGCATCTAGAGGGCTTTCGTGGTGGTTTTGGACAGTTTCCGAGTGGTTCCGGTCGGTTGCAACTATTTCTCTCTCTAGATTTCGGTTTCTCTCTCTAAAGAACTGTAGATACTGGGTCTGTGTGAGATGAGGGTAAATATGGAACTTGGCATACATTTAATGCTGTTGGGCCCCACATATCAGAGTGGGCGGTGACGTGGCGGTGCTAGAAATGAAGGGAAAAAAAAGTTGTGCTGATTTTAATATAATTTTTCCCACAAGTGCTAAAAATGAAATTAACCCTATCTTTTAAAATGATATTATTATTTACTATTATTATTAGAGCAACCGGCTTAAATGATCATTTAATTATTGAACAGTTGATGATTTGGTATTTGTTTTTTTAATTTTGGTCGAGACGACCCTAAACTCTCTAAAGTTGACAATCTAGTTATTTTTGTCTAATTCCATTAAGTTTCTAACTGAAAAGATCACGCGACCTATCACATAAGTTATATTAACCATTAAAAAATGAAAATATCCTTATTAAAAAAAACGATAGCCAATATACAATATTATTAAAAAAAAAAAAGGGAGAGAGAGAGAGAGAGAGAGAGAGCTTACTCAAATCGCCAACACGCCCCCCCCCCCCTGTTGCGTTATGGGCTTACCGAAGTGGTGGCTAGGCACGACGAAGGAGCTCTTGGCGGTGCGGGACCTCCTGGGAGCGAAGAGCTTTGCAATTCACATCCACGAGGCATACCCATGGCTCCTCAACTAGTCCGTCACCGTACCCCTCCCCTACGTCAATTCAATCATCATCGCCCACTCCTGCGTGAACCCTACCGCCCTTCAACTCACGCCCGCCCTCCCCGATTAAGGGTCTCTCTCTCTCTCTCTCTTTATTTTTTTTATTTTTATAAATGTATGGGTTTTTTGTTTTTTAAAGATTGATAGTATTTTTTGGAGGATCCCAATGACCTGGAGCAGTGTCGAGTGGTGGTCGCTGGTCACCTTGGAGTCCGTGTTTGCTAGAAGCTTCGAGAGAGAAAGGGAGAGAAATGGGTTTTGGGACGAGGAGAGAGAGAGAGAGGGAGGAGAGAGAGAAGAGGTCAGTCTAGGTTTTATTTAAATTAAATTTATTATTTAATTACTAAAACACATTCTCAAATTATATCATATGCATTGTACATAACCTATTATATTAGAAATTTAATGGATTTGGATGGAGATGATTATAATTGCCAACATTTAAGGAGTTTATGATTGTCTCGACCAAAATTAGAAAAAACAATTACTAAATCATTAACTTATAAAGAGTTTAGGGATCATTTGAGCCAATAACTTTTATTATTTTTAGTATTATTCCGATGATGATGATAAGTAAATTGTTGTAGAAATTAGAAAGAATGGTCTCAAAGTAGGCCCAGTTAGGAGGGTGGGCTCTCTCTTTATAAGAAAGATCATTCCATGCCTTCCTACCAAACTGATTAGTGATTAGTCCTTAGTTTTTAGCAGCCGAGAGAGAGAGAGAGAGAGAGAGAGAAAAAACCCGGTCTTTAATTGTCAAGATGAAACGACAAAAGAAGATGGGAACCGTTGATGGATCTGGAGGGGGGGGGGGGGGAAAGGAGGGGGGGTAAGAAAGGAGGATAAAGGCTGGGTCGATGATGATAGGAAAGGAAAAGATGCAGAATGCAGCCTAATACCAGTACACTACTGTCTGCAAAGGGACAAAAACCCGGCTGTAATTTTTTTTTTTTTTGAAGGGTTGTTTGGGGGGGGGGGGGGGGGGGGGGGGTCGTCCAAATGTTATCTAACTGGGCCTTTCCCTCTCACTTTTCTTTCTAGTTAGGCTTAGCTTTCATTCATCACATTACTTATGATGACAAATTTCATCTTTGTTTTTCTAATTTTTTAATCATATAACAACTTCGGGGGTCCAGGTGTTTCCGAGAAATACCTCGAAAAGAACATATATTGAAATATTATCTTATTTATAATGACTTTAGGATTTTTATCTTATCAACAAATCAAAAATCCAAATAATAGAGTAAAAATCCTAAATATATACACTAAAAAGGCTATTTCCTTTAATTTCTTCTCTCTTCCAAGTTCCAACGAACACCCCCCAAAACCAACCAATGTTTTGTACTTGTTTCTTTGACCCATCTGCCTGCTTAATTACGTGGCTTTTATATAAGATTACAATACTATTATTTATTGCTGACTGTTTTGTTCCTAGCAAGCTACCATTTCTCACTTCACCAACCACATACGTCTTACTATCTTCGCTTTCTAAACTAAATAGAAAATGATTATTACAAAAAAAAAAAAAAAAAAAAAAAAAAAAAAGGCTTCGGTATACGATAATTAACATATTTGGCATCACAATTTCTTTAATTAACATAAATATCGAAACATATACGTGATAATATTCCCTCTCATCATGTGAGTATAGCAGTACTGGTATTTGGCAGATGCCATATATATATAATACTGCTTTGCTGAGTTAAACACAAATTCATAAACTTAGTTAAAAATATATATACATATATATATAATTTTGAAAGACTACGTACGTACGTTTAGTTCCAAATAATTAGACCTTAAGGTAATTATATGCACGTTATTTCACATCTGCAGCTGCAGGTTCATCATGTCTTTATACTATTTAATTTATTAATAACAAATTAAGCATTGAATTAATACTAATAGATGAGTTTGAGATTACTGAGATTAGATTATGTTGGACCATTTTGGGCATTAATTTGTCAGAGACACTACAACTAGCAATCCAACTGCAGGCAAAAGGGTGAATATATCATTTCCTGATTAGCAGTATAGAGAGCACACAAAAGAAAAACAAAAACAAAAACAAAGACAAAAACATGAATAATATATGATGGTGATCAGGTGACTCGTGGCTGCTGATCAGGAATAATATATATAATATATGTAAATATATATATATATATGTATGTATGATTAATGGTAAAAAAATTAACAATTGAATGATAAATATTACTAATAAAAGAAAATAAATTAATGAATGAATGTGGGATATGCATTTAATTGAAAAAAAAAAATGGTGCAGAAGAGAAGATGGTGGTGCGGAGGTAAGGGTGTGCGAATCGGAGAGTCATAAATTCAAGGGAGCATGGCTTTGGGAGACCACAACTGCCGCCTTTGTTTGCAGGAATGAAGGCTTCTCTGGTGGCCGATGCCGCGGCCTTCGTCCCCGCTGCTTCTGCACTCGCATTTGCTAAATCACTTTATATATATATATATATTAATTCCCTAAAATAAATCCATGTCATCATCATCTCTTCCTTTTCAAGAGAAATTGCCATTTCTCTTATGTAGTCTCTGTATCTGTATGTATGTATGTATGATCATATATATATATGTTCCCTTCCATGATCCTCTACGGCTAGCTACTTGTTGTTTTAATCAATTTAATATAATATTGTATTATTAATCCTAGTTTGTGTGTACCTGTGTTCTCTCTCTCTCTCTCTCTCTCTCTATATATATATATATATATAATCTATAATTTATTGTTTCCATCCCCATATTCCTCGTTTTAATTGCCCGCTAAAAACTCCATTACAAAATCACACATGCACTCTACAAGTACGAGCAAATGATCTTATAATTTGTTATAATAATAATTTGGGAAAATCAAGAGTGCTCTATATATATATATATATTGTTTAAAGACATGTATATATGCACGCGTATGGCAAAATACTACATATAATATTGACTCTATTCGGTTAATTCATGTGTACGTATAACTTAAATAATTTGCTTCTAATTAATATAATTATAAGCTGACAACGGTTAGGGCTTAGGTAATTGATTTATAACGAGAGATGAATTAAAATAAAATCATCTCTTTGTAGATGTTGTGTCTTCTGCTAAAACCCTTCAAATAATTTTATTTTTGTTTTATAAAAAGAAATACAGATCATATTATATCATAATTGGCATTTTGGAATCAATAAAGCATTCCCCAGTTTAAAACAAAACCCAGTTTAATTTCCAACCATTAAATTAAAAAAAAAAAAAAAAAGGACAATGCTCGTCTCCACTTGTTTTGAATGGGGATAGCCCATCGTAAATGCTCTATGATATGAAGCCCAACTACCCAATTTGAGACTTCCTACAGGGTGAAATATGTAAATAGCAGTTTTGTTTTTTGTTTTTTGCAAAATTAAATGGCAGTTTTTAAAATATTTTAGATAAATAACATAATTATGTTGAAGATTTTATTTATTTATATGATTACTTTAGAGTTTTATGAATAAATTATTTATTGTAAATGTTTTTATGAATATCTATTGTAAATATATTACTTATCTAACCGGGTCAAGGCATGTTCGATTGACGATAGAACAAGCTCTTAAAAGGAAAGGACTTATCATTCCTTCCTGCTGCCGTTTCTTCTATAGAGCCAAGGAGGATATTAATCATATTTTTCTTCAATGTGATTTTGTTAATTCAATCTGGAACATTTTGCAGTCTACTTTCAATGTTCAAATTAATAGATCAGTAGATCTTAAGGACCTTTTTCTCTCAGCTGCCAAAGCCCGTATGAACACTCAAGTTTATAATCTTTGGATTAGTGAAATTATTTCCACTATATGGATTATATGGAAATTGTAGAATGGGGTGTTGTTTTTGAAGATAAGATTCTAAATAAGCATGACGCTCTTGTTTTGATATGGAACAGTATTAGAGAGGCTGATCGTATTGATTCTATTACAATGAATAATTCTCTTGTTGATCTTTTAGTTTTGAAGACTTTCAAGATCCACAGTAGGGTTTCCAGAGCTCCCAAAATCATTGAAATTGAATGGAAAAGGCCTAATACAGGGTGGATTAAGGTAAACATGGATGAAGCTGCGAATGGTTCACCGAGTATTGCTGGCTGTGGAGGTATTTTTCGAACTTATAGAGGATTTTGTAAAGGTTGTTTTGCTAAGCCTTTGGGGGTTCTTTATGCTTTTGAAGTCGAGTTTTGGGGTATCATCACAGCGGTGAAATATGCCATTAAATTTCACTGGACTCATGTATGGTTTGAATGCAATGCAATATATGTTGTAGATCTTCTTCAAAACAAAAGCACAAACATTCCTTGGAAGTTTCTTACAAGATGGGTGCGCGCTATGAACTATCTTCAAGAAAACACTTACTATGTTTCTCATGTGTTCAGATAAGGTAATCATGTGGCAGATAAATTAGCTTCTCATGCAACGTACTTGGAAGAAGAAAATTGGTGGTTTGCTTGTCCGGATCTCATTTCTTCTGCAGTCAATAAGGACATGGTCGGTCTTCCGCTATATAGATTTTCTAGATAGCCGACCTATGATAAATGTATACTCTTTTTTCCTTTTGGTCTTTTTCCCAATAGGTTTTGGCTAAAAGGTTTCTAATGAGGTACATTTGAGATTGAATCACAAGATGCAAGTTCACGCTTAATTCTTTGGGATCAATCTCCGGTTACGTAGGACTTTAAATTTTTATTGTTTTGATGCCTTATAAGGTGCTTGTTTGTTTTTATTTTCCTTCATTCAACTTTATTGTATTTCTTTTTATTTTATTAATAATACAGTGGGACAAGTAAATGAAGAAAAGTGCTAGAAAGATGCTAACCTACTTGGGATGTCTTAATGCACCTACTACAACTTGTTACCATCATTTATCTAAAAAAAAAAATGGGCTTCACAGTCAAGCCCTTCAAATGTGTGACAGAGAACCCATATTAAAACAGAAAGTGAGAAATTTTCAGGAATCTCATACTTTTTTTTGTATACTTCATTCGGGAATCTCATATGTTATCAATAGAAAATTCAAAATCATGAATAAAAAAGTAATAATAATATGATATGATATTTTCCTTATATATATATATGTCTCAAAGAAATTAATTTTTTGACTGTTACATGGATTAAATTTTTACTGAACTGGAGTGATGTTTGTTTGTTGAAGTTAAAAGCGCCGTAACTTGACTTTTCCATATATATATATATATATATATATAAGGGGGGGATTGATTTTAGATTAATGTGTTGATCAAGTTAATTAACATGTTACTTTAACAATAAATAGTAAGATGGCCATGGCCTACTCAAATCCAATCTGAAATGTTTGTTAGAAGTGAATAGTGATCGTCATGGAACCATATAAAAGTACACTATTCTTTCCGAGTAGTGCGATAAAAATATGATTAGGCTGATCATATTTCAAGTCAGAAGAATCTTTATAAGATGATTAATAAAAATTAACACAATAAGAATGCTCAAAAAGTTAAATTAGATCTAAGAGCTTGTTTGGGGTGTAAGTTTAAACTTACACCCATCAACTCAATTTTTATCTTTTTCTGAAAATTTTTTTTATTTTTTCTGAAAAAGTCAACAAAAATTGTTATTTAAACTTATCAATTTCAACTCAAACTTACACGTCAAACATCCCCTAAGTGTTCATATAATATATTATTATTATTATTATTATTATTGAGAGACTACATGTGAGAGGAGCATACGAAGCAAAGCCCCACTTGGCCCCCACACCTAAAATGGGTGATGACTGATGAGGTGGGTCACCTACCTCCAAAAAAAAAAAAAAAAAAAAGGATTCTGACGCCCTTTTCTTCTTTCCCTTCCTTCCTTCCTTTGCTTGCTTCCCTTCACATTTCTTTATTTCTTAATTTATATATCAAAAGTTATTTTTAATTTTTCATTAATGATCCTTCTAGAAGCTCAAAAAGAAGAAAAGTATTAAGTTAGGATTAATATAGGAGCTAGGAATATGTGCGTTACCAACCATTGCCTTTTATCTATATATTAATTAATATATTAACAAAAGGCCAAATGACACACACACACACATATATATATATATACACACACACATATGTATAATTAATTCTCTTCTTGAAAATCCGGGTGGTTGGGAATGGGATGATGAGCACGTTAATTAATTGTTTGTATACTGAAAATGACACAAACTATATTTTCTTACTTCATTAATTTATTAAAAATTAAAAAAAAAAACTTAAAGTTTGTTTATCAACTTCTCTCTCTCTCTTTTAATTATTTATTTGTTCTCGTACGTTTATTTAATATCATCCACACGAGACAAAGTGAACAAAAGATGATGCGATAGAGATAGACCACTAAGCTGATTAGTCTAGTTCCCTTCCTTTTTATATATATATTGTTCTCTTTAATCTTGACCTGCAAATCTGATTTTTTCTTAATTTGCGTTTGGTTTGTCGGTTGGAAATGAAATCTTTAAGTTGGAGTTAGTTAATTTTTTAAAAAATAATTATAAATTTTGTTGATTTTTCAGAAAAAAATAAAAACTGAAATGAAAAAGTACAACTTACTTAGAGTTAAACTTAAATGCCAAATAAAGCCTTAAGCTTTTAAGTTTTGTTGAAATCAAAACCGATCAATTACCTTGTAAAACACCGATTGAAATCATTATGGTTTGGTTCGGTTTTTTTGGTTACAGATGGAGGCTAAAATTAAAATCAATTTCTGAAATCTCAAGTCGTCTCAAAACTGTCAAACAAATTAATCATGGACAGCTATTAAATCTGTTTTAGAAATGCATATTAATTAGTTATGCAAAGTTCTAATAATTACTTCGAATTTAGCAAAATGGCAACATTATAACCCTCTATATATATATATATATATATATATATATGAACTATGGTTCATGATGCGGGTAGAGGAAAAAACGAATAAAATAAGAGACCATATCCATATATATTGGGCAGCGTGAATGTGAATATGTGTGCGCGCGCGTGTGAATAATGTTGAAAGTGGGAGGGGGAGTTAGTAATTATATATATAAATTATAAAATAATAAATTAGTGGGGTGTACTCATCCTAAAATTGACAAGAGTTATAAGTGGAGTAAGTTGGCCTTCCTTCTTCTAGAACCCCTTTTTAATTTGAAAACCCAATTCATATATATATATATATATACACACACACATACATATATGAGAAAGACCTTCCATGGAAACAAGGAAGACCCATGAAAACATGATATTATTCTTTCCTTTGACGAGAAGTGGATTATATATATAATACATTTATCAAATTCTGATTATATCATTTTTGCGTTGTTTTTATGTTTTTAAATGCATGCATGATGATATATATATATATATATATATTGTCAAAATTAATAGAGCAATATCGATATGAAAATTTTTTCTCTCTCTCTCATTTTTTTTTTGTTTTTGTTTTTGTTTTTTTGTTTAATGAGTGCGAAAGTTTTGGTTGGGTGAAGAGGAAGTACAAGTGATGAATATAGAGAGAGAGAGAGAGATATATATATATATATATATATAAAACCGAGTATGGAAGGTGCACACATAAGTGTGATGCATATGATATGTAATTTGCAGGAGCTGGTCCTCAATCTCATCTCATTTACATGACAAAGTACAGACAGATCATATAGACACATGACAAAGTACAGACAGATCATATAGAAAGCCTTCATAAATATAAAATTTTTGGTCGTTTCTCTTTTTGTAATATTTCTGAGTCCGACCATTAACATTAATCACGTTCATTTCTCCAGACTCCAGACGCGCCTCGCCCATTATTGACGTTCCTGCCTATGTGCGTCTAGCTAGCTAATTACCTTTTTTTTTTTAATAATTATTCTTCCTACTCAAAATAAACAACTTTTTTTTATAAATTTTTTTTGGTATTCACAACTAATTTTTATTTGCATCTTGCTTATAAATTCATGCCCTTGATTTAGGGTTATTACTTCAAGGGGTCAAAATTATCAATCAAAATTATTCTCCATGATGATCAATGACAAACATATAATATACCAAAATGAAGGTTAATTTAATTTGCCGATTTGTTCTACCCAAAGGTCTTTTTTAGGCCCTTTTATGCAGTATTGGTTAAAGTATGCAGTGCATGTATTGAGTTGTATTATATTGTAATCGAAATTTTTATAATGTAAAACATAAAAATCAATGAACATATATTGGATAAATAAAAGAAAATTTTCTTCTTAAAAATGCGTTTATAATAGTCTAAGCAAAGGATTTATATTTTATCATAGAACTATGATATATTATATTTATTACCTACAACATTCTAATCTATATATATATATATATATATATTTCATTTTGTGTTGTAAAATTTATAGCTCTCATTTGTTATCGAAAATAAAAGTTCTGATAAAAATGAAAACGTTTAGTAAAACAATAGCAATAGTCACATCATTTGGTAATACTTAAATCGGCTTATAAGGAAATAATTCAATAATTGTCTATAACAAAGCAACTGAATCAATTACATGTACTGAAATCATTCCAAATAACAGCAATAACTTAATAATCTTCTATGTGAAATTGAAAAAATGACCCAAAAAGAGGGAAAAACCTTATGCCCCTTTTAGTTTATCAGGAAAACTAAAAATGACACATAAACTTAATCATGAAAAGAAGAGGAAAAAAGCCTCACCACAATTAAACTCAAGCACAATTAAGAAGATTAGAGTTTCTAGTGAGAAAGTTAATATTAGTGATCTTAAAAATAAAAAATAAAAAAAGATGAGATATTGAGCTTTTAATATAGAGAAAATGAAATGGGGGAAAAAAAGTTACAGGCAAAAGTACAAGTTAAAAATGAGGGGGCAAAAGAATTAAAAATAAAAGAAAACTGTTAAGAAAATGAAATAAAATAGGAATGGGTTACAAGAAAAAGAGAATGAAAAGAAAATGAAATTAAAGTAAAATAAAAACTGAATAGCAAAATGATTTTGCAATAAAAAGACGATTTTTAGAGAAAATAAAAAAATAACAAAGTGGTGTATGAAGAACGGTGATGGAATGAAAAAAAAATAAAAAAATTTAACTTACTCTTCTCGACCAAAGGGAAAAAAAAAAGAGCTTTTCCTTCACTACATTTTCTTAATCTTTAACTTTTTTTGTCACACTATGTTAAAATAAAAAATAAAAAAACAATTTGAATTAATCAATCTAAAATAAATTGATATTTAGAAAGAAAAAAAAAGGAGAGAATTTGTGAATATGTATTTATTTTGAATTAAATTTTTATTTTTAATTGGTGTGCTAGACACTATATTAGCATATCATTCGAGGAAAAAAATGTTGTACCATTTTTCTCGTATATTTTAAAAAACACTTTAAGGTTCCGTTTGGTGAAACGGTTTGAGTTGAAATTTTTAAATTTGAGTTGGTTGACTTTTTAAAAACTAGTTATAATTTTTGTTGATTTTTCAGAAAAAAATAAAAATTTAGATGAAAAATTTGAGTTTAAATTGTATTACGAAACAAAGCATAAGAAACAAATTTCTCAAGTACAATGGTAATTTTGTAAATTATATTAAAATGTTGGTCTCCTTTTAAGATCAATGTCCAAATTCTTGCAAGAGTTGCACTTGCAACACGTGGGAGGCAGGCAAACTATGGCTGTGTAGGTACAGGAAAGAAAAGATAGCAGAAAAAAAAAAACATACCTGTTTTTGGAAAAAAAAAAAAAAGAAAAAGAAGAAAAGAAGAAGGAGGCGTCAAAATGCACCCGTTTTTTACAACTAAAAAGCTATAATGGATATGGATCCACTCTTTTATTATTATAGTTAAGATATATATATATATATATATATATAAACAGCGAGATATCATGGGTTTAATGTTTGCCCTTACGTTTATGGTCCCTAGATGGTAATTATTTGGTTTGATATCCAAAGCCTTATTCTCGGCCAAGAATATCATTTATTTTATTTATTTATTTTAACCTTGAAGGTGGGAGATCCGGAAAAAAAATAAATAAAAATAAAAAATAAAAGAAATGTAAGTGCAAATATTGTAAGGATATGAGGACACAGATAGTTTCAACTACATGAAAAGTAGAGCTACCTACCAAATTCAGCATTCAAATCAATACATTAAAGTTTTGAAAAGCATTATTAAGTACTAAAATCAGCCATATTCATGATAAACCATAGTCGTGGGTTTTACAAATGAATAATGTTAAGGTTCCTAATTATGATCTTAGTTTTTCATTAATTAAATGATATTTACTCTTTTATTATATATATATATATATTTTTTAATTTAAGAATGAGAGATTTAAACTCTACACATTATAATGGATTCAAGTATGAAAATATTGCTAGATTATACATGCAAACTATCAAAATATTAATACATAAATTAATATTAAAAGATCATATAGATATATAGATATGTATTAGTAAAAAGATAATAATTTATGATTAGTACATGAACGAATTAATATCAAAAAGTAAGTATTACAATTTAGTAGGAATTAAAATTGAGACCCTTAATATTATTACTCTTTTACAGAACAACAGTATTAACCGTCTGTTAGTTTGCTTGTTTTTCTTTTCTTTTCTTTTTTTTTTTTTTTTTTGGGAAGGGAGCACTAGTATTATCTGTTATATATAACAACTAATTATCAGAGAGCAACACTGCAACAACATTGGTATTTTTATAATAACAGGAACAAACATGACCAAAAACACAATATAATTATGTAAATAGAAAAAGGTTTTGTATCCGGTACCAGTCCTACGGGATATCATCGGGCATCGATCTTATCGGATATCATCCGATATTTATAAATTTTTGTTTAAGAACTTATAGTAATTAATTGAGTTACATATGAGTTCCTATTTAGAATTTTATCATATAATATTAGTTGAAAAACTGTACATTAAATTACCATATAAAAATTATAAATGCCTTTTAGAAAGAGGTGTCGGATAACAGTTTGTCCCTACACGTGCATACAAAATGTGTATTATAATAAAGAAGAAAGCATCGTTAATGTATGGCTACGACGTACTTAATTAGTGGGTTTTTTTTTTTTTTTTTTTTTTTTGGGTAATGAGTGGCGATGTTGAATAATGAGTAGAACCCATTAAGTAAATTACAACCACCCGTTGCGTTGTTCCTCACCAACTCGGTCAAAACCCTCCTCTTCTCTCCTCTCCGGTATTTTCTCTCTCATCATTTCTATTTTCTCTCTCTCTCTCTAATGAGTCATAACTCATATGCCACCTTCCATTTAAATTCCTTTCTCTTCTTTTCCCCCTTTTCAATTACTACTACGAACTAGCTCTCTAACCAAATTTTGGTTTTTTTTTTTTTTTTAAGTACTACTAGCAGCTACTACCATTCTCCACAAATATATATCTGATCTGCAGCGCGTTAATCTGTCTCTCTACTCTACTTTGAGGAGCTATTATACATACATATTTATATATATAGCCTATAATTATTCCATATATATATATATATATATATACATAGAGAGATAAGGAATTAAAGGGGGATGTGATACATGTATAAGTGATATCCAGTGATCATAAATCAATATTCAGAGAGAGAGAGAGAGAGATGGGGAGATCTCCGTGTTGTGAGAAAGAGCACACCAACAAAGGTGCATGGACCAAGGAGGAAGATGAGCGTCTTATCAACTACATCAAACTCCACGGCGAAGGCTGCTGGCGATCTCTTCCCAAAGCAGCTGGTACTATTGACTTTTATACACACACACACACACACACGATGATATTATGTACTAGTGGCTATAATATATATAGATATAAGAAAAATATATGTATATTATGATCGATCAAGATATGATAAATTAATTAATATGAACAGGTCTGCTTCGGTGCGGGAAAAGTTGCAGACTTCGGTGGATAAACTACTTGAGGCCTGACCTCAAGCGAGGAAACTTCACCGAAGAAGAAGACGACCTCATCATCAACCTTCACGGCTTACTCGGAAACAAGTAATTACCCAACCCAACCCAACCCCCTTAAATATATTATGTTACCTTTACCTATTAATAATTTTTAGCTTTAAATATATATTGGCTTATTTAATTATAAAAAATTTGTGTGATATATATATATATATATATATATATGAAATATTGGTGGTTTCAACTTTGTATCATCAGATGGTCTCTAATAGCTTCGCGGCTACCGGGAAGAACAGATAATGAGATAAAGAACTACTGGAACACGCACATAAAAAGAAAGCTCTACAGCCGGGGAATTGACCCCCAAACTCATCGCCCACTCCTTGCAGTAAACAGCAGTACTTCCGCTCCCTCCAAAGCTGCTACTCCGATCGCCAGCGCCACTAGCAAGAGTACTAGTGCTAGTACTACTAGTGCTACTACTAGTACACATGTCGATCAATTATATCATAACCAAAAGTCATCATGTAACAATTATATAATCAGCACGAGCAGCTCCCAATCACAAGGGCCGACTGCAATCAGAAGTAGATCAGCTGATCATCAACATCAAGTAGTAGTGAAGGTTGAGGATGATGATCAGGTAACAAGAAGGAGAGCAGGAACTAGTGATCATCATTATAATCATCAGACGTCAGTTGAAGATTCAAATAGCAGCGGGAGTACCACAGACGATCAAGTGATGTTGTCACAACAACTCAACCTGGAGCTCTCCATAGGCCTCTTCAGTAGTCCTAGTTCTACTACTACTGCTGCTGCTGCTGCTGATGGTCATCGTCTCCAATTACCTCAGATTTCTCTGGCTGATAATACCTCTATTAATAATAATTATAATAGCAGTAAGGCAGTAGTACTAGTACAGGATGAGAAGACGAAGGAGAAGCAGAAACAAAGTCATGATCATCATCAGTTTACAATTTTATATAATTACCAACACCAGTATCATCATCAGCAGCAGCAGCAGCAGCAGCAGTTGAAGTTATATACAGGCCAGAATATGAATATTCATGATATTGTGAATCCAGCAGCACTAGTACCAAATAGTAGTAGTGCTCCTTCTCATCGAAATCATCACGATCACGATCACGATCACGATCACGATCATCAAGTGTGTTTGTGTTGCCATTTAGGTTTCCCTAAATCCAGCCCATGTACCTGCACCACCACCAGCAATTCCATGCCCACTACTACTACTTCTACTACTATTACTGCTGCTGCTACAGTTCTCACAAAAACAGCTGACATTAATCTCTGTAGATATTTCAGAACCTAAGCTAGCTATCTACATAGCTACTTCGATCGTTTCTTCAATCTTAGCTTTTTATATATATGTTTGTAGCTTTGCTTACTTTTTTGTATTTATACCAGATCAAATAGTAACGTCCCCTATTAGCTCCCCACCTTCATTTTTGCTTGTATTATTTTTATTTTAATTCTGCATCTCCTGAACCTTGCTAACATACTATATATATATATATATATATATGGTTGAACATTTCCAAAAGTAGTTCCACGAAATTTTCTATTATTTTTCTAAACAATTCATAGTATAGCTTAGTTCTTTGTATATATATCTACTTACATATTTGTTTTGGAGTATACAAATGTGTGCCAAAACTGCTTAGAGTATATATAGTAGCTCTGCCTACCAGTAAAAAACAAATTATGATAATTTATTCATGACAAAAAGATCCAGGAAATCTTTAAAATGAGGTGTGTGTGTGTATATATATATATATCTCTCTCGAGAGAGAGAGGTAATAAGTGGGAACTTGTGAAATTACTATTAGGATAATTGACAATGTTATTTGAAAGCAATATTTATTATGTAGTAATGCCTTGAATATACATGATATATAGGAAAATTATAGAGAGAGCAGACGGGCAGATGATTTATATATGTAGTTAGAATTGTACATTTGGTTTTCGTAATTATTGGCAAAATCATGTGGCGATCATGAATCCCTAATTACATTAATGTGTAGTAGCTAGTAGGAGATGACATGGAGTTGTTATAGTTGCAGTTCTATTGATATATATATATATATATATATATATAGTGTGATATTGGCGACACTGTCATAATAATAATTTTCTTACTAATAATTGCTGGAATGCCAAATCATCTGCTGCTATTGTGAGAAATCTAAGATTTAAACAAAAGGAAAATTATGAAAAAAATAGATGGAAGCCACGAAGAAATTATATAACATATATTTATATATATGGAGATGAATGAACCAACAAGACACATCATGGTTCATGTAACATATATTTGTACGTGTGTAAAGGCCTAACTTGGGATTTGGAAAGGGAAAAAGAAGGAGATTAATTAGGAAGGCAGTGACAATGTACGTGTATGTAAAAATTATTTCATTGATATAAGAAATGAAAGAGATATGATAAAATTTATTTAGGAAAAAAAAAAAAAAAGTGTAGGGGTGTTGGTGGAATTAATTGAAATAAATAAATAAATAAAGAGGATGAATAAATTACTTTACAAAATTAGACAGGCTAAAAGGAGAGTAATAAAGTAAAATAATGGCGGGGTTGGTGGAAATATAAACAGATATACAGAAAGATGGGAGGGAGGGTGATGTCACGCACCCCCCCCTCCCACAAGACAACTAGACAACTAGTCAACTACTCCCTTTGTCTCTTCTCACTGCTTCCTCTGCCTTTTCTGCTCTTCTGCCTCTTTTCTCTCTCTTTTTTTCTTTTTCTTTATTATTATTTGGTTTTCTAGAACGTTGAGAAGCACGTTACATAACATTGCACCTACCTCTTTTGTTTTCTTGTTTGTTTTTCTCCACATATATCATTTTGCCCACTTGATCATTTCTTTTGATTATGATATTTGCTAATTAGGCAACGCATTTCCTTTTATTCTTATTCAAATACACATAATTAAAGATACATACATACTTACACATATATATATATATCTATATCTATATATTATGGAGAGAGTAGGTAGGAATTATTGGCGTTCATATATTTTGAGCGTTGAATAACATGAGTTTGTAACAGGGTATTGAATATTGATCCATCTATCTACGTGTCTATATTAATGTGTGTGTGTGTGTTTTCTAGGTATTTCATCACATGGACAACCGATGCTATAGACACCTAATGACTCCCTACTTTTGTAAATAAACAAATCTTAAGCGGAATATATATTTATTCTCATCCACTTAGTAACATATTAATTAGTTTTTTTTTTTTTTTTTATAAAAAGGTTTTGTCAAAGATACTAAAGACAAGCATTTTCTTACAATGAACAATGACCAGTCCTTTCACTCCCCTGAATCGGCGGTACCTTTGTTTTACTTTTCAAACGTCGTAGAATCAACACCTTTCTCACAATATACATCCCATTCATACTTTATCAAAAAAAAAAAAAAAAAAAAAAAAATCCCCAGACATACTTTACCTACCTATAATTATATATTTATATCTATCTTATAAAAAAAGGAACCTTCTGCAGTCCTGACTCTAATTAAGGTTTGCACCAAATGCTTAATTCAAAAGGCTTAACATCCAAAATTTGTTTAATATGGTCAAAACTTATTAAATACCTAACCCAAGAACAATGTAACAAACATGCCATAATAAACAAACTTGCACGATGTGCCGATTGTTTTTGTTTTTGTTTTTGTTTTTGTTTTTGTTTTTGGGGGTTGGTACCGGATCAATAAGTTCTCAGAAAGAAAAACAAAAGTTACAACACCAGAACCTGTACCACAATCTGCCACATGGACTGAGATTAAAGAGTACCAAAGACACCGATTATTAGTTTAAGAAAAATAAGTTAGTGACGAATGACGATCATATATGATATATAATTTTACATGTGATGTGGAGCCTACGTTTCAAACATGCGACTTCCATTTTGATAATAATAATATTATTATTACTATAAAATAAGTTGCGTTTTCAAACGATTACTACCAGATAACCGAGAATCAGATGCTAAAGAATTAATCCCCACTAATGCTGTTGCTGTTGTTTAATCTACTATATAACTATTGAGATATTATTGTTATCGTCATTTGGAGAAGAATTAATATGTAGAAAATACATGTGCCAATGAAAACAAAGGTGTTTTTTTTTTTTTTTTTTCCCTTCAGTTTTGAATATAATCCTATTCCTTTGGTTCAAACTTCCAACATAAAATTGCTCATTCGTTGCTTTGCCCGGTTTTTTTTACTAGGTTCGACTCTACTATGGATACCAAAGTTTTTATTTATTTATTTATTTATTTATTTATTATTTGTTTAGGATAAGACTGTGGTAGAATCCATTTTATATACCGTATCAGTAGATTCCCTTTTTAAACCGTTAAGATGTAATCAAATGGCTAACATATTACTTGTGTATGATATTTATAATGCACCTTATCTCATACTAGTATAAACTAAAAAATTTAAAAATAATATATATAAAAAATTTTAAAAAAAAAACACTACACATTCCCTCCTCGGCCGACGACCCCCTCTCCGATGAGCCAGTCCCCTCTGACACCGACTAGCCCCCCCCCCCCCCCCCCCCCCCGCGTCGTGAGCCCAGAGCCCCCCCTCCCGCCACGAGCTCAATCCCCCATCCCCCCCCCCTGAAGTTAAATCTGGTTGGCGTTTGGGGGGGGGGTCCGCCTCGGCGTCATCGCCAGCATCAGGGGGGCCTCCGATGGACGGTCGCAAGACCTTTTTTTAAAAAAATTTTTGAATTTATTTTTTTCATTTTTAGTATATAATATTATGGTTTAAGGTACATAATATTTATCATGCACAAATAACATCTCAACCGTTCGATTATATTAGAACAATTTAAAAATAAGCTTTACCGATATGGTATATAAATGAGACTTTACCACATATTTATCCATTTGTTTATTTTACTTTCCCTATTTATTTGGAAAAGTCTGTGATATAGCCTCATTTATATATCATATCGATAGAATTCATTTTTAAACCGTTAAGATGTAATCGAACGGGTGAAATATTGTTTGTATATAATAATTATAATGCACCTTACCTCGTATTAGTATAGAGGAATAAATTAAAAAAAAAAAAAAAAAACCAACCTTTGGCTGGTGGTAGGCGCCGCCCTCCCCGACGCCGGCGACGAGCCCACCCATCCCCCTCCCCCCCTTCCTGACGCCCGCGACGGACCCTCCTCCCCCCACCCCCCACAAGCGCCAGATCTGCTCGCCCTCCTCCCCGACCTCGACGAAGACCCCCTCCCCTGACCAGATCTGCGCCGCCCCTACCCCCACTGCCTAAGCCAAATCCGCGCCCCTCCTCCCGCAGGCCGACAGCCCAAAAACCGGCGACGAGCCCCCCGCGCCCATCAACTGTAAACGATGTTAATTTTTTTTAATAATTTCTTTTATTATTATTATTTTTTAATTTATTAGTCTATATTAATATGAGGTAATGTGTACTATAATTATTATATAAAAATAACATTTTAATCGTTTAATTATATCTTAACGGTATTCTTATCGATATGGTATATAAATAAAACTAGATCGTAATCTCTCTCATTTATTTTAGAAGAGAGAGAGAGAAAAAAAAAAAAAAAGTAGGTAAAAATTATAAAAGCCGGCCGTGGAATCATAAGTAAAAAAGCTAGAGAAGAAGAAAAGGACAAGTTAAAGGCCAACTACTGCAAAAGATAAGACCACTGACCCCACACGTATCCTACAAGACAACCCCCACTTCTTTCTTTCCGCTCTCCATTCATTCTCATTCATAATTCATTCATACATTTTCACACCTTTATTATTATTATTATTATTATTATTATTCATCACTTTCATTTGTTTGTTCTATTGCTTTTTCTGGGTTTTCACTCCTTTCTAGTTTTGCAACTTCATCGTCATGTAAATTAAAAGACAGAAATTTATGCTATTCACTCTCAACATTTAACCTCATTGGATTCAGTGACAAGAGCAATAACCTTTATTCATTTTGAAAACAAAGAAAAATAACTGAGAGGATCACTGTAGGACAAGCTAACCGAAAAAACAAGAGTATATTTGGCATGCACAGCAAAACGAAAACAGAAAAACGGTCAAAGACAAAAATTCACAAAAATTTATTATTTAAAAAAAAAAAAAGTAGATTATTAATTAGTTGTTAGAAGAACCCCTAGTTGAACGGCAAACATGATTTCTTTTGCGAGCATGTTCTTCGTTGTGATGTTGCGTCCGACATGCATATCCATACCAGCAATCTTCCCTTGCCAATGCATCAGGTGGAAGAAGCTACAAAATTAACCGCAAAAACCACAATTCACAACAACGTCCATGTTCACGTGAGACACTTGCATTAGGCTAGCATTCGGTTTTTCAAAGTATGATATCATACTAGTAGAAGAGGAATTATCCCATAAATATATGTACATTTTTTTTTTCTGTGTCTATATCAGTTCTACATGCATGTACTCCAATACACAAAAGTGACCCGCAATATCCAACTACCAACTGAACGAAATTTTCACACAAAACAAACCAGAAATATTAGAAATAAAAACAAAAAAAACAAAAACTGGAAGTGGAAGGAGATCATACATGTTTGGGTATCGAGATCCGGTACCAATACAAAAGGAATGAAACTAGTTTCTCGTAACAATCACTGCATTAAAAATAACAGAACTGATTATGACCACCTCATTCCCTGAAAAATACTTGGATCTGAATTCAGTTATATGGAAGTGTCATGACTAACTTTATCGTATGGGAACATGTAACTGCAAATTCAAAAAATCAACTCATTTTTAGCCTGAATTTGCCTGGTATGGATTTTTACAACATACTTGCATAGATGGGTCCCAGAAGTTATCCTTTCAGCATGATTAAGTGGTATCCTCGTCCGATCTGCAGAGGAACAGATAAAAACTAGTCTAAACAAGGAAAAGAATCAACCATAGGATAATCGAGAACCTAACGTAGAGAATGGCTCTGACGCCTGATATGGCCTTTGGTTGGGTTTAAACTTACAACCATAACCACAACAGCTACATCACAATGGACGTAGAAGTCTCATAAATAGGAGTTACTATGGCCTATAAAATCAAGGCCATTTGTTATTTCCCCGAAATCCTATAGTTCACTCGGAACTTCAGAAGTTATCAAATTGCTGAGTTAGTTATTCAACAGTTTTTATCAGCTCAAATAACATTGGTGGAGAAATGCTACCCACTACTACTAGTCACTTGATAAATCAAAGGACAGTCGTATTGTAAGCAAATGGGGAACTTCGGAATACTAGAAATTCCTTCTCATATGCAAATGAACACGAAGAATATATTCGTATACCAATCTCTCTATTGTTCAACTTTGTAATCCACTCTGCAATAACGTCCTGCAATGTTCTGCCCATCTGTCTGATACACTTCTCTGTGATCTAGCAAACCAAAAATATTATTGGTCATATTGATGCTTCGACTAAATAATAATAATAATAATAATGATAATTGATGTTGTTAGACAACATTTACACTTCATACATCTTGCTCATGCCGATTCTTTTCATGTGCCCAAAAGGGAATTCTAGAGATAGTACGTTCTGAGATCTGCGAAGCATTAAAAAAGTATATCATTCATTCAATCAACTCACAACCATACAATTGCTCTTTCTAGTGCATTCCACAGGCACATGCAACACACATATATATTTGAAAAAAAAAAAAAAAAAAATCAAAGTGTAGAAGTAATTTGTTTGTTTCAAGTAATTTGACTATGAGATTGAGCAGGAAATGCCACTTACTGTTTGAAAAGTCTCGCGACTACATATGGCATGGGAACCAGTTCCTGTCACTCTATGAGCATCCCAATAAGCACCACAAAATGCCCGATCACACCCAAAACCTGCAAGCAAATGAAATTTCTAGAACTTAGCCTTTTATTATGCTTGATTGTGAATTACCACAAGCTTGATTATACTTCTTTCAAAAAAAAAAAAAAAGGGTAGGATCTAGTCCAATATTAATTTTCCCACACTATTCAGCTTCAAATCTTTAAAGATAATTAAAATCAAATCCAAGTCTAGAGCAATGTGCAAAATTCGGTCCAAACTTCATGTTTTAATAGTTGTGCAAAATTCGGTCCAAACTTCATGTTTTTATAGTTCATTACACTTGTTGTGTAGACCACGGGCGTTTTACATTCAAACAAACTTTTAGAATACTAACTAGACAAAGGCATTATTCATACTAAAGTCTTCTGTTCAAACAGAAGTGATGATAATTAATTATCGTGATTCATTTGAAACAAACAAGATCTTACAGTGTTGTGGTACAGTCGTTGTGGGTGGTCGGGAAGGCATCATTCCTCCACAGGCATGGCATTGTAAATGGACAGTGTTATGGTTGCAGCGAAAGCCACCAGATTCAGTACCTTAAAGATGTCAATTGAACCTCTTCAAAACAAAGGAATTCAAGGAAGCTATACAACATAGAGATAGGAATAGGGGGAAACCAATTCTGTAAGTATAAGGAGCATGGACTCTTTCACCAAAAGGACATTGAAGTAGCCATATCCATAGCTAAGAAATCATGATTACCACATTGAGGGCACAGACGACCTATGCTATTAATATCCTCATCCACTGGTGAATATGACCTTTTCCTGCGTAACTTTTTTCCACCCTCAATAACCTATCATGCATCACATTCGAAACAAGATTAAAATGTAGACAAAGAAAGCATATAGTACGGATCCATCAACCATCCAATCAAGCATTCACAGATCAGTTTCAAAAGTTATAAGATAAAGTGAATACATGTCATATGAAACCCGACATGAACAATTGCCATATTTATTTCACCATTAACTATAAAACCAAATTCAAAGAGACATTGCATCAAAGTCAAAATAGACGGGAAATGAAAAGGTCTAACCGACAGGCTCATATTCACAGTTCATACGAATATTCCGGTTCCACATAGCTTGGCACAAGTAGAAAAAGTTACTCACAAGATTTGATTGTATCGATGCACATGAATCCAAAGTTGCAACTTCTTCATTAGATCGTTTTAGAGACGAATCAGCTTTCAGTATACCCTATACAAGACAAGCAGCAAAGTCGTTAAAGGTAGGGGAAAAAAAGAGCATTCAATAACTAAGGAATCCTCATGCGGAGTACGATTACTGGCTGCTACAAACCCTCAAAAGTGGAGTTAGTCAATGAAACTAAATCACATCAATTTTAAGAATAACTACGAACAAATAACACCAATAATAATCCAGAAGTTTTCACTTCAATAAAGTAGAGTTGCACAAGTTAATAGTCAAAACTACATGCCACAAACTTAATACCCGATTTGAGTGTTACTATGGGAAAAGGGTAGATCATCACTGATCACGATTTATACAGTTCTTGAATCATCGGTCTTTCATGAATACAAATTTCTGTAATATACAGTCGATTGACTATAAATTTGGAGTGCCAACATGGCAAGAAGTGGACATGGAGTACGAAGTACAGATGACGGTATCTGTTATTTTCTTTTAAGTAAGCAACGTGTTTGTAAATCTCAATGAGGGTTATAAGGTGCTGAAGAATAAACCTACCTCCCCAATGTAATGCAAAAAGTGGTTTCTTCCAGCAAATTGTACAACTGCCCTACATTGAGGACAGAGAACACTTGAACATTTCTCCTGTGATCTCCTTAACCATTCCGAGAAACATCCATTGCTGTAGATATAAATGATACCTTGAATGAGCAACTATAAGATTCTATATAACAGAAACATTGTGATTGAACAAAAAAAAAAAAAAAAGAGTAGCAGACCAGAAGTTATGAAAGCAAGGAGCAACAGTAACGACATCATGCCACACACTTAAGCAAATGCTGCATTTTGCATGATCAACATCTATGCATATCTGAAGAAACAAATAAAGTCAGTTTTAAATCCTAGGAAATGGTTTTATCATATATGTACATATGTAGCAATTTTTGGTTCTATTATATATATACATATGTAGCAATTTTTTTAAATCCCTTTTCTTTTACCGAATAAGTTCCTAGTGCAATCTAGGTATTCACCTTTAATTGCTTCTGACTGGTTTCAGGTTCAGGCATGACTTTGAATCTGTAGGTCAAATATCCTACAGTAATCAAGAGAAGAACCAAAACGTTTGCTGAAATGATTCAGTTCCACATTTGAGGCAATTTGAAACAAAATCCTAAACAAATAAGTTCTGACGTAATTAGCCCACATATATTAGGCAATTTAATCAATTTCTAAAATTTGAAATCTAGATTATATAGAAACATACAGACATCTACTCATTCGGTTGCCTACAGCCTTGAGTGTCAACATCGTATAATAAATCATAAACTACATTATCATGGTTATAAGGTTATACATCAATTTTAAAAAGCGCTCACCTTCTCTTTCAGGACCAGGAATTATTTCACTCCCGCACTTGATATCAACAGTGTCTCCATTTTCAACTACAGCCTCATCAGCAAGGATTGTCCTAGAACTACACCAATCCCAAAAACAAAAACAAAACAAAACAAAAAAAAAAGAAGGAAAGAAGAACAAGAAGAAGAAGAAGCAACCCGCCAAAAAAGTTAATATTAAAATATAATGTAAAAGCTTAGGCGAATTCTTTAGTAGGGGCGGACCGTTTTAGACCACCGGATTTCGATCAAGTTCCCTGAAATTTGCAATTTGTTTTATTCCATTACGATACTTATGTGATCCACGTTCCAAAATTGTATGGTCTCAGTTTGGTATGTTTTTAACCTTATCACAGCATCCTCCAAAAGCTTATAATATATCAGATCCAAACATAGAAACCAAAAAACAAAGAAGGTAGTAGAAAACCTCTTAGCCTGCAAAGTGGCAGAACACAAATCTGAATTTCTTTTGATTGTGCACCATTCATGTTTGTCAGAAGACGATGACGTGATCACCGAGCATATGACAATCTCGTCGGACTTGATCTCCACATCTGAATGTCTCGAGTCAGACGGAACTACAACAAGGAAAGGAATGAGGCACGCAAAACTAAGGTGGCCATTGAAACCACTAGACAAAGAAGAAGTCTCATAAAATTAACAAATAACTCTTTTGTTTTTGTCTGTTTTTAGCACGTTTTTGCCATCATTTTATAAAGCCTGCACAGTGTACATCTCTCAGTTCTAATGAGAAGTAAACTAGCAGTGCAAGCATGGTAGACAATGGATATAAGGCTGTGTTTGGCAAGGGGGAATGAACAAAAAATGAAAGGAAAGATATAAAACTTAGGTGATGAAAAATTGAAAATGGAGAGGTAAGGGGGAGGACTATATTCTCTTCTCTTATTGGGTTTGGTATGGACAATGGAACTTTTAAATCCTTTCAACTTTAGAAGCAGGGGACTAAATTGGAGTGTTGTGGAGGACTTTGAAACCCTCGCCCCAATCCATTTCCTTCTCTTATACGGTCCTCCTATCAAACAGGCCAACCATATAAGTCTTCTAACCCCCTCCCCATTACTATCCCTCCTACCAAACTAGGCCTTCCAAAGGTGATTATTTTGTAGTTTCCATTGGAAGAGGATAAGCATAAAATAAAAGCGAAACAACAAAATATATATATATATATATATATATATATCTCAACTGATCATTTTTGTCAAGGTACGAACTAGCAATAAAAGAGGATAAAAAGAAAAATGCAAAAAATAAATAAATAAATAAATAAATTGCATGGACAATTAACAAACAAACAAGATTTACCCCCGTTCCCTTTATTCTCGTTTGGGTGGGAAATGAAGAAAAGAGGCAATCTTTAAACAACATTTAGCAGATTGAAATGAAAAAGAGGGGAGAAAAAAAAAAGTAGCAATCTTTTTTTGCATAATTATATATATTAATGGTGTTTGGTAATTGCATTTGAGTCTTGTCAGAAGTAAAGAGAGAAAGAGAAAGAGATACCGAGCTTGGCCCAGATTTGAGAAGAAGGGGATTTTGTGCCTGAGCATTCCCCCACATCCGCCATCACAGTCGCAGTCGCAGTGTAAAAACCCAACCTTTTTTCCCTAACGTCCTTGTTGTTGTGATTATTATATAACCGGTGTTCTTCGAGACAAGCGATAATACATATATATATATAATATATAATACATATATATAAATATATATATATATATAGAGAGAGAGAGACAGAGAGACAGAGAGAGGAAAGAGAATGAATGAATGAAAGGGGGAAATTAAAGCGTGTCCAGCAATCGAAACCAACAACACTCTGCGACGAACGAAGCTTGCTGGGAAAGAAGTTCGCTTCTCTTTTCTTTTTCAAATTTTCTATTTCTTAACAAAAAAATAAAATAATTGGGGTGTCAACCTCATAAAAATAATGTAATAAAAAAAAATCAAACATGAATAAATAAATCAAAATCAGAATTCTAGGAAAAAAAAAAGTCAAAATCAGAAAATAAATAAAATAATAAAACAAAATAAGAAATAATGCTATGCACGCCAACTTATACATTAGTGTTTTTTTTTTTGGGCTAATTTTAGTAGGTTTTAAGTTAAAGTACATTTACAACCCTGTTTTAAAATTATAAAATAAAAAAAAATAAAAAAACTCAACAGATTCAGCGGGTAATCAAGAAGATCAACTTGTGACTAATGAATTTCACAATAAAAAATTTCCTTAAAACAATTGTCAAGTACATTGACTACTACAAAAGAACAAGTCTTGGTGATGTCACCTCACTTATAAAAAAAATTATTATAAAATAAATTACATATTCACGTAAATGGTGATGCATCAATTCATCAGAGCTCCTTAAAAAAAAAAAAAGTAAAAAAAAAAAAAAAAATTTTGATGATTAGAAAACTGTAGATACTACTAATCCTCTTTCCGCATTTTAAGTATATTAGTCTGATGTCCTAACTTCCAACCAGATCAGACAAAGTTTCAACTTTCCTGAATAAAAACAAAGTTACATTTACAATTACAATTTCTGTCTGCCTCAAAACTGGCTTTCTGGAATGCGTTGCTGTTGCTGACTTGCTGGTGAGAGAGAGAAAGAAACAAAACCAAAACAACAACAACAACAACAAGTAGAAATATCATATCAAACAAACAGTTGATGAATCGAAACTTTAAGCTCTGATAAAAAGACAGCCACCTGAATTCCATCCGTTTCCCAAATCATGTGTGCAAATGTAATTCAAATGTAATTACAGACAACCCAAAAAAAAAAAAAAAAAAAACTAGCAGCCAACCCCAGATGTTCCCGAGGATTCAGCAACATCCTCCAATGCCAACGTAATCGCTACTTCTTCTATCATTTTTTTGCCCCGATTATCTGCTTCCGCTTCTGCTGAAGCTGCTGAACCATCATCCACTGCCCTACTCAATCTCTTCAACCATATGTCATAGTCCACAGGGTACGGCGTTCCGCATAGACTATCCACATAATCCGCAAATGCCTTGAGTATTGCTGAAACCTCTCCCAGCTTCTGTTGTATCAAACGCTTTGCCCACATTCTCTCCCTCCATTGCAATGCAGACTCTATTGATTCCTGCTGCTCCGTACTTCCCCCGCACACAAAGAGAATCAGGTAAACAAGGCTCTCTGCATCCGATGACGGGCAAAGCTTCCCATGCTGAAGTGCATGTGATGATGAGAATTGCAAGTTTATCGCCGGGCTGTCCCTGTCTTCTAGAACCGCGCGTCCCCAAGATATTGGGACGTACAAGAAACTTTTCCTTGCTGCACAAGGCACGTCCACCACACGAATTATGTTTTCTGGACAAATGTCACCGTGCTGGACGTTTGCCATCGCTGCACTTCTTAGAGCTGCCAGGCAGTCTCGGCAGCAGCGAACTGCTTCCTCAGGGGAGAGACAGCCGTCCCGCACTACGATTGACAAGAGTGGTTCACCCACCGGAGATGTCACTAGTATTGGTGTCCCACACCACGGATGATCACATCGCCCACCTGGGGTCTGCTTTTTACAAGGGCCCGAATGCAAAACCCGGCCAGATGCAACTATTTCTGGCAAATATTTGTTTGGACTTCCCTGCTGCAGCTGCTTAAAGATGTTTAATACTTTTGTCTGTCTCTGCACTTGATACCAAAGGCTCATTTCCTCCCAAGATGGCTCTAGTCTAGATGGATGAGCACCAACATATAAAGCCAACAACTTCATAGGATAATCAAAACAAACAGCACTGTAAAGAAAGTAGTTTCCTCCTATCATAGACTCTTGTATTTGGAAAGTTTTCTGCCCATTTTGTTGATCATCAAGTAATAACATCTCTCCCTGCTTAAGCTTCAAGCGCGATCCTTTCTTTCCGAGAACTAAAGAGTTATCTTGATCAACTTCAACAATTTCTCCTTGTTGATAGAGTTGTGAGGGAACCAATGCATTCTCATCCTCAACAAGGCGACACTCCATCCAACGCTTCTGAAGGCGGAGGCTGTGATCCGAGGCTAGCGAGGCTATAGACTTTCGTGGTGGTCCATTCCATTGTGCAATAGAGTACATGGTAGCCAAAAGTAATTGCAAAGTTCCCAAGTCCCCCCAGTTTGGATTTCCTAGTTTGTTCCATATCAAATCGACCGGAGAAACTCTGATTTCAGCGTAGTTTTTTATCCATTCAGCCACACACTGATAAGGGTTAGTCGAGTTCAATTCGAGTTTCCTAAGATCACCTCCAAATCTCATCACTCCTCCATATCTAGAATCTAGAACCAAAAGGAAGACAGAGTTACTGTCCACACTGCTAGTCTTGCTCAAATACCTAGAAATAAGTATATGAAAACCATAAAACAGGGCTTCACAAACTACGCCACTGGACAATTTCAACTCGTTTCCTGACAAAATATCTTGTTTAAATAGAACAAACTCCATCACCTGGTCCCAACGAACTTGTGGTTCGCTTCCAAGTCTTGACATCAAAGCAAAACCACAGAGCTCTCTAAGCCTTCCTTTGGATATCGCCTTCTCTATGGTGTAGAACTTGGAGCCAGGATAGCGTGGGCAGGATAAAAAGAACGGCAGCGGTCCCCTTTTGTGCCAAAATGTGCGCCACAAGCCATTGGCAATGGCATGCAGAAAGTCTTCCACTGCAAGGCACTCGTCTTCTATTAGATCATCATTGGCATAAGGCGAGCAAGGCATACGGAGGAGTTGCTGTAATAGAACCCCCTCCAAAGCCATGTCGAGCTTGCGCAATTCATCGATCATAAAGGGAGAACTGAATAACTCCTCCGCATCGCTGCAACCTGTACATATTTTCTCCAAAACCCACTCGTCAAGATTCTGCGTGAAAGTCCCGAGGTCTACAAGTTTCTTTCCATAGTCCTTTAGCCCCTTGAACACTCTTCTAGAAGAATGCGGGAACTTGCTTGAAACTGAAGCGGTGGATATACTATGCGCCGAGATAACTGCATGACATAGCAACATCTGCATTACTCATAGATAGTGGAAACTGGGTTCCAATCCAATCTTAAGTTTAAAAAACGAAGGTCCCTTTTTTTTTTTTTCAAGCAAAGTGTAATATTAAAACATGTCAACATTGGCATCATGCTCCTGCCCCCTCATCTCGTAAGATACAATATTGAATTAGTACAAAGTAACAAAAGAAAAGCAAAAAATAATGTACAAACCACTATTTGACTTCCTGAAACTTCCATCCAAGCTTTGCCCCGAAGATAAGTCCAAATCGTTGAGTGGAACACCTGAACCATGTTAGTTGTAATATTGAGCACCAGAACCACTATTTTCAGAATATGATTGATGGCATGTAATAAACAAGAAATTCACTATAGAAAGAATCAAGTGCCAAAAAAAAAAAGAATAAGAAGAAGAAGAAGAAGAAGAAGCATATTTTACCAATAAATTTTATGTTTCAAGTCAAGAAATATATCCTACTTGCTGATGAAATAAACGTGGGGAGCAACGAACATGCAAAACAAGTCTAGGCAAATGAATGTAGATCGAATTGACAAACTCATTGGCACAAAACAATAAAATACCCTTTTTAAATTGACGTAGTGGCAAAATGAAGGCCAGAGGTTAAAGACAAAAGAGGATTTAAACAGATGGAAAAGTGAAGAATAAACACACACACAGACCAGATGTAAAATTGCTGAAACTTGCGCTCAAACTAGGGCCAGGGGAAGGAGAGTCCAGATCATTTGTATGTTGATGTTGAGAACCTGATGATGATGACGATGCGAATGAAGTTATTAGGTAGAGCAAGCAAAATTAATCAAAATATTTTGGGGTGGGGTAGAGGAAAGTGAGACTTTGAGAGCAGAGGATGGAGTTATTTTTTAGAATCAGTTTCGGCTTGAAGAATAAGATTAATGAAACCAAAGTATAAACAGACAGACAATAATGCATTTTTTTAACAAGTGGAATCGCCAAGGTTCTTTTTCTCCAAGTCAACCACCACACATACCAAGTGCTTATCATTCTCTTTTCTCTATTATTTATATATATATATATATATATAAATATAAAACATTTTGTTTTGTTTTGCCAAATTTGCTAAAAAACAATATGAAACGGCAATTGTGAACCCAGAAACAAGAACAAGAACAAATCTTTTGGTATCCCATTAGTAAAGCACGCAACGAGCTTGTACAGGTAGAATGGAATAATCCAACCAACAAAAAAGAAAAAAAAAAAAAAGAAAAGAAGAAGAAGCAGGAGTTACCTGAGTTCATAGTGAGGAAATGGAATGCCCAAACAGTCAGACGGAGGAGGAAATGGGGGGGGGGGGGAGGGGGAGGGGTCAGTGAGAGATCTCCGAGAGAAGTGGCATTATCATTATCATTATTATAATCATAAAGATGGTGATTGTGAAGGCAATGCCGCCATAATGAATGAATTTGTGGGGAAGAGAAAAGAAACAGCACGGCGATGAATATGAAAGGGTGTGATAGAAAAGAAGAGATCTTGAAGCATTTCCCCCAAAAACAAATAAACAAACAAAAAAGAAAAGAAAATCTATTATTCTTGGTTCTTCTTCTTATTCTTTCTGGCAAATGGGGCTACTTACCCAGTAAAAAGATGTAGCTTTAAGTAGTAGTAGAAGAAGAAGACATGGAATGTGGTTAGTTGTGGGGGTGCTGATGATGAGTGATATACGGCGTAATGTTGAAAGGGGCATTTGGTACCCAACCACAGTCCACAGAACTCACAAGAAAAGCACAAAACACACACACACACACACACACACACACACAGAAGAGGAAGACGAAAACAAAATACTTATATATATATATATATATTTGTTTATTAAAATTATGTTGGGCCTGCGGCATGGCAGATAAATAATTTAATTAATTAAAAAGAAAAGAAATGGGAAGAGTGCCATCAAAGCAAGAAGAGGGACAAGAGGTAAAAAGCTCTCTCTCACTCACTCTAAAATGAGACTGAAAGAAACCAAAAACAAGTGAGAGTGAGAGCGAGTGTGAGTGTGAGTGTGAGTGTGACCAAGTGAGGTGGTTGTCTCCTTCCTCTTCCCACATTCCCCACATTCCACAACCACATGATGATTTCTCTCTCTCTTTCTCTTTCTCTCTCTCTCTCTCTTCCCTTCCCTTTGTGGTGACCGGTGATGGTCCCACTACAAGTCACACACACACACACACACCCCTTCAATTTTTTTTTTTTTCCAGTGAAATTAATAACTTTCTAGTCTCAATAAACATTATAATATATATTTAAAAATTGTCTTAAGTCCCAAGGTCCAACATATAATTATAATTTTCTATTTAGAATATTTATTATTAATTAATTTATAAATAATTTTTTATTTAGACTCTTATAACATATTATAATTTAGAATTAAGTGTAAATCTAAAAAAAATATTACATTGTAAGAAATTGGTTGTTATAATAAGGATAAAAAAACGTTGCATTTGTTGCATTTGTCGTTTTATAAAGATGTTGATTGGTGTTTATATACTCTCATAGTATATCCCTTCTAAAACTTTGTATTAACTATAATTAATGTCATAGATTTAGACAACATGTTATAGTTATATCAATATGGAGTTTATTTCGTTTATCTCGAAATTTTATGTAATTTAAAAAAAAATCATCTCATTTGAATTTGTCTATGCAAAGTTATGGATTTTTAAAATTTGAGCTACAAAACTGCATAAATAGTGAATCTGAAGGAAAAAGATAAAAATTGGATTGTGATTCTAAGCTAGCGTTTGGTTCACCGGTTAGAGATGAAATTTTTAAATTAGAATTAGTTGATTTTTTAAAAATAAGTTATAAATTTTGTTGATTATTCAGAAAAAGATAAACACTAATATGAAAAAATATAATTTAGTTTGAATTAAAATGTAACACCAAACAAAACCTAAGATTTGAATTGTGCATCCAAATACATATTTGTGTAAAGTAATAATATGTAAAATAACAAATAGATTATACTTGTGATCATGTGACACATCTTCAGACATGACTTTCTTATTTTTAAATAATAATAGTAATTTGTTAAAAAGCTTCATAGAAGATGTGTCGTGTGGATTGGCTATTGACTTCTTTATTTGATATCTTAATTCTAATTCAAATTTTTTATCATTTTCTGAAATCAATAAAAATTATAATTAATTTTTAAAAAAATCAACAAATTTTAATTTAAAATTTTTAATTTTTTTATAATTAATTTTTAAAAAATCAATAAATTTTAATTTAAAAATTTTAACTTTAACTGTGGAACTAAAAGACACTTAACTGTGGGAAATGAAATGGTCCCACGGTTAATGCATGCAAAAATGCAGATGCAGTAGTCAGGCCTGCCCTCTCTCGCCAAAATAATAATAATTATAACAATAATGATAAAAGATGAGAGAAAGAGAGTAGGTTGTAAGGTGTAGCCGTGTAGGCGTGCAAGGTGTTGTGAGAGTGTCTCCCGCCGTGACTACTCAAAAAAGAGAAGAGGAACTTTGGAGCCACCACTTCCAGTCCACTACATAAATAATAATAGGCCACTGACTAACTATCCATATATATATATATATATATATATCAGTTTGTATATGGATAATGGATTCTTTCTTGGTTGGTTTCAATTCAAAATTATTAGAGAAAATAGAGGGAGAAAGAGAGAAGGGAATGAATGAAATTGAAGGAAAGCTCGATTTCAAAGTTCACACAGAGTGGGCTTATTCATATAATATGACTAGATTTTAACAACAGAGGGGGGAAAAAAAAAAAAGGAGAAAAAAAAACAGAGAAACGAACAACATTCCGATTAGAGCAGCAGAAATAGAATTTTAATAATTGAGTAAGCTTTGCCAAGGGGCTTCAATAATAATTTCATGTTTAAAAAAAAAAAGAAAAAGGGAAAGGAGTGGTGATGAGTCTGATCACTGAGGAGCAATGGGTAGCATTATTAATATGATGGACTGGGTGTGTGCGTGCGTGTATATATATATATATATATATATAGAGAGAGAGAGAGAGAGCATTACTTACAATTTCCGCCAAACACCAATCACTGCCTAAATTCATGCTAAGTCGTTTCTCTTCTCTTTTGTTTGCTTTTTTTTTTTTTTTTTTTTTTTTTTTTAAGGTCAAGTAATAAATTATTGAAATGTTATAAGTGACGCTTGGTTCACGTGTCTCCGGACTCCACGTCCAAGACTCCAAAAATCCCACATCCCCCCCGGCCACTGTTTCATTTATTTTAAACAGGTTTGAGTTTGAGTTTGAGAGAGAGTTGTGGTGGTGGCTTGAGCTTCAAAATCTCATCAATAATAGAATGGAAAAAGAAAAAAAGAAAAAAAAAAAAACCAAATCGAGATTAGATTTTCATCATTTTTGCGTGCAATGATCCCGTTTCATATTTATTTATGTACGTATATATGTGTTATCCACTCCCTCCGTTTTTTCCCCAATTTTAATCTTAATTTTCTTTTTTCATTAGGTTTTGAATTCTAGGGTTTTGATGATTTCTAGGGTTCCCTCCCACTTGTCTCTTGTCTCTTGTCTCTTGTCTCCCCCCAATTCATAAACAGTAGATAGAACAAAGAGGGAAAAGAGAAAAAAAGGTCAAAAGATTTTTGAAAATCTCTTCGTAGCTCTCAATTCATTCTCATTCTTGTGGCCTGTGGGAGGCGTCGCGAAGGCAATATAGGAAAAATCCATCATCTGATATCTGATATCAAAAAAGAGGGAAAAGAGGGAGGGAGGAGTTGGTTGCTTCTTTGCTTGCTTGCTTTGAAGAAATGATAATTCAGAGACGATTATAATAATTATATTACACAGAAACAAAAAAAATAAATAAAAATAAAAAATAGTAGTAGCAGCGGCACCACCACCAATAGACTGACCACCAGTTGTGGTAGTAGGTCAGGGACTCAGAGTACTCAGGATTCATGATCAGAGTAAAACAAAAAATATATATATATATATGTATATATATAATTGAGAGGGAGAAGCTGATCATTCACGCAAAAATGATGAGAATCCTGGTTTGGTTCTGCCTTTTCCATCTTCACACTAGAATACTTTAATAATAATATTAAAAAAAATATAAAAAAAAATTATCCTTCCGACTTCTCTTCTGGTCTGGCCGCTCTGCCTCTGCCCCTGCCCCTCCCTCGAGGCAAGGGTCCTCCTTTTCCCTCTTTTTTGCTTTTATCAATTATATGATGTTACTTATGCCTTTTTTTTTTTTTTTTTTTTAATATTCTGATTCAAGGCAATACGTTTTCTTGCTCCGAGAGAAGAGGACCCCCAAAGTAGGAAATTTAGCTGGTTGTTTTTTCTGGGATTCATTTTTTTTTTTTCTCTTGGACTACTGTGTAGTGTAGGAATATTGATTCATTCTGTTTCACAATATTATCTCAATATCTTGGTGCGTATTTTGATTTCATTGGCATTCAATTCAAATGCTCCAGCCCATTCATTTTTAATTAATTAACTTCCAGCAAAAAATTAAAAAATAATAAAAAAATTCATTTTTAATTAACCACACAGCTCTAGCTATTGAATGATTAAACCCAACCAGATCATACGATAACTACACACACACACACACACAAAAATGTACATATTTAGGGTATTTTAATCAAAATGTGACTTTTGTGAGGGTTCATAACGCTATATATATATATATATATATATGTATGTATGTATGCATATATGTAGCATTAGCAGGCTATCTCGCATGTCAGAGGATCTGATCTGCTGTTACAAGCATGCAATTGGTTTTGAAGAATTTCTGTGCTTCATCTTCTGAGCTGGTCTATTACTTTCTAGTCGTCCCTTAGCCAATGGTAGTTACTTTAGTTGCTCAGTGAAATGCGACTATTCTAACTTCTCGTATATCTCCGATCCATTATATCTAGTCTTCTGATTCTGTATAACTATATGTGAGTTGAGTTTTCACTTCATGAATTGGCTTCACGTTACCCAAATGTAGTAGTTTCGCTTCACTTATTTAGTTTAAAGACGTACCTTTTTGTTATATTTACATTATATATTTTATATTTATTAAATGTATCACATATGTAGTCAGAATCTGATGATAAAACAACGAGTACTAAATTTTAATGTACATAATTTAAAAGATGAATAATTTGATATAAATTACGCATTTTCACGCGTTGTGTTTGGGAATTGGGGAGCATACATATCATATAATAATGCATTTGCCATTTTAGTTTCTTATTACAATTTTTATTACATAGATATATATATATATATATGTATATATATGTATACATATGGCGTACCAAGTGGGGATGGAATAGAATAGAACCACCAATTATTGGCCTCTCTCTCTCTCTATCTCTATTCTCTAGTCTCTAGTCTCTACTAAGGAATGAGATTGAGGGACAAATATCATCTGGTTTACTATTTGCAGACTGCATTTGAGTTGATTGTTGTTGCGTTTTAGATCCGCGGGTACAAGTACAAACAACAGAATGATTTTTACCTACTCCGAGAATGAAATGATGCTCAATTCAGTCCTTTCCAAATATATATACATTTAAAAAAAAAAATACTCAATACAGAACAATGATGACAGTACACACCCCTTGCTTCAATGGTACATTTTGGTATGCTTTTTCATTAACTAAAATATATTGTCCCCAATGTGATATATCATTTGTTTTCTTTCTTTGTCTAAACAATTTCCTGTTTCTTAATTATGTAAAAATGGTGTCTAACCTCCAAAAATTAATGATGCAACTTTCATATATATATATATATATATATGTGTGTGTGTGTGTGTGTGACAATATATCATAGCAATATTGTAAGAACGCGACCCGGTTATCATACTTTCTCTCATATATTGTAACTCTTCCGTTATATTGTCTGTCACCCAAGTACATATATGTATATATATATATTTGTACATATGTATTTGTTGTTTTCCTATTCTGATGCAGTTGATGCGTTGAAATGTGAAGAATATAAGACCATGAGCATATGTATTTATAATCGTAGTAAACAAAATTCACAAAATTGTGGCCGATGTCATTCTAGTTTACTTGAGCTGAGCTAATTTGTGGACTCACCAAATGGACCTTTCGTTCATACCTTTTATACAAAACAGAAATAAATACATACATATATAAAGGATACATTATAATTATGTCCAAGCCTTACTCTTGTTTTGTACTTGAAAACGTCATATACCTCCGAGTCACGTTAAGCAGTTGGGACATAAACATTAACTGAAATATAACGTACTGTATAATACAGAAAGAGCAAATATATATATATATATATATATACACACCTTTATATAAAGTTAGAGATCATATAAAAAAGCGGTATGTAGCTAGTTGAAGATGTAGCGTCTTCCATAATGCAAAGACATCAAGTGGTTTGAAAAGGTGAGAGGGAGGTGTTGTTGTTGATCAGCATCGTCGTCGTCAAAGGACGCAGCTCCAGAAGCAGCAGCAGCAGCTGAGTTTACAGATTCAACCAATCTGGGAAGCCACACACCATCCCTTACTTGCTTCAATGTCTGTGTATGCATCAAGTTCTGCCCCATGCACCATATATCAATCTGTCCTTGTCAAAGTTTAAAAAATAAAATAAAATAAAATAAATGCTAACTTATTATATCGTGTCATTGTATTACTGAGGAAAAATCTTACTGACAAAAACAATAACATTATCACTTTGATATACATGCTACATTTTAGTAACTAACGGATATTCAATCTTAATTAATGCACTTTAGGTGGTTGCATACATAACTTAGCGATAATATCACACCTAAAAATGCAGAGTTCGAATTCCCTATTTGAATGGAAAACGTAAATTTAAACTCTCGTACATGTCAAACAAAAGTAAAAAGGCTTGAACCTATCAACCATTACAGTACCTAATGGGATCTGTGCAGTGATTATAATAAGATGTATTTTCTTCTACTTAGCGAATAATTAGTAGGTTTAAGTTGGTGGAAGGGTAATTAGCTCCAACGGAAAATGGTGCCTAACAGCTTAATTAATGAGTTGTAACTAATTTGTAAATAATGTTATATTGAAGTGACCAAATTAAGGAAACCATGCGTAAATAATAATATATGCGGGCAGCTTGTAGAGAAGCATTATCAAAATCCCTACAAAACAATCCAGTACCGTATCTTTGTGTGTGTGCGTGTGTGTGTGTATAACAATATTACTACTACTATAGGTGTCTACTGCCTAGCTTTATATGATAATAACTTTATAATCGTAGCCCTACATCATCAACCACCCCATATTCTGATCAGACGCGACACTTCTGCCTATTTATGTAATATATAGACGCTTTATTATTCAATTATTTCATGTAACAATTATAAGAACCCCACAAATACAAACTCACAATCATAATCACAATCTCAGTCTCATGCATGCCTAGCCTAGCTAGTTGTTTTCCTTCTCTATTTTTACAAAATTATGTACGTTAATTCTGATTTTCTTATTTAAACTAAAATTTAAATGTATAACAGTAATCAAGTGTTTCAAATATATAAGCAATACCTCAGCTTCGTTGGAGAGACCAAGTTTTCTGACGAGGTACTTCTTGACCATGAAAATCGTCACGTTCTCGTCCCTTTAATTTTTCAGTAACAAAAAAAACAAAAAAGAAAACAAGGAGAATAAAGAAGTAAAGAAGGGGAGGAAGAGAGAGACCATTAAAAGTCCAAAAGGATAAGTTATAAAGTCATCTTTTCTTCTTTTATTAAAGAGAAGGAAAAAAGAAAAAAAAAAAAAACTCATTCAGCAAACACCATCATGAGCATGGAGGAAAAATATTTGAGACGTTGATGTGAATATGATCATTGCTTGGTTCTAACGTGCACCGTAGTTCACATATATATATATATATATATACACACATACATATATGTGTATGTGTATAGATATATATAAAGCGATATATGTACAGTACTTACTTGACTCTAATGTACGCCTTTGGTATTTGGGGAAGCGCTTGCCCTTTTTCACCTAATTCCCTGCAACAACCCACGAGTGCACCGCACCCACTCAGAATTAACACCATCATTGCCATGCATTTATATGCACTACTGATCATCATGAACTATAGAAATATATTATATATATGTATATACGTACTCATCATCATGATCATGTAAACATTACGAAATATATCTGAGCGTGGCCGCACATAGCAGTACTAGTCCAGCTAGTAGTAGTAGTAGTATATGTAAATATTTATACATGTAGATATTGAAAAAGGAAAAGGTATAAATTACTCTATATATATATATATATATAAGAGGATGAAAAAAAGTCGTAATGTGCAATTGTGCATGCATGGACAAAACTAATTATTAAGCAGTAGTATTTCGTGATGAACAACAGCAGATGTATTTTCAGAAGAAATTAAAGAACAGAAACAACAGATGTATTTCTATTAATAATTTGAGCATTCATGTAACTATATATATATATATATATGCTAATTATCAAAAAATGATCGTGATATTAGTCGATGACAGACGCATGCATATACATACATATATATGTGTACTTAGATGAAAATGAAAGGATAGGTGTGTGTGTGTGGGTGTGTATATGCTCACCGGTTGAGAGAGGAGCGGAGAGTAAACCACAAACCAGTAGAACTGGGCGTGGCTCTGGTTGTGGTTGATGATGATGATGATGAGCGGAGGGAAATGGAATTAGGAGGAGGAGGAGGAGGAGGAGGAGTAGTAATGACAGCCGGAACCGCCATATTCATTTGGGAGTCATGGCAGTAATGTTCATGATAAACACCCCCAAAGAGAAAGCTACCACTACCACTGCCACTAGCAGCAGCTGCAGCATCTGCAGCATGACCATGATCATGATGAACGGTGGATGATATATTATTAATTGATGCAGGATAATTACTAGGCCCCATGTGATGATGATCATGCGTTGTTTGATGAGTAGTACTACTCACCATGATCATGTTAATAAAATTGGGGGCGTTTTGGTTTGAAGAATCCACAAATATCTCGTGATCATGATCATCATGATCTTGATGGTGATGGTGCTGGTGATCTTGCGGCGCCTTCCAGCAGCTTATTAGTCTACTACTACTACTACTATTACTAGTAGTACTGATGATCATACTAGTACTACTTGATCTTCTTCTGCTGCAGTTGAGCCCTAATCCTAACTGAAGCCATTCTTCATCGCCGGCTTCCTTCTTGTCAAGATCATCATAATTATGATCTTGTTCTTCTTCCTGATCATGATCTTCTTCATCACGATGTGGAGGAGGGTGGCCGGTTTCTTTCCAAGAAGAGGCCATGCATATGCATCTACCTCTCTCTCTCTCTCTCTCTCTCTCTATATATATATATATATATAGAGCTAGCTTCTATATATAAACCTAATTAATAATCTCATATGCTAGCTTCTTCGACTAAATATTCTTCCTACCCGGCCCTTTTCTATATAATGTGCTTCTCCAATATTTTGAGAGAGAGAGAGCGGGGGGGAGGGTTTCATATATATATATATATATATACATATATATATATTACATTATATACTGACGTATGTATACATATATATATATGCAGTATTAATACGAGTGCTCACTAGAATGCTTTTCTGCCAAAAAAAAAAAAAAATTTGTGAGTACTTATTCATGATCTGATTGGCCCTTTATATATATGTGTACATGCAACGCCAATCCCTTTATTTGATCTTTTCACTACTACTGTTGATTATCAGTGTTCACACGCCCCTGCACACTCTCACTCCCTTTTCCTTTCGTCCTTTGTCCTACTCCTCTCCCCTCCAACAAATTAATATATGTATAATATACATATACCCCAGGTCTCATTTCCGGTGGTGGACGCGGTTCGGCGATGAGCTGGAGGCCTACAAGGAATGGGCACTTGATAGATGTAAAGAAAACAGCTAACCCGTACATGGAAAATTAGTAGCTTGCTAATTTAATTTACTGTGTACGTAGTTGTTTTATACTGTGTGGTCGGAAGTGTAATTCATTGTTTATCCAACATGAGAGCATAAAGGTAATTTTAAATGAAATAAAAAAATGTGAGATGTATTTTTAAACATATTCAGACATGAATGTGGTGAGAAGATGGTTAAAATATAAACATGTGTAGAAATGTAGTTCAATGACAAATGTGAGTTGGTTGAAATTGCATTAGATCATATGAAGTGGGCAAGATGCGTTGTACTGCATGGAATAGTGTGAATGTCAGTAAATGTGGTAGAAATGTAACCGAAAATGAAAGTGAATGTTAATCAAAGTGCAATCAAGATAGAGTGAAAAACTCATATTAATGATGAGGTGGGAAAGTGTGGATGGAGGATGAACATGGCAAAAATATAACCATATGCTATAGGATGATGTAAATGAGCCAAATAAAAAAAAATTTTGAATCGATTACTATAGATAATTACGATTAAAAATATTTGGCAACTTCTAGGAAAATGATAAAAAGATTAGACTCCACTTCAAGAACCCATAACCCACTCCTCTACCAGAGCAACAAAAGAAAAAATGAACAAATAATAATAATAATAATAACAATGAACCTTTTGACTGCCTTTTCGCTCTGTTTAACAATTTTTTAAATTTTTTTCCCTTTAAAAAATGCTTATTTTAACCATTGTTTACATACAGCTACTACTCCAAGTGTGTCAGTCAATTTAATAGATTGCCCTCCCTTCTGCACAAGTTGAATCACACCCTTCATTTTCGATCGAACGGTCACAATCAACTGCCAGATGAACGTCGTATCGGAGATGGATCCTATATATATACAAGTATATATCATATATGCATATCAATTAGAGTTGATTTCCCCTCTCCTATACTTCTTAATTTTCCTTTCATATTGTTTTTTCATTGTCTAGTTCTGTAGCTACAGTTTGGTTTCTTCTGGGAAGTCACAAAATAGCTACATTGTTACGTACGTGGAAAAGAGAATGAATAATAATGCTCACTATAAATTATATTAATATTATAATGAGTAGGAAAGGGGAATGATATCGATCAGCTGAATATTGTATCCGTATATTCAAGATGAGTTGCTCTTTTCCAAGCACCCAAAAAAAAAAAAAAAAAAACATATATACATATAAATATATATAACATAATTGCTCTCTCCCCCTTTTGCCTTTGATCGTATATGATCTTCTCTTCTCTTCCCTTATCTTCTAACTTCTACCTACCTACGTACCTTTGTTTCTCATCTCATCCTCTAGACCAGTACTACTTAAACGTACACAACCCTGTATATATATATATATATATATATATATCACACACACACACACCCACAAACATATTTACCAATTTATTGTTGAAGATTAAAAGAACGAAGAAGATAAGGATAAAGACGTTGAATATTAAAGATATATATAAACTATGGCTCTTATTACAATTTTCTTAATGGCATTCTATTTTCATCTGCTCCACTTTTTTTTTCAGCCTTTCAAATTTCTTTTAGGCATTTTATGTCCATATTCTCCTTACTTTGGATATAACTATCGTTTTCGTTCAAAAGTAATAGTTCAAAAGTAAAAGAGAAATTTTTAGATGTAAATAGTTTAATTGATTTATTTTTGGAGAAAAAGAAAACAAATTTTGGAAAAACTCCAACTGGATTGGAGACTCCAAACGAGCCCTTAATGTTGGCAAAGACGAAGACAGTATGGTCTAGGGGGCTGAAGCCCCCTCTCAACTTTTTATTAATTGTGTTTTTATATAGATATTTGATCAAAATTTACAAATAGCACCCCCCTCCCTCCTTAAAAAATTAAAACTTCATTTTATTTTTTTAAAAATTAAAAGTTTGTAATTATTAGCCCCCATCAAAATTTGTGACTTCGTCATGGACTCTCAGAGCATAGAGAGTAACATAGTGATTAAGTTTGGTAAAAGAGAGTTAATATACTATAAACAAAATTACTTGTTGTTAACATGTAGAAGGATCCTATTGTTATTATTATTATTATTATTATCTTTTTTTTTTTTTTAACAAGGGACCTATTATTATTGATCTCCATAAAAGGAATTACAATAAATAGGTTATTTTATAAAAATGATAAAAGTAAATAGCATATTTTAAAAAGCTACAAGGTAAATTGTTCATTTATGAGAATTTTACATGTAATTTTATCGTAAATATACTTTATAAATATATTTTTTAGTTGTAAATATGATATTTATAACAAACATTTTATTTATAATAATATTTTTAAGGATAATTTTGTTGCAAATAATGTTTCGTAAATATTATATTTAATGTGAATATGTTATTTACTATTATTCAAAAAGATTTATGCTATTTATTTTTATTATTAGAGATTTTTTTTTGGCTATTTCTCTCATTCTCCCATAATTTTGTTACATATTGGACGTTTTTAATATCGTATAAGGGTATAAGATTGGATTTTGAAGATATATAGGATGCAAAATAAAAGATAAAAAGTTTGAGGGGGAAGCCCCCTGTCCAATACTCTCCGTCTCTTCACGGGAACGAGATCCATGGCCAAGCGTGGGGAGATCCTGCCTCTACTACAACCCAACACGCAGAAAGACTAGACACCGTTAATTTGTACTTTTTATTTGTAGTGGAAGGGAAATGGATAGGAGAAGGGACTCCAACATTATCAACTTTATTCGATTTACCAATGTATTAAAGATCCTTTTACAGGAACATCCGAATGAAAAATTTTTAAATAAAAATATTTAAATTATCATTCAACTAACATTTGGATGTTAATATTACGTATATCACTTTTGAACAAAAATATTTAAATATGTATTTAGAAGTAGTTATCTGAAAAAAAAAAATATATAAAGAGATATAAAAATGATATCTGAAATGATTTTAATTTTTTTTAAATCAATGTAGAATATATATCATAATAGAGGTAAATTTTGGGGGGATTTTTTTCCATTGAAGAACAAAAACTCAAATGATATTTGTATGCTCCATCTTCGATTGAATTCATAAAACACACATATGAATGAACCATTTAAATGGAATGGCCAAACGATATAAAATTGCTCTCCCAAATAGAGGCTAAATATTTTAATAACCATCAATCACTTCACTTAATATTTGAGTTGTATTACTTTTTAAGAGGACAATATTTAGGGACTGAACGAAAGGTCCGCTTGGGGGACGTTTGGAAATGTGTGTTTGGGAGGATGACTTTTGGAAATGTTCTGTGATATAAAAAATAATGTAAAAATTTAAAATATATTCAAAAAAAAAATGTAAAATGGATTTTGTGTCGTTCGTCTTGTCGTTGTGAGCAATGACGAAGCCAAAAAATTTATTTAGGGGCACTTGAATTGAGTCAAATCCTAGGGACAAGCCAGGGGGCTTAACAAAAAAACAAAATTAGGGGGACTAAAAGTGAAACAAATAAAGAAAAATTATCATTTTTCTAAAAAAATTTCAATGGGCCATCGTAGGCCTAGGGGGAGCTGGTCCATGATGTCTACTTCACTAATTTCACTAATTGTAAGTATTTTGATATAATAATTATCTTATTTCGATTAGAAATAAGAAATTTATATACTTTTAAAGTTTAAATTTTTTGAAAATAAAAGAAAGAAAAAGTTTAATATAAAATTGAGAGTTTTTGATATAGACTGTATTTTACCGTCTGCAACATTGCTCTAAACGGGTCTTAAAAAAAAGAAAAAAGGATTAGTTTAGTTATTTATTCTAAGACCTTGTTTGGTAAATCAACTTCACTCAAACTAAACTATATTTTTTCATCTCAATTTTTATATTTTTCTGAAAAGTCAATAAAGTTTATAACTATTTTTTAAAAAGTCAACTTAACTCAAACTTAAAAATTTCATCTTATCTCATCTTAAACTCAACTAATTCACCAAACGGATCCTAAGAAGAAGAATTAAACAAAAAAAAAAAACTTAAATGGCGTGAAAATACTGAGGGAGAAATTCTTAAAAAAAAAAAAAAAAAAAAAGAAGAAAATCTGGTTGTGCCTATTATATTTTCCAATAAAATAAGAGGGGAAAAAAAGAGAAAAGAAAGAGAGAGACTCGGGTTCGCTCTTCAAAGGAGTAGGAGCTGTTTGGCACCGACTTGATAGAGAGATAAAATAAAGAGTTAAATGTCTGAAAACGGATTCGGTGAAGAGAAAAAGACGAACAGGCCCTTATGCCCGAGGAGACGATCCCTTTCTTCACCTTGAGTCTTCCAAACTAGTTTTGCCTTTTACCTCGTTTCTTTCCCTCTGGCCACTCCTCAGATTTCACCAGGTTTTTCATTCTTTTATTCTTTTTTTTTTTTTTTTTAAATTTTAGATTTTAATTTTCTTCGTTGATTCGTTTACTAATCTTAATAGTTGTTTTAGATGTGTGGAATTGGTGTTGTTTGCGGGGATTAATTTTCCGTATTGAAAACAAAAACACCTCTCTGTTTGGTTGCTGAGAAAAAAAAGTTAATTAATAGAATCGGATCCAGCATATTGAATGGGAAATTGAATTGGTTTTTCTTTTCTTACAAAAAAAAAAAAAAAAAAAACTAATATGCAGGGGAAGGGAAGGGAAGGATAGGGAAAGGAAAGATGTTGAAATACGAAGTGGGGGGAAAAGTAGTGGAAAGAGTAGAATTGGTGAGGAAGAAGCAGTTTGGATGGAGGTTGGATGTTTGGCCTTTCGCCATTGTTTATGGAGTTTGGCTCACCACCATCCTTCCCACCTTAGACTTTGTCGACGCCGCCATTGTTCTCGCTGCTTTCCTCGTCCTTCACATTCTCGTCTTCCTTTTCACTGCTTGGTCCGTTGGTTTCCATTGCTTTATCCACTTTTCTAAGGTCGTCTACTTCTTCTCTTCCTCCATTTTCTAATACACACTCTTTTTTTTTTTTTATTTTTTTTATTTTAAATTTATTTTATAAATTATGTCTATGATTACCAATTATCTTTTACTTACGTGCAGGTTAATGATATTCATCAAGCAGATGCCTGCAAAATAACCCCCGCAAAGTTCTCCGGTTCTAAAGAAGTTGTTCCGCTTCATTTCCGTAAACAAGTAAGTCTTCTCTGCAGATGGATGAGTATCTCTCTCTCTCTTTCTCTCTTCCTAAGAATTCTAGACTATATATAACGGAGACTGTTTAAACATCAGCATAACTATGTCAAGAAACTATAATTAATGTCGACCACTTGAGATTATACGAGAAGGAAACATGATTAAATAATAAGGATTAAAGTTTTCGACTTTAGCTTCTTTGAATTCAATTGCTAAAGATTGCTTTTATGGATGCTTAGACCGCCATACATGAGTATCTTATCTATCTCTTGATTCTTCCCATAAATTATTTATCTGTTACTTTCTAATTTAGATTCGGCCTTTTTCAGCTCGGACCTTCGTCATCCTCAGTAGATCAGGGAGAGATTTACTTTGATTTTAGAAAGCAACGTTTCATCTATTCGAAAGAGAAGGAGACGTTCTGCAAGCTTCCTTATCCTACAAAAGAAGCATTTGGCTATTACCTGAAAGGCACCGGCCATGGAACTGAAGCTAAAGTTGTTGCAGCCACAGATAAATGGGGACGGAATGTGTGGGTTTCTGTTTTGACCTCCTTTTCTTTTGTTTTCCTATCCATTTCAAATGATCCACTTGTTTAATGTTTCTATGTTTAGCTTTTAATGGGGCTATTTCTTGTCAATTTAGATTTGAATATCCACAACAGACGTTCCAGAAATTAATGAAAGAACACTGCATGGAACCCTTTTTTGTTTTTCAGGTGTTGTCTCTCACTTTTTCTCATGCTGTGATTGCAAAGCTTAGAGGTTCTTCCTGTCTATATGTAAATGCTCTTTTAATTTTCAGTTGTTCACTCTTCTGCTACTTTCATGATTGATGATGTAGGTGTTCTGTGTGGGTCTCTGGTGCTTGGACGAGTATTGGTATTACAGTTTGTTCACCCTATTTATGTTGTTTATGTTCGAGTCAACAATGGCTAAAAGTAGATTAAAGACGCTAACTGAGCTGAGACGTGTTAGAGTAGATAACCAGACACTAATGGTGCATCGCTGTGGAAAGTATGTTATCTCAATGACACAGATACATGCTTTATTTTCATGTTAGCAGCCTATGTGTTGATTATCATTGGACTTTCAGGTGGGTGAAGCTCTCTGGGACTGATCTTTTACCTGGGGATGTTGTCTCCATTGGTCGTTCTTCTGGTCAAACTGGGGAGGATAAGTCTGTACCAGCAGATATGCTTATAATAGCTGGAAGTGCTATTGTCAATGAAGCAATTCTCACCGGAGAGTCAACACCCCAGTGGAAGGTAGTTCTCCTTCTGTTTGATGAAACTAGACCAACTTTTTTTGTACAGTATTTGTACTAGGGATTTGGGAATCATTTGTTTATTTATTTATTCTTTTGCAGTTAGGAACTAGGATTGTAACTTAACACTTGAGTCATGGCTTTTACAAAACAATAGAATTTTTCATATTGGTTAAACTAAAGAAAAAAGTGATTTTATACTAGGGAGCAGGACAAATAGAAAACAAAAAAATATTGAAATGCCAAATAGTTTCAATATCAATGAGGTTATATAAGAAATTAATAGTCATGAATTGTATTTACTATGCGTTTTTGGTGCTTGTTCATGTTTGATGTAGCTGTGAGCTGTATGTGTATGTATCTTTCAGTCTGCATGAGTTCATTTCATTCTCATAATTAGAGTTAATCGTAGAACTTCTTCCTAGTAGTTACTGTATAACCTTCCTCCTGGAAACTGGAAACTGGAAACTGGGAAGTCCAGAATTCCTTATTTGAATGATGGATCCCACATATGTATAACATGACCATGAATTCAGGTTTCAATTATGAGTAGAGGAACTGAGGAGAGGTTATCAGTTAAGCGAGACAAAGGCCATGTTTTATTTGGTGGGACAAAAATTTTGCAGCATACACCAGATAAGGTAGTTCATTCTACAAGAAATTTATGTACTTAGTATTTATTATTATGTTTGATTGTTGATGTGCTTCTGTATACTTTTTATCAAAATCCGATTCAGAGCTTCCCTCTGAAGACTCCTGATGGTGGCTGTATTGCTGTTGTTCTAAGAACTGGGTTTGAAACGAGTCAAGGAAAACTGATGCGAACAATTTTATTTTCTACAGAGAGGGTAATTGGTTATGATCTTTCGTTCATCAATGACCATGCAATCGTAGTAGCGGTTACTTGTCCTTGCTTTTTGGAGTGATTTTTTCCTCATGTATATTGCAGGTTACTGCTAATAGTTGGGAAAGTGGGCTGTTTATCTTATTCTTAGTTGTATTTGCGGTAATAGCTGCTGGTTATGTGCTCAAAAAGGTAAATTAGTGGTTCTTTAACGTGTTTAATGGATTGTTATATATGAATTTGGATTTCTCTGTTTCACGATACAACATAATTGATGTAGGGGCTAGAGGATCCAACTAGAAGCAAGTACAAGCTTATTCTTAGCTGTTCACTCATTATTACTTCTGTGATCCCTCCTGAGCTGCCAATGGAATTATCTATAGCTGTGAATACATCTCTGATTGCATTGGCACGGCGTGGAATATACTGTACAGAACCTTTCCGTATTCCATTTGCAGGGAAGGTGCGTTGGGCCTTCTTTAGGGTTGTTGTAGTTTTTTTCCGCCTTCTCATATTGTTTTTTAATTTTTTGGGTTTCGAAGGGGAGAAAACCATCCCCCAGGGGAGATTGCTCACAGATTTATACTTTGTGGATGTTTTATCTCGTGAAAATTTATATTTGTCGTGGAAATTAATTGATTTGGATCATAAGGAGCTTTTGCATTCATAAGTCAAACTTGTACTTGTTGCGCGTCCTGTCCTATATGTATATGAGTTTACACAGAATGAGATTATAGGTATCCAATTTATTATAATCCTAGAGCCCTTGTATTTTACGTACTTAGTAGTTTTTCCTGTCCTGATTCTGTTGTAAAGAATATGTTATACTCTAGAAATGCACGCTACTACTGCTGCTGATATGCATTGTTCTTATTGTTTTCTTCTTGTTTTTTCATCTGCAGGTTGATATTTGTTGTTTTGATAAAACTGGAACACTAACATCAGATGACATGGTACGCTGAAATTGAGTGAGTGGGTTGTCAAGTTGGTATGCTCTTATTTCACTATGTAAGTTCCTTTTGCTCTTTTCAGGAGTTCTGTGGAGTTGTTGGGTCGAATGGTAGTGTGAACTTAGAATCAGACACAACTAAATTGCCTGCTCGCACAGTGGAGATCCTGGCCTCTTGTCATGCATTAGTTTTTGTGGATAACAAGCTGGTACGCTTCACAAGACCTCTGTTTCGTTGTGAGCATTACTATTTTTTCGTATAAAGAAATGCAATGCATCAAGAGTAGTTCGTTAGTTCATGTAGAATTTAATTGGGACAGGATGGCACTTCAAGTGTGACAATGAACAAATAGTGTCACAAAAGTTTGCAAGAGCAATATTTATTATAGTCCAAGACTAGTCAACTGGTGAATCTTTTTTCTTCAAGTATTACAACTGCAGGTGAGCATGTTGCTATAAAACTCCTGTATTGACTGCAGGTTGGCGATCCTCTTGAGAAGGCTGCACTCAAGGGAATTGATTGGTCATATAAATCTGATGAGAAAGCCATGCCAAAGAGGTAACTATTAAATTTTTGTTTTGCTGAATAAGGAAGCTAGTGGGATCTTGTTTGACTTAAAGCTAGTGATTGAATCTCCCCCCCCCCCCCCCTTCTCAAAGTCCTATTTTATGGTTTCTTTTGAAGATTGTAAGTATCACTTTAGTTCAAGTCGTGTCTTTCTTTCTTTATGCCCTTCCTGGCTAATGCATTTCTTTTGCTCATTCTGGTTGTATTAGCCTTTTCTTTCGCACTTTTTATTTTTATTTTTTTTTAAATTCCTTTACATTTGACCATCTTTGTTCTCTCTTCCTCTCTTACCTCTTTTTTGGTTGGTGAGGGTAGGACTTGTGGCGTGTTTAGACAAGGTACTCTGGACACAAATAGATAGAGCTCTACCTTTGTTGAACTTGTGTTAGATTTTTTTTCCCCTTTGATTTGTTTATTTTTTGTAGACATGAGAATGTGTGAAAAAATTCCGGATTATCGTTAACATGTTACACACCTTGAGGCCTTGGGTAGAATGTCGAATAAGATAGCCAAAACAGGGGGAAATTTTAGGCTGCTAGTTTATTTTCTGTAACAATGTTGCTGAGGACATGATTTTTTGTTTTATTATGATATTTGCATCATGTCCTTGACTGCAGGGGAAGTGGTCATGCAGTTCAGATTGTTCAGAGACACCATTTTGCTTCGCACTTGAAGAGAATGGCAGTCATTGTCCGCATTGAGGAGGAATTTTTTGCCTTCGTCAAGGTCTGTTGGGGTTTTCATTTCAAGTTGATACGCTAGTCACAATAGGACATGGATATTGACGATTGTATTTTACCATAGAGAAAGGAAATTGCACTATATTGCTTGTGCGTGCAATTCTTTTCACGTGCAATCTTATTGGAAGAACTTTGTTTCACACCGGTTCGGTTGTCTTATATTTTGTTGCCTGCAATGAGAAGTCAAAGTCACGTCCTTCTTTAATACTCTGTGGAGTAAAATCTTCTGAAGCCAACATCAGACTTTGCATCTGAAACCAAAAATGGGAACCTATTTCTGTTAGCAGGATTCTTGTTGCTTATAGTTAAACAGAAACCCTTTGATTGATTGATTTAATTTTTAAAACATGATCCCAGATAAGATCTGCGAGTTTCTGATTGCTGATTTTTCTCATGCTTTTAGATGTTCACCAGATTTTTCTTGTTGGATGTATCAATAAATAAACGTGTTCTTTTTATTTTATTTTATGCTATTTTATTTTTCCTTTTCCAGGGTGCCCCAGAAACTATTCAACATAGGCTCACAGATGTACCATCCTCATATGTGGAAACCTACAAGAAGTATACACGGCAAGGATCCCGTGTTCTGGCCCTTGCTTTCAAGTCCCTTCCAGACATGACAGTAAGAGCTCTCTATCATTTTTACTGAAGCAATGAGATATGGCCCTTTTGGTCTTTTTTCACTTCAGTGAGCAGCTTTTACTTGCAGGTCTTGGATCATTTATTTTATCTATTGTTATATCTTGATTTTTAGGTCTTACATCTTCACATGTATTTACTAAAGTATGTTTTTACTGGTTTAGTTGAAGGATATGGGGTTTACTATCCGGGCATAATTATGGCCCTCTTTTTTCGTGAATTTTGACTTTCTAGCGTCCCCAATTGGTGTTTATAGTAAGCCCCTATCACTCTGGAAAGTAAAGAAGATTCTCTAGTAAAATAACACATCTTCTATTTACTAAAATTAAATAAATAAATAACACATATGCTGTTTCTTTTTCAACAATCTGGCCCATCTCTCTTTCTAAGGCTCTATTGGTTCTGTTAGTCTTTACCAATTCTCCCAAAAGCTTAAGCTATTAGGAGATGGGCCAACAATAGTTTTATATTTCAACACTCCCCCTCACGTGCAGGCCAGACAATGGACGAATGTGTGGACAAATATTGATTAGAAAGTCCAACACAAATATTTAAGAAGCCCGAAATATATTAAAGGCCCATCACACAATCATAGTAATAAAGGGGTTAAATAGTGCAATTGCAGGGGCTCGAACTCAGGACCTCCCACTATGATACCATGTTAGTTTATCAATTCTATTTATTTCTGTGTTGTTAATTCTCTGTCAATTATGTGAAGGTTAGCGAAGCTAGAAGCTTGGATAGGGAAGCAGTTGAGAGCAGCCTCACATTTGCTGGTTTTGCGGTAATCAATGAACCCTTCTGCTTTTTTGTTGAGATGTTTTGACAATTGCTGAATGTAGTTTTACTGTCTGTTGCATTGTTATTCTTCCGTCTTTTATTATCTTTAATTGTTTACACTTTCCAGGTATTTAACTGTCCAATTAGAGCAGATTCAGCAGCTGTTTTGTCTGAACTGAAGGGTTCATCACATGACTTGGTAAGCGCCTTTTCTCTCATACACACATACAGGCATGGGTTTACCTGATCTCTCTCCTCACTCACACAGAACCAAAAGCATATTTTGGATTAGGAAACAAGTTAAAACTTATCATTGCCTCGGCCTTTTAGGATTAAGGTTATTTTTGGTGAAAACATCTTGTCAATCTATATGACACAGTTAACTTCACAATTTTACTTAGAACTCCCAACATATTAAGATAAGAAGCATTGGAAAGATTTTGTAGTACGGTTGATTTAAAATTAAGTGAATCAGAAGATTAAGATGATTATAGTTCGTAGACCCTCTATGTCAGTCTGTGTCTGATACGAAGATAACTGTTCCTAGGTGATGATTACTGGTGACCAAGCCTTGACAGCTTGTCATGTTGCTAGCCAAGTGCATATTGTATCAAAACCAGCATTGATTCTTTGTCCGGGAAGGGATGGTGAAGGCTATGAATGGATATCTCCAGATGAGAAAGATAAGATTCCTTTCAGGTAAAACTCATATTGTGCCATTGACGTTGCCCCTATTTCTTCATCAAGTTGAAATTCACTCTTGGTTGTGGATGTTCTACAATTTTCTAGCTTTATATATGTCTTTTGAGTTTACACTCTTCATGGAGGTAGCCCCATGTTCTGTCAATCTTTTTTAGGATGAACTGGCTTAAAAATACTGAAAATCTTGTATATTCTTTTCATCCCTTCGCCAATTTTCTGTGTGTCAAATTTAGCGATGACTTTATCTCTCTCTTTATTTGTTGGGTAGTTTCTTTCTTTATTTTATTTTTATTTTTTTGGTTTTGGGGTGGGGTGGGGTGGGGAGGGAGGTGGTTTGGGTTGATTGGAGTGACAAGCATGAATCTAACTTGTTGCAGTGAGAAAAAGGTTGAAGCTTTATCAGAAACCCATGATCTCTGTATTGGAGGTGACTGCATGGAAATGTTGCAGCAGACTGGTGCTACTCTACGAGTCATTCCATTTGTGAAGGTTCCAACACATATACTTTGTTAGAGAGAAACTGGCATTGATGTTGGCTTCAATTTTGATTGTACATATCCGAACCAATGTTTCAGGTATTTGCAAGAGTTGCTCCAGAGCAAAAAGAACTCATCATGACCACTTTTAAAACTGTGGGAAGAATGACCTTGATGTGTGGGGACGGAACCAATGACGTTGGAGCTCTGAAGCAGGTATAGCAATTGGAAGCTTCCTGGTTGTTTTCTGGTTATCCTCTGGCTATTCCTTTTAAGCTTTATTAGTTAGAAGTTTCTTTTGAAATTTTTTTTGTACTTACCTATGTTATCAAAGGTGAATTTAGTCCACTGCATCTCGTGGAATTTCTCTATACCTGTTGAAACTACGGTGGACTTTTCACTACTATAAACTGTATTTTGACTGCAACTGTAGGAGTTGTGTACCTTACCAATCTAAAAATGAAATAGAAAAAGTCATTATCCTCTACTAATTTGTTCATGTAGAGTGAGGACCCTGTATTTTATACAGGCTTGGTTTGCCTGCTTGTGTAGTAAGCTTGGGAATTATTTATCTTGTGTATCAACAATTTTGCAGTTAAAAAATAATAATAATAATAATAATTAGAAGATCTTTGGTGAAATTGTGTCTCGGTTCAATTTCTTAAGAAGAATGGTTCCAATAAAGTGGGTGGACGTTTAGTCTTATAAGCCTATATTTCTTATGTATACCTTTATTTGAGTGTCAAGTTATTATCCCTTCACTTTTTGGTTGCATAAATCAGAAGCAGGTTTAATTTATCAATTGAATTCCTCTTCTCAGGCACATGTAGGAGTTGCCTTATTGAATGCAGTGCCTCCAGCTCAGACGGGGACTTCACAGTCAGAATCATCTAAAGATGAAAGTGGAAAGGCTGTAAAGACGAAGAAGTTAAAATCTGCTTCCGAAGTAGCAGGTAAATCTAGTGGCCTGAATGCTGATGGCTCTTCAAAAGGCAAACCTGTCGCAAGATTAGATTCTACCAACAACTCAACTAGTAACCGCCACTCAGTGGCATTGGAGAGACAGCAAAGGCTAAAGAAATTGATGGAGGAACTAAATGAGGAAGGCGATGGTCGCGCCCCCATCGTCAAGCTTGGTGATGCTTCCATGGCCTCACCATTTACAGCAAAACATGCATCAGTTGCCCCCACCACTGACATCATTCGCCAGGGTCGTAGTACTCTTGTGACTACCCTCCAGATGTTCAAGATACTTGGTCTCAATTGCCTCGCTACAGCATATGTGTTAAGTGTCATGTATTTGGATGGCGTCAAGCTCGGTGATGTGCAGGCTACCATTAGTGGTGTCTTTACCGCGGCTTTTTTCCTGTTTATCTCACATGCCCGCCCGCTTCCAACCCTGTCAGCTGAACGACCGCACCCCAACATATTTTGCTCCTACGTGTTCCTCTCTCTCTTAGGACAGTTTGCGATCCATCTATTCTTCTTGATCTCTTCGGTGCAGGAAGCAGAGAAGTACATGCCTGACGAATGCATTGAACCAGACTCGGATTTTCATCCAAACCTAGTGAACACAGTTTCATACATGGTGAATATGATGCTTCAGGTGGCAACATTTGCTGTCAACTACATGGGGCATCCATTCAACCAGAGCGTCACGGAAAACAAGCCCTTCTTGTATGCCCTCTTGTCTGCTGTTGGCTTCTTTGTGGTTATCACTTCTGATCTGTTTAGAAACTTGAATGACAGCCTGAAGCTAGTGCCCTTGCCAGTAGGATTGAGAAACAAGTTACTGGTTTGGGCATTTGTCATGTTTCTTGCTTGTTACTCGTGGGAGAGATTGTTGAGGTGGGCATTCCCAGGTAAAATCCCAGCATGGAAGAAGCGACAACGGCTTGCTGCGGCTAATTTAGAGAAGAAGAAACATGACTGAGTTGCGAATTAGAGGTCCATACAATACAACAACCGCTTATTATGCATAGCGATTCCGAAATTCTTTTCCCTCTTTTTTATTTTTAATGGTGGGAAACTTGGTATAATGTCCCAACTCGTTTTGCTTTTCAAATGGAGGATTTTTGCGGCTGGTGTGGTGCCTGCTAAAAAAAAAAAAGTCAGTTTTTGACATTATTATTATAAGAGGAATGGGTTTTGTAACTCGGGTAATTTCAAAACTGTAAGAAGCAGAAGGTAGGGCACTAGTGGGAATCATGGAGTTTAAAAAGTCCCTTTACTAGCACTCTTTGAGAATTTTGTATGAATATCTTTTTTGTTTTTTGCTCTGGAGAATTTTGACGCGGAATGCCACTCTAGTAACTTACTGTCTGCCGGGGTTTCTACAGATATAAAAGCAATTCTACTTTTTTAAACTCAAGCGAAGAATAAATATACATAACTATCATCCAAAAATCCAAAATTCTTAGCTGGGTTGGTGATAGCTTATATTTTTGGTTGTATGATCGACGCTTATGCTGTGTGTCCTAAACACAAGTTTACGGGTGCAAGAAAAAGTAGACTAAATAAAACCAATTTTTTGCAGCAAAAAATAAGACCAATTTTTAGCATGTCTCTCTCTCTTTTTGGTTCGGCTAGAGGTTGGCTCTCTTCTGTATTATTGGTTTTGCGTATGATTTTTGGTTTTTTTGGTCCTACTTGCAAGATTGTACATTTCAAAACCATTATTATTTTTCTCTTGTTTTTTTCCTATTGGATTTTACTAATAACATTTTAAGTAAGATCTATGATAGTAATTGATTTTTAAAAACGTAGTTTCGACTATCTTATTTGGCTTAAGCAGTTCTTTAATTCTCTTATGTTGTTGATTCTTATGACCCTTATGGGTAATCTTTTTTATTTTTATTTTTTAATTTTGATATTTTATTCTTTTTCTTTTCCTTTCCAATTAATTAAGAATATTAAGTTTTTTTTTTTGAGAAAATGATGATCTGTTATTAAACTTTCGGAATATCAGATACAATAATGGAGTTAACCGGTGAAGGAGATTCCTCCAGCCATATCAATTCATCATCTATGCTAAGAATATTGGATTGAGCGCTTAAGTGTGAATGGTGAGCGCTTAAGTGTGAATGGTGTTATTAGTAGATGTCAATTTAACTTGAATGTGTTTATAACAATTTATGCTTTATCTTTATCTTTATTTATTCAAAAAGAAGAAAATTTAAAAAAAGAAAAACGGAGAAAATTAAAAAAAAAAATGAGAAAAAGAGATGATGAAGATGGACGGACCACCTATGATAAGAACTGGCGGCTTGTACACACCCAAGGGGTGGATTGGGTGGTGGATTGGGTGGCAAAGGAGGGTGACGTCTTTTTTAACCTTTTTTTTTCGTCCACTCAGATTCGATTCCTATGGAACTCCCGTAAAACCCTCACTCCAGTTTTGACTGTAAATATATTGAGTTGGTGATGAATTAGAGACTCATCTCTTTCTTATCATTCTAAAAAAAAAAGATCCCGACTCTAGGATTAAAAATGAGACAATGAGAAGACATAGTCTTTTTATATTCATAAAAATTAAATTAAAAAAAAAAAAAAACTGGTGGCTTGTGACAAATTAATAATAATTAAAGGAAGGATTGAAGTTGAAAGGAACAGTTAAGTCTGGAAAAAAAGAGCGATTGGGAAAAATTGGGGGAGAATTGGGGGGAAGAAAATGGAATTGGAGGCAGTGAAGAAGTTGTTGGAAAAGGGGGAAGAGAACGCAGAGGCGATGGAGAAACTGCCGCCCAGATTCTTCGAGAGATTGGTCATGAAAGGCCTCCGCGTCGACCTCATCCAACCTGGCCGTCTGCTCTGCTCCTTCACTGTCCCCTCTCGTCTCCTCGTTCGTATTCTATTCTATTCTATTCTATTTATATTACGTTCCTTTCTTTCTTATTTTACATATTCATCCTTCCTAAACATTCAAAGTTATTAATTAAAATTACCCATTTTATTTTGATTCTTTCTTTGTTTTTGATTCTTGGGTTTTTTTTTTTTTTCAAATAATAATAATTATTGAAGAACGCTGGCAATTTCTTGCACGGTGGGGCAACGGCGACGATGGTGGATTTGGTGGGGTCGGCAGTCATCTACACGCTCGGAGCTCGGACCACCACTGGCGTCTCTGTCGAGATCAACGTTTCTTATTTGGACGCTGCTTACGCCGGTGTAAGTGTAACTTTTTTTTTCTTCTGTATTTCTATTTTATTTTGTTTTTCATTTGGTTTTATCAACCAAGTAATCAACGAAAGACCAGGGCTTTGGACTGACTAATTAGACAGACAGTATAAATCTATAATTACAGACTGCAGATTTAGAGGATTTATACTTTGTATTTGCTTTTCTTTGTGGTGTCTGATTCACTCTCATCCATAATTTTACACGCTGCTTTCCTTCAATGTTTACTTGTAATGAAGATTTTGTTCCCGGATGACTGGACTGGGGATATATATATTATGCCCCTAATCAAGATGAAAATGTGAATATCGATAGAGTTGTCGAGATTTTGATTTACGGATAATATCAATAGAAATATTGATGTTGACGGATACATAAAGAAAAAATAGATACTCAAAGAAAAACTTATAAGTTTTGCTGAAACTTTATTTAAAAAAAAAATCAAAATACTCAATAATGCATAGTTTGAACTAATTTTATAACAAAAATAATATATTTTTTTAATTAAATATATAGCTATATTGCATGATATAATAGTAAAATAAAATAATTAAGCATTGATTGTAATTTCAATATAAAATTACATACTCATTAATAATTACAAATAACATATTATAATATAATAGGATATATAAATATTAAATGTCAAAGGTAAAAGAATACATATAAGTTTCGAGTGTACTTATGATCTGTTTGGCAAAGCTTCCTAAAAGCTGCTTTTGGCTTCTCAAGTTCAAAAGCAGCGTCTGGAAGTGTTTAGATGATCTGTCAGAAGAACTTCCAGTCTCCAGAAGTGCTTCCTGTCAAAGTTAAAAAATATGACTTCTGGTAAAAGCTCTTTTGTGTATATTTTAAAACTTGTAACAAAATTTAAATTAGACACTATAAATTTCGTTTAATATTTATAGTACTTATTAGAAAACTTTAGAGCTTATTTTGATCTTAAAGGCTCTTTAGTTCCAAACACTTACCAAATAGCCACAACTTTTACTTCTCTTCTTTTATTGGCTAGAAGCAAAAGCTCTGCCAAAGGGGTCCTTAATTCAAAAAGAGTTTCTAACAGGTTAGAAAACATTAAGTAGATGTCGATCCTGATCTAATATAAACAATAAATTGAAAGCAGCAAATCTTTCCTCCTCAGACGAGGCTTCTACCAACTATTAACCCATAAATTGAATATTGTTGATTTGTTCAATTTGATGAGTAATCTTAATGGATATGCAATGGCATCTCGATATCAATTTATGGTGGATGATATATCAATATATCGAAAAGATCATCTCGATTTTGTACTTCTAAACCAGACACAATTTGAGAACCGTAAGGAAGATTATAACCGTATTAACTTTGCTTGGTTCTTAAGCTCATGAAATGAAAACTCAAGGCGAATCCTCATCAGTTTGACTCATTTGAGTCATATCATGTTTTCTTATATGCTACAATCGTCCAATACCCTCACTTCCTATCTTACAACCATGATCTTCATCTTGTGTAGTATGTTGTCACATTTTATTTATATTATAAAAAAATACAATGTGTGACGAAATTGAAAATTTTGAAAAAAAAAATTTGTCGAGTTTTTGGACATTTTATAGAAATATCCAAAAAAATCCTGGATATTCACAGATATTACGGATATTTGTGGACATTATGGATATTTGACAGATACTCTGGAAAGAAATATCCTCCCCCGTTATCCATGTCAAGAGTTTAAAATATAAATAATGTTATGAAAATGTCGATGTTGTGGTGGACATTTTCATCCTCACCACTAATGCAATTACTGTTTTTGATGCTCTTTTTTATTTTATTATTATTATTATTTTTTTTTTTGGGAACTTGCAATTTGTGTCTTTGTTTGCAAGTACCATCCATATATGACTAAGAAATTGTGTTTTTGTTTTTTGTTTTTGCTTTTGGTGTGCCCTTGTATTAAACACTTTATTAAAACACTAATAATTTTGATTTTATATTCAGGAGGAAATTGAAGTAGAGGCCAAGGCTTTACGTGTTGGAAAGGCAATTGGCGTGGTGAGTGTTGAGTTGAGGAGGAAAAAAACTGGCAAAATCATCGCTCAGGGCCGTCATACTAAGTACCTTGCTGTCTCCAGTAAATTGTAGACCATATATATATATATATATATATATATATATATATTCTATCCTTGCTCACTTTAATAACAATAATAAGAATAATAATAATATATACTCTCAAACCATCACTCTCTCCAGAAACCAGTTATTGTTTGAGATACTATGGGTTCGTTTGGTTCGTTAGTTTGTGTTGAAAATTTTAAGTTTAAATAGTAATTTTTGTTGACTTTTCAGAAAAGACAAAAAACTTTTTCAAAAAAGACAAAAAATTTTTTCAGAAAAAGACAAAAACTGAGATGAAAATTTGAGGTTTGGAATGGTGAACCAAACATAGCCTATATTTATATTAGCCTCAATCATATCAGACTAGAGTAATTGTAATTCGGGGGTTTCTATGCTCTGTTTGAACTATGAACAACCTCACTCATATGATATATGACGATCCATTTATGATTTACCTTTGTTTATTTTCTCCAAAAACTCGTCTTTTAAGTTGAAGAAAAACAGCTCCTTTTTGTTTTTTTTTTATCAGCCATCATCAAAGAGAAATAGAAATGATTCAATTCAACCAGGCTGAGCGAGGCGTATTCATTTCATTTCGTCCAGCAAATGTTCATCCATACAAAAGACAGTCTCGCTCTCACTACAATTTTCTTTTTTGCTTTTCCATTATTTACTCCATAACCATCTCAATCTCGAAATGAATGTTCTGATAAAGTTAAAAAAAAAAAGTAGCTCGTATTGGCGTCTAGCTTAGATTAGATTAGAGAGAGAGAGAGAGAGAGATCCGAGATCCGAGATCCAATGTGTGTTTCACGCAATCAATCAGAGACTTGCATTTGCATTATCTTTTGTTAAGTTTACAATTTTCCACTTCTTCACTCCCGACTCTTTGGAGCTTTACTTGTATTCGTTTGGAGGATATATTTATATATATACAGATTCCGTGCACTTACATATAATAAAGGTGAATTGAATTTCATCCTCTCACTTCTAATTGAACAATATCTTATCAACTCACTTGTCACACAGTTGATATTGAAAACATAGTAGGAGAGTTCTATCCCTCCTATTATCCATTTGTCTAAATCCCCTACGAAAGTCGATGTTCTTATATAATGGCAGACACGTTCACTGCCTAATGATTTTCAAGTGACAGAGAGAGAGCACAGCCTGAACAGTACTTATAACGTTTTTTTTTTTTTTTTTTCCAAACAAAACAAAGGAGATAAAGATTTAGCCAAGATTGGTCTCTTTCCATAACATAACATTCCCAAAAATATGAACATCACTGGAGGTGAATGTTGTTAACCAGTAAGATCAGTGACTCCATTGCTAGACAGTCCCAGGGCATCTCCCAGGTTTATCTTGCTTCTCATTGTTCTCCTCCCTATTCCTCCATTGCCCTTCCTCATCATCGCCGCAAATTCCCCGTAATCTATTTGTCCATCCTGTCACACACACACAACTCTCATTCCTTGGTACAACAATCATCTTAGAACCATCTACGTGGTAACCTAACCTAACTAACATGATATGAGAGACGTAAGTTTGCCTTTAAAAAAAATAAAATAATAATAATAATAATAAGAATAAGAGCAAACAGATTCTCTCTTTTGATAGACAGGATGCATTTCAGAAAGCTTACATTATCTTGATCGATTTCTTTGATCATTTCATCAAGGTGTAAGTCATTCAATCCAAACTCTTTGCAGGCTTGTTGAAGCTCATCAATCGTTATGAAACCACTACCATCTTTGTCGAAAAAGGAGAATGCTGACAATAAGTTCTCCTCTCTCTCCAACTTATTCAAGTGCACGGTAGCAGCCAGAAATTCACCATAGTCTATTGTTCCACTGTTGTCGATATCTGCCTGCAAAGCACTCGGAAGCGAGAAACGTGTCAACACTATTGGAACACAAGAAAAGTTTGAAATAGATTCAAGGATGAGTAGAGCATCTCTTACTGCGTCCATGAGATCCTTGATCTCAGACTCCATGAGCTCAGAACCCACTCTTCTTAAGCCCTCTTTCAGTTCATCAAATGTTATGGTTCCACTATTGTCCGTGTCGAGCATTTTGAACAACTCTTTCAATCCACCGATTTCTTCTTCAGAGAGCCTCTCGGCTATAACCTACTTGCATATGGAAGGTTAGTGCATACCGATCAAAAGGGTATCATCATAAAAAAGGGATCACCATCACCATTGCAAATATACAGCCTGTGTTAGAACTAGTAGGAATTTCTCATAGTCAATAAAAATGATAGAGAGTTGGAACCTTAGAAGCTAACTTAAGCCGAGAGTATTAACTGAACAAGTAAATATACAAGAAGAAAATAAAATCCTTACGCGCAAAGCCATTTTCTTAAGTTTGTTCATAGCGGAGAATTGCTTAAGGCGTGAAAGGACAGCAGAATCAAGAGGTTTATCGGGTGCAATTCTGTCGTCCACAATCCAGGGATGGCCTGAAACAAAACACAACTCAATCAATACTTGGAATTTCTTTGATGCCAAAATTTAATTTTTGCCTCTGTCCAGAGTCCAAAGGGGGAAGAAGGAAAACAGACAAAGGACTTGGTGGGCAGTGAGCCTTTTCTTGGGGTTGCGGTCGAGCATTTTGCGGATGAGATCCTTGGCACTCTGTGAAATAGCAGGCCAGGGTTCTGATTCGAAATCAAGTTTGCCTTGCAGAATCTGGCGGAAGATCCCCATTTCAGTTTCTGGAGGTAAAGAAATAATGCAAAAAAAAAAAAAGTAATTCCATTAGAAAATTCGAGAGTAAAGAAAGAAAGAAAGAAAGAAAGAAAGAAAGAAATGAAGATGAAGGAAAGGGAATGGAATTTATGGAAATGAAAGTGAAAATTTACCAGCCCAAAAGGGAGGGACACCACTCAACAAAATGTACAAGATGACACCAGCACTCCAAACGTCAGCTTCAGGACCATAATGTTTGCGGAGCACCTCAGGGGCAACGTAGTAGGGGCTACCAACGACGTCGGAGAAGGATTCGCCGGGCTTGTAGAAGACGGAGAGGCCGAAGTCAGTGGCCTTAAGAGCAGCGTCGTCGGAGGAGGAATCGAAGAGGAAGTTCTCGGGCTTGAGGTCACGGTGGAAGACGCCGAGGGAGTGACAGGCCTCGACGACGGAGACGATGGTCTTGGTGAGCTTGACGGCCTCACGCTCGCTGTAGTGGCCCTTGAGGACGATGCGGTCGAAGAGCTCGCCGCCGTCGCAGAGCTCCATGACGAGGTGGACGGCGGAGGAGTCCTCGAAGGTGTCGCGGATGCGGACGACGTTTGGGTGCTCGGAGAGGTGGTGCATGATCTGAATCTCGCGCCAGACGTCGTCGTAGTCCTCGGGGCAGAGGAGCTTGCGCTTTGGGATGGACTTGCTGGCGAAGCGTGAGCCCGTCGAGTTGTGGGTGCATAGGAAGGTGGTGCCGAACTGGCCTTGACCTAGCTTCTTCCCCAGACTGTATATTTCCCTTAGGTTTTGGGTCCTGTACGGCAGCACCCAATTACCAGTGCTTGTACTTGTACCACCCTCAGCCGCCGCCGATTGACTCTGATTCTGATTCTCGTTCTCATTGGGATTCGGAGATTGTGATGGTTTGTTGGCTGCTTCCATTTGCAGATCCTCAGCAAACCAATTAAGAAGATGAGGATGAAGATGAAAATGAAAATGAAAATATGAAGAAGAAACTCTTTTTCCTCTTGACCCGACTCCTCCTTTTGCCTTTGATTGACTATGCCTAAAACGCTGACTCTTTTTTTTTTACCCCCCCCCCACACCCACCCTCTGTTTTTTTTTTTTTTTTTTTTTATAATCTTTTTTACTCTTTTCCTCTATTGGAGGCTTTTTTGCTATATACTGATGCTTTCACACCCTATTTATAATTACTCTTTCCTTCTTTTTTTCGATCCCTCTCCTATTGGTCAGTTTCGCTTTCTCGATTATTTCCCTATTTGTTTATTTCTCCCATTGGAGGTGCGGCCAGTATCTACCCAAAAAAAAAAAAAAAAAAAAAAAACATTATTTGCATTTTTGCCCATTCCTGCTCTCCATCCTCGTTCATCTCAATTCTCTTTATATACATATTTTCAACTCCAATTATAGGGGGTTCGTTCGGTGGCTACGAACCTTTTCTTTCTTTCTTTTTTTTTTTTTTTTCCTTTCCTTCCCTTTTTTCCCTGGAAGGCTACTAACTTATTAGCAGCTAAAATTTCTAATGCTATCTCATCATTCCTTTTTAATTAAGAATTTTGCAAGGATGACCAATCATATTTATTGCAAATACCCCCTTCCTTTCAACGGGGTGAACCGGAAGTCAATAACTATAGTGAAAATGACTCCTCCAAAAACATATGTATATTATTAAAATCATAAATTTAAAAAAAAAAAAAAACTACACTTATTGGAAAAAAAAGTATACTTCCCAATTTTATTAACATATAAAATAATTTTAAAAACAAGGGTCACTTACTGCTTTCTCGTTTCACATACAGATTAGATTAGTTTAGATTAAAAAAAAAAAAAAAAAAAAACCGTTAACCAGAGAGAGAGACATTGACTGCACTCCTTGGTTGTGAAACACACTGACAATCTCTGCCTTTTAATGCTATTTTTTAATTTCTCGAGAAATGCTGCACCTTTTTTTCTTCAAAAATAAAAATAAAAATAAAAATAAAAAACATAAAGGCACGTGATCAAACACGTGCAATAGCAGGAAGAACATCACGAATCTGCATTGGGATCAGAATCCACTCCAATCATCCTTTTTAGGCCCACCCCCGTGACTGCCCCCCAAGTTTTTCTTTTGTTTTTTTCTTTTTAAATACGAAAGATCGACCGCCGAGTTGATACTACTTAAATACGTCTTCATTATGGTCTTAACTTGGTTTGTTTTTGCATAATTTTTTTATTTTTCTTTCTGAGGAAATAGAGCTGATGTGAAGTATGCACACAAAATGAAAGCAAGATGAAGAATACCAGATTATTTTTACATTATTCTAAATATACACACCCAAACTCTTCGCACGGCTACTTGTTTCTTTAATTTTGTGTCCTTCTCTTAGAATTCAACCCCAATGTTAAGAGTTTATTCCCAAAAATCATTTTTAAAAAGTGATATAAGTCCACAATAATTCATTCAAATCCACCCATCTCAAGTTCATCAACACAAATCACTAACGAATAATTGATGAAAGAAAGATAATCTGAATTGTACAGACGTCTCAAATGTAATAAAAGGAACATTAAAAAAAAAAAAAAAAGAGCATAAATTTCTTCTTCTGTACATGCCTAATTTGTCGTCCCCCCCCCCCCCCCCCCCCCCCCCCCCAACAAAAAAAAAAGAAAAAAAAAAGCATTCAGCAAGGTCATGTGTACTGTTCTAAAACCATTCAACAAAAAGAGAGAGATTATCCAGAAAAAAAAAATTCAAAACATAAATTGAGCTTTCAGGTAGTAGTTGGATAACTTACACATCCAACCATATATTACAGTATCAGAAGCCAACACATCCATTTTCTAAGATAGATTGTTAGTCCTCCTAGTTAGTTTTTTTGACTCCTCAAGTAGATGCATCCTCTTTTTTTTTTTTTTTAATCTAAATCCTACGCTACTTAAAGCTGACTATGTTTCTCTAAACTACCAGCATAATGTATATAAATATATAAATATATATATATATATATATCCTGTACCCTGATTAGTGATTTCTTTCTTCTAGATAATAAAGCGCTGACGGGATTTTAAGGTTTTGATGATGGCTGCCTAATGATGTTGATAGATTTAGATAACTCATTCAGCTTCTGTTCCGTTTTAGCCTTCCAATTAAACAACTCTACAAACATTTCCTGTAACACACACACACACACACACACACACACACACAAAAACAAAACAAAACAAAAACAAAAAGAAGCCAAATAAATTAGACTTCATCAATTTCTTATCGACAGGAAAAACACAAGGCAATACTATTTACCTGACACACGAAAGATGACTTTTCCGACAATGAATTAGCAGTTGTAGAAGAATCTGGGGTGACATTGACATGAACGTGATCTTCTTCCCTTTGATTCTTGGGTACAGACTCATGGACATCCCTGTGGTTGCAACAGAGCGCTCAGAAATTATTCGCAACAAATTTCAACTTCATAACTTTCAAAACATTATAAAGAACGCGATTATTTCTTACTTATTTGCATTCATCATTTCTTCGCCGAGTTGCTCCAGCTCTCTTGCAAAATCTGAGCCCTGAGATGGGCTATCTCCATAATGAAACGGAAGGGGCATTAATGAGCAGACATCTTGCATGCCAACCTCCTGTTCGACGTTCACCAGACCTTCATTGGTACTGTCAAACCAAGGTAGAAGTTCATTTCCCTGAGCAACATCATCCAGCTTGCTGCTTTCTAACCAATCTTCCCATCCTTCAGAAACTCGAGTACTGGAGGCAGGTTGTTGCATACTACTTAACAAACTTCTCATATCCGCCAGCTGTGGCTCAAGTTTGGCTTTCCAAGCAATTAATTCCTCGTACATGTCCTGTTAGAGAAAGAAGATTAACAAACAGGACTGAATTCAAACGCAAAAAAACACTACACCATTCCGTTCAACAGGGAAAAAAAAATTTTCTATAACCTGCATGCTCTTCCAAGAACTTAAAATCACATTGAGGTTTTGATCAATCTCAACTTTCCACTTCATAATTTCCTTGAACATTTCCTGCCAATATATATGTGCAATGCATACACCAAGTTAGGTGGTCTTAAAAAGCAGAAGGAATGATCCCGAATCATATTTTTACTGGGAGATTGTTGTTTAGAGCGTACCCCAACCTGATTGCCTTCAGATTGCTCTTTCTTCTTAGACAACAGCTCCTGCATGTCACTTTTATATGCAGAACAATTAGTAACTTAAAAAAAGGCATCGCTATTATCAGTAGAATTTTCTAGAAACTAGAACATCATTGGTAAACTACCTCTTCACTTTATTCAACTCTGCCTTAAGCAGCTTCAGCTCTTCAGCGGAAACAGAATCCTCATACAAGGTCAAACCCCCCGAGGGTGGAATCCAGTATGGATCCTGCACCCCAGCGCGCTGTCTGATGTTATCGAGGTCAGCATTCTCAAGCCAGTACTCCATGATGCCATCGGGGTTGAACCAGCGCCGAAAACGCTCGACCCCACCCGGTGCCACTTTGCCATCAATGTGCTTCAGTAGATGGTCTAGCAGACCGGTGTCGCCTATGCATTTACGAGCCGCCATCCTCAATGCAGGTCTGGAAATCGGCTTCTGAAATGTTGCTTCCTTAGCCTTCAAAATCTCCAACATGCTTTGCTCAGCCAGCTGATACCTGCATAAGTACTTCTAATGACTGTGAGCATCACAAACAAACCATAACGTGGCATCTACGGCCGAGTGGTAGCATAACCAAATAGTGATAAAAAAAAATATATATATATATATATGTATAGTAATGTACTTCGATGCAACCAATGAAAACAAGGTGAAAAGGGAAAAACAGCGGGTTAAAGGTATTACCTATGAGCAGACCATCTGTCGGGATGAGAGTCATGACGTTTGGATCTGTGCTTGCAGGTGAAAGAAGTAGTCTTTGGGCGCAGAGCGGCGGAAGCCTTCAACTCTCTAAGTTGAGTTCGGTTAAGGCGCTTACGCTTGTAAATTTCAGGTATTTGAAGGGGCTCGGTTTTCACAAGGCGAGCAAGGGTGTCTTGATGTTCAATGGGGGATGAAAGTAAAGGTTTTATATCATCACATTCAGATTCATGCTGATTCTGAGCCTGGCCGTGCATGACAACATTACGGCTAACACCGCCTCGCTGTGCCATGGTCTTTACTGTCTGTACAGTAGGTAACAAAACCAATCAAAAGGCTTTTTTTTAAGAATTGGTAAAATTAAAATGCTCTCAGGAGAAGTTTTTTTTTTTTTTTAAATTAATCATGAAAGAAAGAATAGATTTAGGGACACGTACTAATAAGAGTTATAATATATATATATATATATATATATAAAAGTTAATATTGAATAATGGAGTGAGGCAGATTGGCACATCAATAGTAATTATAGAAGAAAAGTGTCGAGTGACTTCCCCAGTAAGTTAACTCCCAAAATGCTAAAACCCCTGTCGATATTTTAGGTTTATGAAAGAAAGAGGGGGAGCACAAAAAGGTAGTCGAGAAATGAGATAGAGAAGGCAATGAGTCGAACATGAAAAATTTTTCCTTGAAAGAAAAAAATGAAAAGAAGTTGAAATGGGAAAGGAAAAACAATAGAGGTAGGGAATGAGAGAGAGAGAGAGAGAGAAGAGAGAAAAAGAACCCCCCAAGTCTGAAAGAAAACCCTAAAATTACATTAAAGAAAAAACATATTATTATTATTATTTAAAAAAAAAAAAAAAAAAAAAAGGGAGACGTTTGGTTATTAAGACTCGGTTGAAATCGGCGTATAATCCTTAGAAATTGTCAAGGCAAATATAATAGCCCACATTCTTTCATTCGTCGTTGTCTTTTTTTTTTTTTTTTTTTTTTTGGTTTTGTGCTGGGGAAAAAAAAAAAAAAGGAATATGAGAGAGAGAGAGAACCTGAGGAGGAGTTTAGTGATGAAGGATGAAGAAGAAGTAGCAGCAGCAGCAATGCAGCATTGTTTTCTTGACTAGCTTCTCTCTTTCGTGTTGTTTGTATTTTTTGAAATGAAAATATACATAAAATTTAGGATGGGGGGGGATGAAGATGATGATGAATATTGGGGGTTGCCTCTCTGAATAAGGTTGAGTGGAGCTGAGTTGCGCCAACCAATTAGAAATTTTTATTTATATATATATATATATATTTTTTTTTTTTTGAAACTGAGGCGATCGATGGATGAATGGTTAGTCCCTAAAACCCTAGTCCTCCCACACCCGCCAATTTTTCTCTACCCTTAAACCCCTCTCTCCTCTTTTCTTTTCTTTTCTTTTCTTTTCTTTTCTTTTCCCCTTAATTCTTGCCAATTTTCTGAACCAATTAGATTTTTTTCCTCAAAATTCTACTTCCTTTAAAAAAAAAATAATGAAATTGCTTTATAAGGATTTTCTGTTGATATTTTCATTTAATTTTCTTTTTAAACATTTTTTTTATTTTTTTTATTTTTGTAAAGTTTGAAGTAATAAAAGAGGAAAGAGAAAAAAATAATAATAATCAAAGGAGCTTTTTCTCATCAAATTTAATATATTAACAAACAGTAGTAATAATCCTAAAAAAATTATTGGAATTTTGAATCTCAATTTTCCTACTTTGCAAACTTTTTTTTTTCCCCTAATGCTTTGACAATTTTTTTTGGATATTTATTATTATTATTATTATTTGGTTGAAAACTTCGCTTTGGATATTATTATTTTTTGAGAATTAGATTGTGTGGGTTTTTTTTTTTTGTTAATAAGAGTAATTGTCTTAAATAGTCCCTGAATTCTTTCGAATGTGACAGTTTGGTCACTTTTTTTTTAACCGAGATGACCCTAAACTTCTAATTTATTGGTCGTTTCAGTCCTTTCTGTCTAATTTCATTAAATTTCTAACAGAATCTTGCTCAAATGATTATTTTTATAATAAAATGACTAAAATACCCTCAAATCTCTCTCTCTCTAACCCCCTCCCCCAACAACCCAAATCTGGGCCACCAACGAGCTCGAACGCACCCCCCGCCGGCGAGCTCGAACGGCCCCCCTCCCTTGGTTCTTGCCGAGCCCAGTGCCCCCCCCCCCCCCCCCCTCAACCCAAATTTAGGCTTGCCGGTGAGCTCGAATGCACCACCTCCCCCCTCCCCCCTCCCCCCTCCCGACCTGTCGCCGGAGAGCTCAAAAGCCCCCCCTCCCCCCCTGTTCTCTCCGAGCCCGGCGCCCCCCTCCCCCTGCGTTGTCCCCTTCCCGGAGCTTGCCCTGCCCCCGGTTTTGATCTTGGTCCTTTGGATTTGGGCTTTGGTTTCGAGGAGAGGGAGAGGGAGAGGGAGAGAGAGATAAAAAAAAATTTTAATTTTTTAAAACTAATTATTAATAAATTATTAAAATATCCTCTCATTATGTTAGAAATTAACGTAATTAGATGAAAATGACTATAATAACTAATATTTTAAGAGTTTAAAGTCATTTTGATTAAAAAAATAAAGAAGAAATCAAATTATCATTTTTTAAAAAATTCAGAGACTAAATGATCAATTATTCTAAAAGAGGGATGGGAGAATATAACCAAAATTTTCGATGGCAGCAAAGGGCGAGCAATTGGTTGTGATTATATTTGGCCTCTTTTGTTTCTTTTGGCACCTTTCATCCATAGATTTTCTTTTTCTTTTTCTTTTTCTGTTTTTGCTTTCCTTTTGCTTTTCCTTCGACCAACGAGTTTCGACCTCCTCTCTCAATCTCTCATTATTTTTGATAATTTTTATAATTTAAAAAAAAAAAAAAAAAGGAAGAAGAAGAACCCGGTAGGTCACCTGAACCTTTGGAGGGGAGAGGAGAGGAGAGGAAAGGAAGAAGTAAAAAAATATATTGTAGTATTTGGGTTTCTGGTTGGTTTTAATAGTTGTTATTTAATTAATAAAAAGTAGTATTAGTAGTAGATCAAATCGAAGAAGAAGGAAGAAGGAAGAAGGAAGAAGGAACGAAAGAAAGAAAGAGAAAGAGGTGTGAGGAGATAATAGGAGAAATGGCGCCGCCAGCGGCAGAAAGAAGAGAAGGGCAGCAGGAAGGGCAAGGGCAAGGGCAAGGGCAAGGCGGAGGCGGTGGAGGAGGAGGAATAGGACAGAGCATAACAGGAATAATAAGAATAGCGGTGTTCTGGTACTTCGCATCGAAGTTCTTGTCTCCGAAGTCGAGGCCATCGGATCCATCTCAGTCGCAGGGGGTGATGTCGAACCTGTTTCAGAAGGGGGAGGCTTTGGATATGTGGGTCTACCTTTCTGAGAAGCATATTTTCAACGACTTCTCCAACGAATCTGCTCTTCTCTGGCACGAATCCAACATTCCTTACTCCCTTTGGGGTCCTCACACTTCTAGGACTCTCTCTCTCACATATCATCCCTCTCAGGTTTACACTTTTTTTTTTTTTTTTTTTTTTTTGCCCTTTTAAGATATAAAATTAGTTGAGTTGTTGATTTTTTTCTTCTTCTTCTTCTTCTTCTTTTGGAGCAGGGGTTGAAGCAGAATGGAAGTATGTACGCGCACGTATTCTTTGCGAGGTCTGGATACCCTCCCGATCCCTATGATCCCGAGTTTCTTCCTCTTGCTGCTTTCGCCACCTCTCATCGTCTGCCTCTCTCTCCCCTCCTTTCCTTTCCTTTCCTTTCTCTCTGTTGACATAATATCTCTGTTTCTCAGTTGTTGTTGTTCTTCTTCTTCTTTTGTAATTTTGTTATTTTAAACACAGCTGTTGTCACTTACCTTCCCAAGTCTAAATCTGATAAGAGAAGGAGTTTGTTGGGAGATTCCAAGTCCTCCTCTGATCCTCATCATCAGCCTCAGGCATTTTCTCTTTCTTTCCTTTTTTTTTTTTTTTTTTGAAGAAGAAGAATTTTAAACAACACACGCACACACAACACTTTCATTTGACTCTTGACTGCTTCTTTAAGATGCTAAAATTTGGTATAATGAGGGGTTGCTTTAGGATGCTGATGACTCCGAAGTTGATCCTAAAGACAACGACGATGGCCCTGTGGACTGGGTTTCTTATTGGAAACCTAATATTACCATCAATTTGGTTGATGATTTCACCAAGTATGCCTTTCCTTTTCTTCTTCTTTTTTTCTCCCCTTCTCAACTTGCTCCTCCTCGTTGCCCAACAATTATTACTTTATATTTCTGCTCTTCCTCGTTTTATATTATTCTTTCCTCACCACTTTTACTCAGTTTTTTTTCTTTTTTTTCTTAAACGAAAATGTTTCATTATAATGAGCTGCATTACGATTTTTACCAGCTTATTTTGTTCCTCGAATATCATGGCTTTCATTATTTTTTTTTTTAATTTTTAATTTTATTTTTAGCTTCATCACATCTTTTCAACTGCTTATCGAGACTTCATTTTTACTTAATTACGTTGTGGTGGCTGTCTGAAATAAATAACCATATGCTTTCTCATTACTTATGCTGTCCTCTCTCCTTCCTCCCCTTACTAATATCACCGGTAGCTGATTTATTCTTTTATTTATTTTCCCCTTTTTTTTTTTGCAGATATCCGCAAAATGCCGTACCACCTAATATTGCTCCTTGTATCCTTGACCTTTTATTTTATATTTCTGCTTTTGCTTACAGTTGTCTTTTCAGTTCTGGTGGTGGGAAAAAGTTTGTTACTGTGATTTCATCTTCATTACTTTTCTGAACAGAAGAAGATTTCCAGATCTAAAGAACCCCCCCTTCCTTCACGATTCATATGTTTATTTCAGGAATTTTGACTTCCTTAATTTTAGACTTGCAGACTTGAATGTTGAGCCTAGTTCAGGGAACTACTACCCGACCGTTTTCTTCAACGAGTTTTGGTTACTTCGAGATAAACTAATACAATTAAATGAAACGGTCACAGAGCTACCACTTAATCTAGAAGTGAGTCCCATAAGTTTGACCAAGTGGCAGCTATTTCTGCAGATTGATCAGTCTTTTCAGATTCATCGTAGTTATGGAAGCATGCTTGAAGGAGAGGCTGATGAACTGAAGGTATAAACTATGTTCTATTCTTTTCTTTAAAATTTGGTCCATTAAATTTCTGGCTATTCTTCCTGTGTGGCATCATTCTTTATTTCTTATCCTGCTCCTAGATGCCTGTGGCACCTAATCTGGTTGTCAAGTGGACCAGGTTGTTTTTGGGAAACCCATAATCTGGTTCTCGCTACGTTTATGTCATTGCTAATGACAAATATGCAGAGTTATATGTGTATACATTTTTTTTTGTGTGGGGGGGTTGTTCTGCTTTATATGATTTTTGGCTAATTACAATGTATTCAGAGAGTATTCTTGGAAGGTAATCCTTACCTCCTGGCTATAACAATGGTGGTCTCCCTACTTCATTCAGTGTTCGACTTCTTGGCTTTCAAGAATGGTGAGTTTTTATCTTATAACCTTGAGGAGATCAAACTTTATTTTTAATCCTCGTGTTGGAGTCGCACGCAGTAGCTAACCAGTATAATAATGACGTGACAGACATACAATTCTGGAACAAAAACAAGTCCATGGAAGGACTCTCTGCAAAATCTGTTATTGTGAGCTTCATAAGTCAACTCATTGTGTTCCTCTATCTGCTTGACAATGATACATCTTGGATGATTCTTGCAAGTTCCGGAATAGGCTGCTGCATTGAGTTTTGGAAAATTGGGAAAGCCATGCACATTGAGGTATCAGATAAAGATTTACTACTATCATCTTATCTCTCTGTCTTTTGATTATTAGTATTCTGCTTTGTTATGCTAAAAATGGCCACTTCTTGACATTTGAGTCGTCGTGCACATATATACGAGTCTCTCCGAGTTAGAAAATTTTATGTTGTATCTTTTTTCTATGTGTGTGTGCGTGTGTGTGTGTCTGTGTGTGTGTGTGTGTGTGTGTTTATGAGTGCAATCATGCATTTAGCATAGATACAGCTCGTCATGTACATGCACAATGTTTGTGTGAGGCTATTATTGTATAATACCTTTTTATGCATCTAATTTTGCCAGGTTTTCACATGGCACATCACTTTCTTGTTATGCGAAGCTCTGCATGTTTGACACTAGCTAATACACGATGAATACAAAAAATCTATCAAATTTGATTTTGTGTGGAAGATTGGTGTATATTCTTATTGTCTTTCCGCATGTGCAGATTGATAGAACTGGGCAGATCCCTATGTTGAGGTTCCGAGACCGTGAATCGTATGCCGGTAATAAGACAAAGGAATACGATGACATTGCGATGAAGTATTTGTCCTATTTGCTCTTTTTCCTTGTTGCCTGCTCCGCTGTTTACTCGCTCAAGTATGAGCGGCACAAGAGTTGGTATTCTTGGATACTCTCCTCTCTCACAAGTTGTGTATATATGTTTGGTAGGTTCTCTCTCTCTCTACCTCCCCCTCTGCCTTGTTATTTTTATGAACTTGTTCCTACAACTTGAAAAACCTTGTTTATAAAAATGCATGTTGAGTTACTGGAACCCTGTTCAAACCAAGGATTCTTTCGCAATCCCCATTTCTGTTGTTAGACAGATACTTGGCTATAAATTGAAACGGATCACTACCAAGCTCAATTTGTGGGTAAAAAAACGTTTCTTCTAAGATCTAAATCTAAAAGCTGTCACCTGAGAATTTCACTGTTACTGGGTTTCATGGTTGCGGCTTTGACAATTTTTTGATGCGCATGGTGTCCGCAGGCTTCATCATGATGTGCCCCCAACTGTTTATAAACTATAAACTCAAGTCTGTGGCTCATCTTCCCTGGAGGCAGATGACGTACAAGTTCCTCAACACGATCATTGACGATCTATTTGCTTTCGTCATAAAAATGCCAACACTGCATCGCCTTTCGGTCTTCCGTGATGGTGAGAAAGTTATCTCAGTTAGTTAAAATATTTCACACAATTAATAGCTGTCAACGCCACTTGGACTATTAAGTTTACTCACGATATTTTTTTTTTTTTGGGGGGTATCTTTTCTCCTTGGCATGCAGATCTTATCTTTCTCATATATCTATACCAAAGGTGGATCTACCCAGTGGACAAGAAACGTGTGAACGAATTTGGTTTTGGAGGTGAGGATGATCAGCTCACCAACCGGGCAGATGCAACGGCCGATAAGGAAGACGAGAAGAAAACCAACTAGGGGATCGGATTTTTACATTTGGGATCTTCAAACTTTTTTAACAAGCATAATGTTGAAACGTAGTTAGGGTCAAAAATTATTTCTCCTCTCGCTTTGTTCTAAGAAGACGAATGATGCCTTGGATAGATGATTGCTCCACGCTTTGTGCTTCATCTTGTCATGGTAGGTTTTTAAATCATATATTTTGGCCGGCTAGGCGGTGGATGCGATCTATAAAGACGGTTTATCTTTTTGTTTTTTGTTTTTTGTTTTTTGCTTTTTATATTTTATAAATCAGTTTTTGCTGGCTGCTGCTATTTCATTATGCCGCATTTTCATAGTCGAGTCTTTTCTTCCATTGTTTTCTGATCAACATGCCAGAACACTACAATAACAATTATATTTTCTGCAGTGTGTTTGAGAGAAATAGCATCTCTTTCGTTTTCTTTTTGGTTATACAAAAAATAACAAAATAACCTCAAAAATCATCTCTCTCTCTATTCCCGCTCGCTGCCTCTGGGTTCCCTGCAGAACACACGAGTCCGGCAAATGCATGAGACTTAGGCAGGTCATAGCAATCAGACTCGGCCTAGTCTAGTGGCTGAACTCGGAAGCGCACGAGCACTGAGCCTCGAGCACACATTGGCCCATAGCCAGTTGCAAAGAAGCACCACCAAAAACAACTTACACGCTCAAAACCGACGGTCGGGCCGAAGATTCAATGGCGTAAAAGCAAAAAGTACAAAAGACCACCTGCCTAATTAACAGCAAGCGACCAAGTATAAAACAAAGACAGGATTTCGGCAATTCCAACATTGTTTTGGTTTGTATTGTAACCATCAAAAACCAACAGTTAAAAAAGGATGGGTAAAATATACTAGCAAAAAGGCCCCGCTCATCTCTTGTGTAGTGTATAATTCAATCAAAGTCTCTAAAGCATATATCATGATGAGCCGCAGCAGCGAACCCATTTTAAAAACTATTGTTCCGTTTGATACCACCCATGTAACCATATTAGTATCTTAAAAAGGGCAAATATAAAAACGAAAGCACGTCTCTTTTTTCTTTTTTCCTAACTGTCAGCAGTGTTCTTGGAGGACGGACTTGGAGAGTATTTGTCCATTAGCCTGGTTAACTCCGCATCGAACTGCTTCTCCAGCTCTACCTGTCGTTCCCAAAATTCCCTCTTCGCAGCATTCATCTCCTCTTGATGAGCTTTTATAAGTGCCTCCCTCTCCTCCACATACTCTTCCATTTCTTTCTCTTGAAGCGCAATGAACCTTGAAATGTTCTCCACACTACAGCCAAATAAACAAAAGTTATCTAGTGTTCAAATTTGAAATGCACATCTCTCTCTCTCTATATATATATATATATATATATCTATCTTTTCCTCTTCTCAAGTACAAGGAGAATGTAGATAGTTACCTCACGCGAATCTCCTCAGCATTTGAAGTATTAGCAGCATTCGACTGCTTCACCTTTTCACGTTCTTCCTGTTGAACCCTCTCAAAATTTTCTTCCTTTTCATCCCTTGATTCATGAATTATCTTTAGCTGTTCGTTGATGAACTGCTCTTGCAAGTACATCTATTTATGTATACAAGAAAAATGGATATGAGCCAAAGTGAAAAAGAAAAAATTAATAATAATAAGAAGAAATAAAAAATAAGAAGTGACACAAAAAGTTCAGGAGCCACAAGGGGAACAGAAAAGCAAACAAATGATTAAACAAGGCACGCACAGTATTTCTTTGGCAACAAATAGAGGTAAAGCGAAGAAAATTTTGAGAATTAGAAAAAAAAACCTATAGCTTCAACAAAATTATATTAAAAAAAAAACAAAAAACAAAAAAGCAGGAGAACGTAAACACGAGAAATCCTTATTATCCCATTCGCAAGTAAAACAAATAAGCTAAAGAATAATCTCAACACTCACTATGACCCAATGGAAAATACCTATCCCAGTTCTTAAAAGGGCAAGTGTGACTTGCAACTTGTACAACCCAAAGGAACACTCGGACAGCCTTCTCTATCTCACATTCATACGTATGTTCGTATATAAACAGATTTAAATTAGAACACAATAAGCAAACAAAAATACTACAATCAAGCATTTACTCAATGCCTATACCAGCATACAAAAGCAGAATCTATGCTACTAAAAAGAGTAAAACTCATTAGCACCGCTTATACTACATCAGCAATCAATATATTACCTCCTCTTTGTTCTCTTCATGTTGCATCTTGGTCCTGAGTCTTACAATACGATTTTCTTCCATTGTCTGGCGCAGCTTCTGAGAAACTATATCTAAAGATTCTTCAAGAGCTTTAGCGTGCATATCTTTTTTAATGAGTTTGTCCTTGTACCAGCCAAGCTGCTGGTTATCCTCAGTCATTTGCCTAATTTGGCTTGTGACCATCTCGTGGTGTGATCTCAAATCACATTTCAGCTTCGACTTGCCTAACCAATTAAAAACATGTTAAAAAATAAAATTAAATTTGCAGATTATATTAGATAGGTAGCTGATTTAAAGAGAAGAAGTTCAATGCAACTAAGGTATAGCATCTCTTTAATAGATCTAAAGAGAAACCCATGCTATTGATATCCCATGATAATAACAAAAACCAACCCACAGAGAAAGCAAGAGAGAGAGACCTTGGGAATGCTGGTTGAACACATCCAGGTCTTCTTTAACTGCCAAGAAACCATAGAGCAGACGCTTCCCACCCTCATAATGTGTCCCACGGCGATTCCTAATCCTCCAAGCATTCCTGTCTCTACCTTGATCCACAAAATGCTTATGAAGACGTTCAGCCTCATGGTAACCCCGCGCTGACGCCTCAAAGATCAACACACTCATCCCACGGTGCCCGTGCGGACCATAAGAATGTCGAGCCTTCATGGGATGATAAGTGATAAAGTATTCAAGAAGTTCTTGGTTTCCCATACCAATCCACTGGAAATATTTACATACATACACAATAACAAGTAGGCCACTATAAAATTAGTAGGGAAAAATAAGTGACAATAATGATAATTATTGTGTATGAAGCATGAACATAATGGCAATTGAAAATAAAGTGACACTCAACTTGCAGGAATTACCTTCTCGTTTTCATCTGTTTCCAGCTGTGTGTTCATTATCATAACCATCGGAGGCCACACTATCTCATAATCCTTTTCGTCATCTTTGACTCCTTTCCATCTTCCAAATGCTTCGCCGGGTGGTACCACTGAAGTGCCTTTTCTCTTCAACTCCTCTTCCAGAAGTTCTGCAAGTTTCCGGTGGACCTTCATCCTATCCCCGCCTTTTGTTTTGGCATGGGTCAGCAGTGGCTGCATGCCCCGATACCAGTCAATGGCACCAGGACCACCTTGGCAGGCTGGACAGTGCCACTGCCTCTCTGGATTAGTAACCTCATTTATTTGCAATTCGTCAATGATCTTGAAGAATTTCACAAACCATTTACTCTTCTTGAGAGTACCATGGCTCTTTTCACTCGAATCGGAATCAAATTCATCACTTAACAGCTCGTCAGCGTCGTCATCATCGTCATCATCAACATCATCCAAGGCATCAGAGTCATCATCCTCTACTACATTTTCTTTTCCTGCAGTATTCTCCGTAGTCTTAGACTGTTGCGCCCCCGGCCTAGATGACCAGTTCCATCCATGCTCCAGTGGAGGACGAATCACAGGCTGTGCAGAGGCAGCCTTATATCCATTGTCAAAACCAGTTGGTGCTTGGGGCCTTATGTTTCCTCTGCCGGCAGATCTTCTGGGATCAACGGCAGCTTTAGTTGACCAGGAATTGCCAAGACCGTCGTTGTTGTTACGAGCACCTACTGTTTTCTGAGACGCATCCGAGTAGCCCCATGTTGTTTTATTAGTAGAATTTTGAGGAATCCATTGTTGTTTTGCAGCAGTGTTTCCGGCTTTGTTCTTGGGCTTCCTAGAAATTACCTCCCACTCACCGTCATCCTGTGCAGCTGATTGCAGACTAACGTCTGCCACACCATGGCTTAACTGCTCAACGGTCGGGTCAGCAGCAGCTACATTTTTACCCTTGGAGGACGAGGACGAAGACGATGACGACCCATCCGCAGCTGTACCAGAGGCGAAAGCTTTTCCACCTCCCCTCCTCGAACTCATCTTCCCAAACCAACAAACAATCCCTTTCCAGATGGATCTAATTCAAACACCATTTTTGTCATTTTTTTTTCCCAACCAAAAAAAAAAACCACATTTTCATATCACAGATTATGCAACAACAACATGGAAAATATCACTATACAACTCCAATTTGTATGCGTAAATAATACCAATAATTGCAAACATAAAAGAGGAAAAAAAAAAGGATTTGTAACAACTATTCTTCTTTTTTTTTTCTTTTTTTTTTTTTTTTAAGAAAACGCATTTATTCGCTTCATTATTATTATTATTTTTTAATTCAAGAAACACAAGTACAAGAAGCTGGCTCTTTAATTATTATTATATATTTAAATCAGAACTTGGATTTGAACCAAACAACAAAAAATCCTTCCCTTTTTCACACATTTCGTCGCAGAAAATATTAATTGAAACAAAAGATAACCCTAAACCCCAAATATAAGGGGCCAAAGCAAGAGGATCAAAAAAATCTACCTCCCAGAAAAATTATGTGTTATATGTATATATATATATATATAAGCACTATATCACCCGCATGGAATGACGTAGAAATACAAACAAATACTTGAGAAATGAAGCTCAAAATACAACGCGCATTCACATCACAAAAAAATAATTAAAAGAGAGAGAGAGAGAGAGAGAGAGAGAGAGAGAGAAAGAGAAGAAGAAGAAGAAGAAGAAAGCCCTAAAATTGGGGAAAGAGAAGAAAGAACGATTGAAGAGAGTAGTAATTCAAATACAAACACGAAGCAAAAAAATTAAGAATTTATTTACGATTTTACCTCCGCCGATGATGGAGATGAAGTGCAGAAGAGAGAGAGAGAGAGAGAGAGAGAGAGAGGACTGAGAGAGAAGAGTGATGAGATGTGTGAGTGAGAGAATGAAAAACACAAAAGTGAGAAGTGGGGGCGTCTAAGACACGGTGTGCGAAGACACCTTCCCTTTTATACTCCGGACTCCAATTCTTTCTCAATTCCCATTTTTCTCCTTGTCTTTTCCTCTTCCCCTTTTTTCTTTCTTAAATTTATTTATTTTTTAATTTTTACTATTGATTCTTGTCGTTTTTTCCAAGCAACCAATTTTATTAAAATATTTCTACACTACAATGCAATGCTCACGACCTATTTTTGGGGAAAGTTTTAATACGCTTGTCATTTTTATCCACGTGTATGGGTATCTCTATTAAAGCCAAATATCGTGTATATATCTAATTTGAATTTTTATTAAGTTTTTTTTTTATGAATTTAGTTTATAGATTTCTGAAATTTTGATTTATTTTTAAGATTTCAGTTTCATCTTCTATTATATATGTGATTATGTTGTTAAATTTTATATTAAAATAAAACTTGTTTCACTGTCAAAATTCTCTTCAACATCATTTTAAAACACTCAAATGTATCCCGATGTTGCCATCCATATGCATTTTCCTGTGGAATACATATATTACTTTTAAATCAAATACCAAATACCCGAGTTTTTCACGGTTATCTATCAATATATATATATGTATTTCTCGAATTATATGAGTGTGAGTAACTGATTTTTATTCAATATTATAAAATATTTTAACTAAATAACCATAATAAAGCACATCAATTTTATATGATATAATACGACGTGATCGTGCTGTTTATGCCTTAAACCTTCATAAAATTTGACAATCAAAATAATTCGATCAAGTTATGAAAAGAAATAATCAAGTTTATTTTTTTTCTTTTCAGGTTTTTTTTTTCCTTTTTCAAGGATCATTTAATTAAAAATATAAGTTAAAAAAAATAATAATAATTTGAGTATCGAACAACACATTCATAAAAAGTTCAGGAATTACTATAACAATTTATCCAATAAGTTTTAAAAACTGAAATTTAGGGTGGGTGGGTGGGTGGTTTTGATAGTATTGGCCACCCAATTAAAGGGAAATGGCCAGTGACCGTTTTTTATTGTAAATGAATTTGGAGGAGAGTGCCTCGGACAAGGGTAAAAAGAGAATGGAATATCTTTTTCTTTTTTGTCGTCAGAAAAATTGCATATTTGGTGGCTTTCCTTTGCTTCGTCGTCGTAGATCGTGACATGACAGGGAGGATCTGAGGCTGGTGTCTGTTGTCGATGAGTATGGTGGCATGAGAAGTGGAATTGGCGTCGAAAACTTGCAGAAGCCCACACGAGCAAAGATTGTGGCGACATGACATGAGGGACATGAGATAAGATTTTATTTGGTATCTTTTTATGTCATGGTCAATCATGGTTCATGGAGGTTGATTTACTGTGATTAATTGCTAATAGTGATCAACCATTTTATAAAAATTGTTAAAAAAACAAAAACAAAAACAAAAACGAATTTGTTGACCATTTAAAAAAAAAAAAAAAAGGGGGGGTGTGGGGGCAATTTCCTAAATTTTAAGAACTTTTCCTATATTTTAAAAATGGAAATTTCCAGATCCGCTAGCTCCCGTTGGTCTTTTTAATCCGTTAGCTGCCGTTGGTCTGATTGTAGAGGATATCTCTTCTCTTTTTAATGTTGCTTGGTGGGTGGCACTTGCTGTGATATTTCCCGTTGGGCGGGCGAATAGCGCAGCCCACACATTAGCATGTTTTTCTAATGCTCATGATGTTGAGCTTTATTGGCTTGAAGAAACACCAGTGTGTGTCTCTAATATTGTACTTTGCTGATTTTATCGTTTAATTAAACCAGTCAAGTTTTAACCTTAAAAAAAATTATATATATATATATATTAGGCTGGATGGCCTATTTAAATTATCTATTATAATAGATAGCCCAACTTTCATTTATTTAGTTAAATGACCTAATGTGTATATTTTGGTCAATCAATTCTAATTTTATCCAAACACTCGGCCACTCTCTCTCCTCCTCTTTCTCTATCTCCTCCCTCTACTCGTTTCTCTTTTCCTCGCCGTCGATCTGCCTTGGTCTGTGAAATCCGGTGCCGGTGGGATGATTTCAAATCACGACTCGCCGTGAAAATCTTGTGATGGTTGGTTGTTGTTTGTCGTTCACAGTTGCCGAGGACGCCTAATTGTGAAATTGTCAGGCAGTTGAGCTCAACCTGGCGCCACCTTCTAGACCAACTCGCGACGGTGACAGTGACTGTTGAGAGGAGTCGTGAGCTTCGATGGCTCGTTTGTCTTCTCCGGCGATGGTGATTTCACTGCCATTATTGCAGATTTGTGACAAAGAGAAAGATAAGCGAATGGGAGAGAGAAAATTGAGAATGGGAGGACTATCGCTGGTAGGGGAGTGAGAGAGAATTGCATTTTTTGTTTTTTGTTTTTTTCTTAATGGTAAATCATTGATTAACTTATGATCAATCAGTGATTGACTAAGAAAATTGGTGATTGAATACAAAATTGATGACATATTGTGGTTAATCAATAATATACGGATAGTCAATCAGTAATTTACATGGAATTAATTAATGATTAACTAAATATGATCAATCAGTGATTGACTAATTACAAAATTGGTTAATCATTTTAAGAAAAAAAATATCTTTTAACTAATTTTTAAAAACTCGAGCCATTTGTTAAAAAACTTCTTCAAAAAAGGTTATTTGCCTCTATATCCCAAAAAAAAAAAAGAAAAAAAAAGGGAAATTTCCTAAGTTACTTGTTAAAAGAACGTTTGAAAAAGGCCATTTAACAATAAATACTTAAAAAAAAAAAATAAGAAGAAGAAGAACAAGGCATGTAACCGTTGTTTTCTTTTTAATTAACTTTAAAAAATAAGGATAAAATGTTCATTCAGTCATCTGAACTTATATTTGTCAAAATGACAGTCTCAACTATTGAAATTAGTAAAATAAATTTTTTTTCATTTTAACATAGGAATAATCACGGTCTTTTCTGATTATTCGAGGTCATTTTGATAATAAAAATTTTTGGATAACTTTTAAAAAAGTATTTGAGTCATTTTACTAATTGACTCCCCTATAAGTATGCGAATTTTGATCACTGTTTTATTATAGATCTATTAAAATATTATCACAATAATCCTTTTTGGTAATATTTAGACGAAATTCGTCTGTAATTTGATCAAAAAATTATATTAATTAATGTATTCTATCAAAAAATTAACGGAAAAACATATTGTAACAATGTCTTTAATAGTTTAGAGAGAAAATAATGATGATCAATATTGTATAAACTTAAAAATTTAAGAACTAATTTAACAATTTAAAAATAATTATGAAAATTCGCAAATAATAGTGTTAAATTGGTTAAGTTATTTCTTGTAATAACAATAATAAAAGTTTTTTTATTGCATAATGATAATAATAACAATAATAATAATAGTGATGATAATAATAAACTAGTGAAGCCATAATCATGAAGTTTCTGGGAAGACGCAGCCGAGGATTCAGGATAAGTCAAGTACATTGCCACATGGCACCCACCACAGCCAAGATTCAATTTGCTTAACTAGTGAGGTTTCGTTTAACAATATAATTTAATTTTAATTAAATTATATTTTTTTTATCTCAATTTTTATTTTTTTTTTAAAATTAATAAAATTTATAATTAATTTTTAAAAAATCAATAAATTCTAACTTAAAAATTTCATATCTAACAGGTGAACCAAACACAAACTAAGATATTAATTAATTTATAATTCTAAAATCAAATCATATTAGTTGTTTTTTTTCCTTGAATTTTAATTTTTTTTTTGGGCTAAAGAATCATATTAGTTTTTTTTGGTGGATAAAAGATCTAAAGTGGCCCCATCATTTTCAGGTTTTTAGCTTCACAGATAAGAATCTCTTTATTTAGATATGACAAGGAGACTTATTTTTTATACTAGTTTTTCTCAGTCGGTTATCCAGGATCTACTCTGTCATTACCAAATCATGTTTAATAACTAAAGTTAGAACGAGACTTAAAAGAAGGTAAATGAGAGTTGAACCCAAATGAAAGAATCATATTAGTTATAACTAATATAACTAATATGATTGTATAAATTATAATTAATAAGATGCTTGGTTATAATTTATACAATAGTTGTTTCTACCTTCAAAAAATAATTATTTCTCATAAATTTATGTGACTCATCGTACTAATAATAAAAAAAAAATTTAAACAGGTGGATAAATTCCTCTCGCTACAAGTTTTGGGAGTAAATATAACGTATTAGTAATAGAAATAGATTTTTTATATAATATAATATAATTATTTTATCTTGGACAATATAATTAATTAAAAAGTGATTACACATATAATTAGTCTAGTAATGATATCATGTATAATTTTATCAGAAAATATAGAGTTTAAATCCTTCTTCTCTCAAGTTCAAAAAAAATAAAAAACAATTAATTAAAAGTTTAAATTTAGATGAAGGATTTGGATTTTAAACCATTTATAGACATTAATTACTATTTTTTAATGCCCCAAAAAACTAAAAGAAAGAAATTAATTTATAAAATAAATAAATAATTTTTTAAAGTTAGAAAATAATTAATCGCGAAACTTTACTAAAATTATATTGTTAGGATAGCTGATAACATCACCCACCCCAAACTCAGACGATCAGGAAAAAGAAAAAACCCTAACCCGCCCTTAACGCATTCGCTCTCTCTCTCTCTCTCTCTCTCTCTCTCAGAAAAACCTTCCAAAGACGACAAAAGAAAACCTTCTTCTTCCTCTCTCTCTTTCTCAGATCTCTTTTGTTCTCATCACCACGAGATCTACACCTCACGCGCCGCCGTAGCTGCCGTCGTTGTCATGGTCGTGAACGCGCGTCCTCTCAAGCGGATGAAGAGCCGTGTCACAGCGGATCTCTACGATTTTCTCACCTTTCCATCCGCCGGCGGTGGTGGAGGAGGAGGAGCCTTCAGGGCCAACATACGCACGTTCCTCTCGAAACACGCGATGCTGCCTCCGCCGTCGTCGCTCTTCCCCCACCTGATGACGTGGCAGATCCTCTTCCGCGTCGGCTCCGGCTGCGACGCCGCGGAAGGATCATCCGGAGACGATTCTCTAATCCCGCCGGCGGTTGTTTGTCTCGACGTCGTGGAGGAAGACGTGGCCAGATCCAGATCTGCCTACTGCGACCAGTGCCGAGTTGTTGGTGAGTTGACTCACTGAATCGTGTCGTCGTTTGATTCTCTCTGCTCTCTTCGATCCGAACGATCTAGAAACTGCAACCGAATTCGGGACGTGCTATCCGGTTTTCGCCGGTTGCCGGTGTAGTTCATTTACTTGCTGACTGAGTTTTTGCTCTCGTGTCTCTTGTTTCTCGGGAATTCGTAAATAATATCGCGAGATGAAACTATGGTCTAATCTGATGAATAATAACAAGTAAAAGTAACATTTCGGAAATGAAACGTATATACACAATTATATCGTAATTGGTAAAATATCGCGAGAAGGGTTTTTTGGGAGGAAAATAGGTGATAATAAGAAGGGGATCTGGGGCCGGGCCCCACACGAGGAGATGGTTGATAGGAAGTCGGTCTGTACAGCGGGACACGTGGCAATCCCTGACATAGGCTTTTAAGCTGTTTGCGTTGCGTGACAGCTTTTCCGACCCCACTTTCCCAACTTCCATGTGACCCGCGTTATTTCCCGTTTATTTATTTGTCTGTTTGTTTGATTATTATTGGAAAAAAAAAAAAAGAAAGAGAAAATAAATTTTTGTGCGTGTGTGTGGGTGTGTGTGTCACTTAACGACGGCTAATATCTATGTTATTAGTTTTTCTCTTTTGACTTTCTGTGGGCCATTTCACTACAGCATGAGATTATTTATTTATGTATTATTAATCTCAATTATTATCATTAGTAGAGTGGAAGAGAAAACAACTAAATAAGTTTTTCTAATTTCTTCGTTGTGATTAAATATCTTCATTGTTAGAATACATTGTGGTTATTTATTTATTTATTTGTTTAAAATTATGTATAGAAAAAAGAAAAACAAAGAAAAAGTAGCTTGTTAGAGACTGTTGACGTTGTGAATGGTTTAAAACAGGAAGATAGTATATCCTAGGTAGGTTGGTTGGTTGGTTGGTAATATTCAAAGGAGGTAAATGCATCCACTAGGTTGTTGTATGATGCCAGTTAGATGTCTTATTTATTTTTTAATTTGCTTTTTTGTTGTGGTTGATATGGAAAAAAAGAGGAATATGACTGAATGGAAAATAATGGTGTTTTGTTTGTTTGTTTGTTTAAATGTGTGGGTGGAATACTGGAATTGATGGAATTTGTTAGGATGGAGCGGGCATCCGGTGTGTGGGAAAAGATACCATTTCATAATAAAGGCAGATGGTAATTCCATTGGCGGCTATCACAAACCCTGTATGTGCTGTGGCGATGTACTCCATTTGTCTGAATCCAAGTGAGACCCCTCCCTTCCTGCCGTCATTTTTTTAAAAATAAATTTATTTATATAAAAAAAAAAAAAAGAAACTTGTTTTTCTTTTCTGCACACACATATATACATATATATATATATATATATATATATAGTTGGAATGGAGAAGTAATGGTGATAGCAAAATTGCAGGTGCAAGTCATGCAACCTGGAAACAAGTACAGATGATGTGGAGGATTGGGTGTACAGCCAGTTGGAGAATACAAGTCATCTTCTACATGGTGTCATCCATTCCAATGGCTTTGGCCACCTTCTCCGGGTCAACGGTCGTGAAGGTGGCTCCCCCTTTCTCTCTGGTTCCCTTCTCATGTCCTTTTGGGATCGCCTCTGTCTTCTCCTTTCTGCCAGGTTTCTTTCCTTTTTTTTTTTTTTTTTTTTGTCTCACTGTTTGCCTCTTGCCATTCCCAATTCCACCATGCCAATGTATTATCTTTCTTATGCAAAATCCAATTCCACTTTTGTTTTGCTGATTTTCCACACATGCTTGCTTTGCATTTGCATTTGCATTGCAGGAAAGTTAGTGTGATGGATGTTTCGAAGAAGTATGGGTTGGAGTACCGGCTCCTTCATTCCATCACTCGAGGGCATCCCTGGTATGGTCTCTGGGGTTATGAATTTGGTGCCGGCAGCTTCGCTCTCACCCTCGATTCTTATCAAACTGCTGTTCATACCCTCTCTTCCCTCCCTTTGTCCCTCTTTCTCTCCCATCGCCACAACCCCCCCTCTTCCCCTCTCCTCCACCTCATCTCCCATTACCAGTCCTTTTCCGATTCCGAGCTTGTCACCGTCAGGGACCTCTTTTGTCTTTTGTTGAATTTGCTTCACGATGCTCGTAAGAACTCCTCTACGGCTGATGGTGCCTCCCCCTTCAACCACCACTCCGGCACCTCCGGACTCTCCTGTTCCTGGACCAGGATTGAAATTGAGCGAGTCCAAGAAGCCATGCTCCGAGTACTGCGTGCAGTTTCCGGGGTCAACTGGGTCAGTTCTCGCGCTCTCAAGGGTGCTGTCTACAAAGTGGCCCCTCCTGAGCTTCTTGATTATTGCCTCAAGGAGCTTGGAGGGAAAACCACGCTTGACGGGATCATTGTTAATGCTAGATTGAATCCTCATACTGGAGCTTTTGAGTACCGGTTTGTATTCATTCTCGTTATTCAGAACTACTGTTTGTAATTTATGCTTTGTTTTCTGTTTCCCCTACTATTTTAGGATGTTAGACTCCACTTAGAAAGCCGGCTTTATTTTGTCGTTTCGGTTAAGAGTTTACTGGTATAAAGGGGTGATCCAGGGTGCTTTCTTTTCATTTTTCTTCCACCCATCTTTCCTTTTGGTGGTTCCCTGTGGAATTTTTCCTTTTTTAAGCCATCCTTTTACATTTAAAAAAATAAAAACTTAAATTGAATATATATATATATATATATATATTTTGGTTCGGGATTTGTACTCCTGGCCCCAACATTGGAGGCAGGTGTTGAATTATCTTTTAATTTACTCTTCTTGTTTGCCTGCATGGAGATTCACTTCCCCAATCCTGAGGATGTTGAAACTTGTTCGTTCTCATTAGTTGTGTTGTTTCTGTTTTGTGAGCTTGTAATACGAGATGCACTTTTTATTTTTCCAGACTGGAGCTTGGAAGAAGAAACACTGATTGCAGTGAGTCTACTATTTCTAGCGCCAGAGCTGAAGAAAGTCTCCTGCAAGACCTCAAGTGCTTGTACGAAAGCATGCTCCACCCCCGAACCATGATCGACTACATACCTCAGCCGACAAGGGATCTTGCAATTAGTTCAGCTGAGAAGCTCCTCGACTGCAAGCAGTTTGTTAAAGATTACGATGCTAAAAAGATGTCAAATAATGACCATTCTCTAACATGCCTCTCGTGTCAAGTGGAACTCGTAGATGAGATAGAAGAAATTTCCACAATACCACCGCCAGAACTTGTTATCCTCTCCGCAAACGCTACTATATCTGACCTCAAGCTTGAAGTGTCGAAAGCTTTTCAAGACGTATATCTCATGTTTAAAAGATTTCATGCCGACGAGTTGCTTGACCATGGCGGTGTTGATGAATCCACCCAGGTCAAAAGCTTGTTTGGTTCAACGGGATTTGTTCGGTTGAGAGGGAGATGCCATGTTAAACATGGCCTGAGTAGGTTTAGGATGGAGAGGGGGGTTGAGAGGTGGACGGTGGACTGCAGCTGCGGTGCGAAGGATGACGATGGAGAGAGGATGTTGGCGTGTGATGTATGTAGCGTGTGGCAGCACACTAGATGTTCTGGTATTTCCGACCCTGAGTTGGTACCTGCAAGATTTGTTTGTGGCAAATGCAGAAGTGCCGTCCCAACAGCTAAAACAGGTGCGTTCTGCAAGGATGCGGCAGGGACCAGAGTGGGCAGTAGTACTAGTAGCAGCATTGATAAGCGTTATGCTGCTCCTGATGTTGGGCTGGGAATGTGAAAAGAAAATGGAAATGCATCTTTGATGCGTATGAAAAGTGCCTTTTTTTTCGGGTACTGACGGCTCGGCAATAGGCATGTTGGGTATGGAGGACCGAAAGAAGATTTTAATGCGCTAGGTTAGATGGATGCTTTTTGAGTTTTTGGGGGAGTAGAATGAGAGTTTTGGTAGCTGGGGGAACTGAATCGACTAACTTTTGTACATAAGAAGCTGGCCTTTGAACAAATGTGCAACCGTTGTACACTTGCCGTTTGTTTTCCCAGACCTCCTTGTATTCCCTCTTTTTGTGTATATAATATTTCTTACTGATGGCATAACTCATTAGCTAAATGTAACAAAAAGAAAAAGAAGAAAACTAACGGGAATGACATTTGTGTAAGGACTTTTTATTATTTTTTATTTTTAAATAAATATTTGAAGAGTTGATCTGTGCATGCCTAAATTCGGACGGCCATGTGGTTCATCCTCCCAAGTCAAAAGGTTAACTTTACTTTTAACTTGCTTTTTTAAAGGTTGTTGAAGTGGCATATCCATAACCCCCCCCTTTAATGATAAGATAATATAAATAACGTTTATTTTACTCGTATGTTGGGCTGAAATTTCAACATTCATTGTGTGCTTGAAGACTCCTATGCACATTGTTGTCCGAATCAAATGTTGTTTGGCTATAAGACAGGACAAAATTGGAGCGTCTCTCTCACCTATGTCCAAGTCTCCCAGACGAAATGAAGAAAATAATAGATTGAGCAATAGTACGATGGACAGTTCTCCTCTCTCTCTCTCTCTCTCTCTCTCTCTCTCTCTCTCTATTCAATCCAAAGTTAATTAGGCGAGGATAAGAAATAAATATAAGAAAAAAGAACCACCAAGGCTAGTTCTTCAATTCGAGGAACTAATTCGAGTTTTTGATGCTAAGTGCGTTAGATTATTTTCATGCATACTACTTTTAATTAATCTTTCATCGGATCGGATTGAGTTGAGATGAGATGAGATGATGCGCTTCGTTTTAAAATATAAATAACTAAGGATTATTACAGACATTTAGTTAGTGTTGTGGGGCCTATTGGTCACACTGGAAGGTATAAGAAAAGAAAAGAAAAGAAAAGAAGGAATGTTATGTTCTTATATATGTTCAGGTACAAAGAAAACCCTCGCATGACTACAATAGTTTTCAATGGCTAAAGCTGATAAATACAAAGTTTAAATATTATTTTTGTGCACCATATACTAAAGAAGTATTTTGAAGCGAAAGGAAGACAGATAAGAAGCAGAAGAAAGAGAAAGAAATACCTGGAAACCAGTAACCGGAGCAATACAAAACCAATAATTGCAAGTAAAATAGAAGACTATTATTAGACTAAAAATATATTTGTACCATTGTCTTGTCCCCACTTCCACAAATGCATCCATCCATGATCCATCCTAGAAATTTAGAATAATAAAAATTTGTTACCTACAGCTACAGCACAAGAACACGTGTGAATACCACTTGTTCAAAAGTAAAAACAACAATAGTAGCTAGCTTGTTGAATTACAATATCACGCGTGACTTCAAAATCCTTGTTTGCACTACAACTTCTTGTCCACTTTTTCATGAGCCCACCAAAAAAAAAAAAAAAAAAAAAAAAAAAAAGATATGGGTAAGAATGACCAAAAGTAGGTGCACCCTGTCGAATATGGAAGCCAGCTAAATTGCAATTTTGACTTTATTGCCTGGTATACAACATATTTACTTATTAATGTGAATCTCTAGGTTCTTTTTTTTTTTTTTTTTTTTTAATTACAAATTAATTACCCTGACATGAAGAAGCAAAACTATATATATTGAGCAAATTATAACGCAGCTGATTTCAACGAAAACATATTTTCTGTCCTTAATTAAGTCGTGGTCTAAAGTCAAGACATAAAATATCTTTCATGTCGAAAGTCAAATCCATTATTTGTAATTTATATGAGGTAATGCGGATTAAGTGGCTTGCCCACCATGACCACTTTTGATTAATGAATGATTATTAACTATATATATATATATATGTGTGTGTGTGTGTGTATATATATTCAGCTAATTATCAATTTGTGAATTGAATTTTACGTGTCAACTAACTACATGCAAATCAACATGCATTAATAAAATAATAATTTAAGTATTTAACTATAGCCAATGTACCACTAGGGCACTGGATTAGGTAGAAAGGAAAATGATAAACCCCACTGTCTTCCACTTTCTTCTTCTTCTTCTTTTCTTGATTTTATCTTGTCATTGAGGGCAACATTATTTGTTTTTGGCATAATAATGGTTTTTGAATAAATAATAAATAGATAGAGCAATAATAAGTGCATGTACCTAAATCCAATGTTGTGGGTAGGTGACTCTATATATACCACCATCTCAAGCCATCATCTCCAGAGCATCAGGTGATCAACGGGTTGATTATACATACATTTATATATATATATATATATCATCCAAATTAATTAAAATTCGCTGCTTGTTTGTAAGTCTCTCTCTCTCTCTCTCTATATACAGTTAGTTTCATATACTATGATAAATATACTAAAGTATATAGCTAGCTAGTTAGTGTGTACAAAGCAAAATATATACATATATATATATATATAATTAAAGAGATACATATATTATTATATATAAATAGGTGGGAAAATGGTGGTGAGATTAATAGCGAGTGTGATAGCAGTAATGGAAATTATAGCGACGATGAGTAGTTGGAGTAGTGGATATAATAATAATAATAGATTTGGATTTGGAGTGGGAGTGGCGGATGGACTGAGTATGAACTACTACACGTTAAGTTGCCCGATGGCCGAGTTCATCGTCAAGAACACAGTCAACTCTGCTCTTCAAGCCGATCCCACCCTGGCCGCTGCCCTTGTCCGAATGCACTTCCACGATTGTTTCATCCAGGTCTCTTTTTTTATTTTTTCTTTATATATATATAATTTCTATTTCTATTTCTGTTAATTCATGTATATATATATATGTGATCATCATATTCATGATATATATATATATATATATACACATATGATATGATATGATATGATATGGTGATACGATTAATTTGTAGGGATGTGATGGTTCGATCCTGATAGACTCGACCAAGGACAACACAGCAGAGAAGGACTCTCCTGCAAATCTGAGCCTTCGTGGCTACGAAATCATTGATGATGCCAAAGACCAGCTCGAGCAACAATGTCCCGGCGTCGTCTCTTGCGCTGATATTCTCGCCATGGCTGCCCGTGATGCTGTTTTCTTTGTCCGTTTCTATTTCTTTAATTTTACTCTGCTAGTTAATCGCATATTATTATTATTATTATTATTATTATTATTATTATTATTATTATTATGTCTTCAATATTTTAATTTATAAAATGTATTATGTATATAAATATATAAATAAATGGGGGCGCAGGCAGGAGGGCCAGTATACGACGTAGCAAAAGGAAGAAAAGACGGAAGGAGATCTAAAATAGAGGACACTATCAATCTCCCTTTCCCTACCTTCAATGCCTCTCAACTCATCTCCAAGTTTGCCCAGCATGGCTTCTCTGCCCAGGAGATGGTCGCTCTCTCTGGTACTACTTGTACTCCTTTATTCATTTATTTATTTATTTATTTCGTCTGTCTACAAAGTTATAGTTAGGCGTGAAATTATCGTTACTAAATAACTAAATATATATATATATATATATATATATATATATATAAAAGGAGCGCACACACTAGGAGTAGCGCGGTGCTCGTCGTTCAAGAATCGAGTAGCAGCAGACCCGGATGTGGACTCAAACTTTGCAAAGACAATGGCGAAGACATGCAGCGCTGGGGACAATGCGGAGCAGACGTTTGACGCCACCAGAAATGATTTCGACAACCTCTACTTCAATGCTCTCCAGAGGAAGGCCGGCCTTCTCACCTCCGACCAAACCCTTTTCTCGTCACCCAGGACCCGCGCCACCGTCAACGCCTACGCTCTCAACCAGGCCATGTTCTTCTTCGACTTCCAGCAGGCCTTGCGTAAGATGGGCTCCCTCGACCTCAAAGATTCCTCCACTGGCGAAGTGCGTGCCAACTGCCGTTCCATTAACTGAACTATATATATATATATATATATTTATATATATTTCTCTATTTGTCCCTTTCCCTTTACCCTTTTTCCTTTCTTCTTTGCCATATATCTTTTAATTACCCTTCTTCATCATCTCATAATCAATAGTATTACATTATATATATATATATATATATAAATATAATTCTCATAGTTATGATATTATATTGTCTATTTCTAGAATATTGATGTTCCCGGCTTGTACACAGTACTATATGTACGGATCCACTAATAATGTCCAGTCTATATACACATACGTTATTGGTATATATAAATATGTGTATATGCTTGTGTGATCATTGTAACAACTTTAAAATTTCTACTAATATCCAAGCACGTTTACATATATTCATATGTTATATATGTAAAACTATCTATTAATTCTCATATGATCCGTTTTCCTCGATATCACCTCTATTATTAATTAATGTACATTTTCAGTTTCCATATATGCATATTGGATGATGGAAGACTTGAGTTTTCAACTTGTTTATCATCGTATTAGGGCTTGTTTACCAAATCATAAAAAACTTGTACTTGAACGATAATGAGATTACAATGTAAAGTAATGGAAAAGAAGATCATTAATTTCATTTCTAATATTTCCTTGTCTATTTGATGTTATAAATGGAAACAATCTTATTTTCTTTTTAGTGTTTACTTATTTTAGTAATATCAACTTTATCAATGTAATTATTAAAATGTTTTTTTACACGATGAAACAATTATTAGCAAATGAAATTTTGTTATGAATATATTATAAGTAAATTAGGTATTTACTTTCTTTTGACAAGAAATCAATACGAAAGGAAAGCATAAAGAAAAAGCTTTATAGGATTTCATGATCCAAAAGACCAAATTGCAACTATCTTGAAAGTTTAAGATAATTTTAGCTTAAAAAAAAAAGGGGATCAAAACATCACTAAGGTAAGAGTTTGGTGACCGATCCAATAATTCTCTAAAAAGAATTGGGATTGGTGGACATGAGAAATCCAAGAGCCCAAACGAGTAACATTGGCCTGCATCTTGATCGGATCGATGGTATGACTCTGACTATTTTTCTCTAAGAAAAGGTCACAAATGCCACTCTTTTCAAAATATTTTGATATTCTTGTCACTGTTTTAGATACTTTAATTTCTTTGCCACTCAAGAATACTGGTCAAAGGTTAACCTAATTTGTTTTACTCAAAATTTTCCCTATTGATAAAAAAAACTACTAAGATATTACATAAATTTTACTAGTTGTCATCCGAACCAACAACGTTGGTCACTCATGCTCATCACCAAAATATTCAAATATAATGTTTTTGATGATCTATAGGAAGAGTTTTTGGGTTTTTTTTTTTTTTTTTTAAACATAGATAACCGGATGTATCTGACTCCAATGGCTGGTTGCTAGCATTGATCACCAGAATTTTTTAGTAGAATATTTTAGATAATCTAGCATAATCTTTCTTTTATTTTCAATACAGATCAAAGAATGTTTCTGACTCTGAATCGTCGGTTTTTGTTATCAGAATATTCTAATAAAATATTTTTTTTTATTATCCATCAAAATATATATTTTTTAAACATAGATCATTGGACATCTCCGATTACAGTCGTTGGCGTCGATTATCGGAGTATTCTGATAAAATATTTTTTTTAAATAATTTATTATAATATTTTTATTTCTTATATAGATTGTCGTACATCTTTAGTTCTTGTCACCGAAGAATTCTTGTAGAATATTCTAAAAAGGAATTAGTATAGGTGGACGTGAGAAGTCCAAAAGCCCAAAGCTGAAACATTGGGCCTGCATCTTGATTGGATAGTATGATTGTGAGTATTTTTCTATTGTTGAAAGGGAAAATTGTAACGAATTAAAATTTATAGTATGTTTTTTAAAATATAACATATATTTTTAATAAATTCTTAGATTTTTTTAGATTTTTTAAAAAAATTTCAAATTATAATTCATTTTTAATAACAAATTGATGTGCATATAGAAAAGATGAGAGATTTTTTAGTATTATATAATCTTTCTTCATATTATTTATTATTATATTTAAAATTTTATGTTATAATTTATTATTATCCTTTTCAAAAATATTGTTTTGTTCTTTCTTTCTTTTTAGTGGAATGGATTTTTTTTTTTTTGGGCTTCTTTTATTTGTATGGCTAGTAATTGGAATGGAAGTTAGAAATAGGAAATTTGTCGCTGTTCCTTAAAAAAAAAAAAAAAAAAAAAGAAAAATCAGAACTAGAGAATAAAAAAGAAAAGGAAAAGGAAAAGGAAAATATTGGAGAAAAAGCAAAGCAGAGCAGAAGAGAAACCGAAGAGCAATGGGGGAGAAAGTCGAATGAGATATCCAGTTAGGAAAGAAGACAGACTGACTGACAGAGAGAGAGAAAGACAGGAGAAGAAGAAGAAGAAGAAGAAGAAGAAGAATAGTAATAAAAATGGAGAAGATGAATAATGCAGTGGAGAGAATGAAGATGCTCGTCGGAATGGAGGTTGATGAAGAAAACCCTCCTCCTCCTCCTCCTTCCGACTCCGATTCTTTCATCGACGACTTCACTCGCAATTGCACTTTGTCCACAAAGCAGGTCTTCCTTCTTTTTTTCACTTCTTTCTTTCTTTCTTTCTTATTCACTTCTCCACTTCAATTTCCCATTTCTATTTCACTTTAATTCCACTAACATACATCTTAGAATTGTAGATCTGCTCATTTTAATCCCTAATTTCGTGCTTAATTTCATCTATTTATATCTCTCTCTTTGAAATTTAATTAAAAAAACAAAACAACAGAGGTTTTACGGATTCGCCATATGTTTGGCTGCTGGATTGACGTGCACTCTCCTGGTAAGGCTTTAGCTTTAGATTTAGCTTTAGCTTTATCTTAAGATAATGAATTTAGAGAATTAATTTGGGATAAAATATATATATATATATATATATATATAAAGAAAAACAAATTTATTTATTTTTATTTATTTTTTGATTGTTCATTGTTGCAACAGTCAATGCTCGTGTTCTTCAATCCTATAAAGTTCGGAATAACATTCACTCTTGGCAATTTGCTTGCTCTCGGAAGGTTTGGTTTTGCTTTCTGTACCTCCTATTTCATTATTAAAATTTGCATTTTTTTTTTTTATAATATTTTCTGTCAATAAAGAACACCAAGCTGTTTCTTTAATGTTCTTTTTTATTTTGGTTGTTTGATTGGCAAATTGGCAGCACGGCATTCCTAATAGGCCCAAAACGGCAGGTGACGATGATGCTTGACCCCGTTCGCATCTACGCAACCGCCATATACCTCGCCAGTATCATTATTGCCTTGTTCTCTGCTCTCTATGTAATTTTCTATTTGTCTCATTGTCTCATCGTCTCATTTTCTCTTTTTCTCTTTGTCCATGTCTGTCTCCCTCAATTCATATCTTCATTTGTCTTTTGTTTCTCATCTCTTTCTTTCTTTCTTTCCTTTCTACTTTCTACTTTCTACTTACGTCTGTCTCGTGCTTGGATCTTCATTTCTTTCTTTTCTCATCATCTCTTTCGCCATTTGCGGGATCGACTGGAGCAGGTTCATAACAAGTTTTTGACGCTCTTAGCCATTATCTTAGAGTTTGGCGCTTTGATCTGGTAAAAATCATGTTTCCATCTTTTTATTTCTCTTTTACTTCATTATGAATTTTGTGTATTTTGTTGTACGAAACATACAAATCTACATAACTATATATATATATATATATGTATATATATATTTAATCTGGTAACTCACTCAAACAGGTATAGCTTGAGCTACATCCCTTTTGCAAGATCCATGGCATCTAAGGTCGTGCTAGCGTGCTTTGACACTGATTTCTAGCCTCGTTAAAACACCATCCACCCATCTCAAACTCCCAACTGCTTCAACCGCCGTCCTCCATGACCATGATTGATATCATTTGTTCGTTATATTATACATAATTGTCAATTTTCTGTTTGTCTTTGGAAGCGAGGAGGAGACGGACATCACAGAGTCTTATCAAAAGGTTGCAAACTTATTGAGAGATTGAGATATATTGGATATCCATCTGCTTTGATACTTTGGTAGAGAGGAGAGAATCATTTTCTTTTTCTTTTTTACCCCTTTCTTTCTGTTCCCTTTGTCCAATACTCCAATTTTCGCAGATACTTGTTATCCTGGTTCCGACTCTGAGATATGTGTAGTCTTCTTCTTCTTCTTCACTCTGTCTTTTCGTTTAAGAAACCCGGATGAAGTGATTGGTTGGAATGGATGGTTTTAAGAGCACTGTTCGAGCTGTATTGTGTAGATCAAAGTCTTCCTATGCTTTTTTGGTCAAGACATAATATTAATATTAATATTTTTTTCCCTCTCTAATTCTCATATTTTTCCCCTTGATGATGATGATCAATCTCTCCTGTTTTCTCTTTTAACATGTGTTTGATGCAGGAGAGAAAAATGAAAGGAAACAACAATAGAGGGATTTGCGAAAGGATTTTGATAATCATAATTATTTGAGAGGAGAGAAAAAAGGAACGAAATGATTGGAAAAGGAATTCCAAATCTTTCAAAATACTCTGATTTTAATCTCTTCTAAATTAGAGAGGTTATTGGAGAGAATTTATCTCCTTGATGAAACAATCATTTCAAGGTGTGTTTGGTACGAAGGAGAGCAAATAAAAAGGAAAGAGTGCTAGATCACCTAGGTGAGGGAATAAATGAGATAGAGATCTTTTCTCTATCTCTCTCTCTTTCTCTCGCCCCCTTTCTCTTTAGGTTCTGCGCCTTTAATGGTCAACCAAGAGGCAATAAGCCAGCCTCGCCACCAAAGCCATCATCGTGGAGCCCAAAATATCAAGTTGGCTTCTTGGTTGGAAGGTGCGGATTTTGACCTCCTTGATCGTGTTGGTTGGCTTGTCATTGGAAATATTATCAACGTAATCAGGATTTTTTCTCTTGTTTGTGATAGTTGTTTTTTTAAAATAAATAAAATGTTTTTTCTGTTATGTAGGTGTTGCGTTTTGTTGCTCTATTTTTGTTTGTATTATGTAATAAAGAATTTGGTCTTCACACGCTCTTGTATTGGTTATATGTCCAATCCACTAGAGTTGTTTTAAAGTGGTGTTGGTGGTGACCTTTTTGCTATAGGTCTCTTGGTATCAATTGTTCGGAGTTTTCCATAGATTGTAATTGTGTTATTAAAAGAGTCATATATGAGGTTGATAGTTGGTGTGCCCTTTCAATTTACTACAGTTGGAATTCAGTGCACATTTTATACCATTGTTTGTGTCATTAGAATTTACCCCCTTGTCTTCGTCTCATTAGAATTTACTAGTGGGATTGATCTGTAATTGAGATTAAGATTTCTTGAATTATGAGATCATGCGGGTTTTTGTTGTATTAGACGCAGAGTGTTACAAAAAAAAAAAAAAGGAATGATGTGGCAAAATTAGGGCAAAAACCATAGGGTTTTTTTTTTTTTTTTAATTTTTTTAATTTAATAGAAATGTCCCAAAAAAAACATATCTTTAAAAAATTGCTCAATCTATAATAATAGCTTTAGGATTTTGACACATTTATAGGGGGAGTTTGGTGTGTAAGTTTGAGTTGAAATTTTTAAGTTTCAATAGTAAATTTTTTTGAATTTTCAGAAAAGACAAAAAATTTTTTAGGAAAAAGACAAAAACTTTTTAGGAAAAAGATAAAAAAAAGTTTGAAAATCTTAGTTTGGACTTATGGGCCAAACAAATGTCAGTAAAAAGTGATTAAAAGGACAATAACCCGAATGTTGGGACAAAACAAAAATTGTAAGCATATGTACTGAAAAAGGCTACTCTAACTTAGGGGATGTTTGGTATTCAATCTTAAACTAAAATTTTCATCTCAGTTTTTATTTTTTTCTGAAAAAGTTTTTTATCTTTTCTAAAAAGTCAACAAAAATTACTATTGAAACTTAAAATTTCCAACTCAAACTCATTCACCAAACGGACCTTAAATATATATATATATATATATATAATCCAATTTTGAGTTAGTTTTGGGGTCCAGGGATGGTCTAACCCAATGTTAAGTGAAAATATTTATTAAAAAAATTAGAAAAAATTATTTAAATAATCATATTTTTTTAATTTATTAATCTATATGATATAAATATGGATACATTTGTTTTTAAATTTGTGTATTTAGATGCTTTCCCCAAATATATATGTGAAATGTAAAAGGATACATAATGAGAAAAACTTAGGAAAAAAAGGATAAATCGCTCGTTAGTCTTAAACTTTTAATATTGTGCAACTTTGGTTTCTGATATTTTTTCGTAGTTAAATGTCCCAAAACTTTTAAAATATTATTACCATAGCTATTTCCATTAATTTTTTTATTTATGAAATATGTTAGTATTTTGGTCAAAAAAAAATGATGCTAATTAACGGATTGTGTCCAAATATTAACAGAAATAACTATTATAACAATGATTTTAATAGTGTATGGTCATTCTAGCTCCAGAAAAAAGAACAGAGAATGTCCTAAACTATTAAAATATTACTACAATAGTTATTTAAATTAATTTTTAGACGGTATCCGTTAGTACTTTAATAAAAAAGTGACGCTAATTAAAAAATTTCATCCAAAAATTATTAGAAATGTCTATTATAATAATATTTTAATAATTTTAGGGTATTTAATTATGAAAAAAATCAAAGATCAAAATTACACAACACAAAGTTAAAAATTCAGATATTAATATAATAATTTACATATAAAAAAAAAAAAGGGGAAAAACAAAAAGAAAAGAAAGGAAAGAGATACGGGGGTTGGGATACGGAGGGAGGGAGTGACAAGTCTTTAACACTATTATTACTACCTTCTCTCTCTTCTTTTGTCATTTTCATTTTGCCTCCTCCTCCTCCTCCTCCTCCTCCTTTCTTCCTTTACAAACACACTAAACACAAAACACACAATTTCAGAATTTCCAATTTACAGAGATTATCTGAAGCAAACCTAAACTCCTCTTTCCCTCATTTTTTCCCCTTCTTCCTTTTTCTTTCTGTTTTACCCGGTGAGTATCTGCTCTTTTTTCTCTTTTTCCACCTTTGCTTTTAGGGTTTTTTTTTTTTTTTTTAATTTTATTTTTGATTATGTAGTTTTTTTTTTCTTTCTAACATTTGCAACCTGCAATTCTTTTTATTTTCTCATTTTTTCTTCTCGTGTTCTAATTAGTAATTTTTTTACTTTAAAAAGCTTCTTTCTTTCTCTTAAATTGTTGCCTGGTTTCGTGTAATCTAATGTGTATAAATATGTATGTATGTTATCTTCTGCGTTTAAATCTCTCTGCTTTTTTTTTTTTTTTAAATTGCAAACCTAATGCTTCCATCCTTGTTACATTACACACTGATTCATTTCCTCCTCCTCGTCCTCGTATTGTCGTCTTCAGTTTTAGGATTTTATTTAATTATTTATTTTTAACTTCTTTATGTTTTTCTGGAGGTTCAATTTCTGGTCCATTTTAAAAAAAAAATAAAAATTAGGCTTTCTTTCTTTTTGTCATTGAGAGTCTGTCAAACTTTGAGTTAAATTTTGGGCCCTAAAGTTTTAATTAATGTTAATATATTTTTTTCAGGGTTGCAGACTAGCAAATGCTTCAAGGCGTTAAAAAGGGATTAGAGAAACAGGATAAATAGGAAATTAGAAATTGAAAAAAAAAAAAAAAAAAAAAGGGAAAAAAGAGACAGTTTTGGGGAGGGGACATTTTTAATTTATAAAACGGGATGAGCGGTGCACCAAAGAGATCTCATGAAGAGACTGCTCACTCCTCTTCTAAATATCCTCCCCCTCCTCCCCCTCCTCCTCCTCCTCCTCACGAAGATCCATCTTCTTTCTCTAAGCTCTCTTCCTCGGTTTCTGCCGATTACCACGCCCCCTATGACGTTGGAGGCAGCCCCGACACTCGATTGCCCAAGATCCCCCGCACTGAATCGCGTGATGCTGCCGTCGTTGATAGGAAAATTCTGCCCCCAACTGCGTATCGCATACCAAGTGATTCACACTTAGATAGCAATGCTGCTGCTGCTGCCTCCTCTGCTTCTGCTTCTGAGGAGCCAAGGGACCACCACCGATTTGAGAACCGGGACGCTAGGTCAGAGACGGCAAGGGACTTGTATGGTGACCTGAGAAGGGATTCTCAAAATGCCAAGGGCGGTGAAAAGGATTCTAGGCACGAGAGCAGAGGGGACGACAATAAGGATCTGAAATACGATAGGGAGACTTATAATGATGTGAAGAATGAAGTTAAGAATGATAAGGACGGTTATGGTGTGTCTAGTGGTCAATTGAACTGGAAAGATTCCAAGGATTATCACAGGGGAAAGAGATATTCTGATGCTCCTCTGGGGAGTACAGATGCCTGGATCCCGCGCACTAGCTCACAGGGCCATGCCGAGGTTGCAAAGGAAGTTCCAATGGTCGAGGAGAGAGATCATGTTGAAGGGCACGAGGCTGTTGGAGAGAACAAGTTTGATTCGAAAGGAGATGACAAATTCAAAGACAAGGACAGGAAAAGGAAAGAGGTGAAACACCGGGACTGGGGAGAAAGGGAGAAGGAAAGGGTTGATCGTAGGAGCATTATTCCACAAGTTGGCGATGGCAAAGAATCGACCAAGGATGAAAGAGATGCGGAGAGGTGGGAAAGGGAGAGGAAGGATCCCGTGAAAGATAAGGAAAGAGTAAAAGAGAGGGAAAAGGATCAAACCAAGAGGGAGGTGTGGAATGGAGCTGACAAAGAGAGCAATGAAAAGGATTTGGGGGATGCATCAAACAGATTGCAAGAGCAGGAGAATGTGATAACGGATAATAAGAAGCAGAAAGAATCTGAGAGCTGGAAAACTGTTAATAAGGAATCTAGAGACAGGAGGAAAGAACGAGATGTCGACGTGGATGGAGATAGGAGTGAAAAGCGCAGCAGGGGATTGGAGAAAGAATCAGATGATGGATGTGCAGCTGATGTTGAAGGGGGTGTGGAACGGGAACGGGAGGTTTATAATTATTCGGTTCAACAACGTAAAAGGATGCAACGGTCTAGGGTTAGCCCTCAAGTGGCCAACCGCGAGCCCCGTTTTAGAACTCGTACTCAAGAAAATGAAGGGTCTGTCACACTTACTTCCTTTTTATTACCCCTATTCACGTACAAATAAGTTTAGGTTGGCTGTGGATTTTGCATTCTTTATGGAACATATATAAATGTTGCTCCAGGTTTTTATTGTTTAGTACACATAAACTGTCAGTTTGAATTTTGGAATTCTATATCCATATACGCTGGTTGTCACCATCATATTTGTCGTGCATAGATTTATATATCTATATATATAAATGTGGGGACATATTCTGCCATCCTTTGGTGTGTAAGTTTGACTATCAAAAAAATGAGCTTACAAAATGTCCGACGACAATGTTTCAAGTAAGTTTTAACTTCATATGTATCACCAATCACCATCTTTGAACATGGGCAATAATTAATGATCATCTCCTTAATCAGCGTGAGATAGGTTGTAATAGTCTGTCAGATAATTTGTCATCTTAGTGGTTCTAGAGAATATTAATGGCATATTAGTAGCCTTAAAAGAAGGTTAGGAAGAGTTAGCTCATGAGGCCTTAAACACCTATGGTGTATTCTTCTAACTTACAATGGTTTGCTTTGTGGGCTATCTTGTAAATGACTCAGAGATTTGGATTGTTCAGTTGGTTGATTCATTGCAGAGATTTGTTCAAGTTCAAAGGGATAAGTGCTAGTCTAGTGTTTTCACTTTAATCTGTATTTCATATTTTCTAGGGTTTTGAGGTTTAGATAATCACGCTGTCGATTATGTTACATATTGACCTAATTAAATTTGTAAACAAAAAATATGCAGCATACTTTTGTTTTTAAAGGATTGTGGAAATTGCCTCATCATAAAAATAAAAAATAAAAAATAAAAAATAAAAAAAAGAAGAGATTATGGAAACTTGCATACGTTCCCATTCTTAGTTCACTGGTTAATTTACGTTTTATTTATTCATTTATTTTCTTGCTGACAGCACTGATGTAGCCTTTCCCCCTCTCTGGTTCAGTGCAGTATTTAATTTATTTTTGCGTTTGTTATTTTGCAGATCTCAAGGTGAGTTGTTGTATTCAATTGTATTATAAGAGCTTCTTGGGTTCGCCTTGGTGAAGTCCCGTTTTTACCTTGCTATATGTGTTTGTGAGTGAAGTTGTTACGGACCTCGATAGAAACCTATGAGTTCATTAGTGGTACAAGACTAAAGGGATCTGAAACATCATTCTCTAACACTTGGCATATGCTGTCTGGCTGTACAAGCGATTGAAAATTTACGTGGAGTTTAATATCATCTACTTCAAACACTACAAAAGGCCATGTTTTGCTTACTCATATAACTATATTCTCTTCAATTTGATTCATTTTACATTGGGCAAGTAGATGGTACTTAGACTAGGAGGAAATGCTTTGCCCTTTGTGGCAGCTCCAATGGAAAGACAAAAAATGCAACGTGTACAGACCTGTACTGTCAATTAAATTCTCTGTTACTCTTGAGCTCCGTTTGGCAACACGAGTTTAATAAAGGGAGTTAACATGGCTGAATTTCTAAGAATTGTCTTGATATCATTAGGGTGATGGAGTCCTTGCAATAAAAAGTTATTTCATAGGTTTCTATGTCGTGCTTACAATGAAATCTGCTGCATCTTGCGTTTTAGATGTTAATTTCCGGCCTTTACATGTCTTTTAAGCTGATCACAGTTACAGGAAAAGCTGAAGTGTCCTCTGTTGTGTATAAAGTTGGTGAATGCATGCAAGAACTGATAAAGTTGTGGAAGGAACATGAAGCATCACAGGCTGAAAAGAACAGCGAAAGCTCAAGTAGTGGCCCCACTCTTGAAATTCGGATACCAGCAGAGCATGTTACTGCCACAAATCGCCAAGTAAACATCTGCATCATGTCAGAATAGGAAATCACTTGTTGACATTGTTTCTAATTTGCAATTTGCCCTTATTGAATTCTTTATGCAATCATTTGTAGGTGAGAGGTGGCCAGCTTTGGGGGACAGATATATACACAGACGATTCCGATCTCGTTGCTGGTATTCTTATTTTCGAATGATTTACTTGGTTTAATAATGTAGCGTATAAAAAACTCGGTGATGTAGCTAAAACAAGTATTAATGTCCCAATTTTGCCTTTCAGTTCTCATGCATACAGGCTACTGCCGCCCTACGGCTTCTCCTCCTCCTCCTGCTATACAGGAGTTGCGTGCTACTATTCGAGTGCTACCTCGACAAGATTGTAAGTAGGAATCAGTTGCACTTGATTTTGACATACATTATCTGTTCATTTCTTCTGCAACGTATTTATTCTTTACACATGACTTTTTTTACCACTTTATTGTATTGGAGTAGCATGGTCACCGTTTGTGCGGATTTTCTGATATTTGTAACGAAATTAAGAGAGATAGACACTGGATTTCAATGTAATCAATAACTCTGTGTCAATAAATTTTGAGCAGACGTGGATATGAATATTTAATATGGTTTTTGTTGCATAATAGTGTACAGAGTATTTGTTAAATTTAATTCTAACATAAATTTTAGGTTATATTTCTACACTGAGAAATAATGTCCGTTCGCGTGCTTGGGGGGCTGCAATTGGCTGTAGTTACCGTGTCGAACGATGCTGCATCGTGAAGGTATTGAAAGTGTAGTGCTAATTTGTTAGTTTGTATTTGTTGAGTAGCTTTGGAATGTTCTAGTGCTTTATTTGTTATGTTTATTATTATTGTTACTATATTGAGATTTTTGTAAAAGATCTATGGTCCCTGGTCTTTGGATTTGTCAGTGGTTTCATGTGAATCTCAAACTTATTGATTTCTAAGTACTTCAATTCCCGATTGCATATTTATTATAATGGTAACTGTGGGCTTTATTGTTGATACTTCCTCCTACCCTTTGATGTTGTTTCCAGAAAGGTGGCGGAACGATTGATCTCGAGCCTTGTCTTACACATACATCCACTGTGGAGCCTACTCTTGCTCCTGTGGCTGTAGAGCGGACTATGACTACCAGAGCTGCAGCTTCGGTATTACTTAGCATCTCTTACTCAGCTCCAGTTTTTCAAGTTCTGTTGAAACCTTTTTTTTTTTTTTTTTTCAATTATATGTCCTGTGCCTGCTCCACTTTTCATTAATACCATAGGTTTAGTTTAGCTTATAGTTTTTTCCCACAATTTATATGGTGTGTTGTCTTCTGCACGTGTTTCCTTTGGCTTAGGTGGTTTGCCATCTACCTCCATGTGTGACTTATTGGTGCATGTTACCTTCAGTTTTTAACATTTTTCTGCATCAAGCAATATTCCTTCTTTTGTGCTTATTTATCGAACAACATGTTTCCTACATCCTTTGGCTTACGTGATGGTTTTGATTCTATAGAATGCTTTACGGCAACAGCGATTTGTACGAGAAGTTACAATACAATACAACCTCTGCAATGAACCTTGGTAAATAAATCTTGTTTTGATCATTGATGTCATTCATGGTATTCATATGTTGATCTGAACGTTCGTTGTGTTTTCTCAAGTTCTCTTTTTGATGAAACTGCAGTTAGCGTCTGTTTTTGTTTGGATCTAGTCCGGATACGGAAAATGAGTGAAGGGTATATATTTGCTGACAAAGTGTCATCTAATATGTTATAATGCTTTAAATTATCCTTCAGGATTAAGTACAGTATAAGCATAGTTGCTGACAAAGGTTTGAAGAAACCTCTATATACATCTGCACGTCTAAAGAAGGGAGAAGTATTGTACTTGGAGACACATTCGTGCAGGTATATGTACCATTTAGTATTTAAGACTCTGTGATTATATTTAAGTACATGTGTGTGACTGGTTCTTGTTCTGATTTGTTTCCTCCTTCCTTATCATCATGGGTAGGTATGAGCTGTGTTTTAGCGGAGAGAAGATGGCGAAAGCTATACAGCAATCATCCCACGCTCAAAATCATGAAGCGGAAGCAGAGAAATCGCAAAATCATCATTCACATTCTGCAAACGGCGAGTGTGAGAATATTGTGGTTGATGTATTCCGATGGTCTCGTTGTAAGAAGCCTCTTCCTCAGAAAGTAATGCGTTCCGTCGGGATCCCGCTGCCCCATGAACATGTGGAGGTACTGCTACTACTGGCCTATTCCTTGTCTTGCTTGTGCTGTGTTTTTATCCATCTGTTTGTTGTTTGGTATTTAAACGAAGCTAAGTAAAATAACAGGTGCTGGAGGAGAATCTTGAGTGGGAAGATGTGCAGTGGTCACAAACTGGCGTTTGGGTTGCTGGCAAGGAATACATACTTGCCCGCGTGCATTTTCTTTCTATGATTTAATCAATTACTCTAATAAACCATCTTTGAAAAAAAAGAAAAAAAATAAAAAAGAAATTGTTCTCTTGTTTTGTTTATCCACCCATACATGTGGCCATATATATAAATATATACATATTTATATATATTTGTATGTTTCCGGATTTGATGTATGGAATAGACAAACATATTTTAATTTCATGTAATATTATTCATTTTATCTGATTTAGCAAAACTTTAGCCAAGTCTTTTTTTTTCTATTTGTAATTAAATGGAAATCAAGTAATACTAAAAGCTATCTCAGTATCTTGTTTGGATGCTTACGTAGTCAGTAAGAGTGACTAAACTCAAAAGAAGGGTAGAGGGTAGAGGTTGTCCAAGCCTCCAAGCCGTGCTTGGATAATGCTGAGAAGTGACTCAAAAACTCTTTTTATTTATCGCAAAAAAAGTTGAGAGTTTGAAGGCAACAAGTCAGAGATTTTTAGAGGACAACTCTTAGATAAAACGAGTCATGTTTTGTTAATGAAACGAAAGGTATAACACGACACTGATTAACAATTAGTATGTGTTCATTATTTGGTATGTTTATTTTAAGAGTGGGAGTTTAAAGTTAATTGCTTGTTTACTTACTTTTTTTATTTTTTATTTTTTTGGGAATTAGAGTATTGAGAATTGGAATTGGTATTCTCATGTCTCCTGACCCCTTCGGGTTGTGATTCTTAAGTGTTTTTTGAGAATATATAAATAGATTTATGTCCTATAATAGTATAAAAATATAAAATTTTAAAACGTACGATATACTTTTCGAATTAAAAAAATGCCGTGCATAAAAATTTAAACAATAAAATTTTTTTTTCTCTTTAAGAATAATTTGGGTATTTTAATGTTAATTAAGTGTTGACTGAGAAATTGTAAAAATATGAATATCAAATATTCCAACATTATAAAAATGTATAAGTTAAAAAAGCATGGAATACTTTCTAAATAAAAAAAAAAATACGAGGCACAAAAAATAAATACCCATGTTATGTAATTATCCTAGTTATTATTAAATAAGTTAGATTAAATTAAGAATTATTAAAAAAAAAAATAAAATAGTGTATTTATTTTTTGTATTACTTATTTTGATTCAAGTGTTTACATATTTTTAAAACAAGAAAATTACATTAACTTATATTTATTATTTTATTGTCTTCATATTATAATGGTTACTTTTAATCTTGATTAACAATAAAATAATAAACAAACAAATTATTTATTTTTTAATTTTGAAAAAGGGGCATACAATACAAATAAATTTATAATGGCTTATTCCAATTCTGCACTTAAGTTAACATAAGAATGGAATTTATTATGTTTTGAAGTTAAATAAACAACTTATTCAGATTCCGATCCTCACTCCGAATCCGACTTACTCAAATTCATGTTTATTCCGATTACGCGTAAGCAAATAAACCATAAAAATTGGATGGTTAAAATTTTTATTTATATTAAGTAAATAGACCAAGACATCTATTTGAAGAATTGCAAATAGAAGAAGTGGTATCCTTTAAACTTTTGACTGATTTTTGCCTCTCGTAAACAAATTGAAGAGAACAAAAAAGCCACCAGACATAGCCAAACCAGAGAAAGGCAAAGCGGGGCCTTCCTGTATTTTGTTCATTTCATGTAGCAAAGGGATATCTATTTTTTGACTTATTATAGTTTCTATCTTCAGAATTAACCACCATCCATCACAAGTCACCAGTAACAACGGAACATACTGCTAGTGACATGACATGACATGGTTACGGCCACAAAGTACAATCTAAGAACACAACAAAATTCCGGTAATACGATAGACTACCTTCAACGTCAACGTCAACGTCGATCCCCCCAGTAGCGTGACATCTTATCTTACCATCGGTAATCTTATCTTGCTAGAAATGAAGCAGCTGAAGCTGTAGTAAAAGTCCGAGTCCTCAGACTGGAAAACCGGAGCATAGGCTAAAGATAATTCCAAATATGATTGCCGAAATGAGTTGTCTTAACATCAGACACTATATGGTACAAAATGCAGGAATGTACACCAATAGATTTTAGAGAATTATAATAATAATGATGATAAAAAAAATAGTTACAAAAAGAAACTAGCGCGAACAAAAAAATGCCTGGTCATGACCCAAATCTCATGCCACGGAGGAAATTTGGAATTTTCATGTAAGACGCGAAAAGTTAGCACTTGTTCGTCAGGGTTTGTTATCTCAAGAAAGCTTATCATATCACAACAAACAGTCACCAGTCATCCCATCTATTTATGAAGTCGTCCCACATTGCAGCGGCAATCGAATCTCTCTTTGAGAATGCAACTTGTTCTTGTATCGAAGAAACCAACTGGATTTCAGGCTGTTCATCTAGCTCGGGCAGTTCATCCACTTTCACCCCTTCCACACTAGAGAAGAGCCAATCTTTTTCTTCCTCGCGGCGGATGAAATTATGCATAACACATGCGGCAATAACAATGTCCCGCTGAATGTGAAATGCATACTGAGGAGCAAGTTTGAGGATAGGAAAGCGAGTCTTCAACACCTGAAAAGACCTCTGAATGGCATTCCTTAGTGATGAATGCCTGTGATTGAATAGCTCCTTCGCATTTCTTGGTAACTGATTAGCACCTCTAAATTCATGAAGGTGATGCCGGACTCCCTGATATGGAGCAATAAACCCTTCCATGTTCCAGTATCCCGTGTCCACGAGGTAATATTTGCCTAAAACATCATTAACTGTTAAACGTAAGTATATAGTTCAATCATTCATTATTTGTTACTAATACGGTTATCTCTTCTCAAACCTTCTGGAATCTGGGGAAAATTTTGATCTGGGTCATTGAGGACGGCTCTTAATACACGGGAATCTGCAGCAGAGCCTTCCCAACCAGGATAAATGAATATAAACTTGAGGTCAAATGTGCAAGCTGCCAACACATTTTGTGAAAGAACACCTCTTCGGTTACGGAAGCGGGATTGATCTTTGGCCGGGACATGGGAAGGAATGTGCATTCCATCAATGACTCCAATGCAATCCTGAAATAAAAATAAGAAATAAGGTAAAGATGTCCTGAAATTGAAAAACAAAAATGATGCCTTGCATATTACAATGTAGAAAAGAAAACAAAGGTGTTTGAATATGAACCTGGAAATACGGGTAGAATCTTTGATTTACAGTGATTTCGGCAGGTGTCAGGAGAGGTGGTGGCTGTAAGATTTCACGCGATAATGACTTGATTGCCTTCAGCACATTATTAAAATGCCGGCTAATGGTTTCGCCCGAGTGTTGAAATCGCTCTTGGATTACTCTGTTGCGCTCGTTATGACCGATAATGTTTAAGAAAATTCCCAGCTGCTCCTCTATCATAACACCAGCAGTATCCCGCAGCATGCCTCTCTGTCGAAGAATGTCGCATAGCTTGTGAAATACATGTTTGTCCATCCGAAACATCTCCCGAAAAACGTCATCTTGACCATTCAGCACTTCAATCATAATGCCACATCCTTGCCTGGGTGACAAACTACGACAGGGTTTGCTCATAATGTTGTTATAGTAACAGAAGCCAGCGGTGGCTGCGATCAATTCCATCTCATCCAATTCTAGGTCAAAATCATCCATGCCAGCTGATATATCTGCATAAACAACGTTAAATACTGTACAAGAAAGTGTTGCAATTGAAGTTTTGAAAGCATTTCAACTTGTTTTGGCCTTCAATCACAGAATATTCCAAATCAATTAATGAAGGTTAAATCCACAATCTACCATCTAGAAAATGAAGCAAAAGGCATGGCCCATAAAGTCATACTAGATACAAAAATTAATGTTCTCAAGTCTGCTCAATTGTACAAACCACAAAAAGAAAAACATCTTTGCCCATGACGAAAAAAAAAAAAAAAAAAGAAGCAAAAATATCTGCATATGTTAAAGAACTCTCAGCCTAATTCAATTAGAGGAAGTGCCAGACTTTCCCTGCAACCATGGTAAACGTCTTTCACTTTTAAGGGAGATGAAAGTTTCTCTGGCATTGGGATTTTCAAACAAATCCAAAGCGAAAAAGTAGATCCTTTGATCAACACCTTGCATCTCATCCAACACCTTAATGCATTTGCTTATAGAAAAGCGTTCCTCATTCTTCATGATGGCAGCGGCTCTCATCTTGGAAGCAGCAGCAATTTCTAGCATGGCGTCCACTATAGCATCACCAGTGGCCTTGCGGCTTCTCTTGCGACGACCAGAACCCGATGGCATTCCCGACTGACGCTTGTTTCCATCCAACATGTTAACATCATCTCCAGAGCCAGAAGAAGCATCATCGTCCATAAAAGGTATCGGCACGCGAGGATCGGCAGACATAATTCCACTCAAAACACATCAACAATACATCACCCCTTTTTTTCCCTCTTCCTTCCAACTGTCTTCAAAAGAATGACAATAAGGTCCACAATCGTTTTCTACTTACTAATACAACAGAACATTCCCTGTTTTCTACAGATTTAAGGCATGAGAAATAAATAAAAATAATTATAATTATAATATTTAAAGATTAAAAAAAAGGAATGCAGCTACAATACAGAGCAGAAGAAATAGCCATTAACCAGTTACCTAAAATGCACAAGCGGTAGCAAAATGCTCTCTCTCTATGTATATGTATATAATATATATATAATGTATAACATGTTAAACAATTGCAATTACAAAAAACCGCTTGTCTTTTGTGAATTTATTATTCCGGCTTTCATAAGTTCAATATACAGGTCTGCTAATCACATTCAACAACATTGACTTGAATCATGTTTGAACAAACAGGTTTGCATTTTTTAAACTTTAATCTTTGAACAATACAATAGTAGAAGAAACTGAAAATTGTTTTTCAAAAAGCCAATCTGAAATGCCCAAACGAAAAGAAATAAAATACAATTAAATCCTTCGATTTGTGGCTGAGAAGACGCAGACACTAAAAATTTCTAAAGAGAGAGACACACAAAAATTAACCCGAAAAAAGAAAAGAAATCTGAAATAAGACTCATCGTTTTCAGGGGAAAAAAAAAAGGACAGAAAGAATAGATGCATAAACAGGTTTAGAAATCGAAACAGAGAAGGGAAAAAAAAAAAAAAGGAAGATTAAACAAAAAGAAATGAAGATGGAGAAAAGGCAAACTCACAGCACTTTGTCTCCTTCTCTTCTTCTCTCGCTTGCTCCTCCGTCGAATGAATTTTCGTTTTAGGGTTTTCTTTCCTTCCCCTTTCTTTTTTTTTTTTTTTTTTTTAATCCTACTTAACCAAAACTATTTTTCAAGGAATTTCTTTTATGAAAATCGATGCTGGTCGAGCGGAGTTTCCAAGAAACAAAAACAGAAAAATGAACTTCTTTTATTCCCCTAAATTAACAATTATATTTATAACATCTCCAAAAAGAAATAGGGTTGACATTTTTATCCTTATGTTTCACCTTTATTCACAAAATACTTATATTAAATTACTAGATTGGTACCTATCTTTAAATTTATACAATTTTGATTTTTAAACTTTTTCATAACTGAAATACCCTTAAAGTATTAAAATGTTATTACAATATTCATTTACTTAATTTTTAGATGGAATCCGTTAGTTAGTATCACTTTTTGATCAAATTATTAATGAATTCTGTCTAAAAATTCACTGAAATGACTATTGTAACAACATTTTAATAGTTTAAGGAGATTTCTTGTTTTTTTCATAGCTGGAATGATCATAAATTATTAAAAACGTTGTTACAGTAATCGTTTCCATATTTTTGGACGAAATCCGCAGTTATCAACACTTTTTGACCAAAGTATTAACAGATTCTGTCCAAAAATTAACAGAAATGACTATTGTAGTAACATTTTTATAGTTTAGAGATATTCCAACTACAAAAAAAAAAAAGTTCAGGATCAAAATTGTATAAGATTAAAAATTTAGGGACAATGAGCAATTTACCCTTTAAAAATTTCAACTTTTTGAGTGAATTTTCAATTTTTTTACACCACCATATAATATATATATATATATATTTTTATACATTAAAATCGAGAGAGATTCATCTTCATTCTATAGTGGAATCAAGTGTAGAATTACCACTAAATTATGCATGTTGTTACCATCATATTATGACTTTATTTTGTATATTAGTTTAATTCTAACTAAACTGTACTTTTTTGGTTGATTTTTTTTCTTTTTCTGAAAAATCAACAAAAATTATAACTAGTTTTTAAAATGTTAACCAACTTTAACTTAAAAATTTTAACTCTAACCAACGATCCAAACGGACATTACATTTATTATATAAATATATACGTTCTCTTATCAACACTTTTTTTTTTCTAATTAAAGATCTATTATCAACACTTAATTTTGACCAAAAAGACCTTTAATCATAAAAAACTAAAATTTTGATTAATATACTTTTTTATACGTTATAATTTATTTTTATTCGGAAAATATATAATGCATTTTAAAACCATGCATTTTAAACTGTTATATTACATCTAAGGCACAAATCTATACCACTTTATAGCCAAAACTTCTTTTTAGGCTAGTATCCTCCTTTGTTATTAATTCACATTTTACTTCTATGGGAAAAAAAAAATCACTATTATTAATTTTTCTAAAAAATAAAATTTACACTTTATTTAGGATTTTTTTTTTTTTTTTTGGTTTTAAAGAAGCGTCTATCATTATATCCATGTTTATTATACAAAATTATATGATCACTCTGTCATTTAAAATTTGAATATCACTTTATTTAAGATAATGACATGCTATTATGTTAATCAATCATCAAACTTATAATGATTGGATAATTAAAATGCTTTGTAAGTAGAAATCATAAAAACGATGGAAATACTAGTATATCTGTTATCCATCTTTTAGGATAATTATTGATTAACTAAATATTAAAAGAGAGAATAAGTTTCTTTAGAGTTCTTTTTAGTAGTTTCGTTCAAAATTTTTTTGAGTTTCATAAAGAAGTTTCAACCTTCTTTTTAATAATTTTAATAAGGGAGTTTTGAGAAAAATAAATTACTAAATTAATAGGTGATATGTTGTTTTTATGGAATAAATTAATAGATGAATTTAAAAATCGTGTAACTAAAGAAAAAACAAGATAAAGTTAGATGTATTAATATTTATCGTATATGATAGAGATATTTTAGAGATAATCAGAACATTTTATACGTAAGGTGGGCTTGTTATGATCTCAATTTTTCTCACCCTGTTTTTAAAAGAGAAAATTAGATATAAAGCCACCTTTTGAGTATCTATTTATAATTTTGTCCACTCTAATATTAATGTTGATTATTTTAATATTATAAAATGATATAATTATCAACTATAATATTATGGTATGCTTAAATATATGATGGTGTCAAATTTAATAACATTCTTGCATATAACCCTTCCGTCCAAAAGCTAAATTTTTAATTTTTTTTAAGTAGTTGAATGTTATTCTGTTTTTAATAGATAATAAAACTTTAATTACCGCATTATGATTGTTTAAAAAACAAAAAACAAAAAACAAAAAACAAAAAACAAAAGAACTTTTGACAGTTTTGCTTGAGGGAACAGCCTTTTTTCTTTATTCATATGGATTATACTTGTTTGTCTGGTTGAGAACACGTTTAGGAATTAGGACGTAGGAATTAGGAGGTAAGTTAGTTGGTGCACAACTGTGACCTGCAACAGCTTTTTTATTTTTTAAAATGTGAAAATTCATGCTATGTTTTGTTCTCAAGTTCAAACCTAACCTCTTGTTTTGGATGACATATCCAATTTTGAAAATTAAAAATTTTTTTACAAGAGAGTTTTTTTTTTTTTTTTTTAACTTCTTCCATCATTCTCTTATTTTGGAAAAAAAAAAATTTTTCAAACTTATTTTCTACAGTACCTTGTTGAAAAAAAAAAAAATTTTTTTTTACAATATTCTCATAATGCACAATTCCCAACATGATTATTTCTCATTCCAAACAACTTATTATTTTTGAAGAAAAATTTTTTTTTTTTTTACGCATCCAAACACCATTTTATTTTGAAAATGAAAAACTGTCTCATTTAAAACAAGAAAAATTTCAAACATGCGATCCACTTTTAACGCAAAAATTCTAATTCAAACATGTGTTCCAAAGGGAAGCTTATTATCTTCTTCATAACATCATTAACATTCTTCATTTAGAAGCCAACTCCAATCCCTAGAAACGGCTAATTCAGAATCATATCATTCCTATAATCCTACTCTATCCAATCCATCCAAAATCAGTAAAAATCACTGGTTGATACTCTGTGAAAAGAGTATCAATTTACAAGAACATGTTCCGTTCACTATTTTCCAAGATTTTCAAAATCTTCAAAAATAGGCTTTCTTGGGCGTCAGACTTATTTTGTTTTATCCCACGAGAAATATAAAAAAGGAGTAGCAAGAAAGTGGCACAAAATATTTACTAAACTAGAAACACTGTTATCTACAAAAATGGAAGACAAATGTGATTCGAAACAGAGGAGGAATCGCAAAAGATTTAAGGTTGGTGTTTTCGTTTGGCAAATCATTCCAAGGACTTGAGGAGCCTAAACAATGATGCTGCTTCTCTAATCCGTGAAAACTCGATGCAGAAGGCTTGAACTTCAATGAAGAGATCCTTAACTGCAGAGTATAACCCGTTAAAATACATCAAAAATGTGAAAACCATCACATTTATCGAATCGAATCATAACAATTTCATCAAAACTGAACTATTAGTGTTCCTAGCAACAGAGAAATTCAATGGTGGTGGGCCGAGCCAAGTTTTCCAATATTATTTTACCATTATTATTAAATGGATAATAGCAAGGGAAACTCACCATTGATAATGTTATTCCGGATAAGGCTTTGCAAAAATACACACACCAGCCGCACAAGTCTGTTCTGCATGTACTTGTCCTGCATAAAATAATTTTTCAAAATGCCCAAGATTCAATAATGGATAACCTCCGTAAGATACTTTTAACAACTCTCCCAAAACCCAGAGATATAGAGCAAAGAAGACAAGCAAGCATCTACGTTTGAAAAACTACAATAAAGAAACAAAAAGCATGGGATCCCTGCTCAACATGCCCCCAATTTGGTCACTTCACGTCTTATAATGGTCAACTGGTCTTATGATATGACCAAACTTATGGAAAAGTCAGCTTGACTACACCTATCAAGGTTCGGAGTCTTCAGACCTAAAAATGGTTCTCCAGACAATAAACCCAGTCCATGTGACATGGATCACGGCTTAAACCAACTTTTGCAACATTAAAATCGATAAACAGTGCTCATCGCATCAGACTGTAGAAGCTAACAAAAGCAAAAAGGGGTATCTTAATAGCAACGCGGCAAGGTGAATTACCTTGGTGTTCTCGCAGGACGATATGCAATTAGTTATGTACATTCGTATGAACTCAGAAGGAAGTTCTACCGCAGTTGTAAGCCTGTTCACAACCTCCATTGAGTGCAGGCTCATGTCCATATTGACAAGCACTGTAAAGTAACTATGTTAAAGAAGAGATGTCAGGCTAAGCAAGTCAGAATAAATACAGCCTCAGCAGAATTAGAACAGAGTAAACCACAGCACTAACAAACACATACTCTGCAATTTCTGGAGAATTTATCAACTTAGTGAGAACTTCAACAGCGATAAGGGGATTAATTTCCACCAATTCCTGAAACAGATATGAACAATTAGGATGAGAAATACCAAGGTTGCAATTCGAATGAACAGTTAGGTTAGAGAATACATACTGGTAACTTTCTTGGTGTGAGTCCGCAATGATATACAAGTTTCGGGTCATTTGCCAATTCCAACAAGACTTGCTGGCCAATGAAACGGAAAAACACAGAGTCATCTATTGCTTCAAAAGAGAGATGTAATGTGACAAAAACAAAATAAAAATAATATGATCCCTCCATTATTCTTCAAACCATAAAATCATCTATATGTAACTCTTAAAAAATTTGAATATCATGTAACGGGAACACCACGACTATCATGTACATGGGAACACCACGACTATAAGAGTAGGGGTGGTGCAAATGCCAGCAGCAGCTCAATCATAATCAGCATAACCACAAGGCCGCGTACCAACTACAATCCAAATGAAATGTCAGATGTTTCATATCTTGAGAACCTGGTGGAATGTAGCTTTCTAAATGATGCACATTTTCATTAGTATTGCCATAATATTTTATATGTTGTACTTAAAGCCAAGAGTATTGATTACATTTTGCATCTTTCATGCATAATGAGATTTAAGAAATATAAATAAAAGACGCATCATGCATATTGTCTGGATTAATACAAGAATTGCCATACAAAGAAAACCTACAATAATTTGAACAACACTCTTTTCAATGTCACATTGGGCTTAATACTGGAAAGAAGAGGAAAGGCACCTAACAAACATCAGGGACAGGGATACAATATGTTGCACTATTTCATTCATGCATATCATCATCAGGAAAAGCACCTAACCTAGTCATGTTATTCATTAATCTTTTTTTTTTTTATATCGAATAAAAATGACTTGAAATTCGATATTAGCATTTGACTTTGACACGATAGACATATTATGTGTAATTATACGAGCACCGCACCTCTTGTTGAGCAGGAGCAAGTGGTCCTTTCAAGGCTTTTACAATTAAGTCCCTCACTGCTGTTCCTCTGCTAGTATCAACACACATACCATAGTCCCATAAAAGTTCATGATTATCTACAGGGTTTAGCCAGGCGAGCTGAAAGGGGATTATGATGATTAATCAATTACTAAAATCACGCTTTGGAAACTGGTCCTGGTCCAAAAGAAGGGGGGGAGGGAGAACTTACTTCAGCATCCTGAACGGGTAGCCGTGGTGGGATAGGGCGGGTCCATTGAGGACCAAACCCTTCCATTGACAAAGTGGACAGCAATCCAATAAGTGTGTCATCTCTATCACCTGATCCAAGCTTAGGTTTGGCTCCACGTTGTAAATCAAACCTAGAAGACAGGAAACTTGATGTGAAAATGCCAAAAAAATGAAAAAATGGAGAATGAATTCGTCGTAAGTGAAAGTTGATTGTCATCTGAAAGTTTGTAAAGAGAAGAATGACCCAAAAGATAAAATTAAAAAAAAAAAAAAATGAAAGATATAAAGGGTAAAAGTGGATAGTGAAAGGTTATACTCGGAAGAGTTAGGATCACAACCGCGGGGAACATCAGGATCGGGAATAGCATTGGTAAGGGTGGCATCCTTAAACGGGGAATTAAAGGATTCGACGTGAAAATGTTCACTGAAGCGTTGTTCCAAGTGTTGTCGCGGAGGGAACACCTGATGGCGATAACAATTCAACCAAAAAAAAAAAAAAAAAAAGCCAGAATCAGAGTTATTCGATTGGAAAATAACAACAGGACAGTTGAACCAAAATGTAATGTAACTTATCATGTGAATTTGTACATACATGGAGCGAAGGGTCAAAAGTTTGGATGTAATCGGAAGCGGATTGCTTTAGAAACTGCAACACACAAAAAGAGACCAAATTCACAACTAGTAAATGTAAATGTAAAAGTAGATGGAATTATGATTGGAATATATATATATATATATATATAGAGAGAGAGAGAGAGAGAGAGAGAGAGAGAGAGGAAAGAGAGAGAAGAAGAAACCTCGTTGGCGCTAGGAGAGGAATCAGAGGTCAGTAGCTGCAGAAGAAATGCCCTCTCATATTTTTCAGCTTCTTCATTACTCGCACCCTGACACCGGATATACATATACATATATAACATTAACAAATGTTGAGAGAACAATTCTATGCTTTCTTTCTTTCCTTTTGTCATAAAATGAAAAAAAAAAAAAAAAAAGTTCAATTGGGGACTTACAGAAATGAAAAGAGAAAGGAAGGGATTTGCAGAAGAAGAAGAAGAAGAAGAAGAAGAAGAAGAATAAGATTTAGATTTGTAAGGGTGATGAAGAATGGCGAACCCAACCAGACGCTGACTTGAGCTTAGCATCTTCTTGTCGTCCTGTGTATTGTAGGAATTTTAATAAATAATTTAATAAGCAAACAAAAACTTCCATGAACGATGAAACCCTAATTTCCAAGAGCTTTTTTTTTTGGAAAAAAAGAAAAAGAAAATAGGTAGAAGAAATGAGAAAGGGGGAAAAAGAAAGGAAAAACACCAGTAAGAGGGTAGAGAGAGAAAAGGAGGCGATGAATCTGGAGAGAGAGAGAGGAGGGAAGGAGGAATCGAAGTCGGAGAGGATGTCGAGAAGAGGACGTTGGTCGGAGGCTCTGAGCAGATTGAAGAGTGTCTTCGATTCTTCCAAGCTCAGCCCCATTTTCATCTTGTTGTTGTTGTTGTTGTTGTTGATGTTGTTACTGATACTACTCTTGCTGCTGCTGTTCATTCTCTCCCACTCTCTTCTCCTTCTTCTTCTTCTTCTCGTCGTTCCTCTCTTGTTCTCTCTCTCTCTCTCTCTCTCCCCCCAATTAGGAATGTCTGCCTATACTCCTGCATTACTCGACTGGGCTTTTCAACGGCCCATTCTTTCACTCCACCTCCACTCTCTCCCAATCCCTCTCTCTTTCAATTTATTTACCTTTTTTTTTGTTTTTTTTTGTAAATATTGTTATTGTTACCCTTTTTTATAAGATAAGATAAGATAAAATATTATTAACCTTTTTGTTTCATGTATGTTGTTAACTTTTACATTTATTGTTTGATTAATTTCATAAATATTCCCCTAAATCACATGTTGAGAAAAAGGATTAGAGAGTTGGTTAATTATGTAATTAGTTAGAGCTTAGTTAATAATTTGTTAGTAGTTAGTTGTGATTGTTAGACTTAAGTTACACGTGTCTGAATGTGATTAGCTTCTACAAAAATTTGTTAGACTTCAGAACCTGTATATAAAACTACTTTGTATGTTATTTTTGAGTAATGAGAAATCTATCTTTCTTTCATATTTTCTCTCAAATTATTTCAATATCTTTCTTCTCTAGTTTCTTTACATGGTATCAGAGCCAGATACGGAGGACGGAAGCTCTTCGACGCCTTCAATGGCGATTTCTCAGAAGTTCGTTCTGATCTCCTTTAATCATCCAATTTCTTCCAAATTGGACCAGAACAATTTTCTAGTGTGGCGAAAATAGGTTTTGGCAACGATTCATGGACATTGGCTCCAGAATTTTCTTTTTGGTACTACACCACCTCCATTGAAGTACCTCGTAGCCAGTGATGAGATTCTTTGCTGTGTTAATCCAGAATTTCTGGATTGGGAGCAGTAGGACCAATTGATTCTTTCTTGGCTGCTGAATTCTATGGCGGATTCAATTCTCACAAGGATGGTGAATCACAGATCTGGAAGACTCTAGAGGTGTACTTCGGACAGTAGATAAAGACTTTGATAGATTGAAATAATGGTTTCATATATTTTCATTGAAAAGAATCGAATATATATACAAGAGTTGAGAATCTGTAAAAGGAAACTAACCACCTCTAAGTTAGGAAATACAACAATAAGGCAAGAATATAGAACGGGAAACTGACCTCCTATAGTCAGAAACTAATTTTAGAATGTATATTGTAATTAGTTACACGTATCTTTATTATGTCCCCGCAAGATGGAGCACTGAGAGGTGATGCCAATCTTGGACACCAGATGTTGAAAGCGAGAGCGGGGAAGTGGTTTGATGAGCGCATCAGCCAATTGATCAGTAGAGGAAACATGAGCAACCCGAAGAGAACCCCCTTGAACTTGTTCACGTATGAAGTGGTAGTCGAGAGCATCATGTTTCATGCGAGAGTGGAAAACCGGATTTGAACAAAGATTTGTCGCACCAACATTATCACAGTAAATGACCGGTTGTTGAGGTAAGATGACATGAAGCTCTGTAAGAAGCGAACAAATCTAGCGAATTTCGGCAGCGGCAGTAGCAACAACATGGTACTCGGCCTCAGTAGATGAGCGGGCCACCATCCGTTGTTTCTTTGAACTCCAGGAGATAGGATTGCAACCAATGTAGATGAGATAGGCACTCGTGGAAGTAAAATCATCTTTGTTACCAGCCCAGTCTGCATCCGAGAAAGCATGGAGATCTAATGACGATTTCCGAGAAAGGACAACCCTGTGATCAATAGTGCCGCAGAGGTACCGAAGTAGACGTTTGACGGCAATCCAATGTTCGGTCTTAGGGCAAAGCATGAATTGAGACAGCTTGTTTACCGTGTAAGCAATGTCCGGGCGGGTGAGAGATAAGTATTGGAGACTACCAACAAGAGCCCAATAGGCAGCGGGATCAGAGATGGATGAGCCAGAGTGAAGCGTAAGAGTCGGAGAAGTGGCAAGTGGCATGGATACAAGTTTGGCACCGGTCATGTGAGAGCAGGAGAGAAGATCATGGATGTAACGCCGTTGGGAAAGAAAAATGCCATGTGGATGTGGAATAACTTCAACTCTAAGAAAGTAGGTTAATGAACCAAGATCCTTGATGGAGAATCTGTTGGAGAGAAGAGTGATGAACTGTGAACAGCAGTGTCATTGTTGCCTGCGATAATAATGTCGTCAACATAGACCAATAGATAGATCAAGATATCAGAGGTGTTGTAGACAAATAGGGATGTGTCGGCATGAGAGTTGGTGAAGTTGGAGGTGACAAGAAAGTAACGCAGCTCATGGTACCAGGCACGTGGGGCTTGTTTGAGACCATAGATTGCTTTGCGGAGTTTGCAGACATGATGAGGATGGTCGGTGTCAATAAAACCCTGTGGTTGCGCCATTAAGACATCCTCAGAAAGAGACCCTTGAAGGAATGCATTGTTAACATCAAGCTGGCGCAGCGACCAACCACGCATGACGGCAAGAGAGAGAACAAGTCTGACTGTAGTTGGTTTGACAACAGGACTAAAAGTGTCATGGTAGTCAACACCCGGGCATTGATGGAACCCCTTGGCAATGAGATGAGCTTTGTACCTGTCAATAGAACCATCAGATAAGCGTTTAGTGCAAAAAATCCACTTACGACCAACCACATTTTGAGATGGATGAGATGGAACAAGGTCCCATGTCCCGTTCCGAACAAGAGCATCAAACTCCTCAGACATGGCCTGACGCCATTTGGGATCTTGGATGGCCTGGGTCACGGTAGATGGTTCAAGGTCAGGATTGGTAGAGAGCTGGGCAGTGAGATTGAGTTTTTGGATTGGTTTGTGGATGTTGTTTTTGGAACGAGTGACCATACCCGGTTGGGGAGGAGGTATGGGCGTTGGATTTAGTGCCAGTGGGGAGTGGGAAGGAAGTGTGGGCATGGGAGGTAGTGGCCGTGGGGATTTATGTGAAGAAGCAGAAACGGGAGTGGATGGGTGGTCGCCACGGCGTGGGGATAAAGGAGCCGTGGCGATAAGGCCCGGGTTGGTGGCACCGCGACAGGTTCGAGAGTGAGAGATGGTGTGATGGCAGCCGGAGGCGACGACTTGGAAGAGACCCAAATGGAGGACGTGGAAGATGATGGACGGGGAAGATTAGACTGAATGTTGTTGAAAGGGAAAATAAACTCGACGAATTTGACATGACGGGATCTGTAAAGGCGTGAGGTGACCGGATCAAGGCATAGATATGCACTTTGAGTGGAAGAGTAGCCAAGAAAGACATACGAAGTGGACCGAGGAGCTAGTTTGTGTGGTGAGTACGGACGTAACCAGGGATAACATAGACACCCAAAGCTCCGAAGTTTGGAGTAATTGGGTGATGTACCGAAGAGTTTGACATATGGTGAGAAGAGTTGAAGTGTGGGAGTGGGTAAACGATTTATGAGGTAGACAGCAGTAGAAAAGGCATATGACCAATATGACAGTGGCATGCATGCATGTGAAAGAAGAGACAGACCTGTTTCTACGATATGACGATGACGTCATTCAGAGTACCCATTATGTTCAGGAGTGTGGGGAGGGGATGTTAAGTGAGATATGCCAGTAGAGCTAAGATAGGATGTGAGTGCCTGATATTCTCCCCCCCATTATCGGAGTAAAATGTGATGATTTTCCTTTTGAAGTAGTTTTCGACAAGGGATTTGAAATGAACAAAGATGTCATGAACATCCGATTTTCGTTTTAAAGGATAAAGCCAAATGTACTTAGTGAAATGATCAACAAAAATTACATAATATTTGAAACCATCAAAGGAGTGAATCGGGGAGGTCCATATATCAGAAAAAATAATTTCAAGTGGTGAATTTGAACCAAGAGTAGAAATAGAAAATGGTAATTTGTGACTTTTATTGCATTGACACGCATTACAATTGAAATTCAAGGAAGATGGTCTAGAGACATCTAAGTGAAAAACAGAAACAATATGCTTAAGAATAGACAATGACGGATGACCTAAACGATGATGCCACGCAGACGAAGTGGTCTTGACACTAGAGACGACAACCAACGGAGAAGATGGGATAGAGGAAACTGGCCATTCATACACACCATCCTTAGTCCGACCCTGCAGAAGTAGTGCTCCCGTGCGAAGATCCTTCACAAGAAATGAATGTGGTAAGAATTCAATGGAAGTGTTATTGGTATTACAGAATTGAGAAATAAAAATAAGATTGCGATGCATGGTAGGAACACAAAGCACGTTAGTAAGAGAAAAAGTTTTGGATGGAGTGTGTAGAGATGTAGAACCGGTGTGTGAAATGGGAAGACCCGTGCCATCACCGATCACAACGTCGTCATTCCCTGAATAAGGAGCATGAATGGAGAGATTCCTCAAGTCAGTGGTGACATGGTGCGATGCACCACTATCAAGGAGCCAATTGGAGCCGTCGGAGTGATCTGTAATAGCAACATTGGCATGTGGTTGCCATGGGGTTGGAGCACGGGGTTGCCATGAGTCTGGAGTTCGGGCCTGCCATTGACGAGGGGCTCGTGACTACGGAGTGGACTGTGGATTCATTGGTGTAAGGCGAAATAGAGGACATTGTTGAACCGTATGTCCTTGAGCGTGACACCCTTGACACTTTCCAAGGTATGGCCGAGAAGGAGGACGATCGGACCGTGCAGGGGAGTTGGGTGATGGATGTCCCCAGGAGCGTTGATGGCCGGAACTATTCGGTCGAAAATTGAATCGAGTTGACGCTGGATTTGCAGATATGGGAAGAGGAGTTGAATTGACGGTAGGAGGACGTAAGGATAATTCCTTGTTAATCAGCTTCTCATGGAGTTCTTCAAATGATATTGTTGTGTCACGTGCATTGATGACATCAGCAATAGGTTTGTAGTCATCATCAAGACCATCAAGAATCTTCTCAATGATGTCTTCATTGTCCATGGGCTTGCCAAGCATAGCAAGTTCGTCCGTGCGAGTTTTTATGAACTGCATGTATTCGGAAATTGTTTGTGACCCCTTTGTTGCCTGCTTAATTTGATCCTTAATCTGCTTGATGTGTCCACGAGAGGGCCGTGCATATGTGTTGGTGAGAGTCATCCAAACTTCACGAGACGTTTTGGATTGAGTGATGAGAGGTATTAGAGTCGAAGATATTGAAATTACAATATACATTAGAAATGGTTCTAAAATTACAATATACATTCTAAAATTAGTTACATGTATCTTTATTAGTAGATTCGTCGAAGGTAAATCGATATAAAACCCTTCTTCAATCCACTAAGAAATGGTTCTTTGTCGGCGAACGAGTATCTTCTTAAGATTAGAGGCTATGTTGATTTACTTGGTCTTGTAGGGCATCCTTTATCTGTTAAGGATCACATCGATGCTATCCTTGATGGATTGCCACTAGCGTATGAGACGTTCGTTGTCTCTATAAATACTCGAACAGATCCTTCTACAGTTGAGGAGATTGAGTCATTGTTGTTGGCTCAAGAAGTTAGGTTTGAGAAAAATACTAGGTCTTTAGAATTGACTTCGATCAATTTGGCTCAATCTAGAGCTTATTATTAGAATCAGGGCAAGAAAAGATTTTTCAATAATAGAGGTCAGTTTTATGGTTGTGCTGGTTATAATAGCTACTCTATAGGACGAGGTTCTAGTTACAATAATAGAGGAGGTTTTTCTAAAGGTTGTGGCATACCTAATGGAGGCAAGTTTCATGGAGGTCGTGGAAACTGGTTGGCCTCTACCAGTACAAATAATGGTGGAAAGGTTATCTGTCAACTGTGTGGGAAAATTGGACATGTTGTATATGACTGTTATTACAGGTCTGATCAGTCTTTCAAGGGGCCATTTCAACTGCAAGTGCCTATTCATGGAAATCTAGTTCAGTTTGACTAGTCTTGTCTATACTTATTTGGCTGTAAGGATTCTGCTGTGTATGCCATGACTGCAACACCAGAGGCTATGTATGATGAGAGCTGGTACCCAAATTCAGGAGCTACCAATCATTTGATGGCAGATACTTCAAATCTAATGACCAAGTCTGAATTCCATGGGCTTGAACAAGTTCACATGGGTAACAGTAAGGGCATTGGTATCAAACATACTGGACAATCTATGTTTCCTTCTCCTTTCGTTTATTCAAAAATTCTATCTCTATCTCATTTGCTTCATGTTCCAGAAATTACTAAAAAACTTCTCATTGTGTCAAAGTTTGCCCTTGATAATAATGCGTTCTTTGAGTTTCATTCCTCTTCTTGTTTTGTTAAGGACAAGTACACACATAACATTCTGCTAGAGGGGAAGCTTAAAGATGGACTATATGTTTTTAACTCCACTCAAGTCAATCTTTAAGCTTTTAAGTCAACTCAGGTCAATCTAAAAAAAATTTGTCACCAGTTGTCTCTTCTCAACAGAAGTTTGGGCCTTTAGCTCTTACTTCTTCTATCTCTGCACCAAGTCAAAATGTACATATTGAATAGTCTTGTTCTAATATTCCTTTAAATAGTCCTACAAATAGTGTCTTTGATTTGTGGTACAAGCATCTTGGCCATCCATATGAAAAAGTTGTGAGATATGCATTGTCTTTCTTGTAATATCAAATTTGTGGTACAAGATGCTGATTGGGCCTCTGATATGGATGACAATAGATCCACATCAAGACTTTGTGTTTTTCTAGGACCAAATCTCATTTCTTGGAGCTCTAAGAAGCAACATACAGTCTCCAGATCCTCTACAAAAGTTGAATTTAGAAGCTTGGTCAGTATAGTAGCAGAGATTTCCTGGCTTCAATCGTTGATGGAGGAATTAAAAGTACAAATGCCTAGGTTGCATGTTATCTGGTGTGAGAACATAAGTACAATTATGCTGGCTGCTAATCTTGTCCTTCATGCTAGGACTAAACACATTGAGTTAGACTTGTACTTTGTTCGTGAACGAGTCATCCAAAAGTAGGTAGAGGTCAAGCATGTTTCTGCTCATCATCAACTAACGAATGTGTTTATAAAAGCTATCTCCATCTCACAATATCGTTCATTACGGAACAAACTCATTGTTGAAAATCTTTCCACAATTTTTTTTCTAAATATATATGTAAATCGTGTTATATAAACCAGTTAGGAGAATATGTTATAAATCCTAATAGAAATTATAAAAAATATTTTGAAAAATTAGGTTGGGTGACCTTTTATAGTCTTCTTAAAAAAAGAGTATTTAACTATAAATCCCAAATATTTTATAACCATTAATTATTTCTACTATTTTTTAACTACCATTTAATTTTAGATTTCATGTATATTATAATTTTTTCTAGATATATATGTAAATTGTATTATATATATCAATTAGGAGAGTTTCACACAGCAATTAAACTTTTAAAGTTATAAATTTATGTGCATATTTATAAGTTTTTCCTTTCCGCTAAAAATAATCCATAAGACCTGATTTAAAACCATGTAAAACATTTTTGAACTACTCAAGGAAATTTAATGCAAACTATTTTTGTTTTCACTACTTTCAAAGCCATTAAATTTTTTTTTTTTTGTGGCTAAAAATAACTTTTTCCCAATTTTGAAAAATTTTCTTTTCGCAGCTTTAATTAGAGTTTATAATATAAATTTGAAACCTACCTATGATTATCAAATTATCTTTTATTGGTCAATTTTGAACATGTTATGAGAGTCATTTTTTAAGTTTAGAGGTAAATTTACAATATGAGTTTTGGACACTTTCATTGTGTTAAAACGATGCAGCAGTCACTTTTAAAAGCATAGGGGGTAAGTTGACATAAGGACAATATTTTAGGAGAAATTTTGTACTTTGATGTCATGTCAGTATATCTGTTAAGCATATAGATAGAAGTAAATCGAAGGAGACAAATGTCCGAGATGGACTTCTAAACCATTGCTTAGATATTAATTATGAATTTATGGTCTCTTTTTGGAGTAATTAGCGGAATCGCACTTACAATCTCAAAATCAAAACAGAAAACATGTGTCTAGTTTCTTTTTTAAGCGAAAAGAAAAGAAAAAAGATGTATTATTATATTTTCATATTTTTGTTAAAATAAATTACTCTTATGACTAACATTTTGTTGTCATCTCTTTTTGTGATGAAATTAACACTATACTTGGTAAGAGGGATAGAAAATACAAAGAAAGGAAGAGTAAAAACCCCCTTATTTGGATGACATGTCCAATTTTGAAAATTGAAATTTTTTTGCAAAAATGTGTTTTTCTCAATTTTTTCTATCACTCTCATTTTGAAAAAGAAAACTATCTCATGTTTAAACTTATTTTGTACGGTATCATTTTGAAAAAAGAAAGTAAATCTTTTTAAACTACTCTCACAAAGCACTAGATTCTATTTTTCTAATTTTCTCTTCAAAATTCCTTCTCTAATTTTATTATTCTCATTTTTTCCACTATATCAAACAAGTTCTGACATGAAAGTAAAATTGTGTGTCGTAATGTGCCCAAACACAACGGAGAAAGAAAATAGAAAAAGAAAGAAAAAAATGGATTTATAGCTAAATAACATTTTTTAAACAGTTTTTTTAACATATGACTAAATTTTTTTAAAATTAGTTAAAAACCAATTTTTTTTTTTTAAAATGATCAGTAATTAATTACATAATATAGTTAATTTGGTCAGTAAACTCAATTATCGATTAATCATAATATAAATTATCAAATTTCATAATAAATAACTGATTGATCAAATTTAAAAAAATGATAAATGATTATTTTACTAAATAAAAAAAAGTTAGAAAAAGATACACAGCCTAATTTTCAAAAAGGATAAAAAAAAAAAAAAAGGTGGGGGAAGGGTAAGATGGTAATTTCAGGCCGTTGCAAATTTGGAATAATCGTGTTTGTCGATAAATTTGGTCAGTCTGAGCGTAAGGAGTATTTGTGGTTCGTCTTCTAATTGGGTCCTCTTTGTTTGGTTTGAGATTGAAAAATCGAAAAAAAGGAAAAAGAAGAAAGAAGAAAGAAAAAGAAAGCAAAAGAAAGATTTTGTGGCTGAAACCGTCAGATGCAGAATCTCGGAGGGTCAGGGTCAGGAGAGATTGATGTAGCTCCTCTCGTAATAACCATCAAACAAACATCCACTTTCTTACTTCTTCTTCTTCCGTTATTTGGCGGCTCAGATTGAGAATAACATCTTTTACAAAATTACAAAATTACTTTTAACACCCACCACCGCCCCCCAAATACATCTTCCCATCATCAATCATCAATCATCAATCAGCACAAGCATAAGGTTTGCTCTTCTTCAATCTCATTCTCTCTCTCTCTCTCTCTCTCTCTCTTGTTTTTGTGTCCTTAATTATTTCCTTAACGATATGAAATTATTTAAAAAAAAAAAAAAAAAACCATTAAAAGAAAAACTTGCAGGCTAGTTCATGTACATTATTACAACAAGAAAAGAAAAGACTTAAAGAGGTTTGAAACGATGTCGTTTGGGAACGGGGCAAGGGGTGCAAAAGGTTGGGCTGCATTCGACCGAGAGGAGCGACGGAAACGACAAGGTCTTCCTCAAGACGACGTCGTCGAGGACCCTTTCCCGGCCTTACCTTCCAAACACAAAGGCGGTACTAGAATTACTAGTAATAGTAGTGCTGGGAGTAGTAGTAACTTGTCATCACTCCACTCGAGGTCGTGGGCCCACCAATGTGAATCTCAATCTCAATGTCAATCTCAATGTCAATCTCAATCTCGATCTCAATCTGATGGCTTGATGATGATTCAAGACATTGATGGCTCACCTTCGTTGCACCAATCCCTGCGTTTTGATCACACTGTAAATGATCCTTCTTATTCTTATAGTAATAAGGATGCTAGGAACAACATTATTCACCAAAACACAAATCATGATCATGATGATGATCATCATGATGATCATCATGATGATATTGGCGCAACAAACTTGCATTGTGACTCGTGTGCTACTGTCAAAACGGTTTCCGATGATGATAACGACATGGAACGCCTCAACGGCATACCAATTGAGCCCGAGTGGGAGGACGAATACCAGGATGATGTTTATTTGAGGCACCGGAAACACGCCTTAAGGACCATGAGGTATGTCCCCCCCCACAACCACAAATTCCATTCTTTTACCAAATACATTTACTTTCATTTAACCAATCATCATCATGCCTATAGATATAGATACATATGTGTCAATCATGAAACTTTGGAAAAATTCAAGTGAGAAGCGATAGATATTATAAAAAAAAGAACCAAAGCTTGTCATTCTGTAAATTAATTTGTTTCAAATGGCAATTACTCATCGACAGGTCAGCATCACAACATTCGAAAGCGGCCACAAATGCATTTCTAAGAGGAGATCATGTTTCTGCCCACCAACACTCTCTCAAGGCTCATCACCAGTGGTTGGCTGCTCAAACCCTCAACTCCAAGGCAGCCAAAGATATTCTCGCTATTTGCAACTCCCAAAACGATGTCTGGAAATTGGATTTACATGGCCTTCATGCCGCCGAAGCTCTTCATGTTTTGCAACAACATCTTCAAACCATTGAACCCAAACTGCTGTGCAATCGCTCCGTGTCTCCCTACAGCCTTCAGCCCGAAACCACCAGAATCGTTCGTTCCCATTCCCTTGAATCGTTAGGTTGTGTGGAGGATAAACAACAGCAGCAACAACAACAACAACAACAACAGTCATCTCCGAAGCAGAAACCTACATCCTTACAAGTCATAACAGGTTCTTTTTTCTCAATTCTATTTTCTAATCAAGACGAGACGGCCGAGTTTTATTTGTCGATCGCCCCCCCCCCCCTAAAAATTGCTTAATTTGTTCCCATCTAAGACCATCTCTCTCCCTCTACAGGCGTAGGCAATCATAGCAGAGGACAAGCCTCACTTCCTGCAGCAGTCAGAGGGTTCCTTGTTGACAATGGGTGGGTGATTAGTCCTTTGCTTAATTATTTAGTCAAATGACTTTTTTTTTTTCCTTGATCATATTCTTTCACAAGTTAAGTCAGAAAAAAAATAATAATAATAATAATTGCCTCGAAAGAAGAAAATCAGAATTGACAACTGATAATCTTGACTTCAATCATATTTTTTTGTTGGTTGTAGGTATCGTTTTGAAGAGTTAAAGCCTGGGGTAATCACCGTCCGACCCAAATTCCGATTACTGAATTAATGCTTTGCTTTCTTAGACTGACATATGTTTGCACATCAATGATGCTTGGTTTTTTTTTTTTTTTCCCTTAAATATTCTTTACCACGAGTATTCTGTCTTTTAATTTACTCCTTTAAACTTTCACTCTATGGCTTAGATCAATATTCTTTTTTTACACAGCTCACGTCCTTTTTGTTTGTTTGGAGATAAGCTCACGTCTTTTTTTTTTTTTTTTTTTTTTGCTTCAACCATTGGCATTGTGTGTCATTCCACTCTCCATTTGTTAGCCTTCTTGTCGGTTCATCGCTCTCTCCATATTCTCCTAGGTTTGCATCTTCCATTATGTACAGATTCTTGTGTCTTTTTTCATGCCCAAGGTAATCTCTTGTAGATCGAAAAACTAATTTCGTCCCCATATATATATATGTGTGTGTTTGTGTGTGAGTGTGAGTGTAATATTTCTACCCATCTGCACATAAATATTAATATTATTATATGTTTTTTTACAACAAAAAAGCGTCTTTAATTTGTCATTCAAAAGCTAGCACAAAATTATTACAATCAACAATTCTTAGTTGCTAAAATACTTGCTAATAAATGTTTGGTGAAACAATAAATTAGGATTTATTTTAAAGGAAACCTGTAAGATAACAAAACATTTAAGTAATTGCTAGTTCCTACCAAAATTCTTGAACGACACACACACACATATATATACAAACAACTAAATAAGAGAATATTTTGGTATTATTTGGAAAGACATCAGAAGGAACAAGATGCATGCATGTAGGAGTGAAGTTTAGTTTATATATATATATATATGTTGGAGCCGTCTGATGAAAATGTTGGAAACACTCCTTACACCCTAAATGCTCCAACTTCCGGATACGGAGACCCGAGCTTGTGGAACTGTCTTGGGATATCGTCTCCACTCTGTCATATACATATATATATATATATATATATATAGAGCTCACAATCAGTAATCTATATATATATATATATATATGTAATATGTTAAAAATGGGTATAATTACGTACGTACCTTGATGGTGTCACTCTTGCAACGATGGTAACCGAGGCGCTTTTTTCCACCAACATCGGGTATGACAAAGGGATTGGAGTGGTCAGCCTGTGGTCTGGTGTTTTGAGTGAGTTTTTTATGGCCTGTTTTGGTTTTGTTCCACCAGTTGCATACTCAAATATCTCAATGTGTCGATAGTACTGTTTTATCACACGTTGTTTGTACCTTTATTATATGATTTATGTTAGCTCCCTGACGAATAGTAGCCACTGCCACTTTGGTGTCGCTGATGGCTGCCGGAGTTCGCGCATCAATTTTGTTGGCCCGAGGATCGTCCCGTAGCACACGATCTATTTTGACAATATTATTATTGTTGGCGGTGTTCGATGATGCCTGCAGACTATTACTAACATTGTCAGCTCTAAACACACCCCATACTTCACCAACCTAGCTTGCGGTGAAAAAAATATGACATTGTCAAACTGAACATCAGCCAAACTGAACACTTTGGCTTTGGGGTCATTGTTGAAGCGGCGAGCAATACGAAGCGTTTCGAGCTGGATATCGCCTCTTTCCGACACGAAAATAAAGCCCGACAGACGACCTGAATCGACATATCGGCTTATTTGTATATATACTAAATACAGTTTCTCGAGAGCCGCCGGTGGAATGACCTGGGCGTTGTAATTGTGAGCTGAGTGTCCGTCGACGTCAGAAGTACTAGGAGAGTCATATACAGAAGCTCAACTTGCTTCCACTTTGGGGGAGGGTCCATTGGGCATGAGGGGATGATTAAAGTGCGAAGAGTACTATCTAGTTAGCTAGTAACAAGTGATGATTAGCAAATAAGATAAAGATGATGGATTGAACTTGGAAGTGTGTAGTTGCTTGTTGTTATTTATATATATATATATATATATATGTGTGTGTTTGTGTGTGTATGTCTATATATATATATATATATTTATATGTTGTTGCTGTTGTGGGGGGGATATTTGAATGTGAAAACGCACAAGTACCTTCTCAATCTGCAATATTATTGGTTAATAATGGACCTAAGGGCTAGATTTCTAATATTTTTATTTTATTTGAAACATGATGAAAGTTCTTTTCAGGACATTAAAACTAATAATAATAATCTATACATCCTAAATTTATAAAAGAGTGAATGAGAGATTTACTGTTCATTTTGGTAGTCAAAAACGCACCATTTAGGTTTTTTTTTTTTTTCTTTCTCTCTCTCTTTTTCCTTCCTCACAGCAATGTTTAGGTTTTTTTTTTTTTTTTTTTCCTCACAGCAACGTTTAGGTTTATGTTTTTTTTATTTTTTATTTTTTGCTGTCCTTCCTCACACAACAACGCACCGTTTAGGTGTTTTTTTTATTTTTATTTTTATTTTTTATCCTTCCTCACAGCCACTACAGCTGAAATTTGCTTTTTGTCTCCTACGTATTGTGCTCTTGTAAGAGTTCTGAAACTTGAACTTAAAAGAAGACCATTTAATTCAAATTAGAGTTTTGCCATATTGTAACTACACATTTATTATTTTTTAATTTATCATTTTTCCTACATATATAAAAGAGTTGATAAAAATCCACTATTCATTTTGATAGTAAAAAAACACACCGTTTATGTGCTTTTTTTTTTTCCTTTCTTCCTCACAGTAACGTTTAGGTGCCTTTTTTTCTTTCCTCCTTCCTTCCTCACATCAACGTTTAGGTGCTTTTTTTATTTTGTTGCTGTCCTTCCTCACAGCAACGCACTGTTTAGGTGTTTTTTTTTTATGCTTTAAAAAGTTTTATTTAAACAACAGGAAAAATATATATTTTTTATTGTGAGCTAATGATACCTTCAGGTTTCAAAACAAAGTTAATAGAATTCTTTCATTTTCGAATTTCATTTTTGCTTTTATGTCATTTTGTCATTATTTTCAGGCATATTCATGTTAAATTTGTGTTTGGATCAAGTTTTCTTGTTTAGAAATTTCCTACTTTTGTCTACTTTTGGAATGATCATCCGTCCTACTGGAGTTGTAGGAGCTCATTATGTAGGAAATAAGCATATATCCAATATTGCTTAGGATAACGCCTACTACGACTTGCCATGTGAGAACTCATGTTTAGGAATGTATTAGCATTTCATCTATACTTATTTTTACTGTAAAACTTTGAACAAGTAGGTATAAATGTTACCGCTAGCATATTGTTCTACAGCTAAAAATATTTATAAAAATAAACTGTTTTGCTTTTTTTAAACTTTGTTTGCAGATGTATGTGTGTATGTGATTCTATATATAAATTAAAATGTGTGTAAAATATTCATATTGACTATTTTTTTATTTACATTTTACTTTATTATCATATTTTCAAAACGTTTTTAGTTTTCTTTTTCCAATCATTTTTTTCTTATTGTAATGTTTTATTTTTTGGATAGCCAATAATGGGATTAAAACCTTTTTTGAGATAACAAAATGCAACTCTATATATTTTGAAAAAAAAAAAAAAACAAATGAGTTGTGTGTTATTATCTTATTTATTAGAATGTTTGATTTTGTTATTATTATGTATTTTATAATTGTATCATAAAGTTTAACTCTTTAACTTTGTTTATTAATTTGTATTTTTTTATAACTTCTAGAAAATATTTCTTCATATTAAATGTTATGAAAATTTTCATCACGATTCTTGCACGTGCCTAAACATATATTATAGAAAGAAGAAAAAAAATTACTGTGCATACTTTTTGTCCAAAAACGGTGTATTTTGGACGAAAAACTTTTTTAGTCCTTCAACTTTCTTTTTTTTTTCTTTTGGCCTTTTTAAAATTTTTCCATTTTAGTCCTTCTGTTAGCCCTTCAATTTTCTTTTTTTTTCTTTTGGCCTTTTTTAAAGTTTTTTTTCATTTTAGTCCTTTTTTTTGCATTAGTCATTTTTTTTACATTTTAGTCCTATTATTTTTTGGGCGTATTTTTTCATGTTTTTTTTTTTTTTGAATTTTTAGGTACTTTGTTTTTTGTTTTGTTTTGTTTTTTTTTTTGCTCTAAGTACATTACTGTGCACTTTCACTTACGAAAAACTTTTTTATTTTCTTTTTAGTCCTTCAATTTTTTTCTTTTTGGCCTTTTTTTAAATTTTTTTAAATTTTAGTCATTTTTCCCTGTAGCCCTTCAATTTTTCCTTTTGGAATTTTTTTTATTTTTTATTTCATTTAAGTCCTTTTCGTGTCTTAGTCTTATTTATTTATTTATTTACATTCTAGTCTTTTTATAATTTCTTTTTCGGATAAATTCTTGTTATTAAATTCTTTATTTGATATAACTATAAAGACACTTGTTGTCAAGTTGCTCAAAAACCGACAAGTGAATTCGGTATGCCAAATAATAATAAATAAATAAATTAATTAAAGTAATTATATTTATTACCTAGATTTTAAAATTAATGTAATTTTCATAAGTAATCTTTAATATAAACACAGTCTTATATTTATATCTGATTTTTAATTTTACATATGTCATATTAACTCAATTTATTTTTTTGGTTGGTAACTTAAGCAAAGTCATCGCTAATGCCTAATATGTAGCACAAACCCCAACCTGCCAATTATTTTTCTGAAAATTGTACTAAATAGCATATCCTAATACATTGATTGAAAATCATAGCATATTTAAAAAGTTAGGAACAAAATAGCATATTCCCTTCTTTTCTTCCCCTCAAATTCCATATCTACCCCTATCTCCATAAGCCCTTCTCTGCATTGTTTCCACCAGAGTTGGAGTTCTTCTCCGGCGACGAGGTCTGCTCCAGACGACGCCGCGGATCTCCTTGGCGACTAGCGGGTTCACGATCTCCTCGGCTATTGGCGGGTTCGCGATCTCCCCAGCGACTTGCAGTCTGTAATTTTTTCGGCGATTGGAGGCGTGATCTCCCTGGTGCGCTCTTCGAGCTACATGAGCTTCAATCGCTCTGTGGCTTCTCTGCAACGACGAGGATCTAAGATTCACGAAGATCGCGAGTTTCCCAACGACGTCGCGAGGATGATTGCGATTCTAGTAGAGTCGTTCATTTATCTCCAGCGATTTGGAGGCAACGACAGATCTCAGAGATGACGGGTTTCAAAAGCTCCGTGCAATCTCCGTCGATGTGGTAGCGACAAGGACGACAACGAATTGGGAAATAGGGTTTGAAGGATTTTTTAATTTGGGATAATTTTAGGGGATATTTTGTAATTTCAAAAACTTTGTGAATAAATATATATGTCTAATGAAAAATATTATATTTACACATAAATACTAATATTTACTTAGTAAATATTTAGTACAAAATGTATAAAATGCAATAAAAGTAAAGGATTTATATATAATTACTGCTTTTACTTAGTAAATATGTGAATTTACTAGTAAATATCATAATGTAAATATGAGGATTTGTTATGAAATTTAAATTTTAGTGAAATACGAATTTAAAAATAATTTACTTATTTAATAGAAATTAACATATTTACATGTAATTACTAATATTTATTTATAATTATTTAGATTTATTATTTATACGAAAGCATAAAATACAAGATAGGTGAAAAATTTACATGTAAATACCATTATTTCTTAGTTAATATTTAGACTTACGCGTTAAAGTTAAAATGTAAATATTGAATTTACTAATAAATATTTAGATTTACTAATAAATACTTAATAAAATTGATAATTTTTAAAACAATTTTAATTACCAGTAAAATGTTATGATTTTCAAGTAAATATTTTGATTTACTTGATATATTGACAATTTTTAAAACAACATAAACACTAGATTTACTAGTAAATATATGATATTGCTCACTAAAACGATAAATATCATATTTCCTAATAAATACACATTATATAATAAATATATTTTAATGGAAAGTACATTTATTTACTATTTTTTTCCTTTGTAAATAGTAAATCTATATTTGAAAATAAATTTGTTTATCATTTTTTGCTTTTTTTTGAAATTATAGATTTATTAGTAATTAATAAGAAGCGCATATTTTATTAAGGGGGTGTTTGGTGTGTAAGTTTGAGTTAAGATTTGTAAGTTTAAATAGTGATTTTGATTGACTTTTTCAGAAAAGACAAAAAACTTTTGAGAAAAAAGATAAAAATTGAGTTGATGGTGATGAGTTTGAACTCATCACCCAAACATCCTCTAAAAATTAGAAATCTATCCCCCCAACCTATAACACATAAAGCTTGCCGGAGAAGACAAATAGCCAGAGAAACAACTGCGAGTAGGTCGCAGATTCGGTGCCGATGGAAATGAGATCGGACAGTTGTGATTTTACGGAGATTTTCGTCCTGATTGTGATGATAGTATTCCTCGCGATTTCGACGATTTTCCTTGTGATTATGGTTGCGACGAATAGACGGACGACGGTGAGTACTCGCGCTCCCTCGTGTTTGCAACGCTGACAGTAAACGGAGTCGGGATCGCGAGATTTTGTTGCTACCTCCTTCGGATCGTGATAGCTGGAGTTGGGATCACGAGCTTTCGGCGCGACCTCCTCCGGATCGTGATCGCCGGAGTCGGGATCACGAGCTTTTGATGAGTCCTCCTTCGGAATTTGAGCTTGCTCGGCCGTGACTTGGACAAGTCTGGGCATTCCGGCGAGGTCATAGCTGGACTTCGGTGTCTGGTAGGGGTGATGGGGAAGAGAAATATACGGGGCATTTTTGGGATTGTTGAGGCCAAACTTGGGCTCTAACCCTCGGCTCGTAGGCTCGGCGGGGCGCCTATGCCCGGAGGCTTTGCGGCGCGGCCTGTGGGCACGGCAACAGGGCTGCAGCCCAAGCTCCCCAACCCATCCCAGGGGGCGCGGACGCTCGCACCTGGAGGTTGTTGGTACCAGGGATCGAACCCTAATACCCTTTGAGGATGCGGACATCCCCATCCACCCGTATATATATATACGGGGCATTTTTGGGATCTTGGCTTTGGGTGGGTTTTGGTTTGTGGGGGGTATTTTGGAGTTTTCAATTTGAGTAAAAAGAAGATATGCTATTTAGTATCTCAAAGGCTATATTGTTAAAATTAAGAAACACAAGATGCTATATTGCCTATTCTCCCTTTATTTTTCCCACAAAAGGGAAAGAGCGGCCTATAGAGTTAATATATAGCAATGACCTGTCGTTGTTATAGAGCTAATGTATAGCGACGACATGTAGTCGCTGTGGACTATTAATTAGCGATAATTTGTCACGTAATGCAACGATATAGATGTAGCAATAATGAATATTGGTGTTACAAAGAGTACTTGATTGAAATTAAAAAAAAAAAAATACGAATATTAATATTTGAACACCTATTGCAAGGACACACACACACACACATATATATATATATATATATATAGATATAGGGAATGAGAAGAAGACTACATGTGGATGTAATGATCACAAAAAACAATCAACAAGCTCTTTTTGGGATGCAAAGGTGGCCAGTCATGTGCCAACTTTCGCCTCCATCAGGATATGCATAAGGGCATGTCGGAGTATAACCTGAGTTTAAATAAAGCTGCAAGTTCCAGGGAGCATTTGGGTTTTGAGTTGAGAACTGGGTCCAACTGGCAGTGGAATTCTCGTATCTACTATGTGTGATGCGAGTGAAATTCTTAACATTCTCATTCTTCTGAATGTCTTGCAGGTCAATTATGTCGACGGTGAAGATATCTCCATAAGGCCTCACCGAGTGCACAAAGAGAGGCAAAGAGACGGGATCAACAGAAACTGCAGCAAGATCCGCGGCCACAACGATGCTCTTTCCATCTGGACTGAAGAAGGGATGGTTCACATGCCCTGCAATATTATCTCCACTTGTCAGCACTCTTACCACCACATTCGGATCGTTACACCTGACCAGGTACACTGCAAAGTATCCTGGGTCAAGACCATTGTCATCAGGTGGGCTGCCCTCAGGCTTGTCGCGGTTTGACGAGAATACTATCCAGTCTCCCCTCGGGGACCATTGGCATTGTGTGTCAGTCCACTCTCCATTCGTTAGCCTTCTTATTTCCCCATCTCCATACTCTCCTACTTTTGCATCCTCCATTATGTACAGATTCTTGTGTCTTTTTTCATGCCCAGGGTAATCTCTTGTAGATCGAAATACTAATTTCGTCCCTGTTATATTTTTATATTTTATTTATTTCAACCCATCCCGCGTACAAATTATTATTATTATTATATATATTTATATACACACTTTATAATAATCATAAAGCATCTTTAATTTGTCATTCAAAATCTAGCACGAAATTATTATAATGAACAATTCTTAGTTGCTATATAAATACTTGCTAATTCATGTTTGGTGAAACAATATATAAGGATTTCTATTTACGGAAACCATTAAGATAACAAAACATTTAACGTACGTAGTTGCTAGCTCCTACCAAAATTCTTGGAACGACACAAATATATAAATCATATGTACGTATACATACAAATAAAGGGTCCGTTTGGTAAAACGGTTTGAGTTAGAAATTTTAAGTTTAAATAGTAATTTTTATTGACTTTTCAGAAAAGACAAAAAACTTTTTCAGAAAAGACAAAAAACTTTTTCAGAAAAAGACAAAAATTGAGATGAAAATTTTAGTTTGAAATGGGGAACCAAACGAACCCAAAAGAATATTTTGGTATAATTTGGAAAGAAATCAGAAGGAACTAGATGCATGCATGTAGTAATGAAGTCTAATATATATATATATATATATATATATATATATATTACGTACGTACCGTCTGGATTGGATGATGGGAAGGCATTATTGGCTCTCATTGTGAGGGTTTGACGTTGCACTCGACGTTTGGACACGTTTTTGAGGGCGCCGATATCCAATTTTTCCATAGCGCTGAAAGCAGGTCCGACGCATACATACAGTGTATCCTTATCTGGATTTTGGTTCCAAACTGGCGAGAATAAGTGGTTGTTCATCGTCTGCATATATATATATATATATATATAATAAACAAATTTGTTGATTATACTGGGGATGAATCAAATGTAAAGGTATATATTTAACATTCTCATTACAAATAGATTTACCGAGAAGACAACACGCAAGCCATTGCTATCAGCAATCCACAGGGACTTGAACTCATTATCAACGAATGCAAGCTTGGAGCCGTCTTTAGAAAATGTTGGAAACACTCCGGGCACCCTAAACAGTCCTACCTCTGGATCCGGAGAGTCGAGCTTGTTAACTTGTCTTGGGATATCGTCTCCACTCTATCACTCTCACAAAGAAACATTAATTAATTAATTAATTATATATAATTGTAGCAGGCGATCTTATAATTAGTCAACCATGGCTAGCTTATAGAAAATTGAAGGGAATTCGAATTCAAAGTCGGCAATAAATGGTACGTACCTTGAGGACGTCACTCTTGCAACGATGGTAACCGATGCGCTTCCCATCCTTACCGTCTATCACAAATGGGTTGAAATGGTCAGCCTTGGGTCTAGTTTTTTGTGTGATTCTTATGGATGGATTAAGCCCAGATGAATGAAAAATCTCAATGTGTCGATATTGTGCTGCAACACGGGCGTCAACAAACTGTGATTTCTCACGAATAGTTGCCACTGCAACTGTGGTGGAATTGATTGCCGCTGGAGTCATTGCATCAATTCCATCCGGGGTCACTCGAGCGATGTCTGGAGTGAAAACTTTCCTTATATTTGCTCGGAACACACCCCAGTACATGCCGACCTTGCGGTGGAAAAATATGATGTTGTCACTTCCCCATGTCGGCCACCCGCCGTTTCTTACAACCAACTTGCGGTCGAAGGGCTTCTCTACATTCATCACAAAAATATTAGTTCTTAAATCTTCGATCTCGCCATCCCAACCATCCTTCTTTGCCTCGAACGATGCCACTGCTATCATCTTTCCAGACGGTGACACCGAGGGATTTAAATCAGCTTGCCCTGTTCATCATACAGAATCGTGATCAAGAGTAAATCATGCAACTTTATATTAATTGTCTCTACCAAAAGATGATAACGTTAAAAATATAAATACACACATATATATATGTATTTATATAATGGTTTATAGAAATGTCGAACCAGGTAGTAGTATTTATAGAAGAATAATAGATGGGAAAAGATGTCATAGCCTTTTCCATTGACAAACTGAACATATATAGTTATCCTAACTGAATAACTTAAATCTCAAAAATTAAATAAACTAACTAGATAATTGTCAGAAAACTAATAAGATAATTATTAGGAAACTAATTAGTAAAACATACAAAATTTGAAACTAAAACCTAAATATTTAAATAAGCAAATCTAAATAATTAAATAGATAAATCTAATTATTTTCCTCCAATATTGCCCCCGCAAGATGGAGCTCTGTGAGGAGAGTCCAATATTAGTATTGAGATTAAGGAAACGAGCTCGCGGAAGAGGCTTTTTGAGAGCATCTACTAACTGGTCCTCCGATGAGACATGGTCAACACGAAGCGCACCACTCTGAAGTTGTTCACAAATGAAGTGATAATCCAAAGCAACATGTTTCATACGTGAGTGGAATACTGGATTTGCACAAAGATTTGTAGCACCAACATTATCGCAGTAGATTACAGGAGGGACAGATAAAGGAAGACCAAGTTCAGTTAGAAGAGAGCAATTCCAACTTAGTTCTGCAGCAGTAGTAGCAACTGATCTATATTCTACTTCTGTTGAGTAGCGGGCAACCGTCCGTTGTTTTTTTGAACTCCAATAGATAGGATTGCAACCTAGGTAAACAAGATAAGCATTAATAGAACTATAGTCATCCTTGTTACCAGCCCAATCAGCGTCAGAAAAAGCATGGAGTGATAAAGGATATTGCCGATAGAGGAGAAGCTCATCAGTAAGGGTCCCACATAGATACTGTAATAGTCGCTTTATAGCATTTTAGTGGTCACTGGTTGGGCAAAGCATAAACTTAGATAGTTTATTTACTGCATATGCGATGTCAGGCGATGTTAGCAATAGGTATTGTAGACTTCCAACAATGGTCCAATATTCAGATGGATCTAAAAGAGTAGTACCGAAGTGAAGATCAAGAGTTGGAGTAGTAGCAAGTGGTGTAGTAACTGGCTTTGCTTCTGTCATGCATGTGCAAGCTAAAAGATCTATAATGTAACGGCATTGAGAGAGAAGCAAGTCATGTGGATGGGAAGTAACTTCAACTCCAAGGAAATAAGTGAGAGCACCAAGATCCTTGATAGAAAAGCATTGAGCAAGAAGTGCTATGAATTTCTATATAGCTCCATCATTGTCACTTGTAATAATAATATCATCAACATAAACAAGAAGATAGATCATGGTACCAGTGGTGCTGAAGACAAAAAGTGAGGAGTCTGCATGAGAGTTCACAAAGCCAGAGGTGACAAGAAACTGGCGTAACTCATGATACCAAGCATGTGGTGCTTGCTTAAGACCATATAGAGCCTTGCGTAATTTGCAAACATGATGAGGATGATCACGATCAATGAATCCCTATGGCTGAGCCATAAATACATCCTCTGTAAGATGGCCCTAGAGAAAGGCATTGTTCATATCAAGTTTACGAAGCAACCAACCACGAGTAACTGCAAGACTGAGAACAAGACAAACGGTAGTGGGCTTGACAACTAGATTGAATGTGTCACGATAATAAACTCTAGGACGTTGATGAAATCCTTTTACAACTAAGCATGCTTTGTACCTGTCAATAGAACCATCAGGTAAACGTTGAATACGAAAAATCCACTCGCAACCAATCAAATTTTGAGTTGGATTCGAGGGAACAAGTTCTCATGTTCCATTCCAAACGAAAGCATCATACTCTTCTGACATAGCGTGATGCCATTTGGGATTTTTAATGGCCTGGGTGACTGTAGTAGGTTCAAGATCAGAGTTGGTTACAAGTTAGACATTAAGATTAATTTTGTGAGTTGGCTTACGAATATTGTTCTTTGACCGAGTAATAATGACATGTGTATTTGGGTCAACAGGCGTAGGAGGTGGAATGTGAGAGGGTGGAATTTGAGTTTTACCTAGGCTGGGCGGTGTTTGCGAGGTTGGTGGGCTGGGTGGTGATTGCGAGTTGGGTGGGCTAGAAGGCATGGGGCTTAGGTGTGACGCTGGGGCTGGCTGTGGGTTGTGGGCTTGGTCAAGGATTGAAGAAGTTGTGGGTAGCAATTGAGTTGGGGCCAGGGGTGATGAGAGTGAGTGGCATAGTGGAGTCAGAATTTGCATATTAGGGTAATTCCATTATAGGCATAGAAGGTGTAGGCGGGCATGGAGATGATGTGGTTAAGAGCCGAGACGCAAGTGAAAACCAGTGAGAGAGAGTGTTAGAAGAGGGATGGGGAAGATGAGAGTGGAGAGAAGAAAAAGGGAAGATGTTTTCAACAAATTTAACATGAGGGACATATATATTTTAGAAGAAGAAGGTTCAAGACACTAGTAAGCACTTTAAGTAAGAGAATAACCAAGAAAGATATATGAAGCGGAGTGAGGAGAAAGTTTATGAGAAGAATACGGATGTAACCAAGGATAACATAAACACCCAAAAACATGAAGTTTCGAGTAATTAGGCGACAACTGAAAGAGTTTGACATTATAGCGGGAAAGGAAAGTTGGAGTGTGGGAGTGGGCATACGATTAATAAGATACTCTGCAGTGGCACAAACATAAGACCAATATGATAGAGGCATGGGAAAGAAGAGATAAACCAGTTTCGATGATAAGGCGATGACGACATTCAGAATACCCATTGTGTTCTGGAGTATGTGAGGGTGAAGTGAGATGTGTAATTCCTTGAGATGCAAGATAGGATGAAAGTGTTGATATTCTCTCCCATTATCAGAATACAATGTGATAATTTTCCGATTAAGAATTTTTCGACAATTGATTGAAATTGGATGAAAACATCGTGAACTTGAGATTTACGTTTAAGAGGATAAAACCAAATATATATATTTAGTAAAGTGGTCTATGAGAACAACATAGTATTTGAAATTATCAACAGAAAAAATTGGGGAGGTCCACACATCAGTGAAAATAATTTGGCGAGGAGAAGAGTATGTAAAAGTAGAGGCTGAAAATGGTAACTTCTGACTTTTATTGCATTGAAATGCATTACAGTTGAAAGATAAAGAAAAAGGACTCAATAATTCTAAGTTGAAATTGGAAACGAGATGCCTAAGTATAGAAGATGACGAATGTCCTAATCTATGATGCTACTCAGATGAAGTGGTCTTGACGCTAGAAAATTCAACTAAAGGAGATGACTTGGAGAAGACTGGCTACTCATACATACCATCTTTAGTCTGGCCCTACAAAAAGATTGCCCTCGTGCGTAGATCCATCATAAAAAAAGAAGAGGGAAAGAATTCAATAGAGGTAATATTCGATTTACAAAACTATGATACAGAGATAAGATTCTTTTGCATGTTAGGGACACAAAGCACGTTTTGTAAAGAGAAGGTATGAGAAGGAGTAGAGAGAGAAGTGGAACCGGCGTGGGTGATATGAAGACCTGAACCATCGCCAATCATAATGTCATCAGAACCGTCATATGGAGTATGAAAAGATAGATTGCTCAAGTCGGTGGTGACATGGTGCGATGCGCCACTATCAAGAAGCCAACTAGAGTTTTCAAGAGAAGTGGTGGTGGCAAGATTTGCATATGGTTGCCATTGTTTTGGGGCCCAGAGTTGCCATTGGTGTTGAGGACGAGGTTGCCATTGTTGTTGTGGTCGAGAAGCCGAAGTGGAATTTGGAGTCAATGGCAATAACTGGTAAAGAGGACATTGTTGAGCTGTATGTCCTTAAGCTCGGCAACCCTGTCATTTACCCATATAAGGGCAAGGAGGAGGGCCATCACCTCGAGGGGTGGCAGAGGGGCCGTGGGGCACGAATGCGAGCGACGGAGTGGACAAAGCCCAAAGGTGGATCAGAACGGGTGTTTCCGGAATGAGGCTGGGCATTTGCTGGGTTTGCAGAAGCAGGTAATGGTGAAGAGGTGGACTGATTGGCGCGTAAGAAAACCTCTTTATTAATCAATTTTTCATGAATTAATTAGTTCATCAAAGGAGATTAGAGTCTCACGTCCTTCAATAGCATCAACAATAGATTTGTATTCATCATCAAGTCCATCTAGAATTTTTTCAGTAAGGTCTTCATCATCCATGGGTTTGCCGAGAGTGGCAAGTTCATCGGCACGACTTTTAATGAATTGCATATATTCTGAAATAGTTTGTGAACCTTAATTTGGTGGCATGTTTGATTTGTTCTTTGATTTGCTTGACGTGGCCACGAGAAGGTCGGGCATATGTGTTGGCAAGAATAGTCCATGCCTGAGGGGAATAATAGACGGGGGAAATTACCATATAGAAGAAAACAAGAATAGTCCACGACTTTTTCATGCATATATATATATATATTTTTTAAAAAAATTTAATCTGTGGGCGTTGAATGGAGGCAAATTAAGTATTATATATGATGCTTGTGGGGGGAGATTTATGGGCGTAGACACCAAAGAAAACAAAGTGAGAAGAAAAGGAAGATTTCAGGAGCTTAGGCTCTGATTAATTACCATATAGAAGAATAATAGATGGGAAAAGATGGCATAGTCTTTTTCATTGAGAAACTGAATATATATATATATATATATATATATATATATATCTAGTATTTACAATAGTTATCCTAACTGAATAACTTACATATCAAAAATTACTAGTTATTAGAAAACTAATATTAAGATAATTATTAAGAAACTAATCAGTAAAACATACAAAATTTTTGAAACTAAAACCTAAATATTTAGATAAGCAAATGTAAATAATTAAATAGATAAAATCTAATTATTTTCCTCCAATAGTAATAAGAATGAAGAAGAGTAAAAGAATTAATCAAGATGCATGAGGGAAGGAACCTGGTGGGGTAAGGCGTTCTGTATTTCCGGTGATAAGATGGGTTTTGTAAACGGCAGTCCAGGGCTGACGACGAGAAGGAGCGGGGTCTTTGGTTGTGACATAGAAAATATAATCACTGGAAAAGCAACCACTGTCTTCCATCCGAACATCATTGAATTCGGTTGTCCCAAAAACTTGAGCCAAACTGAACACTTGGACTGCTTTTGGTTCTACTACTGGAGTAGTAGTGTTGCCGCTGAAGAGGAGAGCTATATGAAGCGTTTCGAGGTTGTCTCGTTCGGAGACGAAAACGATGCCGGAATCTACATCGGAGTCTGTGAAAATGCCTTTTGAAGCCAAATTCTGGGACTTGAGAATTGTCTGGAGAGCCGTGGGTGGAATGAAGTGGCCGTTGTAATTGTAGGATTGTCCATCAGTCATGGGAAGCTCATCGGCCTTTGTTGGAATCGGACACGAGAATATGTCCAGCGGCAACGGTGGTCGATAGGTTGTGAAGAAGGCAATGCTTCCTCTTGTATTTCCATCTGCTGCCATCAGATGATTATCCAACGATTTCTCTTTGAGTTGATTTATAAACACTATATATGGGACATTAATAAAGATGATCTAGCGGAGGATTTCTTTTAAAGCAAGACTACAAACTGATTTTAATTTTTTTTTAAAAAAAAAAAAAAAAAAAGACAAATTTTGCCCCCATAGTCAATGGGTAGATGGGCCTAAAATTAAAACATAAATTGGTTGCTGGAAGGAATCCAATGTTTTCAAAGACTGGATGTTATAGTCAAAATAGCAGAGAATTTATTTCTTCTTATTTTATAGGTGACAAATGCACGTGCCAAGATGCCCAAAGAGCAGACAAACATGTTCGGTAGATGTTTTAATAATTGAAGTAAATAATACTTCTTTCGCAAACTTTTAACAAAAAAATGATTTTTTATTTTATTTTTTATTTTAGTCTCATTGGGCGGCTAATTCAATAAACCTCGGTCGGATAGAATATATCCGCTTTTATAAGAGTTTGTTCAATTTCTTGTCCCAAAAACTTATCCAACAAATCAAATGTTACCACATCATTAAACTAACCTCAAAGAGAAAACGGTATAATATTATGCCTTGAATAATATTATAGATATCAATTTTAATCTTAATTTTTTGAATATAAATTAATGTGCTATATTTTTATTGGTAAATACAATCACTTGAGTGGTTAAACGCTTATAAAAAAAAAAAAAAGAACAATTTATATGCCACTTAAGTTGATACTCAAAAGTTGAGATTAGAATTGATATCCTTTAACATTTTTCTTATACCTTTTATGACCCATCTCTTTCCGTAATCAAAACAACTTATTCTCGGATTGCTTTTGTTATTCTCTCTCCACTTTTCTTGCTCCTCTCTGATCAAAAGTTGTTGTTTTTTTTTTTTTTTCTTCTTTGAAATTGAGGACTTCTACCATGGGGTACATTTGCTTTTTCTCCATCTATGTAGTAAGATGAAAATTAGGTGAAAAGTCATGTTTTGAGTAAATTTTTTTTTATTATAATTTTGAGTACTCTAATATTAAAAGTTGATAATTTTAATATTATGAACTGACAAAATTATCAACTTTAATATTATGATAAACATAAATATAAAGATATATCAAATTTATGACATTTTTTCATATAACCCTAAAATCTTATGGTAGGTGTTGGTTGAATTTGTGGTGCGCCCCACTTTTGGGTCCAACAAATAAAATGATGTTGTGAGATTTGGGGAGGTCATCGGTACATAGGGATGGTCCTCTTTCCGCTTTCATTTCGGAGATCTCTAAACATTATCCCTCATCCTCGCGAGGTGCTATTATTCCTACCTCAATTGTGGCTCCTACGTACTCACCTGCTATTTCTCTCTTACTTCTATCTCTTCAATTTTGTAGAAACGTAGTTATCTCGCCTTGATACATAACAACAACAACAACCTCCCACTATATGTATATGTAATATACAATTTCTCTGTGTATTGTTATTATTGGGGTTTACGTAGAGGATATTATCAACTGATACTTCTAATTTTTTCCCTTTCTTTTTTTAGGGATTTTTTTTTTTTTTTTTGGCATCATCCTGATGTTTCTTGCTACTACAGGGGTTTTCAATTTTTTTGTTTTTTTCTTCTTTTGCTAGTGTGATGAAATAGAAAGAACATTAAATGCACTAGAGCAATTCATGTAGTTTATTTGTTCATTTGAAGGATGAGTGACTAGTATACAAAAATGTACTTTCTTTGATGTTTATTTATTAAGCAATTGCTGAATATTTGAGCTTTAATTAAACATTTCTATGATTTTTATTAAAAATATTTTAACTGAAAAAATGTGTAGTTTTAGTTCAAATATAAACAGATTTTAAACAAGTGCAAAAATCATACCCAAAGAATCATGCAATTAAGCCGTGGAAGCCGTTCAATTGAGTCATAAAAGCAATCCGCGCAAGCCAAGCCAAGCCGAATCAAAGCCAAGCCAAGCAGCATCTTCTTCCAATCCGAGTATGCCACGTGACAATCCTTTTGCTGCAAATTTGCTCCGAATCTCTTCATCAGTATATTTCGTTTTTGTGCCTATTTGATATCAATGGGATCCGGATTTCTACCTCAAAAAGTCAATTTAGTTTAATTTCCTTTTCTCTTAGGATCTTTTTTATTTTTATAAATATTTATTTGTAATTGTTCGTTTCTCGTTTTATTTTGTTTCCCTGTTTGGTTGAGCCTCTAAAACTCTATAAATAGAGGGCTCTGTCTATTGTATTATCTATTTAAAAATTATGAGATTTTAATAGTTAATAAATATCAGTTTATTTTCAATTCTTGTTTCCTTAATTTTCTTATTAGTGTGAGGTGAGTGACACACCTTTTTGTGAGTGAGATACTACTAGTGGAAGGCTAAGTTGGAGAAATTTTTATCTGCAAGCATTCTTTACTTTAATTTCTAATCTCTTTCGTTCGTAACACCTATTTTTGATTTCTTTCATCTCTTCTATTTAATGTTTATGATTTTTAGTTCCACACTGACAGTGGTTTTAATTATCAGAATCTGTGCATACAATCACTAGTAAGAGGTGGTTTCTTTTAACTATTTTTGTAAGAATATCCTTTACTGCATTCTGTCGGTGGTATTTTGTCGCTTTAGGATAACTTATAGAAATAATTGTGCTTGTTTTAATGAGAGGAGATTAATTAAATCTAATACTATTTTATTACTACTTGTGCTTCAAATTCATATTTTTCAATTATAGGTTTGGAACGAGAAATTTGTAATTGAGTTATAAGATTAGAATTTTGGTGTTGAATAAAAGCTTTTAAAGTTTCTCAATATTTTTCTTTCTTTTAATTAATTATTTATTTAGTTGTTTCAAAAATCCAAAAATATTTACTCTTTTTTTTATATTGCTTATTTAAAAAAAAATATTTATTTTTAATAATTTGTCTTATTTGTATTTTTGTCACCTTTTCATGATATTGGCCGTTTTTATTGTGTTATAATTAGCCGCTTTATCTAGATATAATTTGGGTGTAATCAAATTTTGGCGCCGTTGCAAGGGAAGTGTTGCAAGCAGGATTGATTAAAAAGAGTGAACGTGGAAAAGAGATAAGTAATTGCTTTTGTGTAACTTTTAGTTCTATTTATTTGTTTCCTTTTTCTTATTATTTTTTTCCCCTTTAAAATGTTTTTAGTACAAGTTATTTTTGTTAGCATATTTATATTATATATTTGTTAACGGTTTTTCATTTTTTTTTCCGTTTGTCTATTATGTATACATTTACTTACTATTTTATTTATTTTTTTCATTTGTTTCCAAAAAAAAAAAAAAACCGTAAAATCTTAAAAAAAAAAAAAAAGGATTTTCCTTTTTCTTTTCTTTCTCTTTTTCTTTAGTTACCATTTTTTTTTTTAAAGTTTCCTTTCTTTTTTTTATTGCCTCATTTATTTCCATTACCTAGCTTACTCTTTTCTTTGGTTAGATCAGTTTCTTAATTTAGGTTTTATTTAGTGTTAGCCGTTTTAGAATTTTCTTCTTTCACAAATTTTACCATAAAATTCAAATAAAAGTTAAACTTCTGCAAATTAGTTTTGGGAACATTGTGCAATTCAGTAGAGACCTAAAATCTAAGGATGTTCTATCTAGGAGGCTGGTCAGTCTTTCTTGGGAACGTTGCTCTATTTAGGAGGTTGGTTTTTAAAGAGGCCTCGCCCCACCAATCTTTCCTGGGAGTATTCTTAGATGGTACTATTCATGACAGTTGCACATTTGTTGTTTTCCAAGTTAATTTGTGAAGTAAAAAAAAAAGGGTGTATGAATCCTTATAGAGACGAACTAGGGAGATTTGCGAAAAACCCTGAATTAGAACAAACCTCTAGTGAAATTACTTCCGAAACTTTAGCTCCAACCTCGTTAACTGAAGTAGTAATTCTTGCCCCGCCAACGATGGGACAATGCGAAGAAAATGTTCCAAGGACATTGAAGGAATATTTGCACCCAACTCACACCGTGACTCCGTCATGCATTATGTTTCCACCTAATATGCCACAATTGGAGTTCAAGCCCGGCATGATCCAATTATTTCCAACTTTTCACGGATTGGAGAATGAGAATCCTTATGTACATGTTAGGGAATTTGAGGAAGTGGTGGCCACTTTTCACAGCTGTGCCGAAGCCACTGATATCGTTAGGTTGAAAGTTTTTCCATTCTCCTTTAAAGATAAGGCGAAAAGCTGGCTATATTCTTTGAGACTTAGGTCCATTGGTTCGTGGGATAAAATGGCAACCACATTTTTGAATAAATACTTCCCACACCATAAAACTAATAATCTTAAGCGATAGATCTCGACCTTCTCCCAAAAGGAAAGTGAATCCTTCTATCCAGCTTGGGAGCGATGTAAAGATATGTTAAATCAATGTCCCCAACATGGGTATGAAAATTGGCGCCTGTTCAGGTACTTCTATGAATGACTTACGATTAGGGAGTGCTAATTCATTGAGATGATGTGCAACGGTGAATTTCTCTGAAAGGATCGCGACGAAGCCATCGACTATTTGAATGAGATTGCGAAAAAGTCCCACACCTGGACCGGTCCAAGTGCTACTGACAACACTAGTAGGTCCCGACCAAGTGGAATTTATCAGTTGAGGAAGGAGGGTAGCCTTAAAGCTCAAGTAGAAAATCTTTCAAAATAGCTCGAAGTGCTTAAATCCAACCTTACTAGAGGAATCCACTTTGTTGCAAGGGCCGAAATTCAAATTCCATGCTTTGTGTGTGGAGGAGTAGAGCATGAAGCCCAAGATTTTCCCACTTATAATGAGATGAGGGTGGTGTACGAGGAGCAGTGCAACACATTGGAGCATATGGTAGATCAAATGCACCCTTCTCCAATTCATACAATCTTGGATAGAGAAATTACTAGAACTTTAGTTAGAGGGACAACCAAGTTCAATCATCTAGGAATTAATGGAAATCTGGCCAACAGCTGAACCCATTAAGAGAATTACTGCACCTCAATATAATGCTCAACCAAGGAGGCACTCTTTTGACAACACTTTGTAAGCATTTATGGAGACGCAAACGAAGACAAATCAAAAGGTTGGTTCAGCTCTCACACAATTAATGGAAGAGAACAGAGAGATCAAGGGCCAAATCACTAAGCTTACTTTATCTTTAGCTATTCAGCAGCACGGCCGATTTCCATCCCAGCCTCAGTCCAATCAGAGGGGACAAAACATGGCACAAACGTCGAATGTCGATGATTTAATGCCATCACTACTTGAAGTGACAAGTTGATCGAACTATAATCAACAAAGACCACCACTCCAAGTAGAAAGGAAGATGCTTTGGAAAAAAGGAAGTGCCGAAAACTCCAGTACCAGTGCCATTCCTATAAGCTTTGCGATCAACTGGAAAGGTGCTGGAAAATCATGATGAGATTCTTCAACACTTCAAACAAGTGTGAGTTAACCTTTCTTTGTTGCACTTGATCAAGCAAGTACCATCATATGCGAAGGTTATCAAGGATCTATGCACCATCAAAAAGAGGGACCACATCAAGAACACTGCGTTTTTGATGGAGCAAGCTAGCGCGGTGATCGGGCACAAGACACCACCAAAGTACAAGGATCCGGGATGTCCCACAATCTCTTGCCAAATAAGGACACATGAGTTTGGTCAAGCCTTGCTAGATTTAGGAGCAAGTGTGAACTTAATGCCATATTCAGTTTACTTGCAACTGGGTTTAGGAGAAATCAAGCCCTCACCTGTGGTAATCCAATTGGCTGACCATTTTCTCAAGAAACCTCAGGGAATAGTGGAGGATGTTTTGTTGCAGATTGAGAAGTTCTATTACCCCATTGATTTTCTTATCCTGGATACCGAGTCCGTGGTTAGCAAAGAGTCACAGATTCCCATCATCTTAGGAAGGCCTTTCCTTGCTACAACAAATACTCTCATTAACTGTAGGAATAATCTTATGAAGATATCTTTTGAGAACATGACTCTAGAGGTACACATTTTCAATATTGGAAAACAACCATGTGACGATGATGAGTGCTATCATACCTTTATGATAGAAACACTCATTCCAGAGGAAGTACAATTGCGAAGCAATTCTGATGATCTTGAATAAATCCTTTGAAATTTCTAGAGTTCCGATCCTGTCGAGGTAGACAACATTTTTGTTTTTTGGTAAAACCCACAGGATAGAGGAACCATGGCTTGGTGTCTGCACTCTGAAGAACTACCACAAGAGAGAGAGAAGCTGAAGCCGAAGCCATCTACTGAGGAAGCCCTAAAGGTCAAACTCGCTCAACTACCTGAAGGTCTAAAGCACGCATTCTTAGGAACTGGCAATACTTTTCCAATTATCATTTCATCCAAACTTAGTGCCATGCAAGAAGAGATGTTAGTCAATACGCTAAAAGATCATTAAGCTGCGTTAGATTGGGCAATAGCTGACATCAAATGTATCAATCCCTTAATTTGTTCCCATAGAATCCATCTTGAAGAAGGGACTAATCCAAAATGAGATCCTCAAAGATGTTTGAATCCAACTTTGAACGAAGTTGTGAAGAATGAAGTCTTGAAGTTACTTGATGCTGGTATTATCTATCCAATCGTTGATAGCAAGTAGGTTAGTCCAACTCAATTAGTGCCAAAGAAATTGAGGGTAACTGTGGTGGAGAACGAAAAAGGGGCTCTAGTTCCCACAAAGGTCATAATGGGTTGGTGCATGTGCATCGACTATCGAAAGCTAAATGCAGCTGCTCGTAAGGACCACTTTCCACTTCCATTCACCAACCAAATCTTGGAACATGTGGCCGGTCATCCCTTTTATTATTTTTCTGATGGATTCTCAGAATACTATCAAATTGAGATTGCTTTGGAATATCAGGATAAGACTACATTTATATGTCCTTTTGATACCTATGCCTTTCGATGTATGCCATTTGGATTGTGTAATGCCCTCGCCACCTTCCAATAGTGCATGATGAGCATATTTAGTGATATGATTGAAAAATGTATGGAAGTCTTCATGGATGATTTGACCGTCTTTGGTGACTCTTTCGATGCATGTCTGCATAATTTGGAAGTTGTTTTGAAAAGATACGAAGAAAAGGGTCTCGTGCTTAATTAGGAGAAGTGTCATTTCATGGTGCCATCTGGAATAGTTCTGGGCCACATTGTTTCTGAAAGAGGGATTGAGGTTGATCAGTCCAAGATTGAACTCATCTCCAAGCTACTTGCCCCCAAAACTGTCAAAGACGTGAGGTCTTTTCTTGGGCATGCTGGCTTCTATAAGAGGTTTATTCAGAATTTCCCAGTAATCTCTCAGCCTCTTTGTAACCTCGTGGCCAAAGATGATGCGTTTGACTAGACACAAGAATATAAAGAAGCTTTTCGAACACTCAAGGCGAAATTGACTTTAGCCCCTATCATGTAGTCACCAAATTGGAGTTTGACGTTTGAGATTATGTATGATGCAAGCAATTATGTTGTGGGGGGCGGTCCTAGGTCAACTAAGGGAGGGGAAGCCCTTTGTAGTATACTACGCGAGCAGACTCTAAATAGTGCTTAAATGAATTGCTCAACCACGGAAAAAGAGTTGTTTGCTGTCGTCTTTGCTCTTGACAAGTTCCATGCAAACCTGTTTGGTTCACCTATCATGGTCTTCACAGATCATGCTATCCTTAAGTACCTCATTTCCAAAAGGGATGCTAAGGCATGTTTAATTAGGTGGATCTTTCTTCTGTAGGAATTTGTTCTGACCATCAAGGATAAGAAAAGAGTTGAGAATGTGGTGGCCGACCACTTATCACGACTTGAGTTTAGCGATTCTGCTAATACTTCCACCATCCGAGATGACTTCTCAAGCTGCTTTGGTATACTCATATTGTCAACTATTTGGTGATTGGCAAGGTTCCCTTTGCTTGGATTGCACAAGACAAAAGGAAGTTTTTGGTTGAGGTTCATAACTTCTATTGGGATGATCTTTATCTTTTCAAGAACTGCCCCGACCAAATCATGCGATGATGCATTCTTGAGGAAGAAGTTATGAGTGTCATGAACTTCTGCCATAATGATGCATGTGGTGATAATTTCTCTATGAGGAAAACCGCTGCAAAGATCCTGCAGTGTAGTCTTTATTGAACCACTTTGTTCAAGGACACCAATGACTTCTGTCGTTCTTGCAAAATGTAACAACCCATCTTTGAGGAACTAGCTTAGCAGAAAAAAAATCACCTTATTTTATTAAGCACGACAAATAAGAGTTTCATTAAGAAATTGGAGAATTTGACAGGTCATGCTTTTTAGGCTTGGTGAATAAGCACGTTAGCCTTGCTTTCTTGGCTAAGTTTTGAGCTTCAACTAGCATGTCTTTCCACGTGTTATATACAGGTAAAACCACCTAACAATTAGAGCTTGTTAACCAAACTCTACAACTACGTGCATAGGCTTGCTTTTCATAAAGAGTTGCAGAACTATATATATGTGACTCTACAGCCAAAAAATCATCTTTTGGATTGTGAAAAATGTGATCAGAGGGGGAAACGTGAGATTGTAGAAGGAGAAAGTGAGAGAGAAGTGAAAGAGAGAAGAGAGAAAAATTAAAATAGAGAGAATTATTTCTACTATCTAGCAAGTAGCTAGTTGATGTAAGTATATCTTCTATTACATCACTTGAACAATATTATGTTTTGAAAACATGTTTTCAGTTATGCAGTTGTTATTATTATAATATTTTGAAGAAGTTCAAAGAAATTATTTTTATGTATGGTGCTTAATTTCATGCTTATTAGAACCAACCTAGATAAAAGGGGCCAACCTAATTTCATGCTTATTAGGTGCTTAATTTCATGCTTATTAGAACCAACCTAGATAAAAATTAAAAGGGCTAAATCCTTGAGGAAGAGAGTTCCAAGAAAGGGGCCATAAAAAAAAGTGAAGGGTTCTAATAGTACGAGATTAAAATTGTACTAGAGGGCCCTAAGCTAAAGTTAGAGAAGTATTTAATGTGGAAAAGCTATATGATATACTTGCTGAGCTTTTTGCTCATATAATTCTTGTGATGCAGTTTGCAATTCAGTACGATCAAGAGGTTGACTGATCCAGTGATTTCAGAGTCCCATGACAAAATTAGAGAGAGATATATATATATATATATATATATAGTACGAGATTAAAATTGTACTAGAGGGCCCTAAGCTAAAGTTAGAGAAGTATTTAATGTGGAAAAGCTATATGATATACTTGCTGAGCTTTTTGCTCATATAATTCTTGTGATGCAGTTTGCAATTCAGTACGATCAAGAGGTTGACTGATCCAGTGATTTCAGAGTCCCATGACATAATTAGAGAGAGAGAGAGAGATATATATATATATGAGGTTTTTAGTTAGCTAACGTACTTTTCGAGCTGCTAGCTTGGAAAGGGGCGTTACATTATGGTATCAAAGCAAATACGTTTCTGGTGATATAGATAGAGTGTCTTGGGACCAATAATTCAGTCAGCTTCATTTTTTTTGGAAACATTAGAACCATTAAATTTCGAGGACGAAATTTTTATCAGAGGGGGAGAATGGAACAACCGATCTTTGAGGAACTAGCTTAGCAGAAAAAAAAAAAATCACTTTATTTATTAAGCACGATAAATAAGAGTTTCATTAAGAAATTGGAGAATTCGACAGGTCATGCTTTTTAGGCTTGGTGAATAAGCACATTAGCCTTGCTTTCTTGGCTAAGTTTTGAACTTCAACTAGCATGTCTTTCCACGTGTTACATACAGGTAAAGCCACCTAACAATTAGAGCTTGTTAACCAAACTCTACAACTACGTGCATAGGCTTGCTTTTCATGAAGAGTTGTAGAACTATATATATGTGACTCTGCAGCCAAACAATCATCTTTTGGATTGTGAAAAATGTGATCAGCGGGGGAAACGTGAGATTGTAGAAGGAGAAAGTGAGAGAGAAGTTAAAGAGAAGAGATAGTATCTTCCACGATGCTGGATTACATGATAGTTGTCTAACCATCGTGTAATCCTCAATTTTTACTAGTGTTTGAAGAAGTTTAAAGAAATTATTTTTATGTATGGTGCTTAATTTCATGCTTATTAGAACTAACCCAGATAAAAATTAAAAGGGCCAAATCCTTGAGGAAAAGAGTTCTAAGAAAGGGGCCATAAAGAAAAGTAAAGGGTTCTAATAGCACGAGATTAACATTGTACTAGAGGGCCCTATGCTAAAGTTAGAGAAGTATTTTAATGTGGAAAAGTTATATGATATACTTGCTGAGCTTTTTACTCATATAATTCTTGTGATGCAGTTTGCAAGTCAGTAAGATCAAGAGGTTAACTGATCCAGTGGTTTTAGAGTCACATGACAAAATTAGAGATTTATATATATATATATATATATATGAGATTTTTAGTTAGCTAACGTACTTTTCAAGCTGCTAGCTTGTAAGGGGCATTACACGAAAGGTGTCAAAAGTTAGGTGCTTTGTCCCGTTGTCACATGATGCCCTTGAACCCAATTCTTGTAATAGAAATATTCGATTGTTGGGGGATAGACTTTATGGGACCATTTCCACCTTCGTTTAGGTATCTGTACATCCTTCTTGCTGTGGACTATGTTTCAAAATGGGTTGAAGCCGTACCATTCTGAACTAATGACAATGCAATTGTTATAAAGTTCTTGCGCGGAAATGTGTTGTCTAGGTTTGATACACCACATGCTATCATAAGTGATCAAGGCACACACACTTCTACAATAGATCCTTTGAGGCTCTAATGCGAAAGTATGGAGTTATAAACAAGGTGTTGACTGCCTATCATCCACAAACAAATGGACAAGTGGAGGTAGCGAATAATGAGATCAAGCAAATATTGGAAAAGATGGTTAACCCTGACCACAAGGATTGGTCTTCACATCTTCTTGATGCATTTTGGGCATACTGCATAGCATACAAAACCCCTCTTGCGATGTCTCCCTACAGGCTAGTCTTGGGAAAAGCTTGACATTTACCTGTGGAGCTTGAACATGAAGCTTACTGGGCCATCAAGGCCTTGAATTTTGATCTTAGCGCTGTAGGTATCTATTGCAAACTCCAGCTGTCCGAACTCGAGGAGTTGAGGAATGACGCTTATGATAATTCTAGGATCTACAAGGAGAAGATGAAAGCGGCTCATGATAAGCAAATCCTGAGGAAGACCTTTGAGCCAAACCAACTGGTGCATCTATATGATTCCCGTCTCCATCTCCACCCTGGCAAGTTGAGGTAAAGGTGGACTAGCCCATATGTGATAAAGAGAGTTTTTCCCAACGGTGCTGTCGAGGTTGAGGACCCGAGCGATGGGAGGATATTTAAAGTTAACGACCAGCGATTGAAGAACTATGTGAAGCGTGTAGACTAGCTCGAGGAAATCATCCTTGAGGCTCTTGTCTACCAACCATGAGTAGTTAACTCAACTATCCATTTGTACCATATTTTGTTTTGGTGTGTTTTGTTTCCTTTTGTGTGTTTTTGTTTTTTTTTTTGACAAGTAGTTTCGGCTGATTTCAAATGTGGCTTGCTAATCATCCAGGTATTTTCTTTCCTTGTATTCTTCACATTCCATATTTTTAGACATTGAGGATACTACCTGATTTCAGTTGAGGGTGGTAAGCATATTCATGCTGGAAGATTTGTTTTGTCGTGGGTGAATCATTTTGAGTCAAAATTTTTCAAATTTGCCTAGGTGTTGATGGGAAAATGTTTGGAATAAGTCAGTTTTTACTATCTTGATTATCTAAGAAATAACTTTCAGAATTTGTCTTGAGAGAGTTGAGAGAAACAGCTTATTGATGCATTTTTACTAAGAAAATTCCCATGTTTGAAGCATTCTATTTTTGGTGAGTTGAGAGAGTTGAGAGAAACAGCTTTTGGACTTTCATTGATCATGAGAATTGGTTAAGTCACTTCTTAGAACATCATTACACGGTTTGTGGTATGCTGGTTGCATGGCTTGAGGGATGATTGAGATTAGAAAGAAATAATATCATGTAATAGAGCCTTTTTAGTAGTTTGGTTAGAAAAAAAAGTATTAAATTAAAAAAATTAAAAAAAAAAGAAGAAAAGCATGAACAACATTTCATTATACGTATGTGTGGATTTGGTGTAGTCACATCTGGAGCTGCACAGCAGCTAATCAAAAGAGCACCATTCTACATATGTATCATTCATTACATGTTGTTTCTTGCTTAAAAAAAAAAAAAGTGTTAGTTATATGGCTCTTTTGTTCATCAGTGTAATTTCTTTTCTGATCCTTTGAATCCCAAAAGTTGGTTTGTGGTAAGATGGTGGAGTTCTAAGTTGTTGGTTTTCCTGTCTCTTGATCAATGTTTGTTTGATTGTTTGTCCTAAATTTTACCTTTCTCACTTTGAGCGATTACTGTTTTCCAACTCTATGAGTGACCACTTTTGCACTAAAATATTCTCAAATTACCTGTGAGGTTTGATGGTGTTGAGGCTTTTTACCTGGTGGATTTTCAAAGTTAAATGTGTCATGGTCTATGGTAAGAAGGAAAAGGCTTATCACACACACACACACAACTCTGGAGTTATGACTGAAAATAATTTTGATAGCATTTGTTGATTTGTCTAATATTTTTTTTGAAGCATTTTGGTGATTTTGCTAATTGAGACTTGAGTGATTTATATGATATGTCTTCCACTTGAATTGCTAAAGACTAGTAATAAGCTGGTTGGGAGTTGTGATTAGTACACAAAAGTGCACTTTCTTTGATGTTTATTAATATTTGAGCTTTAATTAAACATTTCCATGATTTTTGTTAAAAATATTTTAACTGAAAAATGTGTAGTTTTAGTTCAAATATATACAGATATTAAAGAAGTGCAAAAATAATACACAAAGAATCATCCAATTGAGCCATGGAAGACATTCAATTGAGTCACAAAAGCAATCCACGTGAGCCAAGCCAAGCCGAGTCAAAGCCAAGCCAAGTAGCATCTTCTTCCAACCCGAGTGCACCACATGACAATTCTTTTGCTGTAAATTTGCTCCGAATCTCTTCATTAGTATATTCCGTTTTTGTGCCAATTTGATGACAATGGGATCGGATTTCTACCTCAAAAAGTCAACTTAGTTTAGTTTCCTTTCCTCTTAGGATCTATTTTATTTATATATATATTTATTTGTAATTTTTAGTTTCTCGTTTCAATTTGTTTCCTTGTTTGGCTAAGTCTCTAAAACTCTATAAATAGGGGACTCTGCTTCTTGTATTAGCTATTCAAAAATTGTGAGATTTTATTAGTTAATAAATATCAGTTTATTTACAATTCTTGTTTCCTTAGTTTTCTTATTAGTACGAGGTGAGTGATACACCTTTTTGTGAGTGAGATCTGCTAGAAAAAGGCTAAGTTGGAGAAATTTTTGTCTGCAAGCATTCTTTACTTTAATTTTTAATCTCTTTCATTCTTAACACCTATTTTTGATTTCTTTCGTCTCTTCTATTTAATGTTTATGATTTTTATTTCCATAGTGACAGTGGTTTTAATTATCATAATCTGTATACACAATCACTAGTGAGAGGTGGTTTCTTTTAACTATTTTTGTAAGAATATCCTTTCTGTATTCTGTCAGTGGTATTTTGTCGCTTTAGGATAACTTATAGAAATAATTATGCTTGTTTTAGCGAGAGGAGATTAATTAAATCAAATACTATTTTTTTAACACTTGTGCTTCATATTTTCCGATTATAGGTTTGAGACAAGAACTTTGTAATTGAGTTATAAGATTAGAATTTTGGCGTTAAATAAAAGCTTTTAAAATTTCTCAATATTTTTCTTTCTTTTAATTAATTATTTATTTGGTTGTTTCAAAAATCCAAAAATATTTTCTCTTTTTCATATATATTGCTTATCTTTTTAAAAATGTTTATTTCTAATAATTTGTCTTATTTGTGTCATTGTCACCTCCTTGTGGGATCAACCATCTTTATTATACTATAATTGACATCTTTATCTAGACACAATTTGGACATAATCAATAAGCAACCTATTGTGAAGAAATTATGTACAATTAATGCCATTGGGAAGAGAGTTTATACTTAATAGCATTACACTTTTCAAATGAGTAGAGTTAAGGATACTAATTTTAATATTAATTTTTTGAGTACTAACTCAAGTGTCAAATTTTCATTAGTAGATGTAATCGATTGATATTGACAATGTTTTAAACACATACCAATAAAATAACGACAACTCATAGCTTACTATTTAATTAAGGCAAACGGTTATATATGTCGTCATACGTGCACTGTCGTGAAGTAGCTTAGCTTGTTTGTCGTTCCCCAATTGTTAATCCCAAACAAAATGACAATGACTGCCAAATCAGGCATGAATCCTAGAGCAACCCCATTTATGTATGTATGTATAACAAAGCAGACAAACCCCACAGAGTATTTCATCTTACATTGAGAGTGAAATTATATAAATATATTTCGCCTACTGTTTATTACTTTCACATCATAATCGACTCATTTAACTCCTAACTCAATTGTGGCGTCTCATTGACAAATTGATTGTAGAAATAAACCAAGAAGATTGTTCGTAACAAGAAACATTACTAGAAATTAAGGGGGGAAACAAATAAATAAAAATAAAATCCTGCAGCAGTAAAACTTAAAAAAAAAAAAAATATATATATATATATAGATATATATATATATATATATATACGAGAAAAACAGTGTGTATAACCTTGGAGAGAATCCCGACAGTGAGCAACCTCGGGAAGAGTGAAGACCAAACGTACCCTCCCCTGCTGGCTGCTGCTTATTCTTTGTCATGAAAACGAAGCCTGGCATGGAGGACCAAACATGAACTCTATTAGCAACTGTGGTCTAGCTGCAATCCTTTTAATGCAGAGTACAAATTGCAGAAGCTCATCATCCTGGTTATTTTGAAATCAAATTTAAAAAGGTTATTTATTACTATAAATTTCAATAGCCGTGTGACCAAATCTATGTTTTACTATGTCAAACACATATCATATTAAAGATGCAACTCATCATCATCTTTATTTTATTTTATTTTATTTTATTTTTTTAGCTTTAACTAGGACACTTTAAGCTATCTTTGAACTTTTATCTCTGATGATGAATTAGATCAAATTGTTCATGATTCGCTAAATAAGATTGTAGGATAGAATAACAAAATAAGCAAAGAGTAAAAGTATCTTTAGCAAAAAGCTAACAGTTTAGCTGAGAATAAAACCGATTATACAGAGAGAACGATACCTAAATATATGTTTTGCATCTATATACATATGCTTGAGAAACTAATTAAGTTTAAGAAACTGAATGCTTACCTTCATGACCTTCCCTTTCGGCACATATATGGAATGTCTCTTCGTAAGTTTATTTTACTCAGGCCTGAGTACAAAGTTGCAAGTCCGACAGATTATTCAAACAAGTAAAAGAAAAATAAAATTGTTGAACATGTTTGAAATAAGATGCCAATGATACCTGAAGAAACAGTTACTGGATGTTTGGATTATGAGTCTTGTATAAAGGATCCTCGAGCATGCGTTCCACATGAGAAACCTTAGGGCATCCCTGAATCACTGCGTCTTGTAAATCATGGATGTAGCGAATTTCTTCACGTGGTATAGTCAACTTAGGACATAGCTTGACTGAAAGTATCCTAAGTGATTTAATGTATCTGATCCAACTTATCGTCTCCAAGCTAGCACAGCGCCAAATATGGAGTTCTTGCAGGTTCTTTAGCAGCTCAAGCCCTTCAAGGAAAGGCTCCATCTCTCGAACATGATCGATTGTAAGAGAATGGAGGCTGGGAAGGGACCGAAACATATTCGTACCACCATTGGCACTGGTCATGTTGATGATGCATAGAGTCCTCAATCCGGAGAGAGGTCTGACTGTTGAAGGAGTAGACGATGTGCTTGGAATTTGACTTGCTGATGCTAGAGTCTCTTGGAATGGCTTCCACTTGGTATTTTTCAGCACTAATACTTGTACGACTGGGAACAGAGGCATGGAAATCAGGTTGGGGCAATCCCCGATGATCAGCTTAGAAAGGCAAGGAAATTCTGATGCTTTTACTTCATCTTCCCACCACCGCGTTAGATTTGGCAAATTCGTAAGCTGAAGCTCTGTCAGTGACTTGAAGAATGCTCCTCCTTTTGAATAGGATTCATCCCCAGATGTTTCCTTAGAAATTGCATATTTCAGCTCCGGCAAGTCATCCACCAGCAGTACCTCAAGACAAGGTAAGTGGTCCAGTGGTGGTAGGCTTTCACATTTCGTGCATCTGGATAACGTAAATTTCACGAGCTTTGCATGGTGCGGAAGCCAACTTGAGAACTTATCCCCTCCATACGCAGATAAAGACAATTCTCTGAGATCCTCACGAGGCTGGAGAGCTTCCAGTAACTTTACATAATCATCGGCATCAATAGCAGCATTAACATTCCAAATCAAATCTAGGTCTACAAGATGCTTCTTTGCTGTCAACTTAGCTCTTGATGCATCGTCACCTCCCAAACGCCCCAAATTCTTAATTTTGAGCTTGCCTCTTAGCTCATCGAGCTTCTCTAACTCCTGGAGATTCCCACTTTTTTTGGAGACAGAGCCAGTATCCGTGCACAATACAAATTCTGATAACGTCCGGAGTTTAGTGAGTTGACCAAGCCCTCGTGGAACATGAGTCAGACTGTAACAAGACTTGTTTTCGAGATTTCTCAAGTTGACTAATTTCTTAATGGTTTTAGGCAACTCCTTTAGATTACTGCAATGATTGAGTTTCAAAGTTTGCAAATTTTGCAACTTACCAATAGATTTCGGCAATTCCCTGATGTTCACATTATGAGAAAGATCGAGATACCTCATATGTCCCAAATCGCCAATAGAATCAGACACCTCCTTGATTCCAGAATTATGCAAATCCAACATGCGTAAGGACTTGAACTTAGAAACTTCAATGCAAACCGCCTCACTTGATCGCTCTTCAACTTCCCATTGTGATTGCAAAGGCAAAATCAAAGTTTGAATATACTTTTTTGATTGAGCCAACTTACGAACATGCCAGGATGAATCTAAATGAAACTCATATGATACGTGACGAGGTGTTTTGCCATTCATTTCCCCATTTATGTGTAAAGTTGCATAAGCATTCGGAGCTTTTAATCTGGTAAGTTCGCAAATGAAATCTTGCACTTTGCATTTTGTTATACAGCCCAGCTCATCTCGCTTGATTTCTTTAAAGAATGATCTTCGTACTAACTCTTCAAGATAACCATAACCAACATCCTCGAGATTTGAATCTGAACTCGTCCTTAAAAACCCCTGTGAGATCCACAAATTTACAAGCGTTTGTGTTTCTATTTCATAACCATTAGGAAATAGACCGCAATAAACGATACATGGCCTCAGAAAGTAAGGCAGATGATCATAACCCGAACTAGCAAATTCTGGCATTTCTGCTTTCGTTAACATCTTTTCGAGCTCGTTTTCATGGAATGAACTCCAATCTGCTTCTCCATCTTTAAGATACAGTATCTCTCCTATTCTTCTTATGAGAAGAGGAATTCCTCCACATCTTGCTTCAATCTTCTTTGCAGTCTCTAAAATCTTGGAGTTAGCTGGCAGTAGTCCATTCTCAAAGGCCACCTTCTTGAACAAAGACCAGGAGTTGTGCTCGTCTAGACGTTTCAACATGTAACTATGTAGTTTGGCTTCTGTACTTGTTGCAGCCTCTCCAATAGTTGTAGTTACAACTACTTTGCTTCCTTTAGCACCAACATCTAACAAGCCTTCTAGAGCGGACTGGTTTGGACCATCCAGATTCCGCACATCGTCAAGTATGAGTAGATGCCTCTTTCTGAGTATCTCTTGACGAATACGATTTTTCAATTCGTCAGCTTGAAGTCGTTCTCCTGAGGGGTTTGTAGTACTTGTCACGGAGACAAGAATTTTCTCCATGATGACTATCAAGTCAAAGTCATTAGAGACAGACACCCAAATTCTTAGATCAAAATGGTTTTGAACCTGAGAGTCGTTGAAAATGAGCCGTGCAAGTGCGGTTTTCCCTACTCCTGCAGGGCCACATATAGTGAAGATGACCAATTTATCCTCCTTGGAACTGTGTTCCAACAATTGTTGAATGATAGCATTTTTGTCGGCCTCCCTCCCAATAACCTCGTCTTTAGTTGCAAAGTTCATCTTGCGAACTAATCTGGCTTTTTCAATAGTTTCCTCTGCAATGGACAGTTTCCACTCATGAACTGGTTTTCCACACAGCGTTTTCCCAACATCAAGTATGACAAAAGGAACTCCTAGGCATGTTTCTGCGATTTGTCTTCCTGTTTCTTCTAATATTGTTTGGAAAGCCTCCCGTGCCGCAAGCTGCTCCTGATCCATCTCACTGAAACTGAAAGCTTCTCTCTTTAATAAAGGCCAGGAGTCTTCATCGTCCAAAGGACCCAAGTGGTGTGATCCAGCAGCTGTACCAGTGATGTTAGCAACCGTTTCGCTGCGGGTAGTCAGTAACACAGTGCTACCCTCCTTCGCAGCAGCACTGGCCATCAGCAAGTTTCTTAAGCTCAGCCAAAGTTGCTGATCTTTATCGCGCATGCCATCTAGCACAAGCAAGAACCTCTTTCCGCGGATCGCTTGCTGCAATTGCTTTTGCAATTCAGCAATCCTAGGATAATTATTACCAAGGTTGAGGTCGGCAGTAGTAGTCTTCTCTTCAGATTTAGCAGAGTGAATAAGCTTGTGAACAATGAATCTCACATCAACGAGATCAGAGATGTAAACCCACAACCTCCGATCAAAATGATCTGCGACCTTGGCTTCATTGTAAACAACCCTAGCAAGGGTTGTTTTTCCCATTCCTTGAGCACCAACAACAGGAATGACCCTGATAGTAAATTGTTTCTGCACAGCAGGATCGGAATCTGCAGCATGATGATGACGATGATGAGGATATTGTTCTTCCAGAACGAGATCCATGATTTTCCAGATGTCGAAATCCCTTCCAATAACCTTGTTTTTTGGAATTTCTTCATCAAATAGACGGCGGCTGTTGTCCCTCTCGCTCTCTTGCATGCGGCTGCTGTCGCTCTCGCTCTCTTTTATAATCGGAGCCAAGGACGAAGAAGCCTCAGCTAGTGCTTTCATAACTTGCTTCATCTTCTTAAGCATTTTGAGCCGGAAAAAAAAATAGTCCGAAGAGGTCGTAAAGAAATTCATTACCTCTGTCCGTACTTGAGTGGCTTGACTTGTTCGTTCCGAAGCCAACGCAAAGCAAGCGTCCACAAATTCATCAGTTTCATAAACTGCAGTTTCAAGCTTCTCCAGAGTTTGTTGGTCTACTTGTTGGCCCTCCTGCTGCCGCAGCTGCAACTGATCTTCGTCTAAGAGAGAAGCTCTGACTATTGAAATCGTCTGCTCCAGTTCTTCAAACTCGTCAGCAACCTTCCAGACCATCTTTGCACTCTCCTTGAGGGCTGCAGATCCCAACATTTCAAGGATCCGTTCCACAACGAATGAGATGTTTACCTCCGCCATTAACAATCTCTCTCTCTCTCTCTCAAACACATCTGTATTCAAAAACGCCAAACACAAATGTTGTTGTGAGCTTCAATATTATTCTTGGTTAATTATTTCCACCAGAAACCTTTGCCACTTGCCCCAAACCCCAAAAAAAAAAAAAAAAAAAAAAAGCCCGTTTGCCACTTGCCACTTGCCACTTCATTAATTCCAAGGTCCTTTTTTTTTTCACCCGTAAATGTACATAATTTTATTACATTATTTTAACCCAAGTTGCGGTGCCAACTAATAATAGGGAAATACTATTCTGACATTGATAAAGATGATCTAGCGGAGGATTTCTTTTAAAGCAAGACAACAAACCAATTAAAAAAAAAAAACACACACACACACACACACACTCTCTCCACCAGACGGACCTTGAGGCGTGTGAAAATACATAAATAAATAAATAATCAAATTTAGCCATTTGTTCTTGCCTCCACAATAAAACTAATAGGGTCATAATGAGATGTGAGCTCAACTTAGTCACGAAGGGTCATCTTATGAATATATTATCATGTCATGTGATCACATTTTTTATTATTTTTTTAAATTGTTATTATTTATTTTAAAATATTAGAGGCATTTTGTCCTCATAATCAATGGGTAGATGGGCCTAAAATTAAAAAATAAATTTGTTGGAGGGAATCCGATGGTTTCAAGACTCGATGTTATAGTTTAAATAGCAGAGAATTTATTTCTTCCAAATGTACTTGTCAAGTTGCCCAAGAGACGACAAACATGTTCGGTAGATGTTTTCATAATTTAAGTCAATAATAGTTCTTTTACAAACTTCAAAAAAAAAAAAAAAGATTTTTTTTAGTCACATTGGGCGGCTCATTTTAATAAACCTCGGTCGGATAGAATACTATCTGCTTTTAAAGGGGTTGGATCATCTGTTCAATATCCTCTCCTTAAAACTTATCCAACAAATCAAATGTTGTCACATCATCAAAATAACCTCAAAATCTAAGAGAATGTCACGATGAGACGTGCCGTTTATCATTATGATAAGTATCAAGTGGAAGTGCAGTGATGTGTGTAGCTGAAGCATCCTACAGACTAGTAGACTTGAACCTTGTTCTTACATGATCTGATCAATTCGATCATGGATTCGCTATCTATTTCCATTGTTCAATTATTTGACAACATGAAAAAAAAAAACCAAAAACTCTGCCCTCCCTCTCCGTTTATCCAGGGGTGGAAGGGCAGAGGCCTTTTGTGTCCCCTCCAGTCAAGAATTGGAGTCTCACAATCACTAGTCAATATGCTTTTCTCTCATGCCTTTCTTCATTTGTAGTTTGATATTCTGGTGTCCTAGGCGAGTGGGGGAAAGAAAAAAGCAACAGAGAAATTCTCTCACGTGCTTATTCTTTTCTACTATTCAGCATTCTCTCTCTTTTTGAGTTTCAAAGATTCATCCATTTTATACTAGACTAGAGAAAAGATCTAACAAGAAGAAAAATCAGAAATAACATTATATTCTTTTCTTTTCCTTTTCTTCTAAGTATTTCTCCCTCATCACTAAACAGCTAATCCCAGAGAAGCCGACCGCCACAATGTTGTCAATGGCTGGAACTAAGACGTTGTTTTCCATCATTCCTCTAAATGACAAATATTTCGATAAAAGTTTTCGGATCTCATTTAGGAGCAATCAGATGCTTTGATAAAGTTTTTCAGATTTAGTTTTTGGCCGGTAACGGAGAAGATGCCATCGGTGGTAGCACGAGAAACAAGAAGATCCGCCACCACTCCTCTTAAATCCTTAGATTTTTTTTTAAAAAAATCTGTAATTAAATCCTTTAAAGTTCAGATCTGGTTTTTCACCCATCAGAAGCTGCTAATTTTGCTACAATTATCTGTTGGGATTGGTGCCTATAAAGTATATGATGCTATAATTTTGTTGTGATTTATATAGATAAATGTTTTATTTCATTATAGTTCTATGTGCATGTATATTTGATACTTAATAAATATCAATAAAATTCCATAATTATCTATGTGACCTTATATAGTGTATATAAGAGTTATATATTAAAGGATAATATTTAAGAATGATAATTAAAATGATCCGTGATAAATAATTAATTATATAATTGATTAACCAATTAAAGTATGGAATATTTAATTGAATATCACTAGTGCATGTTATTACCATTAAGAATGAAATGGTTTTAACCGAACCGTTAATGTAGTGAGACATCTAATGAGTGCACTATACATAATGTGATTATGCAGGATGGGGACGTGACGTGATATGAATTGTTGATAATTTCTGTTAAGTATAGCAGATTCTAATCATGTCAATCGATGGTCATACATAGAATGATATTAATCCTGAGTTATTAGCAGACTCCTATTTATAGAATCATGTCTTTTGATTTACACGGTATGGATTTGAGTATCAAATTTTATTCCTTGTATTTTAGAGATATGATGAAGTAAGTAGCCGGGAATGTTAATATTACAATATGGAATCCATTCTTTCTTATTTAAGAAGCAGATAAATAATTCTCTTATGTGTTGATTCAGGACATGAACGGTATGAGTGCTTAATTTGTGATTAATTTCATGAATTTATTATTCATTAGAGAATCAATGGTACTTAAGGATCAAGATATAATTAGGGTTTAGGGTTTAGGGTTTAGGGTTTAGGGTTTAGGGTTTTAGGGTTTAGGGTTTAGGGTTTAGGGTTTAGGGTTTAGGGTTTAGGGTTTAGGGTTTAGGGTTTAGGGTTTTAGGGTTTAGGGTTTAGGGTTTAGGGTTTAGGGTTTAGGGTTTAGGGTTTAGGGTTTAGGGTTTAGGGTTTAGGGTTTAGGGTTTAGGGTTTAGGGTTTAGGGTTTAGGGTTTAGGGTTTAGGGTTTAGGGTTTAGGGTTTAGGGTTTAGGGTTTAGGGTTTAGGGTTTAGGGTTTAGGGTTTAGGGTTTAGGGTTTAGGGTTTAGGGTTTAGGGTTTAGGGTTTAGGGTTTAGGGTTTAGGGTTTAGGGTTTAGGGTTTAGGGTTTAGGGTTTAGGGTTTAGGGTTTAGGGTTTAGGGTTTAGGGTTTAGGGTTTAGGGTTTAGGGTTTAGGGTTTAGGGTTTAGGGTTTAGGGTTTAGGGTTTAGGGTTTAGGGTTTAGGGTTTAGGGTTTAGGGTTTAGGGTTTAGGGTTTAGGGTTTAGGGTTTAGGGTTTAGGGTTTAGGGTTTAGGGTTTAGGGTTTAGGGTTTAGGGTTTAGGGTTTAGGGTTTAGGGTTTAGGGTTTAGGGTTTAGGGTTTAGGGTTTAGGGTTTAGGGTTTAGGGTTTAGGGTTTAGGGTTTAGGGTTTAGGGTTTAGGGTTTAGGGTTTAGGGTTTAGGGTTTAGGGTTTAGGGTTTAGGGTTTAGGGTTTAGGGTTTAGGGTTTAGGGTTTAGGGTTTAGGGTTTAGGGTTTAGGGTTTAGGGTTTAGGGTTTAGGGTTTAGGGTTTAGGGTTTAGGGTTTAGGGTTTAGGGTTTAGGGTTTAGGGTTTAGGGTTTAGGGTTTAGGGTTTAGGGTTTAGGGTTTAGGGTTTAGGGTTTAGGGTTTAGGGTTTAGGGTTTAGGGTTTAGGGTTTAGGGTTTAGGGTTTAGGGTTTAGGGTTTAGGGTTTAGGGTTTAGGGTTTAGGGTTTAGGGTTTAGGGTTTAGGGTTTAGGGTTTAGGGTTTAGGGTTTAGGGTTTAGGGTTTAGGGTTTAGGGTTTAGGGTTTAGGGTTTAGGGTTTAGGGTTTAGGGTTTAGGGTTTAGGGTTTAGGGTTTAGGGTTTAGGGTTTAGGGTTTAGGGTTTAGGGTTTAGGGTTTAGGGTTTAGGGTTTAGGGTTTAGGGTTTAGGGTTTAGGGTTTAGGGTTTAGGGTTTAGGGTTTAGGGTTTAGGGTTTAGGGTTTAGGGTTTAGGGTTTAGGGTTTAGGGTTTAGGGTTTAGGGTTTAGGGTTTAGGGTTTAGGGTTTAGGGTTTAGGGTTTAGGGTTTAGGGTTTAGGGTTTAGGGTTTAGGGTTTAGGGTTTAGGGTTTAGGGTTTAGGGTTTAGGGTTTAGGGTTTAGGGTTTAGGGTTTAGGGTTTAGGGTTTAGGGTTTAGGGTTTAGGGTTTAGGGTTTAGGGTTTAGGGTTTAGGGTTTAGGGTTTAGGGTTTAGGGTTTAGGGTTTAGGGTTTAGGGTTTAGGGTTTAGGGTTTAGGGTTTAGGGTTTAGGGTTTAGGGTTTAGGGTTTAGGGTTTAGGGTTTAGGGTTTAGGGTTTAGGGTTTAGGGTTTAGGGTTTAGGGTTTAGGGTTTAGGGTTTAGGGTTTAGGGTTTAGGGTTTAGGGTTTAGGGTTTAGGGTTTAGGGTTTAGGGTTTAGGGTTTAGGGTTTAGGGTTTAGGGTTTAGGGTTTAGGGTTTAGGGTTTAGGGTTTAGGGTTTAGGGTTTAGGGTTTAGGGTTTAGGGTTTAGGGTTTAGGGTTTAGGGTTTAGGGTTTAGGGTTTAGGGTTTAGGGTTTAGGGTTTAGGGTTTAGGGTTTAGGGTTTAGGGTTTAGGGTTTAGGGTTTAGGGTTTAGGGTTTAGGGTTTAGGGTTTAGGGTTTAGGGTTTAGGGTTTAGGGTTTAGGGTTTAGGGTTTAGGGTTTAGGGTTTAGGGTTTAGGGTTTAGGGTTTAGGGTTTAGGGTTTAGGGTTTAGGGTTTAGGGTTTAGGGTTTAGGGTTTAGGGTTTAGGGTTTAGGGTTTAGGGTTTAGGGTTTAGGGTTTAGGGTTTAGGGTTTAGGGTTTAGGGTTTAGGGTTTAGGGTTTAGGGTTTAGGGTTTAGGGTTTAGGGTTTAGGGTTTAGGGTTTAGGGTTTAGGGTTTAGGGTTTAGGGTTTAGGGTTTAGGGTTTAGGGTTTAGGGTTTAGGGTTTAGGGTTTAGGGTTTAGGGTTTAGGGTTTAGGGTTTAGGGTTTAGGGTTTAGGGTTTAGGGTTTAGGGTTTAGGGTTTAGGGTTTAGGGTTTAGGGTTTAGGGTTTAGGGTTTAGGGTTTAGGGTTTAGGGTTTAGGGTTTAGGGTTTAGGGTTTAGGGTTTAGGGTTTAGGGTTTAGGGTTTAGGGTTTAGGGTTTAGGGTTTAGGGTTTAGGGTTTAGGGTTTAGGGTTTAGGGTTTAGGGTTTAGGGTTTAGGGTTTAGGGTTTAGGGTTTAGGGTTTAGGGTTTAGGGTTTAGGGTTTAGGGTTTAGGGTTTAGGGTTTAGGGTTTAGGGTTTAGGGTTTAGGGTTTAGGGTTTAGGGTTTAGGGTTTAGGGTTTAGGGTTTAGGGTTTAGGGTTTAGGGTTTAGGGTTTAGGGTTTAGGGTTTAGGGTTTAGGGTTTAGGGTTTAGGGTTTAGGGTTTAGGGTTTAGGGTTTAGGGTTTAGGGTTTAGGGTTTAGGGTTTAGGGTTTAGGGTTTAGGGTTTAGGGTTTAGGGTTTAGGGTTTAGGGTTTAGGGTTTAGGGTTTAGGGTTTAGGGTTTAGGGTTTAGGGTTTAGGGTTTAGGGTTTAGGGTTTAGGGTTTAGGGTTTAGGGTTTAGGGTTTAGGGTTTAGGGTTTAGGGTTTAGGGTTTAGGGTTTAGGGTTTAGGGTTTAGGGTTTAGGGTTTAGGGTTTAGGGTTTAGGGTTTAGGGTTTAGGGTTTAGGGTTTAGGGTTTAGGGTTTAGGGTTTAGGGTTTAGGGTTTAGGGTTTAGGGTTTAGGGTTTAGGGTTTAGGGTTTAGGGTTTAGGGTTTAGGGTTTAGGGTTTAGGGTTTAGGGTTTAGGGTTTAGGGTTTAGGGTTTAGGGTTTAGGGTTTAGGGTTTAGGGTTTAGGGTTTAGGGTTTAGGGTTTAGGGTTTAGGGTTTAGGGTTTAGGGTTTAGGGTTTAGGGTTTAGGGTTTAGGGTTTAGGGTTTAGGGTTTAGGGTTTAGGGTTTAGGGTTTAGGGTTTAGGGTTTAGGGTTTAGGGTTTAGGGTTTAGGGTTTAGGGTTTAGGGTTTAGGGTTTAGGGTTTAGGGTTTAGGGTTTAGGGTTTAGGGTTTAGGGTTTAGGGTTTAGGGTTTAGGGTTTAGGGTTTAGGGTTTAGGGTTTAGGGTTTAGGGTTTAGGGTTTAGGGTTTAGGGTTTAGGGTTTAGGGTTTAGGGTTTAGGGTTTAGGGTTTAGGGTTTAGGGTTTAGGGTTTAGGGTTTAGGGTTTAGGGTTTAGGGTTTAGGGTTTAGGGTTTAGGGTTTAGGGTTTAGGGTTTAGGGTTTAGGGTTTAGGGTTTAGGGTTTAGGGTTTAGGGTTTAGGGTTTAGGGTTTAGGGTTTAGGGTTTAGGGTTTAGGGTTTAGGGTTTAGGGTTTAGGGTTTAGGGTTTAGGGTTTAGGGTTTAGGGTTTAGGGTTTAGGGTTTAGGGTTTAGGGTTTAGGGTTTAGGGTTTAGGGTTTAGGGTTTAGGGTTTAGGGTTTAGGGTTTAGGGTTTAGGGTTTAGGGTTTAGGGTTTAGGGTTTAGGGTTTAGGGTTTAGGGTTTAGGGTTTAGGGTTTAGGGTTTAGGGTTTAGGGTTTAGGGTTTAGGGTTTAGGGTTTAGGGTTTAGGGTTTAGGGTTTAGGGTTTAGGGTTTAGGGTTTAGGGTTTAGGGTTTAGGGTTTAGGGTTTAGGGTTTAGGGTTTAGGGTTTAGGGTTTAGGGTTTAGGGTTTAGGGTTTAGGGTTTAGGGTTTAGGGTTTAGGGTTTAGGGTTTAGGGTTTAGGGTTTAGGGTTTAGGGTTTAGGGTTTAGGGTTTAGGGTTTAGGGTTTAGGGTTTAGGGTTTAGGGTTTAGGGTTTAGGGTTTAGGGTTTAGGGTTTAGGGTTTAGGGTTTAGGGTTTAGGGTTTAGGGTTTAGGGTTTAGGGTTTAGGGTTTAGGGTTTAGGGTTTAGGGTTTAGGGTTTAGGGTTTAGGGTTTAGGGTTTAGGGTTTAGGGTTTAGGGTTTAGGGTTTAGGGTTTAGGGTTTAGGGTTTAGGGTTTAGGGTTTAGGGTTTAGGGTTTAGGGTTTAGGGTTTAGGGTTTAGGGTTTAGGGTTTAGGGTTTAGGGTTTAGGGTTTAGGGTTTAGGGTTTAGGGTTTAGGGTTTAGGGTTTAGGGTTTAGGGTTTAGGGTTTAGGGTTTAGGGTTTAGGGTTTAGGGTTTAGGGTTTAGGGTTTAGGGTTTAGGGTTTAGGGTTTAGGGTTTAGGGTTTAGGGTTTAGGGTTTAGGGTTTAGGGTTTAGGGTTTAGGGTTTAGGGTTTAGGGTTTAGGGTTTAGGGTTTAGGGTTTAGGGTTTAGGGTTTAGGGTTTAGGGTTTAGGGTTTAGGGTTTAGGGTTTAGGGTTTAGGGTTTAGGGTTTAGGGTTTAGGGTTTAGGGTTTAGGGTTTAGGGTTTAGGGTTTAGGGTTTAGGGTTTAGGGTTTAGGGTTTAGGGTTTAGGGTTTAGGGTTTAGGGTTTAGGGTTTAGGGTTTAGGGTTTAGGGTTTAGGGTTTAGGGTTTAGGGTTTAGGGTTTAGGGTTTAGGGTTTAGGGTTTAGGGTTTAGGGTTTAGGGTTTAGGGTTTAGGGTTTAGGGTTTAGGGTTTAGGGTTTAGGGTTTAGGGTTTAGGGTTTAGGGTTTAGGGTTTAGGGTTTAGGGTTTAGGGTTTAGGGTTTAGGGTTTAGGGTTTAGGGTTTAGGGTTTAGGGTTTAGGGTTTAGGGTTTAGGGTTTAGGGTTTAGGGTTTAGGGTTTAGGGTTTAGGGTTTAGGGTTTAGGGTTTAGGGTTTAGGGTTTAGGGTTTAGGGTTTAGGGTTTAGGGTTTAGGGTTTAGGGTTTAGGGTTTAGGGTTTAGGGTTTAGGGTTTAGGGTTTAGGGTTTAGGGTTTAGGGTTTAGGGTTTAGGGTTTAGGGTTTAGGGTTTAGGGTTTAGGGTTTAGGGTTTAGGGTTTAGGGTTTAGGGTTTAGGGTTTAGGGTTTAGGGTTTAGGGTTTAGGGTTTAGGGTTTAGGGTTTAGGGTTTAGGGTTTAGGGTTTAGGGTTTAGGGTTTAGGGTTTAGGGTTTAGGGTTTAGGGTTTAGGGTTTAGGGTTTAGGGTTTAGGGTTTAGGGTTTAGGGTTTAGGGTTTAGGGTTTAGGGTTTAGGGTTTAGGGTTTAGGGTTTAGGGTTTAGGGTTTAGGGTTTAGGGTTTAGGGTTTAGGGTTTAGGGTTTAGGGTTTAGGGTTTAGGGTTTAGGGTTTAGGGTTTAGGGTTTAGGGTTTAGGGTTTAGGGTTTAGGGTTTAGGGTTTAGGGTTTAGGGTTTAGGGTTTAGGGTTTAGGGTTTAGGGTTTAGGGTTTAGGGTTTAGGGTTTAGGGTTTAGGGTTTAGGGTTTAGGGTTTAGGGTTTAGGGTTTAGGGTTTAGGGTTTAGGGTTTAGGGTTTAGGGTTTAGGGTTTAGGGTTTAGGGTTTAGGGTTTAGGGTTTAGGGTTTAGGGTTTAGGGTTTAGGGTTTAGGGTTTAGGGTTTAGGGTTTAGGGTTTAGGGTTTAGGGTTTAGGGTTTAGGGTTTAGGGTTTAGGGTTTAGGGTTTAGGGTTTAGGGTTTAGGGTTTAGGGTTTAGGGTTTAGGGTTTAGGGTTTAGGGTTTAGGGTTTAGGGTTTAGGGTTTAGGGTTTAGGGTTTAGGGTTTAGGGTTTAGGGTTTAGGGTTTAGGGTTTAGGGTTTAGGGTTTAGGGTTTAGGGTTTAGGGTTTAGGGTTTAGGGTTTAGGGTTTAGGGTTTAGGGTTTAGGGTTTAGGGTTTAGGGTTTAGGGTTTAGGGTTTAGGGTTTAGGGTTTAGGGTTTAGGGTTTAGGGTTTAGGGTTTAGGGTTTAGGGTTTAGGGTTTAGGGTTTAGGGTTTAGGGTTTAGGGTTTAGGGTTTAGGGTTTAGGGTTTAGGGTTTAGGGTTTAGGGTTTAGGGTTTAGGGTTTAGGGTTTAGGGTTTAGGGTTTAGGGTTTAGGGTTTAGGGTTTAGGGTTTAGGGTTTAGGGTTTAGGGTTTAGGGTTTAGGGTTTAGGGTTTAGGGTTTAGGGTTTAGGGTTTAGGGTTTAGGGTTTAGGGTTTAGGGTTTAGGGTTTAGGGTTTAGGGTTTAGGGTTTAGGGTTTAGGGTTTAGGGTTTAGGGTTTAGGGTTTAGGGTTTAGGGTTTAGGGTTTAGGGTTTAGGGTTTAGGGTTTAGGGTTTAGGGTTTAGGGTTTAGGGTTTAGGGTTTAGGGTTTAGGGTTTAGGGTTTAGGGTTTAGGGTTTAGGGTTTAGGGTTTAGGGTTTAGGGTTTAGGGTTTAGGGTTTAGGGTTTAGGGTTTAGGGTTTAGGGTTTAGGGTTTAGGGTTTAGGGTTTAGGGTTTAGGGTTTAGGGTTTAGGGTTTAGGGTTTAGGGTTTAGGGTTTAGGGTTTAGGGTTTAGGGTTTAGGGTTTAGGGTTTAGGGTTTAGGGTTTAGGGTTTAGGGTTTAGGGTTTAGGGTTTAGGGTTTAGGGTTTAGGGTTTAGGGTTTAGGGTTTAGGGTTTAGGGTTTAGGGTTTAGGGTTTAGGGTTTAGGGTTTAGGGTTTAGGGTTTAGGGTTTAGGGTTTAGGGTTTAGGGTTTAGGGTTTAGGGTTTAGGGTTTAGGGTTTAGGGTTTAGGGTTTAGGGTTTAGGGTTTAGGGTTTAGGGTTTAGGGTTTAGGGTTTAGGGTTTAGGGTTTAGGGTTTAGGGTTTAGGGTTTAGGGTTTAGGGTTTAGGGTTTAGGGTTTAGGGTTTAGGGTTTAGGGTTTAGGGTTTAGGGTTTAGGGTTTAGGGTTTAGGGTTTAGGGTTTAGGGTTTAGGGTTTAGGGTTTAGGGTTTAGGGTTTAGGGTTTAGGGTTTAGGGTTTAGGGTTTAGGGTTTAGGGTTTAGGGTTTAGGGTTTAGGGTTTAGGGTTTAGGGTTTAGGGTTTAGGGTTTAGGGTTTAGGGTTTAGGGTTTAGGGTTTAGGGTTTAGGGTTTAGGGTTTAGGGTTTAGGGTTTAGGGTTTAGGGTTTAGGGTTTAGGGTTTAGGGTTTAGGGTTTAGGGTTTAGGGTTTAGGGTTTAGGGTTTAGGGTTTAGGGTTTAGGGTTTAGGGTTTAGGGTTTAGGGTTTAGGGTTTAGGGTTTAGGGTTTAGGGTTTAGGGTTTAGGGTTTAGGGTTTAGGGTTTAGGGTTTAGGGTTTAGGGTTTAGGGTTTAGGGTTTAGGGTTTAGGGTTTAGGGTTTAGGGTTTAGGGTTTAGGGTTTAGGGTTTAGGGTTTAGGGTTTAGGGTTTAGGGTTTAGGGTTTAGGGTTTAGGGTTTAGGGTTTAGGGTTTAGGGTTTAGGGTTTAGGGTTTAGGGTTTAGGGTTTAGGGTTTAGGGTTTAGGGTTTAGGGTTTAGGGTTTAGGGTTTAGGGTTTAGGGTTTAGGGTTTAGGGTTTAGGGTTTAGGGTTTAGGGTTTAGGGTTTAGGGTTTAGGGTTTAGGGTTTAGGGTTTAGGGTTTAGGGTTTAGGGTTTAGGGTTTAGGGTTTAGGGTTTAGGGTTTAGGGTTTAGGGTTTAGGGTTTAGGGTTTAGGGTTTAGGGTTTAGGGTTTAGGGTTTAGGGTTTAGGGTTTAGGGTTTAGGGTTTAGGGTTTAGGGTTTAGGGTTTAGGGTTTAGGGTTTAGGGTTTAGGGTTTAGGGTTTAGGGTTTAGGGTTTAGGGTTTAGGGTTTAGGGTTTAGGGTTTAGGGTTTAGGGTTTAGGGTTTAGGGTTTAGGGTTTAGGGTTTAGGGTTTAGGGTTTAGGGTTTAGGGTTTAGGGTTTAGGGTTTAGGGTTTAGGGTTTAGGGTTTAGGGTTTAGGGTTTAGGGTTTAGGGTTTAGGGTTTAGGGTTTAGGGTTTAGGGTTTAGGGTTTAGGGTTTAGGGTTTAGGGTTTAGGGTTTAGGGTTTAGGGTTTAGGGTTTAGGGTTTAGGGTTTAGGGTTTAGGGTTTAGGGTTTAGGGTTTAGGGTTTAGGGTTTAGGGTTTAGGGTTTAGGGTTTAGGGTTTAGGGTTTAGGGTTTAGGGTTTAGGGTTTAGGGTTTAGGGTTTAGGGTTTAGGGTTTAGGGTTTAGGGTTTAGGGTTTAGGGTTTAGGGTTTAGGGTTTAGGGTTTAGGGTTTAGGGTTTAGGGTTTAGGGTTTAGGGTTTAGGGTTTAGGGTTTAGGGTTTAGGGTTTAGGGTTTAGGGTTTAGGGTTTAGGGTTTAGGGTTTAGGGTTTAGGGTTTAGGGTTTAGGGTTTAGGGTTTAGGGTTTAGGGTTTAGGGTTTAGGGTTTAGGGTTTAGGGTTTAGGGTTTAGGGTTTAGGGTTTAGGGTTTAGGGTTTAGGGTTTAGGGTTTAGGGTTTAGGGTTTAGGGTTTAGGGTTTAGGGTTTAGGGTTTAGGGTTTAGGGTTTAGGGTTTAGGGTTTAGGGTTTAGGGTTTAGGGTTTAGGGTTTAGGGTTTAGGGTTTAGGGTTTAGGGTTTAGGGTTTAGGGTTTAGGGTTTAGGGTTTAGGGTTTAGGGTTTAGGGTTTAGGGTTTAGGGTTTAGGGTTTAGGGTTTAGGGTTTAGGGTTTAGGGTTTAGGGTTTAGGGTTTAGGGTTTAGGGTTTAGGGTTTAGGGTTTAGGGTTTAGGGTTTAGGGTTTAGGGTTTAGGGTTTAGGGTTTAGGGTTTAGGGTTTAGGGTTTAGGGTTTAGGGTTTAGGGTTTAGGGTTTAGGGTTTAGGGTTTAGGGTTTAGGGTTTAGGGTTTAGGGTTTAGGGTTTAGGGTTTAGGGTTTAGGGTTTAGGGTTTAGGGTTTAGGGTTTAGGGTTTAGGGTTTAGGGTTTAGGGTTTAGGGTTTAGGGTTTAGGGTTTAGGGTTTAGGGTTTAGGGTTTAGGGTTTAGGGTTTAGGGTTTAGGGTTTAGGGTTTAGGGTTTAGGGTTTAGGGTTTAGGGTTTAGGGTTTAGGGTTTAGGGTTTAGGGTTTAGGGTTTAGGGTTTAGGGTTTAGGGTTTAGGGTTTAGGGTTTAGGGTTTAGGGTTTAGGGTTTAGGGTTTAGGGTTTAGGGTTTAGGGTTTAGGGTTTAGGGTTTAGGGTTTAGGGTTTAGGGTTTAGGGTTTAGGGTTTAGGGTTTAGGGTTTAGGGTTTAGGGTTTAGGGTTTAGGGTTTAGGGTTTAGGGTTTAGGGTTTAGGGTTTAGGGTTTAGGGTTTAGGGTTTAGGGTTTAGGGTTTAGGGTTTAGGGTTTAGGGTTTAGGGTTTAGGGTTTAGGGTTTAGGGTTTAGGGTTTAGGGTTTAGGGTTTAGGGTTTAGGGTTTAGGGTTTAGGGTTTAGGGTTTAGGGTTTAGGGTTTAGGGTTTAGGGTTTAGGGTTTAGGGTTTAGGGTTTAGGGTTTAGGGTTTAGGGTTTAGGGTTTAGGGTTTAGGGTTTAGGGTTTAGGGTTTAGGGTTTAGGGTTTAGGGTTTAGGGTTTAGGGTTTAGGGTTTAGGGTTTAGGGTTTAGGGTTTAGGGTTTAGGGTTTAGGGTTTAGGGTTTAGGGTTTAGGGTTTAGGGTTTAGGGTTTAGGGTTTAGGGTTTAGGGTTTAGGGTTTAGGGTTTAGGGTTTAGGGTTTAGGGTTTAGGGTTTAGGGTTTAGGGTTTAGGGTTTAGGGTTTAGGGTTTAGGGTTTAGGGTTTAGGGTTTAGGGTTTAGGGTTTAGGGTTTAGGGTTTAGGGTTTAGGGTTTAGGGTTTAGGGTTTAGGGTTTAGGGTTTAGGGTTTAGGGTTTAGGGTTTAGGGTTTAGGGTTTAGGGTTTAGGGTTTAGGGTTTAGGGTTTAGGGTTTAGGGTTTAGGGTTTAGGGTTTAGGGTTTAGGGTTTAGGGTTTAGGGTTTAGGGTTTAGGGTTTAGGGTTTAGGGTTTAGGGTTTAGGGTTTAGGGTTTAGGGTTTAGGGTTTAGGGTTTAGGGTTTAGGGTTTAGGGTTTAGGGTTTAGGGTTTAGGGTTTAGGGTTTAGGGTTTAGGGTTTAGGGTTTAGGGTTTAGGGTTTAGGGTTTAGGGTTTAGGGTTTAGGGTTTAGGGTTTAGGGTTTAGGGTTTAGGGTTTAGGGTTTAGGGTTTAGGGTTTAGGGTTTAGGGTTTAGGGTTTAGGGTTTAGGGTTTAGGGTTTAGGGTTTAGGGTTTAGGGTTTAGGGTTTAGGGTTTAGGGTTTAGGGTTTAGGGTTTAGGGTTTAGGGTTTAGGGTTTAGGGTTTAGGGTTTAGGGTTTAGGGTTTAGGGTTTAGGGTTTAGGGTTTAGGGTTTAGGGTTTAGGGTTTAGGGTTTAGGGTTTAGGGTTTAGGGTTTAGGGTTTAGGGTTTAGGGTTTAGGGTTTAGGGTTTAGGGTTTAGGGTTTAGGGTTTAGGGTTTAGGGTTTAGGGTTTAGGGTTTAGGGTTTAGGGTTTAGGGTTTAGGGTTTAGGGTTTAGGGTTTAGGGTTTAGGGTTTAGGGTTTAGGGTTTAGGGTTTAGGGTTTAGGGTTTAGGGTTTAGGGTTTAGGGTTTAGGGTTTAGGGTTTAGGGTTTAGGGTTTAGGGTTTAGGGTTTAGGGTTTAGGGTTTAGGGTTTAGGGTTTAGGGTTTAGGGTTTAGGGTTTAGGGTTTAGGGTTTAGGGTTTAGGGTTTAGGGTTTAGGGTTTAGGGTTTAGGGTTTAGGGTTTAGGGTTTAGGGTTTAGGGTTTAGGGTTTAGGGTTTAGGGTTTAGGGTTTAGGGTTTAGGGTTTAGGGTTTAGGGTTTAGGGTTTAGGGTTTAGGGTTTAGGGTTTAGGGTTTAGGGTTTAGGGTTTAGGGTTTAGGGTTTAGGGTTTAGGGTTTAGGGTTTAGGGTTTAGGGTTTAGGGTTTAGGGTTTAGGGTTTAGGGTTTAGGGTTTAGGGTTTAGGGTTTAGGGTTTAGGGTTTAGGGTTTAGGGTTTAGGGTTTAGGGTTTAGGGTTTAGGGTTTAGGGTTTAGGGTTTAGGGTTTAGGGTTTAGGGTTTAGGGTTTAGGGTTTAGGGTTTAGGGTTTAGGGTTTAGGGTTTAGGGTTTAGGGTTTAGGGTTTAGGGTTTAGGGTTTAGGGTTTAGGGTTTAGGGTTTAGGGTTTAGGGTTTAGGGTTTAGGGTTTAGGGTTTAGGGTTTAGGGTTTAGGGTTTAGGGTTTAGGGTTTAGGGTTTAGGGTTTAGGGTTTAGGGTTTAGGGTTTAGGGTTTAGGGTTTAGGGTTTAGGGTTTAGGGTTTAGGGTTTAGGGTTTAGGGTTTAGGGTTTAGGGTTTAGGGTTTAGGGTTTAGGGTTTAGGGTTTAGGGTTTAGGGTTTAGGGTTTAGGGTTTAGGGTTTAGGGTTTAGGGTTTAGGGTTTAGGGTTTAGGGTTTAGGGTTTAGGGTTTAGGGTTTAGGGTTTAGGGTTTAGGGTTTAGGGTTTAGGGTTTAGGGTTTAGGGTTTAGGGTTTAGGGTTTAGGGTTTAGGGTTTAGGGTTTAGGGTTTAGGGTTTAGGGTTTAGGGTTTAGGGTTTAGGGTTTAGGGTTTAGGGTTTAGGGTTTAGGGTTTAGGGTTTAGGGTTTAGGGTTTAGGGTTTAGGGTTTAGGGTTTAGGGTTTAGGGTTTAGGGTTTAGGGTTTAGGGTTTAGGGTTTAGGGTTTAGGGTTTAGGGTTTAGGGTTTAGGGTTTAGGGTTTAGGGTTTAGGGTTTAGGGTTTAGGGTTTAGGGTTTAGGGTTTAGGGTTTAGGGTTTAGGGTTTAGGGTTTAGGGTTTAGGGTTTAGGGTTTAGGGTTTAGGGTTTAGGGTTTAGGGTTTAGGGTTTAGGGTTTAGGGTTTAGGGTTTAGGGTTTAGGGTTTAGGGTTTAGGGTTTAGGGTTTAGGGTTTAGGGTTTAGGGTTTAGGGTTTAGGGTTTAGGGTTTAGGGTTTAGGGTTTAGGGTTTAGGGTTTAGGGTTTAGGGTTTAGGGTTTAGGGTTTAGGGTTTAGGGTTTAGGGTTTAGGGTTTAGGGTTTAGGGTTTAGGGTTTAGGGTTTAGGGTTTAGGGTTTAGGGTTTAGGGTTTAGGGTTTAGGGTTTAGGGTTTAGGGTTTAGGGTTTAGGGTTTAGGGTTTAGGGTTTAGGGTTTAGGGTTTAGGGTTTAGGGTTTAGGGTTTAGGGTTTAGGGTTTAGGGTTTAGGGTTTAGGGTTTAGGGTTTAGGGTTTAGGGTTTAGGGTTTAGGGTTTAGGGTTTAGGGTTTAGGGTTTAGGGTTTAGGGTTTAGGGTTTAGGGTTTAGGGTTTAGGGTTTAGGGTTTAGGGTTTAGGGTTTAGGGTTTAGGGTTTAGGGTTTAGGGTTTAGGGTTTAGGGTTTAGGGTTTAGGGTTTAGGGTTTAGGGTTTAGGGTTTAGGGTTTAGGGTTTAGGGTTTAGGGTTTAGGGTTTAGGGTTTAGGGTTTAGGGTTTAGGGTTTAGGGTTTAGGGTTTAGGGTTTAGGGTTTAGGGTTTAGGGTTTAGGGTTTAGGGTTTAGGGTTTAGGGTTTAGGGTTTAGGGTTTAGGGTTTAGGGTTTAGGGTTTAGGGTTTAGGGTTTAGGGTTTAGGGTTTAGGGTTTAGGGTTTAGGGTTTAGGGTTTAGGGTTTAGGGTTTAGGGTTTAGGGTTTAGGGTTTAGGGTTTAGGGTTTAGGGTTTAGGGTTTAGGGTTTAGGGTTTAGGGTTTAGGGTTTAGGGTTTAGGGTTTAGGGTTTAGGGTTTAGGGTTTAGGGTTTAGGGTTTAGGGTTTAGGGTTTAGGGTTTAGGGTTTAGGGTTTAGGGTTTAGGGTTTAGGGTTTAGGGTTTAGGGTTTAGGGTTTAGGGTTTAGGGTTTAGGGTTTAGGGTTTAGGGTTTAGGGTTTAGGGTTTAGGGTTTAGGGTTTAGGGTTTAGGGTTTAGGGTTTAGGGTTTAGGGTTTAGGGTTTAGGGTTTAGGGTTTAGGGTTTAGGGTTTAGGGTTTAGGGTTTAGGGTTTAGGGTTTAGGGTTTAGGGTTTAGGGTTTAGGGTTTAGGGTTTAGGGTTTAGGGTTTAGGGTTTAGGGTTTAGGGTTTAGGGTTTAGGGTTTAGGGTTTAGGGTTTAGGGTTTAGGGTTTAGGGTTTAGGGTTTAGGGTTTAGGGTTTAGGGTTTAGGGTTTAGGGTTTAGGGTTTAGGGTTTAGGGTTTAGGGTTTAGGGTTTAGGGTTTAGGGTTTAGGGTTTAGGGTTTAGGGTTTAGGGTTTAGGGTTTAGGGTTTAGGGTTTAGGGTTTAGGGTTTAGGGTTTAGGGTTTAGGGTTTAGGGTTTAGGGTTTAGGGTTTAGGGTTTAGGGTTTAGGGTTTAGGGTTTAGGGTTTAGGGTTTAGGGTTTAGGGTTTAGGGTTTAGGGTTTAGGGTTTAGGGTTTAGGGTTTAGGGTTTAGGGTTTAGGGTTTAGGGTTTAGGGTTTAGGGTTTAGGGTTTAGGGTTTAGGGTTTAGGGTTTAGGGTTTAGGGTTTAGGGTTTAGGGTTTAGGGTTTAGGGTTTAGGGTTTAGGGTTTAGGGTTTAGGGTTTAGGGTTTAGGGTTTAGGGTTTAGGGTTTAGGGTTTAGGGTTTAGGGTTTAGGGTTTAGGGTTTAGGGTTTAGGGTTTAGGGTTTAGGGTTTAGGGTTTAGGGTTTAGGGTTTAGGGTTTAGGGTTTAGGGTTTAGGGTTTAGGGTTTAGGGTTTAGGGTTTAGGGTTTAGGGTTTAGGGTTTAGGGTTTAGGGTTTAGGGTTTAGGGTTTAGGGTTTAGGGTTTAGGGTTTAGGGTTTAGGGTTTAGGGTTTAGGGTTTAGGGTTTAGGGTTTAGGGTTTAGGGTTTAGGGTTTAGGGTTTAGGGTTTAGGGTTTAGGGTTTAGGGTTTAGGGTTTAGGGTTTAGGGTTTAGGGTTTAGGGTTTAGGGTTTAGGGTTTAGGGTTTAGGGTTTAGGGTTTAGGGTTTAGGGTTTAGGGTTTAGGGTTTAGGGTTTAGGGTTTAGGGTTTAGGGTTTAGGGTTTAGGGTTTAGGGTTTAGGGTTTAGGGTTTAGGGTTTAGGGTTTAGGGTTTAGGGTTTAGGGTTTAGGGTTTAGGGTTTAGGGTTTAGGGTTTAGGGTTTAGGGTTTAGGGTTTAGGGTTTAGGGTTTAGGGTTTAGGGTTTAGGGTTTAGGGTTTAGGGTTTAGGGTTTAGGGTTTAGGGTTTAGGGTTTAGGGTTTAGGGTTTAGGGTTTAGGGTTTAGGGTTTAGGGTTTAGGGTTTAGGGTTTAGGGTTTAGGGTTTAGGGTTTAGGGTTTAGGGTTTAGGGTTTAGGGTTTAGGGTTTAGGGTTTAGGGTTTAGGGTTTAGGGTTTAGGGTTTAGGGTTTAGGGTTTAGGGTTTAGGGTTTAGGGTTTAGGGTTTAGGGTTTAGGGTTTAGGGTTTAGGGTTTAGGGTTTAGGGTTTAGGGTTTAGGGTTTAGGGTTTAGGGTTTAGGGTTTAGGGTTTAGGGTTTAGGGTTTAGGGTTTAGGGTTTAGGGTTTAGGGTTTAGGGTTTAGGGTTTAGGGTTTAGGGTTTAGGGTTTAGGGTTTAGGGTTTAGGGTTTAGGGTTTAGGGTTTAGGGTTTAGGGTTTAGGGTTTAGGGTTTAGGGTTTAGGGTTTAGGGTTTAGGGTTTAGGGTTTAGGGTTTAGGGTTTAGGGTTTAGGGTTTAGGGTTTAGGGTTTAGGGTTTAGGGTTTAGGGTTTAGGGTTTAGGGTTTAGGGTTTAGGGTTTAGGGTTTAGGGTTTAGGGTTTAGGGTTTAGGGTTTAGGGTTTAGGGTTTAGGGTTTAGGGTTTAGGGTTTAGGGTTTAGGGTTTAGGGTTTAGGGTTTAGGGTTTAGGGTTTAGGGTTTAGGGTTTAGGGTTTAGGGTTTAGGGTTTAGGGTTTAGGGTTTAGGGTTTAGGGTTTAGGGTTTAGGGTTTAGGGTTTAGGGTTTAGGGTTTAGGGTTTAGGGTTTAGGGTTTAGGGTTTAGGGTTTAGGGTTTAGGGTTTAGGGTTTAGGGTTTAGGGTTTAGGGTTTAGGGTTTAGGGTTTAGGGTTTAGGGTTTAGGGTTTAGGGTTTAGGGTTTAGGGTTTAGGGTTTAGGGTTTAGGGTTTAGGGTTTAGGGTTTAGGGTTTAGGGTTTAGGGTTTAGGGTTTAGGGTTTAGGGTTTAGGGTTTAGGGTTTAGGGTTTAGGGTTTAGGGTTTAGGGTTTAGGGTTTAGGGTTTAGGGTTTAGGGTTTAGGGTTTAGGGTTTAGGGTTTAGGGTTTAGGGTTTAGGGTTTAGGGTTTAGGGTTTAGGGTTTAGGGTTTAGGGTTTAGGGTTTAGGGTTTAGGGTTTAGGGTTTAGGGTTTAGGGTTTAGGGTTTAGGGTTTAGGGTTTAGGGTTTAGGGTTTAGGGTTTAGGGTTTAGGGTTTAGGGTTTAGGGTTTAGGGTTTAGGGTTTAGGGTTTAGGGTTTAGGGTTTAGGGTTTAGGGTTTAGGGTTTAGGGTTTAGGGTTTAGGGTTTAGGGTTTAGGGTTTAGGGTTTAGGGTTTAGGGTTTAGGGTTTAGGGTTTAGGGTTTAGGGTTTAGGGTTTAGGGTTTAGGGTTTAGGGTTTAGGGTTTAGGGTTTAGGGTTTAGGGTTTAGGGTTTAGGGTTTAGGGTTTAGGGTTTAGGGTTTAGGGTTTAGGGTTTAGGGTTTAGGGTTTAGGGTTTAGGGTTTAGGGTTTAGGGTTTAGGGTTTAGGGTTTAGGGTTTAGGGTTTAGGGTTTAGGGTTTAGGGTTTAGGGTTTAGGGTTTAGGGTTTAGGGTTTAGGGTTTAGGGTTTAGGGTTTAGGGTTTAGGGTTTAGGGTTTAGGGTTTAGGGTTTAGGGTTTAGGGTTTAGGGTTTAGGGTTTAGGGTTTAGGGTTTAGGGTTTAGGGTTTAGGGTTTAGGGTTTAGGGTTTAGGGTTTAGGGTTTAGGGTTTAGGGTTTAGGGTTTAG